>CM073731.1:134541881-135150657 GCA_037113605.1 Calophaca sinica | reverse complement strand
CCATTCGAACTGAATTTCCTTCTTGAGCAAGCGGAAGAAAGGCAACGCATGTTCTGCAGACTTTGAGATAAACCTCGTCAGGAGGCGAGCATTCCAGTTGAGTCAATGTTTTTCTTTGATGATGGTCACGATCTCTCGCGGACAAAGACGACATTTGTCGGGTTGGCCTCGATTCCCTCCTCGGTTAGGTAAAAACCTAGAAATTTCCTGGGCATCTCAAAATGCACTTTTCTGATCGAGCCTCATATTATGTCTTCGTGATTTCAAAGAAAGACTTCTCTAAGATCGACGACGTGGTCGACTTCTTTTTGCTTTTACTATCATATCATCCATATATACCTCCAAAGATTCTACCGATCCGTTGGCAAAGACTTTATTCATCATGCGCCGATATGTCGCTCCAGCGTTCTTGAGGCCAAAAGGCATTACGTTATAGCGAGAATTGCCTTTGTCCGTCATGAACGCGGTTTTTTCTTGATCGCCAGGTGCATCTAATCTGGTTGTAACTGCAGTATGCATCCATGAAAGACAACAATTGAAAACCGGAGGAATTATCGACGAGTTTGTCGATATTAGGGAGGGGGTAGGCGTCTTTGGGACACGCCTTGTTAAGATCGGTGTAATCAACACACATGCGCCACTTCCCATTAGATTTCTTAACCAATACAACATTAGAAAGCCAAGTAGTATATTTGACCTCCCTAATGAATTCAGCCTTAATCAGGTCTTCAACAGCTTTGGCAGCGGCTTCAGCTTTTTCAGGAGCTTGCTTACGGCGTCTCTGAGCCACCCAGCGAGCCTTGGGGTCGAGAGCGAGTTGGTGGCAAGCAATGTCAGGAGAGATACCTGGCATGTCAGCAGCAGTCCAAGCGAAGAGGTCTGCATTGGACTTCAGGCACTCTGTCAGTTGCAATCTGACCTGTTCAGGGAGGTCAGCACCAAGCTTCACTGTCTTCCCAGGGTCTTCTCCTAGCTGAACTCGGATGAATTCTCCATCAGGTACTGGTCTTTTAATCTTTTGCTGGAGCTCGCGGGCTAGGGGGTCGTCCTCCTGTATTTCATCTTCGAGCTCAATCCTGGCGTCGAAATCGGTGAGATTGACATCTGCAGTAGCCTTTGCAGGATCAGGTTTCTTAGTTGACGGAGGTTGCTTCTCCTCTCTTGGCTCTTCGGCCTTCAAAGATAAGAGATAGCATCTCCTCGCAACCTCTTGGTCGGCTTCGATGGTGACGACTTTGTCTTCGTCATCATGAAAGCGCATTTTCAGGTGAACTGTCGAGGTTACAGCTCTGAGCTCACCCAACGTCGGGCGTCCGAGGATGCAGTTGTAAACAGACTTGCATGGTAATACGATAAATTGGACCTTCACAGTTTTTGAGATTGGTTGTTCTCCAAAAGTCACCATCAATTCCACATAGCCCAGCGGCTTTGTTTTCGAACCGTTGAAACCAATGATCGCACTGCACGGCAGACGAGATCTTTTTCTGGCAGTTTCAAGGTTTTAAACAACTCATGGAACATGATATCCGCCGAGCTCCCCTGGTCTATCAAGATTCTTCTGACATCAAAGTTATCCATATAGGCTTTGACCAACAGGGGAATCAAGTAGTTCGGCCTTCCATTCACCAAGTCTTCGTCAGAAAAGGCTAGGGGTGGTCTTCCCTTGTGCCTGCTTGATGAAGAAAAAACAGTAGAGACGGTCATCGTTTCTCTCAACTTCCGTTTTGCTGAATTGATGCTCGCCCCTCCCTTATCAGAAAACCTTCCGGAAATGACCATGGCGACTGGAGGAGGACGAGATTGCTCCTCGGATGCACGAGCTGCTCCTTCGTGCTGCGTCACAGAAGCTGATTCTTTCTTTTGAGGTCGAGGTGATCTAGACCTAGACCTTCTATCTCTGGATCTTGGTTTTCCTTTCACGATTTGGTCAACTTCCCCTTCTGGATCAGTTGTTCTACGACGTCCTTCAGGTGAAAACATTCATCGGTCTCATGCCCTACACACTTGTGGAAGTGGCAGTACTTTGACTTATCAGCGTTCGGCTTCTCTTTCCCCTTCTGGGGAAATTTGATTCCAGATCACGGTCGGTGTTCGCGCACTCATTCAGTATGCGCTTGGGTGTAGTGTTCAAAGGGGTGTATTCGTCATACCTCTTTGCTGGACCACGGCTTTCTTTCTCCCTACGCGACTTGTCCTCGCGTTGTCCACCAGCTTTCTCCTAGGTTTTACCTTTGGCTTTTGATGCCATCAACTTTTCTTCGTAATTCATAAATTTCTGAGCTCGCTTTAGGAATTCGTTCAGGGTCTTCGGTTTGTCGACACCAATGTCGATGCTGAATAAACTTCCTTCGATCAGGCCTTGCTCTAGCAAGTACAGCTTCATCTCGTCAGAGCATTTCTTTACCAGAATGGCTTCTTTGTTGAAACGCTCGACGTAGTCTCTGATAGACTCATCTCTCTTCTGTTGAATTGCGGCCAGTGCTGCTGTCGACTTGGGTTGGACTTTAGACGCAGTGAAATGCGCGAGAACCGTCGACGAACTCACCACGAACCGATGGAATTTTTCTTAAGAGTCCTGGAACCAAGACAATGTCAGCCTTCTTGAGTGAGGGAAAGATTCGCACTTCATCGCCCTTGGGCGCCTCGATAGTCCATGACAAGATCAAAGCGACCAACATGCTCGTCGGTCGGTGGTTCCGTCGTATGAGTCCAAAGCGGTGGTTTCAAGATGCTTCTAATTGGGAATTTCATGATCTTGGAAGTGAAAGTGACCAAAGGCCTCGCGACGCGGTAACCCGTGTCATCGCTCTGAGAAGGAGTTGATGAAACAGAATGAACACGGCGGCGATGAGAAGTGCGCCCAGGAGATTTGACTCGCCGCCTAGAGGCTGAGGCGGCTCTTCTAGGAGGAGTGGCACTACTTGCGGGCGCACCTTCACCACGAGGCGCATGCGCCAGGAGCGGCGGCTACGCGCGAGAGTGTGGCATATCAGGTTCAGAAGAAAGACTTCTGGAAGAAACTCTTCCGCGGTGTGTTTTCTCATTTCTTCTTCCACTTTGAAGCAAACGGATCTCAGATATGTGGCGGCGAGGTGGACTACGATCCAAAGATCGGTTACGGCGGTGTGCATTGCGCACAGAGCGGTGTGGATTTGTGCCACGGTGGCGGTGATGAACAGATCTGATATTTTCAGATTCCTTCGATCTCTAAGGAGAATGAGAAACTCGATCTACTCTGTTTTCGATCTGTGTGGCAACGTGAACGGAGATTTCCTTCTGCTGATTCTCCATTCGATCAAGGCGTTGATTCTGAGCGTGCATCGCTTCGGCATGGCTCCGAATGAATTCACGGAACTCATGGATGAGGAAGGTGGCGGTCTCTGCTCCTGTAGCGGTTTGAGCGGCAATGATCGGGCGGCGTCGCTCGAGGCGAGGCGGAATGTTACTCCTGCGGTCTCATATTCAACGGTGAAATTAACAGGTTCATTGTGAGGTGGTTCACCGGCGATCGGCGGATTCGGTGGTTCGAGATCTGCGTTCGCGACGGTTGGAATCAAGCGAGTCGCGATTTGACGCTTCGATCCAGTCATCATCGAGCGAAGAAGGAAAACTTCGACAAAGAAAGATGAAATCAGAAACGATTCCCACAGACGGCGCCAATGTTCTGAACAGAACTTCAGAGGACGACCAGAGAGAAGCAGCACGGCGGAGTTCGCGATGGACGGCTATGGCGTGCGGTGGGGGTGGACCGCAAACACCCGACGCCAAGTCGGCGTGTGTAAGAGGTGAGTGAAGAGATGGAAATGAACGATTACCGGATCGCTTTGAGGTGATCCTCCTTTTATACGAGTTGAGGGCGGTTATTGAGGAATAACCGCCTGCGGATCCGGCACCGCCGTCGGATCGTTACCACCTGTGATGAGTGGGGTGGAATCTTGAGGTCGTCGGATCGGCCACATCGACATGGTCTCGAGGCAAGGCAGAGGGAGCTGAACGCGAAAATGGGCCTGAAGCGTGAATCGTCGGATTGGGCCTCGGCCCAGTCCGGAACAGGCAGCTTATTGTTTAGTTACAGGGGACTTGTCTTTGAAACCATCCGCACCTCTTTTATTTCGTTTCATCATTTTTTTTAATTAAAGCATTCACGGTTTCTTTTGTTTCGTTCGGGACTTTGTCACAAATACCATTACGTGAATAAAAAAAACGTGATGGGAATTCTACTAGTTGGTAGAGGTGGCAAAGCCGGCTACTCGGCCCGTATTTGGCTGGGCCGAATCGGGCCACAGGCTTTATCTGGCCAGGCCAAAAGGCCAAATTTAATATGGGCTCTAAAAATGGTGGCCAACCCCGGCCCTATGAAGGCTCGGGCTTGTTCGGACCGCCCCGCATATATATATATATATATATATATATATATATATATAAGAAAATTCTTTTGCAAAATGGTAATAACTATAACAATCAATTTGTTGACGGCATTCGAGTCAGATTTACGGTGTTTAAACCAATAGGTGTTCATACAATAATGAAAATTCAACAAAAATAGCATTATATTTGAATCATTTAACTTCTGAAGAATGTGCGCACCGCATGGTTTAGGGCCCGTTTGGATTAAAGTTTGTAAACGGACGTTTGATTGAACGTCATTTTGCAAACGGACGTTTGGTTAAACTTGAGTTTACCGTAACGTAATTTCTGTTTGGATACTTTTTTCGCAAACATACGTTTGACAAAATGAAATTTGTTTGGATGATATTAATCAAACTTACTTTTAAATGTGTAATTACCAAAGAGGGTATCAGTTTTATAATGTAGTATTAATAATATTTTTTATATTGTTTTGTTAAAAAAAAATAAGTTCCAGTAACATGTGAGAAAATTTCCAATAGAATCATGATGAAAGTATAAAACAAGTTGATACATATGTTCCAGTAACAATGCTTGCCTTGAGCACTCTACCAGGAAATATCATATTTTTTTTAACAATTCAGTAAACAATAGATAAAAAACAAAAATGACATAAAAAAGAACTCCTGAAAAATTAGCAGTGTATCTGTCGGTGTACAACTGTACATCATCTTCCCCCAAATTTCTCACACTAAACCTCCATGTTTCAGTGTTGTTTTTCTCGAAAAGCTACCATAGCAAAAAATAAAATAAAACAAAACACATCCATAGTCTCAATTTAAGGGTGCAATGGTCATGCCATGGTTATTCAAGTCTTCAACGTTAAACGGAAGAAGGAAAAAGGACCACGAGGGTTCCTTCTGCTTCAATGACCGTTTTGCTCTAAACCACGTTTTCAAAAGTACTTTTAAATATATGATTACTGAAAAGGGTATGAGTTTTATAATATAATATTAATATTAATTTTATATCACTTTGAATAATACGCCAAAAAATTGATTTCCAATAACATTATCACCCTACAATCAACCAATAAACATTATAACCCCACAATTTATCACCATTTTAGTTTTCCATTATTTCAATAAATTTATTTTTTTATGTTATCAAAAAAAATTAATTTATATTTTTATAAAAATAATAGATTTATTTTTATATTTAGTAAATAGTAGTAGTAGTTTTGAATTCAGCTTGTAAGCTCGTGCAATGTACCCACCTAACATGTCCCCTCATAATGTCATGTCCCTTTCCCTTTCCATTTGTTTTATTAAATTTTATTTCTCTTCTGAAAAACATCGTTTGACTTTGATAGGAGCTTCTTGAAACAACTACAACACCCTCTTCTATCTCTTGCTTGTGCCTCTGCAATACTCTCTCTCAGACAACAACCAACACCATGCAACGAGCAGTTAAGCACCAAGATTTCAAGGAGATAACTGGGCAAAATGGGAAATCTAACATCCAACGGGAAACGTCAAAAGGAAAAGTAAGAGATTCCTTCCTTCCATCTCAACCAACGTTTGAGGACAAACTCAGTTCCGTGTACGGACGTTGAGGGGCATCCAAACAAAATGGAAATTCCGTTCTCCAGCGGCAACGGGCGTTGAGGGGCAGCAAACGGGTATCCAAACAAGTGTCTGTGATTTGGGAAGTTTATGGGGCCGGGAAAGATGTACACGGTATTTACATTTTGACTAAGTGGGATGATTTCAGGAGGCTTGATTATCACAAAGTTAATGTCAGCATGCAGAAGGAGGTGTTCTTCATTCTTGGTTTCTTAAGTAGTAGGTTTTATACAATGATCATTTAGAAGCATGATACCCTGGACCCTTTTTATCAGTCTTGCCAAATCCCTAGACTAATAGTACTGATTTATTGATTTATTCTTACAAATCCAGTTACCAATTATAATACTTGAATAGACTTTCTTCATTGAATACTCTTTTCCAATTTTTATTTTTTGATTGTGCATTATTTTTCTCACTGATCCTTTATCTTTCATTTTCCGTAATTTTCTTGCATAAGTAGTAGTAGTACACGTGTGTTTGCATATGTTTCATTAGCTCTGATTTCTTTCCCCTTTTCAGCATGTTATTTAAGAAAACCCTTTAAGCCATCCCCCTTAATGCGTACGGGAGAATTTGAAGATGACTTCAATCCAGTGAGAAGCAAGCATGAAGGAGGATAAGCAAATGTTGATGCACCACTCTTTTTACACGTGAATGAAAAAGAGAATCACATGTTGCTAAGATTAAATTTATGGTATGTCCAAGGGAGTATGTCCACTTTTCATCATATTCAATTGATTTTTGTCTAGCCTCTAGATTTAAGGGGTCTTGGAGTCTTTTGTTAAATAAATTCCAAATCTTTGTATATCGTGCGGAGCACGCATGATTACTACTTCATAATAAACTTTCTACAATATTTTTTAGAAAAATTACATGTACGTGTCAATTATTTATCAATTGTTTAATGTGTGTGTATAAGAAGGTTGTCTGAGGGTAATATTGGAAAGTTTTTTTGTCCATTTATAGGTTAATTGGTAATCTTACAATTTAATTAACAGTTTTAGAAAAAAAAATAGGTTTATTTTTAATATCCATTTGAGGAGTAAATTGGTTAATGGTTTATTAATACATTTAATTAGTTAGTCCAAGAATTAGAACAAATTGTATAAAATTGTGAAACTTTTTTTTTCGACAAAAGATAAAATTGTGAAAATCATATATATAAAAGTAAAGTGGTATCTTAAGCAATTTTTCCCGCTCAAATTGAGGGCATTAAAGTAATTTTATCTGAAATAATTTTCAATTACAATATTTTTTTGACATTAGCATTAACTATTATTGTCCCCTGCAATAATTGCTTTCTGCCAGTTTCAAGGCAGACACATTTTTGTAGAAGGTTCAATACTCCTATCTTTATATCTTAATTATATGTAAGTGGAGTTAGAATATGTGACAATTAGTGTTGCTTTGGATTTCAAATGGTGCCTCCTCTATCATCACAAATTAATAGGAGAACAAATACTAGAAAAATTAAAGGTTGAGACAAATGTATAACCCTCCGAGTTTTTTTGTCGTTGGTGCCATAACTTATAAGTGTGGCAGTTTTTTTGTCGTTGGTGCCATAACTTATAAGTGTGGCTGTTACTTATGGCTTTGACATAAAGAGAAATAGGTAAGATTTGACTGTAATGGCTACTTGAGAAATGCATAGGTAGGCGCATCCTTTGCCATTTCCTAATAGAAATGCATGAGTACAGATTTCACTTGAAGAAAGTAAAGAAGAAAAAGATGGACAACGTTGTCATCAGATCACTAGATCAACTCTATTTGCGTACTTATATATGCATTAATGCAAAAACATAAAACACTACACCTGTTTTAATATTTTTTGCCACAATCAAATTAAAATATTAAATTGTTAGACTTTTTATTGTGTTGTTATTTTCCAGTTTCAAATATAATTTTTTCAATTAGCTTCAGGATGACCTTAGTCCAGTTTTTTGTTGATTATGAAAAATTATCAAATTAAAAAATATGCACTGTATTCATTAGTAGCCATTTTCGTTGCCACTTGGTAAGGTGTTTTTTTTTCATTTTCTATTATATTAATTTTTATTATTTTTAAATTTAAAATAATTTTTAAACTAATCGAGCATATTATACCCCATACATAATATCTCCGTACATCGTACGGGTACATGCTCTAGTAATTCTCTATATCAATAATTGTTTCTTAACTATAGTGCCATCTGTTAATGTGGCTTTACATCCAGTTTTGAAGTTTGGGTACCACACATGTAATTCAACAAACCATGTCATAGCTATACAACAAAAATTAAAACACAGAGTTATGTGGGCGGCCCGAAGCCCAGTTGGGCTAGCCCAATACGGGTACGGAGGGCCGGCAAAAAAGCCCAACTGTAATTCGAGCTTAGATTTTATTGCCCAGTCAGATAAGGAAGGCATATGCCAAACATTTCACAAACATTTCACAAACTTAATAACAGAGAGGAAACACATAAAGATTTCAATTAGTAATAGTATAAGCATAGAAACATAGTTTTGTGAGATACAACGTCATAACATCACTCGTTAATCGTATACATATAGATATTGTTATTGAATTAGACATTTTATCCACCTCGGCATCTAAGAATCGAGGAGCAGCCTCGCTTGTATCTTGGTGGTTGATTTTTGTCATAACTTCGAGGAAGCTTTGTTTCTACAGACTTTCGTAACTCATCATATATACTTTTACCATCCACTATGTTGTAGTTGAGCATAGCCATACTAAGAAGAAGAAAGCAAATGAACCATGTCTTCATGATGAGAGTTGTTGGAGCCAAATATCCTATAATATTTTGTTCTTCGTTGAGTCGATACAATTCACACATCATGCAAATTTATAGTTTGATTAGTTCCTAGTTTGTTTTGCTGTTATAACAAATATAAGATCTGGTTTAACTCAATGATGGGAAAATGGACTTATTTTTTGCAATACTTTTTTAAGAAGAAATCAGTAATTTATTTGTTTTAATAGTTATGGGTTGCTATTTGCACCCCTTTTTGCTAATACAACATTTAGAGTATTTTGTTTAATTTTTTCCCTAAGAAACTTCCGGACAGAACTAAATAAGAGTTTTTAAGATAACTTCATGCACCCCCATTTCCCCCCACTTTTTTTTTTTTTGTCTTCTTTAGCCTTCAGCCCACCATTTCCCAACCTAAGCCCCAATTCACAACCACTCTCTCCGTTTTACCGCATTTTGGTCGTCAACCACCGTCACAACCTCATTGTCATTCAACCTCATGTTTGACTTTCACTTGAAAATTTTTAATTGTAAACAACAAATGAAAGATAGAAGAAAAATTAAAGTATCCAGATTTTTATTTACGGGGGTGTATTCTAAAAGTTAACTTTTGGTCGCCATGTTCTAAACTGTTCATAAATTAATTTTCGGACTTTATAAATGGTTTGAAAGTTAACTTCGGAAAGACTAATTACCAGGGAAAAGGAAATATTGCTTCGGAAGTTAACTTACGGATTGGTGTATTATGGGAAGAAATTGAATTAACTCGTGGAGGGTGTGTTAGCAAAATAGAGGGTGGAAGCATTTTTCCGTGATGGAATTATATAGTTGGGTTAGGATATAATGATGTGCCCACCCTTTTTTTTCTTTCCATGTTATTCAATTACTGTGTGATGTGTTTGTTACTAAATTGATAATTTTTAATGAAATTGCACTTCTTTGTATTTCTTTATATAAAATACATTGCAATTGTCATTGATTTTATATTTACTTTAGTAACAATGTAATATTCTTTTTGTTTTGAATTTGATGGTATGTACTTTTCTTTTTCTTTAAACTAGATTGAGATTCGTTCATTGCGCTGTTGAAGTGTCTTTTTATTCAGTTATAAATCAAAATGTTAAGTTTATTGGATTTATGGAAATCGTCGTTTTAAGTTGTATTTATTTTTACTCATCTTCAAAATAACATCTCTGGATACATCAACTCAAAAACCTTGACTCAAAGTAAATGCTTTGTTTGGTTTGGAAAAATGAAAATAAGAGGAAAGAAAGATTGTATAAGAAAAGAAAGAGAAGAGAAAGTGAGAGGATTGTTTTGGTTGTTTGGTATGAGAGAAAGTGAAGTAGAAAGTGAAAGGAAAGAAAGAGGTATATTTGATAATTGTCAATAATACCCTTATGTAAAAATAGGATGTGTGTGTATACATATAAAATATACATAATATATAATATATACATATTTAATTTATTGTATAAGTCTGCGTAGAAAAATATTTATAATATAAAAATAAATTAAAACTTAACAACACTTTTTTGACCGAAAAACTTTATTGTTTACTAAATGAGTTTTCTTTATTAATTAATAAATAAAATAAAACAGTTCACATACTCGGTTTTTTTTGTCTTTTTAATGAAAATATAGCTTTTCTTCTGCTTTCTGTCTGTTGATGAGTAGAAACAATATTGGCATGGGACCCACATAGATGTTGTCATTCCCTTGCCTTTTTAGATTGGTCCAAAGGGTGGAAGGATCTCGGTGTTTGTGTTTTCTTTCCTTCTTCAATCATTCCTCACAAACAACATATAAATTGACAAAGGTATCCCTAAGGATAAATGTGTTTGTCACCAAATTTATAATTTTTAATGAAATTTACTTTTTTGTTTTTTTATATATAAAATACATCACAGCTGTCATTTATTTAATATTTACTTTAGTAACAATGTTATATTTTATATTTTTAAAACTAGATTGAGACCCGTTCATTGAGCTATTGCAGTTTTTTTTATTTAATTATAAATCAAAATGTTAAGTTTGTTATATGTAATTTATAGTGTAAACATGTCAAATTTATTTAATGGATATATATATATATATATATGAGTGTGTGTGTGTGTGTTAATTGTATTTATTATGTATTTTAAAAATATTAGTCACTACACTTCAGAAAGGATGTTGCAGGGGCCTTTTGCTTTAATAAACTACTACTGTCCAACCGGACTCGGAGGCCCTATATTCACGTGACCCGACCCGAACACCCATGCGGACCTACTTGCCTGTGTTATGTAGACACTTCCAGAAAACATTGGCGTCTTTCTCCAAACGGAAACAGAGAAAACTCGAAGACACAATTCACAACCAAGTGACCTTAAAACTAAATAAAACTCCGAAGAGTGCCTTCTGAAGCCTATGCTTGTTGATCATAGAGAGAGAGAGAGAGAGTTTGATCAACAAGCAGAGATTGTTTTGTTGGCATTGGTGTTGAAGAAAAATGTCTGGGAACAGAGCCAGAGAGATAAAACTGCAATGCCCTTCACTCTCAAAGGTGACTCAACTTGTTGCTTGGGATGAACAGAAAATCGACCTTGGCTCAATAGCTCGTGCCTTTGGGTTGGACCCTTCAACATTGAGGTTGAATGGTCACTTTATAAGTAGAGGGGTTGACCTCATCTCTTCCTCTGTCACTTGGAAGTCTCTGCTCTCTTTCTTCTCTTCTAAAGGCTTGTCTACTGGGAAAGATAACCGTGATGCTCTTGTTGTCACTGGCAAACTCTGCAAAGTTGGGAACAAGCGTATGTCTCTTTTACTGTTTTTTTTTTCTTTTTCCCTTTCTTCTTCTTCTGATCTTTCTGTTGGGTTTTGTTTTTCTTGAAAAAAAATTTGAAATTGTAGCAAGTGGTGGATGTTCCTCATTGAAACAATTGAAGTTGTATATATAGGCCCTGTTTGGATGCCCTTATAGCATAAGCGCTTATCAAACAAGTGCTTATGTATAAGCTATTTTTATAATTATAACTAATAAAGATAAAATAAAGTCAGTTATAAGCTGTTTTGATAAGCTATTCTGGATGGCTTATGGTAATAAGCTGATGGAAATAAGCTTTATAACCTTTTTCCATAAGCACTCCTAAACAGTCTGACAATGTTTATATCAGTAGATAAGCTGTTCATAAGCCAATCCAAACAAGCTTACAGAGAGAGCCTATTAGCTAAGATTAGCCAAGAGTGTGTGGGAGGTTAATCTTATGTGAATAGTTAAAATTGATTTCAAGTTAAATCAATTTTGACAAGTAGTATATAAGTGTATGTTCAAGATTAGCATACATTCCTTGATACATCACGCTTTTTTTTTTTAGGAATGATTTTCCGATCTACCATACTAAAAAAAACAAGTGAAAATGTATTAGAACTGTCTGGTTGCTGAGATATGTTGAGGGTAGAACACTCAAATGAGGTGGAGGTTGTCTTGGTTTTCAAGAATTTGAGGCAATTAAGGTCTATCTGTTTGCTCAAAATAAGATGCATGATTTTTTATACAAGTTGAGAGAACTATGTTTGGCACGGGTGTCAAAGAAAAATGGAACCTAGTGTAGTTAAGGTTTTTTTTTTTTGCGGAAAAATAGATGAATGAGCTTTTGACATGTGTTTTTAGTGTAGTTTAAGTTTTATAAATAGATAACAATAGATAGATTGTGAGGTATGTATTTTGCCCTACTTCATATTTTCTCCTTATCTAGATTGAGTTGTTATTACGCAGGGGGACATGACTCACAAGATTTTCAAAATGGGATTGGCAAGTTGATGGAAAGTGAGCATGCTGGTAGCAGTAGAGAAAATCAACTTGAAGCTATTAACTTGCTCAAGAATAAAAAGTTGAGAGAGAGCAACTCAGGTATATGTTTTCAGTTATTTGTGTAAAATACATAACTGGTATTTGAATTAATGTTTCCTTCTAGAATCATGTGTAACATATAAAACAGACAGAATTCCTATTGATGATTATGAGTAACAATATTATATGATTTTCTGCTATGTATCTTTAAGCTTGTGGTATTCAGGAGCTATACATACGAGTTTGTAAACTTTTAAAGTCATTTGATGTAAAGTTATAGAAACATTTTGCAATTTTGCAGTCAGTATTTTGGTGCACTTCTAGGTGAAGGTATATCTGAATTTCTTTATATCTGAATTTCTTTATAACTAATATTGTTTTATTTTTCTATGTTCTTTTCAAAAGGTGATATTCTGAATAGCCTAAGCTGCAAGAGAAAGCTACCATTTGAAGATGTCAACCTATTCAAGAGGTTAAAAATAAATGAGGACAAGTCAGGCATGTTCTTGTTCTGATCCTTCTCTTTTAACTGCCTGGAGTTTTTGTGTTCCTTATATTTTGCCAGTCCTCCCTCTTTCTTAGTTCTACCTTTTTTAACATTTGGTTTTGTTTTCTTTAAGTTTCTCATCTGCTTTTCTAGAACTGCAGCTTCTTAACCAAAGTGGCTGATCTATTCTATCTTATTGTTTTGGGAAACTTTGCCAAGTCAAGTCAAACCTTCCCCCCCACCCTACGTAAGAAAAAAGGCATCTTCTCTCTCGAATTACCTCAACATTGACAAATATGATGGACTCTTCACAGATATTCGAGATAAAGTCGATGACCACTCTGGAAGCATTTCACGTAGCCAATTTGCATGCAGTTACACGAGTAAGAATCTGAAGCGGATAAGAGAAGACGAGGCAATTGTAGCAGCTAATTACAAAAGGATTAGATAAAATCTCTCTCAGTCAAGAAAAAAAAAATATATAAGTATAGTCTTTTTAACATATCATTTGTGCACTATTAAACCTTTTGTTTTTTAGTTTAACCTTTTTCATTTTTGTTGTAATTGCTGTAAATTCGTTGATCTCTTTTATACACTCTGAAAATATTGAAGAGATAATAGATTCTGATGAGCCAGTGCCTCAGTGGATGTACGGATCAAACCATTGCACTTTCAATGGGCAGAGCAGCAATCGAATTTCTTAGGCTTTGTTTCGGAAGTAGGATGAGAGAAAAAAGGAGGGCTTTGGGGGGGAGAAGAGGAGAGAAAAAGAGAGAGAAATCTTCTGTCTTATTTGAGAGTGTTTTTGTGGAGAATGAAAAAAGAGTACTTATAACTAATACTATATTTTTAATTTTGACAATAATATAAAAAAAATAGAAGGGATTTGAAGAATTTTTCTAAGTTTTCCAAAGCCTTCCAAAACCCTCCTTTAATACATTTTTTGAGTTCTTTCAAATTAAGGAGTTTTATTAATATGAAGAAAAATAAACCCTTTATTTAAGATGGGAGGCTATTTTTCTTTCTCATTCTTTTTCGTCCTCCCTTTTTTTCAAAGCTCTCCCCTTCCTTTTCATCCTAAACTCTCAAATAGAGCCTTGGTTTTTAAACAGCAACACTTGAAGTATGCGGGGAATTAAGTCAGAAGCATTGCAATTTCTATTACTAATAACTAGAATCTGATGTACCAAAATTTGTTTAGAACCAATTTGTTGATTTACATGCGTTAAATGTAATCATGTGTTCTTTTGATCAATTAAAAAACAGAGATGAATGCAAGCACATTGGATAGTGGAAGTAAAGCTCATATTGTACATAATTCTAGTCGACCAGAATATAATACACCACTATCAAGTTGGATGGTATCATTATTGCGAGTAGTATTGCCATACAACAGCAATTCCTGCAACCAACAGTACTCTAAGAATCAATTTCGGACTAATGAAGGAAGATGATGATGATGATGGTTGTGGTTGAGTGGACTCTGATGATCTTCCCCTAAGCCTCGCAGACAATTTAGTTAGCACTCGACGAAGGAACACTACTTTGTTTGCATCTGCAAGCAGAAAAATACAAGATATCAGAAACTAAGTACGAATAAAAAAACGGTGGAAACTATAGCTATATAGCTCTTGCCGTGGCACTATAAAACTTAGCAAGAATACTTGAACAAAAGGAAGGAGTGGAGGGTAGGGGAGCAGAAATAAATGTCGCTCTTGCAGATCAAAGTTTAGATTGAATCCTCCAAGCCAAACTTTATTACATATATTTCAGCATTACAAAGACATTCATATTCATGGATCACCATTACCAAAAAGCTCATGTAGGTTATCGTACTACCTCCGTTTATTTTAAATGTCTTTTAAGGTTGTTTTACATAAAACATTATTAGTCTTTTTTCTATGACACTCTTGACTATTCATTATTCCGTAGAGCATATTTTTCTCTCTGTAATAAATAGTTAAGGGTATAATTAATAAACAAGTAATTAATATAACCTTAAACTTGTCATAACTACATACTATCGTAGATATCATTCAAGGTATTAGGCAACAATCTGAAGAACTAACCCAAAGAGAGAACAAAGCGAAACATAGTAGGTGAGGATGGTTGCCCTTTTTTTTTGGGAGGGGGGGGGGGGTTGTTTATTAAGGGGAGGATGCTTTAGGCACTCGGACAGATTGTAAAAAGAAAGGGATTATGTCCTTTTTTCCCACTCTTGACAAATATAACCCTATGCATAGCTCTGTTCTACTTTCAATATGCCAACCATGAAATAGAACTCATGTTTAATCATTGTTATACACAATTTAATTACTTGTGTCCCAAGATGCAGATACTACAAGAGTCGAGAGTTACCTTTGTTTTTCGAAAGTCTTTCCTCCTCTCCAACGCGTCTTCGGAGTACATTTAGCAAAGATCCAAAATACAATGCAAAAACTGTGCATGTAATTGTGATGACGTTGTAAGGCATACTGAAATCAGGAGTTGTCAAGGGTACGAGCAAAACTTCGGTGTATGAGAGAACAGGGCTCTTTTCCTGCATTAAAGATGCAAATTTAGGTATGACAGATTTTATATTTACTGGAGTTATGAGCAAAACAAGAGTGCAGATTCAAACAACCTGTAATTTAGACAACATTGGTGACTTGCTTATAGAGTTATCAGAAAATTGCAAACCAGCATGGAAGTCAGGAAAGCTTATTATTGCTGATGGGATATCAAATCCTTGATTAGCATCTGGAGGGTATTCATCAATATGCAAGAAGCCCTATGCAGACCAACATAATGATCTTATTAGGATTTATGAGGTTGTTTAATAACATTAACTTATGGAGTTTGTCAATCAAACAAAGAGTGAGGTAAATATTCAGAAGAAAAAGAAATATATATGAAAATAAGAATTTGAGCAAACCTTATCAAACTCTATATTTAATACAGCGGATTTAATCTCACAAGGAACTCTGAGGACCAACTCCATCACCCCAGGTGATACTTTGTCTTCAGAAGGTGAAACACTCATTCCATCAACAAAATCTGTGACTACTTGAGGCTTTTCATCTACTAATAATTGTAAGGTATGATAATACACCTTAATATACCAAGGCACAATTTGGAGAACATTAACTTGAAACTTACACCTCTCTTCAAGATAATTGGCTTCAACAAAGCCCTTAGTCAATTCTGTAGATTTCAAGGATATTGCAATCGAACCCCTTTCATTTCCACTTCCCATTAAAAACCTACTGGCATATAAAGGTGCATGTGGGCTGGACCAAACAACCGGCTGCTTCCATGTTAGGCCTAAATCAAATTGTTTAGTGTCTTTGTACTCATTGATTGAATATTCATACAGAATTGAGGAGCTCTTTTCCACTTCTCTATGGACCCTCTCCGGGGTAACAGATAATTCGAAGCCAAGATTCCTTCCCAAATCTTCTGCACCTGCGTCGTTAGCAGCATATGCAGCAGTATTGTTCTGGAGCTTCTCAAGTTGAGCAACTAGATCTCTCTCAACTTGAAGGTATACATTACTTGACTTGGCAAGAACACATCTTCCATTGATTTTTTTCCCAAATATTGAACTCAAAGACCAGCTTGGTTGAATCTTTGTTTCAACGGGATAGTTCATCTCAGATCTCTGAATATTAGGCTGAAGTACAACTGTAAGCGTTTGTTCTAGAATAATTCCTGAATCTAGCCCATCTGCAGCAGCTCCGGGTACTGTCATGTGCAATCGTTGTGAATGATAAAAGCTTCTGTAAATAGATGGTCTATCCATTAAGGCCGAGAGTCCAGCTTTATCTCGACAAGGAAGGAGTTTCAACCAGGGAGTAAGATTCTCTGTACAGACAGCTTCACGTGGCAGTGTGCCGTATCTTAAACTACCTAAGGCTGACTGAAATGCCCATTTAGGAGCAGAATAAGAGGTAGAAGACTCTAGGAAGTTTATTGAAGCACAAAAGAGACCTGACAGAGAATGGGTTAAATTTTTCCAAGAAGCATCAACCTGATGTGGAGGGACATCAAAGACCGCCCACAATTCAACTCCAGGAGGCTTTGCATTTTGGCTCGATATTGGATCAAATCCTCCCCATCTTTCATAGTTCCACCGACCTTGTGT
This sequence comes from Calophaca sinica, assembly GCA_037113605.1. Taxonomy (NCBI): domain Eukaryota; kingdom Viridiplantae; phylum Streptophyta; class Magnoliopsida; order Fabales; family Fabaceae; genus Calophaca; species Calophaca sinica. Next base: position 135,133,490 of record CM073731.1, on the reverse strand, counting down.
GAAAGATAACTCCATCGCTTTAATGTGAAATTTCTTAACCTGTCCATTCAACACTAATCTACATTGTTATTTAGTATACTCGGGAAAAAAACAATGAGAAGTCAGAATATAACAAAATTAAACAAACTTGCTTTTACAATTCATAGGAAAAACACAAAATCATTTACAGAGGATGAAAGGGTATAAAAAAAAATATTGGCCCACAAAATACTCAACGACATAGATAAGAATTAATGTATCAATATCAATACTACATTCTATGCATGTATCAGATCTAACATGATTATATTTCCACTCATAATGTGTATGTGCAAAGCTAAAGAAACACCAATTATTGAAGGATCAAACAATATTCATCTCTGAACTGAGAATACAGTACTTAGACGGTCAATTCAATTTAGAGTGATCTCCCCATACTTTAGCCAGTTCCATCTTACATTTGTAATCATATCTTAAAAACAAATTGTGGTAGACATAATCTAACAAGAAGACTGACGCTCCCATAAAAGCTGAGACAACTTTAGCTCAAGGTTGCCAGACATTTAACTATGTTCATCAAATGGTCATTCATATGCAGGACTTACTAATTCATAAAGCATGTCTTAGATACCTCAATAGGGCTTGAATCAGTCAGTAACAGAAATAATAGTTAGCAACTGTAACTGTCAGGATTAGACAGTTAGAGTAGGTTAGTTGAAACTTGAAATAGTTTGTTAATTAAATAGAGAGGGGTATCTTAGAGGGTATAAATAATAGAAAGGAAAGAATAGTGAGTTTTGGTTTTAGAGTGGAAATTGAGTGTGTTTCTCGATTATGAGCAACTGAGACGTTAGTTCATCTGCACTATCTTTGAATCTTCATTCGTATCTCTGATCTTGTAATCCATTGACAAATTAACAATTTACCAAATCAACATCAACAATTTATATAAAGCAACGAATAAGGTTTGCAATCTTCATATCAAGCAACGAATTAAAAAAAGTAAAAAGTTCATAAAAAAGAATATAAAACTTAGAAGAATCACGAGCAGCCATAACTACATCATCTAGGAAATTTTAACAACTTCAATCGCTTGCATCCAAATTCAAGTGAGACATTTCAAGAAATAACTTAAAATATTAAAAAATAAAATAAAAGGAAAGAGAAAAACATTCAAAACGAAGAAAAGCGCACACACCAGCTGAGAAATAGATTTGGGGAAGAGGTGGTGGTGACGAGCGAAGGAGTCTTCGGCGATAGGAGCTTCGCTTTGGAAGTGAAAATGCGCGAGCACTTTGCGATCGGGCAAGGGCTTCAGCAGCAACTCCTCCGAAAATTCTTCTTCTCCAGTTGCCGACGAAAGAATCGGAAGCAAGAGCAGAAGATAGAGAACGAGAGTGGCTCTCGCAACAAGAGCCATCGTTGCTTGCATGGAGCCTTTGGAACTCGCTGCGACTGCTATGTACGCACTATAGAGGTCCGCCATGAATGCACTGTGCGAGCTCCAGGTCTCGGAAAACGTCAAAGAGTTTCTCTTTGTTTGGTGGGCCAAGTTTTTTGGGCTTCCCGTAGGACCAACGATAAACATTGGCCATTATTAAAGACACCCCCCACCTGTTAAGTACACCCCCCCATTTTGCATATTTCCCAAAATACCCCTCGTATAAAATCATTAAAAATTGCCTTTTTTTTTTAATTCCGAAAATGTTACCGGAAATTGCAATTTCCGGTATACAAATTGTATACCGGAAATTACAATTTCCGTAACATTGTGTAAAATTTGTTCTGGAAATTGCAATTTCAGGTATCTGTTTAATATCTGAAATTCAATTTCAGTAACATTGTGTTTAAAATTGTATCTGGAAATTGCAATTTCCGGTAACAAAATTTACACACAATGTTACCGAAATTGGAATTTCCGATATCTGATTATATCTGAAATTGGAATTTCCGATATCTGTATATCTGAAATTGCAATTTCAGATGTTACCAAAGTTCTTGAAATAGCATCAGTGTCGTTCGAGTTTTAAAAAGCAGGCATTTAAAACATGAAAATGTATACCTCGGCGTGCCCAATGTCCGTGAGCTCGGCGTCCCCAATGCCTGGAGGAGCTCGGCGTGCCCGATGCTGCGAGCTCGGCGTGCCCGATGCCTGCGAGCTCGGCGTCCCAATGCCTGGAGGAGCTCGGCGTGCCCAATGTCTGCGAGCTCGGCTCGTTCAGACATTGGGCACGTCGAGGATAAGCATATGAGTTAAACGTGACAAATTTGCGAATTTCCCATAATGCCCCTTAATAACTTAACAAAAACTCAACCTTTCCCGATCCACTCACACTCACGCTTCCGGAAATTCTAAATCTCTGAAAACGCTCTCACGCTTCCGGAAATTCCAAATCTCTGGCAGCTCTGTTCTTCTGGAAATTCCAAATCTTCGGTACGTGTTTTTGTTGTTATTTAATCATAGTTCCAGAAATTACAATTTCCGGTGTACAATTTGTATACTGGAAATTGCAATTTCCGGTACCATGTTCTGTAGAGTTCCGGAAATTGCAATTTCCGGTGTACAATGTTGTGTAGAGTTCCGGAAATTGGAATTTCCGGTGTACAATTTGTATACCGAAAATTGCATATCCGGTACCATGTTGTGTAGAGTTCCGGAAATTGGAATTTCCGATTGTACAGTTGTATATCTGGAAATTGCATATCCTGTACCATGTTTTGTATAGTTAGGAAATTGGAATTTCCAGATACAATTTGTATACCTGAAATTCCAATCTCCTCTGCAAAGCAATTTCCGGCTTTTATTTCCTCCTGCACTACCATAGGTTTTTTATTTACCGATCTAGCATGCTTTTTCTTTTAAGTGAGATCTACCATACTTCCACAGCAGATGGCGTGCGGCGAGACCACAATCGCACGATGTCCTTATGATAGCGAGATCACGAGCGAGATCACGGTTCCCATCGTTGATTACCTCGGGTCTCGACATGTCTAGTTCGAAACATCGAGCTCGACATGCAGAGGTCGCCGTTGAGTACCTCGACATCTCTACAACGACATGCAGAGGTCGCCGTTGAGTACCTCGACATCTCTACAACGACATGCGGGTCGTCGTTGAGTACCTCGACACGTAATAATCTATTGTTTGTTTCATTTTAGTTTCATTGGAAATGGATGATTTTAGTGGCTTGATTAAGCCGAAGCTGACAAGCCGACCGACGTTTCCTAACATTTTGATTGTAGTGATGTATTCACTACTACGCAGGTAATTTAATTATTGTTTGATATTGTGAATATGTCATTTTTTTTTGTTGCAAAACATTAAGATTAATATTTTTTTTGTAGATATTTCCTACACGAGATGACCTTTTGTATTGGGCTCGAGAGGTTGGGAAGGAAAACAATATAGTTGTCGTCATTGTACGATCAGACACAGAAACAGGACAAAGAGGAAGAAAAACAAAAGTCATTTTGGGTTGTGAAAGGGGTGGAAAGTATAAATCAAAGTCATCAAGTTCTTCAAAGTCAACTGGATCTCATAAGTGTGAATGTCCGTTCGCGCTTAAAGGAAGACCATTGTCAATGGGTGAAGGCTGGATACTTAAGGTCCTATGTGGAATTCACAACCATCGGATACCTGAAAGCATGATAGGTCATCCATTTGTTGGTCTTTTAAATCAAAATGAGAAAGAAATTGTTCATGATATGACAAAGAACAACGTAAGGCCGGGAAGCATTCTATTGACACTGAAAAGTAGCAATGTGGCCAATCTCACAACCATCAGTCAAGTATATAATGAGCGGCATAAGTTTCGATCAACACAGAAAGGTCCAAGAACTGAAATGCAACACTTGTTGAACTTAATCCAACGTGATCGATATGTGTCCTGGTATAGAAGACATGAAGGTTCTGACGTTGTTAGAGATATTTTTTGGACACATCCAGATGCCGTCAATTTATTGAATACATTTCATGTTGTCTTGGTCATGGGCTGACACCTACAAAACCAACAGATATCGGCTGCCCCTGTTTGAAATTGTTGGTGTTCCCCGCACATCCCTTACATACACTGTGGCATTTTCCTATTTGGATTCTGAGCAGCAGGATAACTTTGAATGGGCACTCTTAAAGTTAAAAGGTGCATTTGTCTGACAGAATCATTTCCTCAAGTTATTCTCACCGATAGAGATCTTGCTCGATGAATGCAATTGCTTCGCTTTTCCAACTTCGGCCAATTTCTTTGTGTCAATGGCACATAGGTAAGAATGTCTATCACGAAATGCAAGAAGTTGGTATTTCATGAAGACAAACATGAGGCGATGAAGAATGCATGGGATGGTGTTGTTGATCACGGTAGCGAGTTTGAGTATCGACAGCGGTTGATGACTTTGAGTGTGTATGTTCGAATTTCCTATTTTTGTTGAATATGTCAAGAATACATGGTTGAACCCCTTTAAGGAAAAGTTTGTTGCGGCATGGACCAACCAAGTCATGCACTTCGGAAATACAACAACAAATAGGTATGCTTAAACCAGTAGATAAAATTATGTTGATAATTTTGTTTTTTAAATGGTGTCATTGGTATTTGATGTGGTTTAATTTTTGTTTGTTATTAGGGCTGAGTCTGCACATTGGACATTGAAGAGGAATCTACAAAACAGTAGGGGTGACCTGTGTCATTGTTGGGAAACTATGAACAATATGATTGCACTGCAACACACTGAGATAAAAGCATCATTCGAAAGAAGCATAAGCGTAGTGGAGCACAGCACAACAACCGCTTGTTTATCGGGATTGCATGGATTTGTATCAAGGATCGCTGCAACTTATTGCCGACGAGTGTGGCGAGTGAATTATGTGGGTATCGATAAATCTACTTGTCGTTGCCTAATCGAGCGACACATGGGTTACCTTGTGCTTGTGAGTTGGCGGGTTACATAAGACTGTTTGCACCTATTCCATTGGAGGCGGTTCACTTGCCTTTGGAGGAGTTTACATTTTGGTGAATACCAATCGCAACAACACAAAGTTGAGACAGGGCGAGGTGTCGGAGGAAGAGCTTGCGCTTGATTGGGATGCATTGGTAAATCGATTTCGATCACTTAATGTTATTGGCAAGAGGACACCGTTTGCCAAAGTGCGTGAACTTGTATTTCCGGACACAACTTCAATGTGTCCACCTCCTCAAAGGTGAAGACCAAGGGAGCAGAAAAAGGGTAAAGGTAAGGCCCCAAAGAATGGATGGATATGATGTTAGCGCGACCCATCATATTTTGAGCATGTGGACAATATGTATTCTGAGCATGTGGGTAACATGTATTCTGACGTACCATCTGGGAATACATCAAAGGCATCTAATCTACCATCTAATGTGCCTACAAGGAAAAAGAAACGATCTGATGTGCCATCTTATGTACATCAAACGCCTTACAGGCCACTTTCCTCCACAGTTTCATCGATATATTGAGCAAATAGTGGATGTCGAAGATGATGGAAATTGCGGATATCGTTCCATTGCAGCATTACTTGGTAAATCTGAGGACGGATGGCCTATAGTCCGGCAAGACTTGGAAAAAGAGATCAGAATGCATTATGATTTATATGGCCGGCTTTTTGGAGATCAATATCAAGCATTGAGGGAGTCATTGATAGGTGTAACTGGTACCTGTTTTCGTGACAAGTGGATGACCTTACCAGACATGGGTTACGTAATAGCAACCAAATATAAATTGGTTCTAGTCTCTTTGAATGACTGCAGTCGAACGTGTTGGACATTTTTCCCTCTTAGGGGCATGTGTCACCCAACCCAGCCAAACAACGTCATAATTTGTATTGGGTTTGTCAACAAAAATCACTGGGTACAGGTAAATTTTTTTTTACAGCAATGTGTTTTAACTTAAATTTATCTTTTTTTTAATGTAAAATTAAACAATGTGTTAAATTAATCTGCATTTTTTTAGGTATTTCTTAAGCCCGGATGTCCATTGCCTAACGTCGCTCCCAGTTGGCGTCAATATGCTTATCCGGAGGCTCACTCATGGGCAACAACTTGTATCTTTGCTCGATTGCAAGAATGGTTTACATTATTTCCGCCGTTGCGTCATACTACACGACAGTACCCAGATGACCATGTACGATTAGACGACGATTGACTACATTGTAGTGATATGTAACACCCTGACTCTAAACAGGGCATTACCTGCTATATTGTAGTGATATGTAACACCCTAGGTTTCTCTCCTCTCCTATATTGAGCAGTGACCAGTTTTGGAGCAGCCCCCTGCGTGGGTGTCTGCCGGAAGTACCCCCAGGGTATGATTGCTCTCTTGAAGTCGTCATACCTTAGGTGTATTTTCTTTATACATTGCTACTCTGTATTTTGTATACATTATTATTTCGAGTGGTATATATGTATATTCTGCATGTTTGTTTTATTAGAATTTATGTCTTGTTACACGGCGGTCAGGAAGCAGTCGTTACAGCCTTGAGCTCCTCGCTTAGCGAATATGGGACAGACAAGCGCCATTGCGGAAAAGCTGGAACTCATTGGCGAGCTCGCTTAAGCGAATCTCCTGCAGTAACTCATGTTTTTGTGTCTAGTATTTGTGTCAATTTATGTGTACAATTAACATTTCTGATAAAAAAAAACCTATGGTACAGAGGAAAAAAAAGCCGCAAATATAACAAAATGTAAATATTACAACAGAAGATGTCCAAATATAACAAAAAAAGATAATAAACATAAAAAAAAACCCTATCTTCTTCGCTGTCGACGCTTCGCCCCAGATGTGGTCGCCTCCGTCCCACCTGCGCTATCTGTAGTGCACAGGAAATATACTCGGCAAGCGAGCGGGTCCATCATCTCATAGTCGGTCTCGGAGGTCATGCGGAGAATCTTGGTGGCCGAGGCGACCTCTCAGCCATATCATCACAATGCGGCTGCAAATTATAACAAGACATCAGAGAGCCATAAGAGAAAATAAACAAACACAAAAAATACATAATGTATATCTAAACACTTACACAATCAGGAGTAGCGCGGCACTGAGGAGCACCGATCAGAGTGGATGCGACATCCTGCAATACCACTCCATGTACCGTCGATTGCACTCTGCTTTGGATACGAGGCCAGGTATAAATAGGGCGGTCGACATGATAGAGTGCATAGGAAAGCGTATCCATGTATCCATCATCTCTGCGGTGTGGGGCGCGGTGGTGGTGGCGGGAATGTCTGGATGTGGCCGAACTGTCGACTACCCTCTCGGGCGGTGCGGCACAATAAATGAGGCACACCGGATGTACCCAGCAGAACCGTCGGATGACAACTCGCCCTAGTGCCCTCCCACGGTCTCCAAACAACGTCATCGACTGTCAACGCATCCAACGCTCTCCTGAAGGGCTCCACCTGTCCGTCACCCTTAGCAAGCGACCACCTCATGGCTCGTATCATGCCCGGTGATGCCGTTATCCTTCCTCTTGCGAGACGAGGAAATACTCATATATCCATGCACCGTGACAACAATAACGAATCAACACGCCATACAATGTACTTCAAATAAATAATTGTTTACAAAAATAGGCTGCGTGCACGAAGAAGTGTCATGTATCCGCCCAATACGCTTAGTGTCATGCAGGCTAGCGTCTCCCAGATATCCGTACAAGCAGGCTAGTGCAGCACTAGCCCATGACACACTACCAACAGCCCCCAAGTCACGTACCAGGTCCAGGTACTTAATGTCAATGTATATATGGCTCTTGTCAGCCAAAATGGTACAGGCCAACAACAGCATTATCATGGCCCTGGTGCCGCACAAATCCCGCTGACAATCGTAAATGCGCTGGTCATATGTCTTCATCAAGAAGTCAATACTCATATGGGCGCCTCTCATACTTGTCGTCTCCTTGTTTGCCTCTTCATATGTACACCCCAGCAATGTCTGTAAATAAGATATGGAAATGTCTGGATCCATCAGGGGGTACATAAAAAGAGCCGCTCACTTTAAGGCCTAGGAGGACAGACACATCATCAAGCGTGACTGTCATCTCTCCAAAGGGCAGATGGAAGCTGCTCGTCTCCCGATGCCATCTCTCTGTAAAGGCTGACAGTAAGGCTCTGTCAACCATCCTAAAGCTGCAGTATAGCAAGGAGGTTAGGCCGGCCTCCGAGAGATGCTCATTTACGGGAGGAGGCGGTGGTACTTTTCCACTCAACCATTTTTGCAACTTAAGGCCGTGAGAGGCCACCTTAAGCGCATCACGATCCTGCACACAAATAAACATCATTGATCATATAAAAATAATAAACATTTGATCAAATAACAACCAGATATATACCTGCCCCTGCCATATCTGATAGGCAACGTGATGCTGATAATCTGTAAGCAATGACCCATCGTAAGGTCCTCCAGAAAGGGAGCCTGGTCTCCAATCGTACCATGGTCTCCTCGGCTATATCCTCTGGAGCCTCGTATACAAAATGGGGATCCCGATCGCCAACTACATCCTCGTGTGGTGCACGCTGTAATCGCCTCGGCCTTCGAGAGGCAGTCCGCAGTCTTTGTGGTCTACGATGAGGCGCACTTACCAGTGTGGAAGCTAATCCTCTCCTCTCGTCTAGGCATATCTGAAAGACAAGTAAATCAATTATATTCAAATGTAATAAAATAAATTCGTGACACCCTAGGTACTCAACGACCTCTGCATGTCGAGCTAGACACCCAAGGTACTCAACGACGACCTCTGCATGTCGGTGTAGAGATGTCGAGGTACTCAACGACGACCTCTGCATGGCGGTGGAGAGATGTCGAGGTACTCAACGACGACCTCTGCATGTCGAGCTCGGTGTTTGAACTAGACATGTCGACACCGAGGTAATCAACGATGGGAACCGTGATCTCGCTCAGTCATAAGGACATCGTGCGATTGTGGTCTCGCTCGCACGCTACTGCTGTGGAAGTATGGTAGATCTCACTTAAAAGAAAAAGCATGCTAGATCGGTAAATAAAAAAAAAACCTATGGTACAGAGGAAGAAAAAAAGCCGGAAATTGCTTTGCATCTGGGAGATTGGAATTTCCAGGTATACAAATTGTATCTGGAAATTCCAATTTCAGAACTATACAAAACATGGTAAGGATATGCAATTTCCGGTATACAAATTGTACAAGGAAATTCCAATTTAGGAACTCTCTGAACATAGTGCGAAATTGCAATTTCAGGTATACAATAATATCTTAAATTCCAATTTAGGAACTCTACACAACATGGTACCGGATATGCAATTTCCGGTATACAAATTGTACACCGGAAATTCCAATTTCCGGAACTCTACAGAACATGGTACCGGAAATTGCAATTTCCGGTATACAATATGCAGGAAATTCCAATTTAGGAACTCTCTGAGAACATAGTGCAGGAAATTGCAATTTCCGGTATACAAATTGTACACCGGAAATTCCAATTTCCGGAACTATGATTAAATAACAACAAAAACACGTACCGAAGATTTGGAATTTCCAGGTAAAGCAGGCGTTTTAGATTTGAAATTTCAGGAGCGTGAGTGTGAGTGGATCGGGAAAGGTTGAGTTTTTGTTAAGTTATTAAGGGGCATTATGGGAAATTCGCAAACTTGTCACGTTTAACTCATATGCTTATCGTTGACGGCCCCAATGTCTGCGAGCAGGCGTCGGCCGGCGGACATTAGACGCGTCGAGCTCCTCCAGGCATTGGGGACGTCGAGCTCGCAGGCATTGGGCACGTCGAGCTCGCAGGCATTGGGCACGTCGAGCTCCTCCAGGCATTGGGGACGTCGAGCTCGCAGACATTGGGCACGTCGAGGTATACATTTTCATGTTTTAAATGCCTGTTTTTTAAAACGCGAACGACACTTGATGCTATTTCAAGAACTTTGGTAACATCTGAAATTGCAATTTCAGGTATACAAATTAATATCTGGAAATTCCAATTTCGGTAACATTGTGTGTAAATTTTGTTACGGAAATTGCAATTTCGGTATACAATTTTAAACACAATGTTACGAAATTGGAATTTCCAGATATCTAATTGTATCTGAAATTGCAATTTCGATAACAAATTTCCACACAATGTTACCGGAAATTGTAATTTCTGGTATACAATTTGTATACCGGAAATTGCAATTTTCGGTAACATTTTCGGAATTAAAAAAAAAAAAGGCAATTTTTAATGATTTTATACGAGGGGTATTTTGGGAAATATGCAAAATGGGGGGGTGTACTTAACAGGTGGGGGGGGTGTCTTTAATAATGGCCTAAACATTTTATGCCCCGGCCCTTTTAAAGTCGAGTTAGTTTTTTGGGACACCCCATATTTTTGCTAATACATCTCCATATAGAGTCTTTACGCTTTTTTCCCAAAATGACCCTGTTCGGACACTTATTTTTCGGTGCTATAGACCCATGACACGAGATATTTTGCCTGCCGAACATTGATTGGTAGAAAATTTTCAACGTTTGGATGTTTGTAACTGGGCACTCTGGTAATGATTTCTGGATATATAAAACTAGTAAGTATCAAGAGACGTTGTCTGAACTTGGAAAAACAATTTTTTTGGGCCAGTGCGTCAATAACAAATGACCGGTTGGCATCGCACTGATTAAATAAATTGTATTGTTCACTTGTCAATGTGTCAGTAAATGAACGATTGAGATCGCACCGACAAAATGAACAGTTGAAATCGAACCAGTTAAATAAGTTGTATTATTCACTACGTTAGTAGATGAACGGTTGAAATCACATCGACACTATAAATGGTTGAGATTGCACTAACACTTGTATAAATAGAAGTGTTTTGAAGAAACACCTCATTTCAGAAACATTCACAATACATGAAAGCAATGAAGAACATCTAGTATTAAAAAAACATACGTTCAACATCGGTTATCAAAATAAACAATGTACAGTTATCTCCATAACTGATGTATAAATCAACCTTTTATATCGGTTATTTGCTCCAACCGATCTAAAAAGTTTACATTTTTTAAAAAAAAAAAGTTTAACATCGATTATTTAATCGATGTAAAAAGCATTCGCTCCACTTTTTACATCGGTTCGTCGTCTGTTTTAAAAAGTTCTCGTTTTCTATATCTGTTAATTCTATAACTGGCGACAAACTAATGTTAAAAGCCTTGTACGTACAACCCATGTATATAAAAAGCCTTTTATGTACTAGTAAACTCTTAGTTCAATAAATATTTAAATAAAAAATATTTAAAAGTGTAAAGTATTTCCACTTACACGTATAAATCAATCCATCATGTTTTAAATGTGGTACATAAGCAAATTGGGTGTTGTAACTTGTATTAAAAGTGTTATACATTATATTAAACCAAACAAACTTTATCAATATTTATTTACAAAAGTTAAAGTGTATTTTGGATTTGTGTTTGTACTTTGGCATTACTTGTGCCTGTTTTTTTTAATAAAATTTGGCTTTTAAAGAAAAACAAGAGTTAATCCGTAAGACGAGTAATTGACTTTGTTATTTTTTTTTATAAGCGAAATATATTAATAGAGGTACAAGGATACCTCAACCCAAGTACATTATAGTCGCATTACAATCCCAACAACAATGATAATTCTATCAACCAAGACAATCATAAGGATTACTACACCATTCCGCAAATGTTTGCCATTACTTTTCGTCCAAAAAACATCATTTAACTGATCAATTCAAAATCTACAAAACATGATCCAAAATTTAAAATTTGTAAACAATATTTGGCTGTAATTCCTTATTTCAGATTTCGGTATATATGTGGTAGATGATTTTCATGGCAGTAGCCTTATGTATGAAGGCATTCTAAGGGAAGTGTGGGATATCTGTGCCTATCATCACAGTAGTCATACGTTGTATGATGTTGCCTTATATTTTCATATTGTCTTTGTTGAGTAGGATCCAATTGCCAAAACTTTTTGCTGTTCCACCAGTAGTTATCAGAAACACAACGTTGATCATTTAAGCTTTGACTTTGACAGCCACTAACATCAAATCCTTGGAAATTCGCTCTGAATGGTGCATAACTCCAATTGATTTTGGCTTTGCCTCCATCTGTTGCCCATGTTTCCCCATCCCACAAACTTGCTTGTATTTGCATAGGCTTCGATGGGTATCCCACTCCAATTTTGCTATTGTTCTTGTATACCCTAATGGGGATATTGTCCACATAAAATCTGCCAAGCCAAATTTTGATCAATCGATATTGAAATTTGATTAATATATATTTCTCAATCAATACAGGGGTTAGTTAGCTCAGCTGACAAAGAGTACTTCTTTGATTGAAGGTTCTTAATTACACTGTTAAAATAATATTATCCATGTATTTTTAACATTAACATAATAAGTAATTGATGCATTTGTCAAAAATCCAAAAAGAAAGGTAAACAAAAGTCTAGCTTTTAATTCCAATTCTATGCAGTGAATCGAGTGAATAGTGAGTCATTCATACTCTATTTGCATAGACACATAAAATTTATTTCTTTAGTTTCATAATAATTGATATTTAAGGTTAATGCACATAAATTAGAAATATTAAATCGATATAACTATTATTATCATATTTAGTGTAAAATATAACTATTATTATCATATTTAGAGTAAAATATTTTTATTTAAGTTTTATTAATATTGTATCATAGAAATGTTTTGAAAATCAATAGCTATCGATCTATCTGTAATCCTTTTTATTTTATTTAAAATAATTATTCAAGTAATTACTAAATAAGGGTATAACCGAAAGAAATTAACTAGATCTTAGGTTTCTAAAATATCAATGATTATTTTGGAACAAAAATAAAATAAACTAAAAGACTAATATAATTTTGGAATGGATGAAGTATAAAATTAGAATTTAATAACTATATACAGATACTATAAAAAAAATTTACACAAACGTTTAATCATATTTTATTAAATAATACTATTTCTTAAAATACCTGCACAAATATCTGTATATTGAGATATGTTTTTTACATTCACGATACATAGTAAATAAATTAATAAAAAAAGATTTTATTAAAGACTCATAGGTTAAATTTATGTTTGATCATAGTCATATTTATGATTCGCTATAATGAGTTCACTTCCGTTGATATTTCACCTTTTTTTCCCAAGGTTTTTAAAGTGATTATATTGGTCATGGTACATAATTGTATATAAAGCTATATATTTTATTTTTGATAAAAAAAAAAGTTTAGATTGGAGGAGGCTCACACCACGAGCCAGGATTTACGGTGAAATTTACGTATCGCCCACCAACGCAGTTACCTAGAATCGAACCCAAGTCGCAGCGTGTGCGAACAGAAGACCGAACCAGTTGAGCGAAGCTACGTTGGCGCTATATATTTTAACAATTGCTATTTCAAATAGAACCATATATCAAGAAGTCACGGGGGCATGTATCTTACACAATTTGATGTGGGTTCCAAAGAATTTTATAGTCGTGAAAATTTGCCGTGGGGTCAAACCAAAGGTGAAGTCTTTGCTCTCTATTTCCTTCACCATCTGCAAACACATTGGTCTGTAATGTGTATGGCTTCCCTTTTCTATTGCCCAAAAATTCAAAGTCCAACTCGTCGTGCCTATCTCCTTGTGAAATCAACTACATCAAAATAAATAATGATCATAAATATATCCTTAATTGAGATTATCTATTGAGGGCAATTTCCCCTAATTGTGGCATGCATCATATGGGGTGAGAGTGTTCATCTTGAATTAATTTCATCTCAAATTAAATAAGGCGATGGATCGAAATTAAGAACTCACGTAGTAAGCTGTGACAACTCCTGCAGAATCACTTCCTGGTACTTTGATCCTCATATGGAAGAATCCAGAGCCGTAGGTCATCTTGGATCCAAAGCCAGATCCTTAATTTGTGTGCACATAACATACAAGTCAAATCAGCAAAATTAAAGAAGCAGTGCATATGATGTGTCTAGTACCAATTATGGAAATTAACAATATATGCTAAACATAATTATGTGTTTTCCTTTTAATTAATTAAAACAGACGCAAACTTTTCATTTACTTCAATAGGATTAATAACAATCATTTTTTAGCTGCCGTGTATGCTTTGACGTCTAGGTCTAGCTAGGTGCTACCACTAATTTTCCACCACACTATATGTAATTGAATTGTCTTTCCACACGTAATTACTTCTCTGTTAATTGATGAGTATGCGCGATAGTCCATTTTGTTTGGTGCGCAGGTGCCGATTAACAGGGTGAGAATACGCTGGGCCGAACTAGACTTTATAAGACATAAGTGTGGCCTATAGAAAAAATTTAAGGCTCAAGTATGTTCTGTTACTTGTGATAGGCTTTAATTTTAGGTTTGACCTGACTTTTTTAAAAGTCTAGTATGACATATTAGCCTACTTAAAGACTTATTTCATATTAACGTCTTTGAATAAACCTATCTTTAAATAGATTAACGGACTAATAGGCCAATGCGATTAAGTTCTATTTATAATAGACTATAAAAAAAGAAAATTAAAACTACTGCTACTATGAGAATTGGGACATAGGGGTAGAGGACGAACTGAGTTTTATAAGCTCCGAATCTAATTTATTCGTATGATATAAATATTTTTCAATATCTAACATGACCTTTTAGAGAGTCTGACCTTATATGATAGTCTATTTAAATTTTGTTTTGCAACAAGACTTTAAATATGTCAAAAAATTATGTATGTCAATATGCTTAAATTATTAGAAAGGTCAACAAGTATATGATTTAACACAGTGTACAAAATCTAACATGATAATAATAACAAGAAAAATTATTATTTATATTTGCTTAAATAGGCTAGTCTGTTAGGCTTAAAAGGCTTTTTGGATGACCTGAAGTCTGACTTTTTTTGTTAAATAGGCTTCTAAAAAAGTATTGGCCTTGTCTATTTAAAAAAGTCTAGTCTGACCTGAGTCTGACATATGCTAAGCTGTATGCCCCTGTTAGACGATTTGGCCTATTCCCACCCCTCTTAATGACATACTACCCAAAAGAAATTATGTTATACTATAAAGTTTAATGAAATATTTTTGTAAGCAAATGAAAGTTTAATTAAGCTTTATGTACACAGGCTGCAATACACAGCTTGTACTTTCTTACTATATTTTTATTTATGGAATGATTTAATCTTTAAATTTTTCGTGTAAATAAGATTAGCGTACCACCATAATCAACATTTTGTTACAGATGAAAAAAAAATCAAAGATAAAAACAATTACTAGTAGTTACCAAATTTGTACTTTTGTTTCATCATTTTTACTCCTTCATAAGAACGAATGTGATAGATGTTTCAAGAAAAAGAAACAACGAATGCGATGATGCATTTTTGATTTCTGAGATATTAATATTAATTTTATTTATAAATAAAAATTATTAAAGGATTAATGCAGTGTGAAGGGATGGCTACGGGGCGGGGCGGATGCGGGTAGTACTTCCCCCGTACCCATATTTGTTAATACCCACGGATATTTACGCGGGTAACGGGTATCCATGGATATCCATGAGTATTTAATAATTTAACATAAAAAAATTATACAACGTAATATAACTATACATATTATATTAACATTGTATAATATACTATACGCATTTATAAAATTGTATTATTATCCACTAAAAAATATCAAATAATGTAGGAAATAAAAATTATTTCATCCCAAAATGATAAAAAATGTCATAATATATAATATGTATTTAATAAAAAAATAATTGTAACGTATATGCAGGTATCCACTGGGCGGGTACCATGATCCCCACCCCATTTAATAACTATCCGTTTACTATCCATTGCGGGTAATCCGTGCGGATATCCACGGGTGCAGGTTTTTTTGCCATCCCTATGTGACGGTAATTTTGGAAAGACAATTTAACGGTGTAGTACTGATTTGTTACTTCTTCGTCATTTGAATATACTTGTAATTTTGAATAATTTTTTTATTTATATTTGAAACTATGTAAATTTAGTGAGTGCAAGCATGTATGCAACAAATAATATTTAAACAAACGTGTATATATTCAGGTTATGGGAAGGGGAAGCTAAAGATACGTGGAGTTTGAAGGAGAGTAAGAAGATAATTAAAGGAAAAAATAATGGTTGATTATAACCTGAAGAGCTATCCATTGTGAGCTGAATTTCTTTCTCTTGGTTTAAGGACACAACATTACCCCATGTGACCTTGTAATTTTGATTAAATATTATTTCTTCACTTCTCCTTCCTCTAGCATTAGCAAGGACAACATGAGGAACGAGGACTAGAAGAAAAACAATTATCAGAGAACTCATCTTAGCCAGGGTTTGGTCTTTTACACTCTTAATTAATATGGATCGATTTGGTTAGTTCTTCGTCTCTATATATATACATGATGACGAGCTAAACATTAGCTCATAGGAACTATAGAAAAGCATAAAGCGCATGATGAGTCCCATAATTGCCTTGCCAATACGCTATTGACATTGTCAAATACTATTCTATCCACCATAACAAACCATGTCATGATGTGGCTTAGTTTGGAATTGGAAGCAACGTTAACAGAATTCAAGTACCGTTCCATATTCATTAATTTTCTGTTAAATTCTTGATTAAAATGCAAGTAAATAAAGCTTCCATAGCTTGTAAGACAGCATAACACCGGTAATCATATAGACATGTCTATCTTTTTATACTGCTAGAAAAAGCTGAAATAGCGGCAGAAATTATAGACGAAGAAAATGAAATTAGTCTCTAAATTTAGCGTCGCTAAGTGTTAGCGACGAAATTAGAGACAAATTTTGCTTTTTTTTTTGTACTCTTTCAACTTTTTCTAGTAGTACTAGTTACAAATGATCAAATCTATTACTATATGATACACATATCTATGTATGTACTGTATTATTATTTCAGTGACACTAATGGTCATGTTACAACCGTCCCTGAAGGGATTTAAACCATATCCCTTGAGGTTACAAGACTAAACTCTTACCACTGAGCTAGCACCTCATGGACAGTATCTATGAATGTAGTGGTTATGGCTTTCGGTTTATAAAGTTTAAAAGGAGATTCAACTTCATACTAAGCCTCGTGTTAAAAATCAATTGGCTCATCATAGTCTTTCAAACATATATATACCGTGCCTGAGGTAGACCCACAAGTTTCCAGCTCTTTCATTGTTGTCAATTTGTTGCTTCTGGGCTGGATTGTCATTTTTTACATTTTATAAGTTTGATTTTGAATAACTATTTTGTTGTTTTTTATTGCAAAGTATGCAGTTTGGATATGTATATGTATTTGTGAGTGTAGATCGATGTATGTAGCTTGTATGGATAAACTAATTAAGAAGCACTTACGAAAAAAGTATTAATATATAATAATTCTGTGTCTTTAAATAATAACTTCTCTTATAAATTGAAATTAAATTTAACATATTTCAATTATTCAAAAACTTTTTTATTTTTCTGTCAAAAAAAAAACTTTTTTATTTAACTTCTCCGTAAATATGTATAAGCTCATGAATAAAGTTTTTTTGGTAAATGGAGAATTGTAAACGTAATTTTAATTGAAAAGGTCCTATAAACTACAAACAAATTCAAACTAAGCTATATATTCACATACATACATTTATAGAGAGAGATCAACCCTTATAGTTAATAGTTAATTTATACTAAATTTGAGTCTTCATTCTCTTTCTTTTTTTGACAATTGAGTCTCATCTTGAGAGTCAGAACTTCTGCTTTCACTCTCAATGTATTCTTGACATGCTAATTCTACATTAAAAAAATTATTTTTTGTTTTCTGATATTTTTTTATTTCTCTTAAATATTATTATGAAAATTTAGTTAATTTTAGATTTTTTATCATAAAAGTATCATACAACGTATGGTATAGATTTTTAATTTTTAATTTTTTCAATTTATATTTTTTTAAATTATAAAAGTATCATACAATGTATGGTAGTATATATTTTTATTATGATTATGGGCAAAGCTTGTGGTTGAGCAAGAGTTGATGTCATGGACCTAAGGACTTGTGTTGGAATCATTGTCTTATCAGGCTGCTAGTTGCTAGTTTTTTTTTTTTGGGTAACATGCTAGTTGCTAGTTGCTACTGCGCGTTTGCTTTCCGCGTTAAAAAACCGTACATTTCAACAGATTCATTATGCGATGCATGGATAGGTAGTTGCAATTCCTTACCTATGAGGCTATGACTGGCTGACCAATAGTCCAATATTGATTGATTTTATTTTTTAAAATAAATTAATAAATACGAAATATTTTTTTTAACAAGAAAAATCTTATTTCACAAATTAATTTTGAAAAGAAACTAAAATAAGGCCCATATTTTTTTTTTGTCAAAAACTCAACAGGATGCAAAGATTTAATATGTTTTTAAGAGATTTGACTCCTTTGAAAGAAATGCGCACACTAGAGGATAATATGACAAACTATATATATAACCATTGATTGGAAATAGTTATATAAATGGTTATTTTTCTTATATAAAAATGGTTTATCTTAATGTGTTTTATAAAATAAAAATTTCTAGGGATCAATACTAAGAAATGGATGTTTTATCTTTAAAAGGATAAGTATAACGTATGTATTGTTTTGATCATAATTTTGAAAATTGGATCGGATTGGTCATTCATGGATTAGTAGTGTCTGAGCTGTTAATTTCAATAAGATAACAACTTATGTGTTAAGCAACCCCGTTTTGTTAAGGGGGATGGGCACATTATGTTTGGCAAAGAATACAATATGACACTATAAGAAAACACGCTAATACCGACGAGAACTTACGACGGTCTTTAACTCGTCGGTAATATTATCATTTTCGACGGCTTAACCTGTTAGTAAGAGCCACACATGTTCCATCAAGGTTTCCAACGACCACACCCGTCTGAACATAAAAGAAGTAAATACTGACGGGTAAGGCCGCCGATAATATTGGCACATTTGTATTTTTGCTTAGTTTTCAACAGGCTTCCCATCAAAAAATTTAAATTAATTAATTTGTTTTTGAAGTTTTATTTTTAAAATTTAGTTTCGATGACTTAAATTATGTCAGTAATTTTTAACTTTCCAACGTGCTAACTCGTCGATATGTGCCTAATTTGGTCCCCGTGTCGTTTCGACAGCCAGCCAATCGGTATGTGGTACTTAGAATTTGCAACGATCAATGTCGTAAGTAAAAGGAAGACTGTTTCAGGTCTCTTCAACAATCATACTTGACGTTTCAACGAGCACTTGCTTCATTGCTAATGAACTAGTCCGTCGGTAATAATATGTTAACATTACTGACGATTGTGCCTATTGGAACTGTTAAAAAAGTCGTCAATACGCCTTATTTAGGTGGAGACAATGAACAGTCTCCCCCACTTGGAAAACACTCTCCCTCTCATATTTTCTCCCTCTCCCTACGAAAACTCACTTTGTCACCAGTTGCATTGCCTCCTCCCCCGTTTTCCTACATCGCAATAATTTCCTCCACCATTGGTTCTCCCCTTTCATTTTTCTTCCCTCCACACTGGCTAGCCCCCCCCCCCCAAATTTCCTCCCTACACCACGACGACTATCACCCTCGTTTTCCTCCCTCTGTTATGACCAACACCACCATTGACTTCTCTATTATGCGACCATATGCAGTCCTTCCTCCTAACGCCACAACCAAAGCCCCCCATTTCGTTCTGCCAGTAGGTTCTCCACAGTAACCACATGTTTTTGCAGAAACGCGAGCACCCAACACCGCGAATCAAGAGCTCTATCGTCGTCGTCATCACCGCGAACTAGGATTTTTTGGTTGGTTGATTATCTCTTTGGTTAAATTAATGATATAGCATGAAAATATGTATTCGTCAAATTAATTATTGAAAATTTGTATATGTGTAATCGGACTGTGATATTTTTTTGATATGGTTTTATTACTATTAATTGGATTTCCCGTAGTCGGGATATCCCTTATCAAGCGATTCAAATCATCCGATTATCGGAGGCTGAAAAATGTGCATATTTTAATGGCGCCTGATGTGCCGACTGCGCGAAATCGTGGATTTTTTATTGAGGGAATCTGGGTCCGTGAGTTGCTGCGATGTTCTGAGTTTGCTGGGATTGCCTCGCCCTATAATGGTCGTGACTACTTGCGCTTTGAGGAGCAGTTCGCGATTTTTTGTTGTCATCTTTGCTTGGTCGTGTGTAACTACATCGTTTTCGAGTTTCAAAGTTTAATTATCGAGTCTTGGTCTGTATTATCTAGGATTTATGTGAAATTATGGCATGATCTGCATAATAAGAAATTGTATGAAAATATGGCATGCACTGTGTAAGTAGGAGTTGTATTATACTAAATGTGATTGTGTAATAAGGATTTAATTTGATGTACTGCATGAACTGTTTAAACTTAAGTATGATTTGACGTCTCAATACTATTGTTATCAGAGAAAAAACCTTAGCTTTTTGTTTAAGATTCAATATTATTGAACGTGTGTACTCTCTTAGAGTGTCGCACACTCATTGTATATTGATCCTTGAATTGTCCTAGTGGGACAGTTTGAGGAAAAACTTTCTTTACTCGTATAATAGTTGTTCTTTAATTCTCATGACTTATAATTGATAAAATTTTGGCCTGATGCATTTCTTTTTGTTCTCTAGGTGCATACTTGATTGCGGTATTCATAACCGCGACCATTTCGTCTACTTAGAGACCAATGGGGGATGTTGTTGAAATTTCGTCAAATGTAAGACATGAGAATTCAGGAATAACTACTATACGAGTGCCGAAAAAGTTTCTGCTTGAATGAGATAGAGTCATATCTTTTAAAGAAAGGGATCGATTATAAGTCTGATGTGTTGCTGAAATCATTGCGTTTAAATGTATATGTATTTTTTAACATGCATAAGATGGAATTTCAAATGCATAAGATGGAATTTCATTCTTCAAATCATAGTTGGATGGACAATAGGTTATATCTGGGAAGAAGGGGTCTAAAACAGTCTTTAAAAAAATTAGGTTAAAGAGCTTGTGATTATCGCTAAAAAAATTAGGTTAAAGAGCTTGTGACTATCGCAAAGCGACATCATCATTTTATCACTAATGGAGGGATAGATGCCTGTGCACTAAATGTGAATGTAGAAGGATTAAGAGCGAAAGTGATGCCAGGTTTGACTTGCATAGAGTTGGGGTCAAGCTTAATTAATGGATTTGGACTAGTCACGGTGAAGAACTGTCTCATGTTGATTTAGGGGTTGACGAGAATTGCACATGTGCTTCAAGTAGTTGCACAGATACATGATATGGTGAGCAATTTGACTTGATGCGAGAGATGATTTGTGAAACAAGACACAAATTTTATTATCTTTTGTTAGAAACAAATAAGTCGTTGCTTGAAGGATATATCCCTAGACTTTAAATTATCGATGTGTGTGAGACTTTTAGCTTACAAGTCAAATTAGAATGTTTCCCCTTTGAACTGAACACTAAAAATAAATAAAGCAGCATTTAATATTTGCTGGAATAAGCAAGAGTTTACCACATACATGCATTAACAATCTAGGGAACAAAATACATGGGATTAGGGAGCTTGAATGTACGGTTTCCAGAAGAGTTTCCTTGAAGATCACTCCATTGGTCCCCCACATTACCCCATATCCTGTAACCTTCATCTTCTAATTGCTTCCTTATATTGGACTTAAACGTTACTGCACTTTGCCCTTTAAATGCTGCAGTCCTGTAAATTATATGATCAAAGACAGTTTAATCATTTTTCTTTCATGTTTAAGTTCCTTGTAAATAAAGGAAAAATATATGATTATATTAATTTATCCCTGATCCAGCCCACCAAAAAAAAAAATTAATTTAGCCCTGATCCAGCGTGGAACAGATGCGACTATCCAACGGTAGTAGCTATATTATTTGTGGAAGTCCATGGAGCGAGCTAAACGCAAACGCATTGATGTATCGCCAAATTAATCATAGAATCATACTCCAATTCAATTATGTCAAAATAAGGATCATAGAATCATTAATCATACGAGTTGATTGTAGTAAAGGTTTGCATATTATATTTTAAATAATTTTTATTTAGTAAAGTACAATTTAGTTTAAAGTAGCTTCGAAATAAAAATAATTTATATTAAAAACTATATCTTATAAATTTATAAGTACGAAAATCTCAATCATAGAAGTTATATTTTTTAATTTTTAGTCAAATATGTATTTAAGGACAAACTCAATTTTAGCTTCATACATTTCTCTTTAGCATACAGGAGTTTGAGCTATGTATCCGATCCGAAATTGGTATGCTCTTTCACTTTAAATTTAACATACCGATTTGTTTTTTTTCCTTGAATTCTTCTATTTTAACATCTTTCTCTAATATGATTCCATCATTTTTTTTTCTCAACAACTATAATATTAATTTAATTTTTATTTTTATGATAGTGAAATATTTTTAAACTTATACTTAGTTTTAGGTATTTTAGGGACTCATTTGTGGCCTTAGGCAAACCATTATAGAGTGAAAAAAAAAATTAGACTTTAAACAGAACAATTTGAATAGAAAACATTAATTTTTTAAAATAAATATATAGTAAAACTAACTGTTATGTTTGTCTAACCCAATTTATCCATTGCAATGATGATTTTTATTTTGTAAATAGTGATATATGTATTATGTGCAAAGTATTTGTTTACTTCCCTAAAACGTCTTCTTATGTTCAACAAGGGGTGAGAGCAATTAATTAGTTTATACCTACAATTTTGTTCTCTCTATAAAGACATACAAATATAGTATATCTGTATATTAATTGGGATCATTTTTTTTTTGAAAAAGTGGGGCCTTATACTATTTCTAAAATTTAATTTGGGCCTTGTGGGCCTAAGGCAAATAGCTAAGCTGCCTAAAGGTAATCCCAACCTTGAACACGAGCTTGATAAGTTTTTTCTACCCAATATTTGATGCGCACCAGATAATCCACTAAGATAATATTATATTATCATGTTCATTGGGATGGAATAGATAATAACATGTTATGATAAAAATTATCCTTTAGTTAGGTGGCAACAATGATGATGACAGGTAAAATAAAATTTTTGTGCGTTCCTTTAAAATCCATGCGGCATCACTCATTTTTGCTGGCAGCCACATTACAGTGACGTTCCTTTAAATTTAGTGAACGTGAATGACCAAAATAATGCAAACCAAATTAAAGAAACAATTGCGCAATAAATTTGTCCTATGTGTACACATGGGCCCACAAAAAAATTAAAGCAACACAAAGCAATTCCCCACCGCTAAAGATGCTCTAAGTGTCTCGTGACAATAAAGGGTGTTGGGTGGTAGCAGAAACAACGAAATGTGCTAGTTGGAAACAACAATGGAGGTGGTGTATGGTTCTTAGTGGTGGTGGCTACAATGGTTAAGGGTGTATGGTGACAGCAGCAACAAAGGGTGCTCAATCATTGATAGTGACGAATGATATCTTGTGGTTGTATAGTGAAAAGTGTTTGACGACAGAGGTAGTAGAGGGTTTCAGTGGTAATGGTGAAGGGTGTGAAGCAATGGAGGTTGCTTAACAGTGGTAGTGGAGGCTATTGGGCGACAACAATGAGGATGGTGTTGGGTGATAGTGGTGGAGGGTGTTGGGTGGCAAAGGCAAGGAAGCTGATGGGAAGCGTGGAAAAGAGTGTCGAATGGCAGAGATGTGATGGAGGATGTTGGACAATAGATGTCATAATGGATGAAGAAAGAGAAAAGGAAGAAAGACTTAGACATTAGTAAGGGTGAAAAGGAAAAAGAAACATTATTCTATTCTGCTTGTTTCTAAGTAGTCCTACCTTCCAGATAAAATTTATACTAATGATAGGATACGATAGGCCCCATGTTAAGTTAATCATATTCTATTGACCGAATAAATATTAGTTCCTATCTCATCATCTTTATCATGACTACCAAACAAGCCCTAGAAGCGTAACAATTGTGTGAAAAAAGCAAAATTGTTAAGAGGAAAACTTCTAATAGAGATGATAATTGTATAGCATGTATCGACATTTTCACTGCAAAAGTATTCTTCTATTCAATGGTCAACGACTATATATGAATCCTAGAATAGAAGATGAATTTCTTGTCAATAATTTTGGTGAGTTACTATATTGAAAAATAAATAACTAGAAATTTTAACTTCAATAGTAGATGACTTCATGTCTTTAAAAGAGAAAGTAGCACTTTAAACTAAATTAAGGTAAATTTGATTTTTAGCCTTGTGATGATGAGTTTTTTCGCAAACTTTTTTTTTCTCCTTAATATAGATGGTCGGGGGGCGAGGATGGGGAAGTAGAGTGTTGCGGATTCGTACTCGTGCTCTCAATGTCCTGCAACACTTTACCACTCGGCCGCTTTCTCTGTGATTTTTCACAAACTTATTTAATTAGTTAATGGTATTTTAGAAGTGGGGCCAAAAAAAGCATATCAATGGTTAGGCAAAATACAATTGATGCATTTTACAAGAGGAAAACTTTTGATAGAGATAAAAGTTATTTTTAATTACTCTGTTGTTCCCTGAATTATTTGAAGTTTTTTATATAGGTCTTTAAACTAAAAAAATTGTAATTGGGTCCCTAAATTTTAATTAGGTCTCTGAATTTTTCACTTTAATAAAAACCCAGTTATAAATTATTTAAAGTTTAGGACCTAATTAAAAATTATTTAAAAGTTCAGGAACCCAATTAAAATTTAGGGACCTAATTACAAATTATTGTTAATTTTATTAACTCAATTATAATTTTTTTTTTAGTTCAGGAACATATATATATAAAATCTCAAATAATTGAAAAACCTACGGAATAATTAAACCTCTAAAAGTTATGTAGCTTCAACATCTTCACTCCAAAAGTATATCTTATTCTAATGACCAATCATAGATGACTTCTAGGATGGAAAATAAATTTCTTGCAAATAATTTATGTCCATCACGAATCCATCGTCAATCAATTAAAAAAATAAGAAAAAGACAATTAACTATGCATAACAACGTTAATTAGAATCTGTCTTAACTGTAATCATCAAACAAACACATTCATTGGATCTTACCTCATAATGAGTCGCTCATAGCCAATGAATCCTTGATTGTGCAAGTTGTCAACCGTAACTTGACCAAGTGTCTCTTTATCTCTTCCAGTTAGGACGATTACCTTAAATCTTTTATCTATCAAACTGTTAAATAACCTTAATACAGGAGGAATTGCTGTGCACCATCCTTTCATTGCCCATGTCTTAAACGCTGGCGGATCATATGGGTCGCACCTATATATTTTAAATTTCAAAATTTCAAAATTTTAAATTTAAAATATAATTCAAATTCAAGTATTTTTTTTCGTTATACGAACTTAGGAAGTACACAAATGAGTTATTATTATTATTATTATTAGTCAAATTATTGATCGATCGAAGGATGAAATTGAGTTGTTAATAAACAATCAAAATCACAATAACAAAAAAGTGATTGTTGGACCTCATGTGAATCTACAGGACCATCAATAGCACTTGCATGCGGTCCAAAAAGAACAAAAGTATAAATTGTGAGAATAACTATTAACACCCCCATTTGTTTTTCTAACATACATACTCACAAAATAGCCCTGATCCGGAAGTCAACTTCTAGATGATTTATTTTTTTTTGAAATTATTTTGCTTTTCGAAAGTTTATTTCCACACAATTTTCGCTATCCAAAAATCAAATTTGTTTCCCGAAGTTAAACTCTGAAGTGTGCTCCATAACTTAGTGTCTGTTTGTTTTAAATTTTGGGCAACCCAGAATCAATTCTGGGAGCAAAAACAATGTCAATATAATTGAAAATCACAATTCTTGTATTTGGGTGATAAAATCTCGGTGGATAAAATTGATTTTAAGATGAGTAGAATTGATTCTGATGGAAGCAAGAAGTTACTAGCTTTAGCGTTGAATAAAATCAATTCTGAGTGTGAGACCCACAAAATTCTTTATGTTTACACATCAAAAGTGATTCTACTTTTATCATCCAAATGAAATCAATTCTTCTAACCACATTTTCAAAATATCATTACCAAACATAAATCAATTTTTTTTATACTCAATTTTTTTAAAATTAATTCTTTTGAAATCAATTCTTCAGAATCAATTATATCATAATCTAAAACAAATAGACCCTTAAATTCCAGAAAAGGGTGTATGTTAGAAAAAAAAAGAGTGTTAATAGTTATCCCCATAAATTATATATGTACTATGGCATATATACTTAATATACACGCGTAATTAAATAATCATATATAAGATAACATACCCATAATTCTTGCCTTTGTAATAAAAGATGTTGGAGATGCAAGTGTCATCAACATCTAAAACCCAAGCATCCATGCCATCACCAGCTAGGGGTATACCGTTGACATAATTCAAGGCTTGTTCAATTATCAATTCCAAGTCCTGTTCGTACTGGCCATGGATCAAGTAATCCTCAACATATTGCGAACACCGAGTTGGAACTGTACGCCATGGAAGCACATTGTTTGTCTCCACTCCCAATCTCCAACTCAAGCAAAACCTTCCCTCAATATTGGAGTTAGTGGGCTCGTTTGTGCGTTGGTGCTGTCTTATGGACATTGCCTTGGACAACACTGCCAACAAGAAAAGCACCAAAACCTCTCGCTGCACCATCCTTTGACTCACATGGAGTTAATTGTTAATTATACTTTTGAAGAACACATAAAATATTGAATTATGTATTAGGAAAAACTAAAGTCTTCCTGGCGGTGGCAAAACGGGTTTGGCCCATCGGGCGTATTAAATGGGCCGGGTTGGCTTGAGGTTCATCAACCCACAAGCCCATTTAGTCCAACCCATCTAGCTCGCCAACCCTATGGGCTACGAGCGGGCCGGGTTGGGCCAACCCATCGGGCCAATATATATATATAATTTTATATTTTTTCTCTATTTTTGAACAATTTTTCCTTTCTTTTTTTATATTTTCGAGCAGGCTAGCCAACCAACCCACTATTGTGGTCCATTTTGGGCGGACTCTTGAGGGTCAGCCTGACAAGTTGGCCGGTTTTGGCCGATTTTAGTCTAAATTTTAGATTTTTATTTATTTTTTAATTTATATTTGTTATTTTTATTTTTGACTGCCAGCCAAGCCCGCCAACCCGTCATAGATCGGGTTGGCTCAACATCTCAACCCATAATCCCTTGGCGGTCGGTTGGGCTAAGCCGTTTTTACACGCAGACTCCTGACGGTAGGCGGGTTGGGCGACCCATTTTGCCATCCCTGCTTCCTGTTGGCTAGAGATAGGCATAAATATGAAGCTTAGTCAATCCTCATCTTACAAGTTGAGTTTGTAAGGAAGAGTTAGACCCAAAATCCAATATGATATCAAAGTTTATTCTAGATTCGTTAATGGGCCACTTGTATTATCATGCATCAAACCCAATAGTATTGGGTGTGAGAGGGTGTATTGGGAAAAGTCAAATCTCACATTAGCTAGATTTAAGACTTAAATGGAGCTTGTAAAGCCTAAGTAATCTTCACCTTACAAACCGATTTTATAATGATGAGTTAGACCAAAAATCTTAAAGTTAAACTGGCGCCATTTGATAATCAATATATTTTATTTTGGAAAAACTTATGTGTTGTTTGTGCTGTTCACCAATTATAACACACCACGTGAATTAAATTTTTCATTTAAATTCAAATTCAGAGAGCTTGTAAAGCCTAGACAATCTTCATCTTACAAACCGATTTTATAAGGATGAGTTAGACCCAAAATCTTAAAGTTAAATTGGCGCATTTGATAATCAATATATTTTATTTTGGAAAAACATAGGTGTTGTTTATGCTGTTCACCAATTATAACACACCACATGAATTAAATTTTTCATTTAAATTCAAATTCAGAATGATCCGATTTTTATTATTGAATAGTTAATTCATGTGTTGAATTGAGATTAGAGAATAGTAAAAAATGCATACAAAAAACTGTACATCTAAGTTTTGTCCTTTTATTTTAAAAAAAAATAGTTGTTTATAGATTATTATTTTATGCATGACAATTGACAAAATATTCACATTAGAAATGAATTTATTGCATTAGGAAATTTATAATGGTATCAGAAATTCAGCATTAACTAAATACTTTTTACATATTAACAATATACTTTTATTTATATTATTTCATAAAGAAAAT
This sequence comes from Calophaca sinica, assembly GCA_037113605.1. Lineage (NCBI taxonomy): Eukaryota > Viridiplantae > Streptophyta > Magnoliopsida > Fabales > Fabaceae > Calophaca > Calophaca sinica. The sequence continues at coordinate 135,105,287 of CM073731.1, read as the reverse complement.
AGTTTTGTAATCAGAAATTAATTTAAAGATGTTAGCTTTCGAATGAACCACCGAATGAGAATTTTTACCAGCTAACAATAAAAATTGCAAATGTATTTTTCAATGACTAATGTTCTAATCCTAAAACGCAATCACTTTTTTAATATAAAATAGTAATAAGGAAATAATAATTTAAAATTATTAGCAAGGAAACTAGCACAAGACCTGGGTTTCCCAGGCAAAAACTCACTCAAAGGATTGCCTTAATGCAAAAATTTATCCATAAATTTGCTCAATTAGCCCATGAACAGAAGAATATATTTTTTTGGGAAAAATAACATCGTCCCATAGCGGGCCAAAGAGTCTAAGTCGTGGGGATATCCTAGTGGACCCACTCGACCCAAATAACTAATTATTGTGGATTCCAAACCCAAAAAAATGGATCATCATTCAAAGTAGAAATTTATCCGTTTATAGAAGAGCAATATATAGTTTTAGAGAAATTCTAATAACACACTCTCTAATACTCCTCCAAACACACTTTTTTTTATTAATTGGTTGAAATCTAGTGAGATTCACATGATTTAACGGGACCCATTTTCAAAATAGTAAGACTTACTTGTATTTTAACCAATAAAAGTGGGTGTGATGGGAGAAGAGTGTCTTGGGTGTATTTGCTAGCACTCCTCGTAGTTTTATCCTATTCCTTTAACCAGCTGAACAAGCCCGTATAGTGAAATATTAGTGGAATACGACAAGAATTAAGAATTGTTCCTCAATTAATTTATTGTTTTATTTTATACATACTCTGATGCGAATTAATCCTATATACATAAAGTACACCCAATTTAACAATTATCCTATATATAAAGATACTATTTACAAAATAAGAATATAATTTTATTATGAATTTATGACAAACACACAACTTTAGGCATGCATCATGGAGTGACTAAAACATATCGATCTTTGAAGTCTCCCAGCTGGATATGCTCTTAATTAAGCTCCAGAATATATTTTATAGCGAGAAATAAAATTAGCTATAAGATTCAAGTTTTACTATTAAATGCAAGACAAGATGGCAAACACAAACAAGATAGTTTCGCTTGCTTGCATACGATGAAGACCCGATGATAATCAAAACAAAATGGTTAAACTCTAAACGCGAAATACTACAAATTAAGGCACTTACTTGGGAGGCTATATGAAAACTGTGTCAATTCGCCATCTATAACGATGAAGCAGCTATTTATAATGACGAAGAGTAGGTAAAGAGCTAAAAAGAGAAATTTTGGAAGGAAAAATAAAATAAAATTAAACCTTATGAAAACCACTGGTTCTCTTTCATACGACACATTCATGTAGCCATTTATATTCATTGGGTGGGGTTGGCGTCAGAGAGCAAAACTGCCATCTAAGGTGGAGATCCCCCAAATATGATGCAGGAAAATGGTGCACTATATGTTATGGTTGTTAAATGAAAAATTCGTACACAAATCAATTGGTTAATTATCGGTTCAATACTTCTGTTTCTAATTGGTGCATCGTTGAGCTAAAAAACTAAAACACACGACAAATTCGGTCCCATGACCCACCACAACGGAAAATGTTCAACCGTCAAGGTGGTTGGATTGGGAAGAATTTATATGTCCAAATTAAAGTGGAAAATGGCGTCAGAGCCCACATGGCAAGACTAGTGGGTGCAACATTCCACTACCGACTTTGCCAGCAATTACATCAATATTGCACTTACTTTAGTTTGTTTTTAAGAGAAATGCTGACACACTACTGGTTTAATTGCATTTTTATCGGTTTATTTTAAATATCTGCACCAAAAATAGGCTTTAAACAACTCTACAAGGTTGGGTGCGAGTGGTTAACGCACTTTATCTAAAGAAATGGACTCGGCTAGTACTTGAGTTCAATTCTTGGTAATAGAATAATTTGGGACCAGACTTTACTTACCTCCTAGCCGAATCATGGATTAGTCAGGGTCTCGTTCTCCTGGACACCGAAACGGGTCAAAGACCTCTAAACAAAAAACACTCCGCCAGAAAACAAATCTTATAACACTTTTTTTAATAATAGATAGTGTTTTAAAGTGTTATATATACTAACACTATCTATTGTTTATATAGCACATAAACATGCGCCATCTAAACCCGACTTTCAACAACGTTTTTAAAAAAATACAATATCTAACCCGATTCTTATTATTTGCACTTATTGAAAAATAGTGTATTATGTGAAAAGTGTTATCAAATACTTACCTTAGATAATGCATCCTAAAAAAACGCTATCTAATGTATTTTTTTATGATGAAATACAGAACAAACTTTAAACCCCAAAAAATATGGCAAAACGGAAACACAAATTATATCAACGAGACTTGGAATTGACTCTACATGTTGACTCTATCAAATGGTAAAACATCATTAACATCATTAACATATATCACATATGATTCTAAGCTTAGAATAATCATTCTAAACATCATTAACATTGGCCCTCTTTCTACATATATAATTGTTAAAAACTTTAAAACATCACCCTTTAACATAAAATTCTCACTACAAAATTCATACCATCTGTGGAGAATGCCTTAAAATCAGTTTGGTAAGTTTTGGAATGCATGACAGCATGTTAGAAGTGTTTTGTCTGTTAATGGATCGATCTATTCACATCGGTGAATCAATTCATAAGGCATGTGCATAAGGAAGGATTTGCGCTGATTCTGTGAATTGAATTGTTTCGGTTCATGAATCGATTCACACTTTGATTCATGAAATCTGTTGCACAAGGGACGAATTGCACATATTATGTGACTCGAAGTGACTCGTGCATGAATCGATTCACACTTCGACTCATGCTTACTGCAGAGCTATTTTTTAGTGTCTGTGAATCGATTCACACGCGGTCTGATGTGTTTCTAAGTCATTTTCTGATTTGGGGCTTTCATTATAACACTCATTTCATCTTGGGGTCTTAGGGTTTCACAAGAGTGATTCATTCTTCCATTTCCTTGTAATTATTGAGAGAAAATCATAGAGAGTGAGAGATCACTGGTTTGATAAAAGAGGGAAAGCTTGGGTTCTTGGTATTGCTCATCTTGAACAATTGAGAGGCAAGAACTAAGGGGATCTCTTATAGCTTGATTTGTATATTCTTTCATTGATTCATAGAAAAGAGGAGGGCTTGCTCTCTCCCGGGGACGTAGGTCACATTGACTAAACCTTGTAACAACTCTTGTGTGTAAAATCTTCTACTCCATTATCTATTTGTTTAATTTCTTGCGTTTTTTTCTGCTGTTTCGCAAAAATTCTGCACTGTTTTGTTTCCTCTTGCTGTAGTTTGTTGCTAGCTTGGGTATTTGTCTTTGTGTGTAGGAATTTTGCCTTCCTAATTCTCACCATGATTGATGATTTTTGATTAATGATTTTTCTAGAAGAGTGTAAATTTACATTTTGAAAATAGGGAAATAACAAAACAGTCAACAATGAACAAATAACTTGAGCACAAATAATTTGTCTTAGTAATGACATTGTGGTCCCATATATATTTACCTGCCTTGAACTTCACTCAAATCACTCAAAGTTACATTGTTGTTTGAGTTAGATTGACTTTTTGAGAAGATTCTGCACTTTTTGAGAAGGTTGACTTCAACAACAAGTCATTCAAAAAGTTACCTATAATACTAGAGTGAGAAGCGATCCATAAGAAAATTACAGAAGTTGGTATATACAAAAAAATCACTATCAAGTCAAAAATTTATGAAATAGTGTGGTCAGATACAACTTTAATGTATCAATCTCCACAAGGTCAGAATAAAAGGTGCACTAAAGAAGAGGGGTCATACGGGTAAGTTAGGGGAAACAACTAAGCACGACCATCATTTTTTGAGCATGTTAGTGCAATGCAATTAGTGCATGATAACATGTTTACTCGATCTTTGGCGCACACATATCAATATATCCAACTAAACAACAAAGTTATGTGCTATACATAAACCGATTTCCCGAGTTCATGTGCCCCTTTATTGAGTGTATTATTGACGTGGTAGCAGACAATAATTGTAGTTATCATGCCTAACTTTATGGTTCTGGGCATTGATTCAATGAAATCAAGGAAGATTTGTGGTGTGGGAGCCTTAGGAACGCACCTACATCAAGATGGATGACCTTATCAGACATGGTTATTTAATTGCTTCCATATATGACCTGGTCCTGGTTGTTTTATCTGTTTTTGAATGCATGACATTTTTCCTCTTATAGGTCATCCGCAAGCCCGATATCGCATCATTTGCATCAAGCTTGTGTTGAATTTCTACTTTGTACAAGTAAAATATGATATATATATATATATACTTAAATCTAATTCCTAACGTTAGCTGAGATGGTTGTTTGATTAATTCATTATATCTTACTTACAGGTGTTCTTGAAGGATGAGTGTTTGATACATCCTACCATGATACAGTGACACGCTTTCTATAAACTTGAAGCTCGTCCATGGGAGTTTTCACATGTTAATAGGAAGTCTATGTTTAGTTCATTTTGTGTATGGGAAAACAAAGGATTTGTATAACTGAGACTAATTGTACTTGCTTAATAGTTTGTATAAATAATATTGTTAGTATTTGCAAAATACACTTATTATTTCCTTGTAAGATTGATGATAAGGAGATGTTGTTAGTATTTGATGTTATTTCCATGTATTACGTCCCTATTAGTGTTTTTTTTTAGCTCAAATAACGTCCAGAACTATATATCCGGACGTCGGTTAACACCTCTAGATATAAACTTATGGGGTACCATATGGAGGTATATATATCATATAATACTAAGTAATTTATCTGTATGTTTACATCCAAACGTTGTAAAATGTCTGGAAGTTAACTTTTGGAAGGTAATTTACCAACGACACAAGTCAACAGCTTGTGGAATTTAACTTTTGGACAAGATGAAAAGACTCTATAGTGGTGTATTAGCAAAAATGGGGTATCAATAGTAGCCCTCTAAGGAAAATTATTCAAAGATAGTGTCCTAACTTAACATTTAACCCAGCTTATATTTACCCATCATGTGTTTACTAGTATTATATAAATAATATAAAAATTATCAAATATATTAATAAAATATATATTTAAGATAACAATAATAAAGAATGAATTTTATTTATAATAAAAATAAAATTTGTAGTATAAATATGAATGTGATATTTTATTTATAATCATCTTATTTCATTTAATAAAAATATATAAAATGAGAATAAAATTTTTAAAATTATATTCTAATTTTTAAGATGGTAAATAATTTGAAATAAATTTAAATATAATTATTTTAAAATAAATAATATATATAAATAGAATTTATTTAAAAAAAACTTAAATAATATTTCTTTTTATGTCATTTTAAATTTATCAATACTTAATTGAAAAAAATATCAGTTTCTTCAAAAGCTAATTTTATCAAACAATTGAATTTGTATTAGTTTGTTTTTCAGTTGTATACTTCTGGCTATATGCTATCGGCTATAAACCGGTTTATCAACTTATTGCTTATTTTTACCAAATAGTGTCGATGTGCTTCAAATAGCCCCATGTCTATGGAGAGTCTAACATGTCAATGGAACAAGAGTTTAATATCATATCCTTTCCACATATGTCAACTCGCATCGGCATATGTATTAATAAACTATGTTATTGTTCAATTTTATATCAATATTTTACCTAATAAACATTCCTACATAAATAACTATAACGTACTCATGTAATGCACGGGTGTTTAAGTGTGGGGTGTATCATTTTGTATTGTGTTGAGAAAAATGTTATGTTTGAAACTTGAAAATAATAATAATATTGCTATAACAAAAGTTGAAAATATAGATAAAACAATGCCTTGTAATATATTTAATTGTGTAAATAAATTTAAAAATGATTCTCTACGTACTAGCATGCAAAAATAAAGTTATTGAAATGGTTTTCATTTGAGACAAATGATTTAACAACAACCCTTCACCTTTGGTAGATTAGGTTAGTGCACTCAACTGACCAACCCATTTTGACTCGCCCTGTTTAACCCCAAACATCACACATGGTTAAAGGTAAAGCGAGTTGCACCCCAGACACGTCATCATGTTTTTTTTTCCGATAATTGAGAACTTTTATATATAATTCTAGTCATAGCATCACTGTGGAATCCCACCCACCTTCTAGGAAGGGTTGAGAGAAGCCACACTATCATTTGCTCAAGACTAGAATGTCAAAAAACAAACACCATATAAAAGTCAATGTAAACAGATAAGCACCCTTTACAAGATTTAAAACCCTCTCATGTGATACTTTAACAAAGCAAAAGCTAACAGGCTCACCCCACGCTCACATCACCTAAACAAAATACAGCTCCCAAAGAAACAAAAACTAATGACAATAAAACAAAGACACACCAGAGAGAATAACACTAGCTTTTAAAAGATCAATAGCAACAAGCCGGCCAATAACTCCTACTAAAGCACCTGTGTAGACTCTGTTGAAGGATTTGAGGTACCACCTTTGCCGCTGCAATCATGCCTTGACCCCCATAGAATGGTTCCCACGCACCTGAATAACAGATCTGATCCAGAAATAAAGCAAACTAAAATCACACGTTAGTAACACAAATTACTGCCACTGTGGACACGTCATCATGTTAATCAAATTTTTGTTTTTATTTTTCCCCTTTTAGATTTTTTTTAAGTAGATAAACTTGTTAACCCGTCAAATCAATGTTCATTTATTCACCTATTTATTCGATTTTTTTACTATTTTATGTTTGTGTCTACCCGTCATTCCGTAACTTTTTATATTTTTTATGACAGATCAATCGTCGACCCATCATTAAATAGGACATGTTAAACTTTTTAACCCACATTCTAAAATCAGGTAAAAAAATCCTGCAAGTAATATTACATGTCATTTGTGGTCATTTAAACATTATAACTTTTATTTACTCGTATTTTATTACATTTGGTGTCTGTCCTTTAACTAAACGGGTGGAGATCCTGTTCATTTTTCTTCTACATTCACCCCTCCATTGTTATAGTTTTAAGGTGTACTGAGGATATTTTGACTCCATTCAATGTCACATTATCGTGTTTATACCCCTAAACCTATATATCTCTATAAAACAAGCTTGAGGAATAGTTTTAATGTGAAATTAAATTTCAACTTTCAGTTTCATTCTTTAATTGATTGTCATGTGTTGGAAAATTAAAAGCATTATTTTATTAAAATATCATCCTATTTAACTGAGAAAATGATTCATATTCATTTATAGGTCATTCATATTTGTTTTAACAACTTTTAAGTTTATTTCAACTAAAAGTCATAACTGATATTTGTTACATTTCGAAGTGACATTTAAATTTAAAAACGCTTCAACAAAAATTAAAAACACAAGTCGCAAGTGTTATAAAAAAATACAATCAAACACTTAACCTTAAATAATCCTAAAATAAATACAATTTAAGTTACTTCATTCCATTAAGTTTTGGAAACTGAAACAACCACAGCGAACAAAACATTAAGACGAAGAGGCAAAAGCAAATAATTAAGAAGACACAAAAGCAAATATTAATTTAAGAAATCAAACTGTGACATTAATTTCGTAAAAAAAAAACTGTGACATTAATCATTCAATTAATAGATATCTCTATAAAAACAAAAGAAACAATGCTCGGCATTTCATTCTAAACCCATTTTTATTACAAAAAAAAAATTCTAAACTCATTTTCTTTCCATTATCTATGGTTCTTTCTTCCTACGTGTCAGAGCAAGTTTGGCCATAATAATGCCTACTCTCAACTCTCAAATAGCTATCTCATCAAATGAGTCATCTATTCTCCAATGAAAAAGTGAATTCTATACAATATTTTCATAATGTTCTTTTATATCTTTTTTCCAGGCAAAAAATATCCACACCTTGATGGTGGGTATAGATTTATCAACAATATTTTCTCCACGTCAGATGATTGGAATATAGTTTGAGTTTTACATCTATGGAACACTCTGAAATCTGAATATATATACATAGAAAGAAATAATTATTTACTACAGACATGGTCTTGACTGACCGAAAAATCTGGAGGGATTTATTCGAGTTTAATGGAGCCGCCACCAATAATTTATTTCATAGGAAAAATATTGGAAAAAACCTTTATTTGAAGAAAAATGGTCCTTGAGACCAGATTTGGGTTCGGGAGTCGATTATGTGTAGAGAATGTATTAGCACCCTACAACATCCTTTCGAAAAAGGTTACCTCTAATTAATTGTGCAAAATTTATTAACTTTTAAAAAAAATATTTATTTCCCTTTTATTTGAAAAAAAAATTAACCAAGATAAAAAAAAAGGACTTAATAAAAGTCGTTTATTTTTGCGTTTGACAGGAGTGGGCTCCTACTCCTACGTATCTCCAGGTGCAGTGGAGAAATCAAAGGCTACGTAGTTTTTGGGTAGAAAATGGTTGTGTGTTGGTTGATTTTAATTGTATATTTTTTGATGAAAAAAGGTAGGTTTTGTAGGGACCAAACAAAAAGCAATCAAGAGTGGTCCTCACTAACAACCTATTTTGTTTAGAAAATTAACGGTGTTCGTAATGATCAAACGGGAAGCAATCTCGAGTGATCATTACTAGTGAAAATAACTTGACTTTATATTTATAAAGAAGATAGATTTTCATGGGGACCAAACAAGAAGCAATCAAGAGTGGTCCTCACTAATAACCAATTTTTGTTTAGAAAATTAAGATGTTCGCAATGATTAAATGGGAAGCAATCTCGAGTAATCATTACTAGTAAATTAATTTTCATGATTTTATTATGTGTTTTTCAATAAACATGGTCTCAAAATTTGTATGATAAATTGAAATTTCGTTGAGTAAAAATTGTCTCCATAGAGTGAAATGGAGTCAGATTTATTGTCCTAATTTGACTAATACTGATTAATGATTAAGAAAAAAAAAAGAAACATATAATAATAAAAACTGATGAATTAGAAAAAGCGGGAAGCGACATCTAACGTTATAAATAAAGGACAAACATAAACATACTTAAAAAATACGAAGAAAGAAAAAGAGAGAAGGAATTGATGCACTTACCTCAAGAGAAAATTTTTTGTTGGGCACAATGCGTCAAACCCCACGTACTCCTCCAATCTTGAAGGTTGAAGGGGATAGTAATCCTCCCATTAAATTTTTTTGACTAAAGCAAAGGCCCTATGCTTTGCACTAGGCCCATTGATCCATTTTTTCTTCTTTTTAGTGTTTGGTGATGTACTCCTTATATAGGAGAATGAGAAGTTGAAAGAGTGTGGTTTTTTCAATGTGGGACTTCAATAGTTGGGAGCTAGCTTCTTAAGTGTGAGATTTTAAATGTTCAACAAAACCAAATAGCCAACTTAGAGCACTAATATAACACTTAAAACAACTTTATTGGGCTTCATGATCTTCATATGAATTATAGACATTGTTTCCAGCTTTCAAATGGCACAAGTTTCATCTCAAAAGGATATCTACAACTCAAGATATTGTCAACACAAGTGGCTGTCCCGAACAACACATGTAACATCACGTCTCAAACTTCATGCTCGATTTGGTCCATGATAGAGGTCGATCTGGGTTTGTAATCCAAAATAATAGTTGTAGATCTTTTTCTTATCTTTCCAACAGTATAAAGAACACCTCATTTGGACAATTATAGCTCAAGATATGACATTTTCTTTGAACATTATTCAACATAATGTGTTGTCCATTTTTGTGCAGTTTTATAACTTTCATGCTATTTTAGGGCAGTAAATCGTTAGAATCAAGTCTTGAATCCTTCATAACATTTGTCTCCAAGGATGTTAGCTTCCAAATGGCGTTAGTTTCATTAAAAAATGACTTCTACAACTCAAGATATGACCTAATCTTTACATACTATTCAAAACCATTTTTCAGCATACTTGTTCTTACTACCAAGTCAATTTGGACTTAGTAAACTTCAGATTTGACTCTTGGGTTCCTCATCAAAGTTGTAGAGTTTTGTTTTAGCTTTCTAATAAGGTAAAAATCACTTTAATACCATCTCCACAACATTAATTACACCCAGAATACATAAGCTATACCAAAGTACAAATTTTTCCAACCTCTTTTCTCTTCAAGATTTCTTTCTCCTTCTTTCCTCTCTACTACTATTTTTGTTCTTTTTGAATGTTATTTTTTACCGGACAAAATTAGGGTATGACAGTTGCCCCTCTTTAGTTATATTTTACTAGAAAATATGAATAACAATGGTTTTCAAATTTTCATTGTAAAAGATAAGTAAAGATAAAGACACTAATTTTGTCCTGAATCAGGATAGGCGAAGGATGAGGTGAGGAATAATATCGGGGGATTAACGCTTGGTGCGTTTAGTTGGAAAGTGATAATGAAGGATCACCGCCAGGTCGGGTACTGATGCAGTAATCAAAAGGCAATAATGAGAGATTAACGCTTGGTGCGTTCACCGGAAAGCAATAAAGAAGGGTCACCGCCAGGTCGGGTACTGACGCGGTGATCGGAAAGCAATAATAAGGGATTAATGCTTGGCGCGTTTATCAGAAAACTATAAAGAAGAATCTCCTCTAGGTCGGGTACTGACGCGGTGATCGGAAAGCAATAATGAGGGTTCGACGCTAAGTAAGGTATTGACGCGCCGATGGGAAGCAATAAAGAAGGATCACCGCCAGGTCGGGTACTGACACAGTGATCGGAAGGTTCGACGCCAAGTAGGGTATTGACGCGTCGATGGGAAGCAATAAAGAAGGATCAACATCAGGTCCGGAAATGATATGTTGGTCAAAAAGCAATAATGAGGGATTACCGCCAGGTCGGGTACTGACGCGGTAATCTTAAAGCGATAAAGAGGGAGCGATACTTGGCGTGTCGCTTTAGGAGGAAAAATAAAGGACCAATACTCGGCACATTGTTTTGAAAACAATACTAAAGGATCGATACTTGATGCAAGGACCAAGCGTAACAAAGCGGCTGAAAAGGTGGTGATATGAAGATGATGCATGAATAGATGATATGTGATGCATGTATGCAATGCGACTACTATTTTTATTGCACTGGTTCCTCGTCCCGTATGATCTCTAGTGCTTAAAGATATGGGACGGACTGAGATTCATCGAGTTTATTCATACTATGCTTTCGACTGGGAGGGAGCGCGAATTATCGATGCAGTGCTAGTTACTTTTTAAAGGTAATCCCTTTGCCCTTTTTGAAACTTATTTGTTGAGATTTGGCGTTTCCTCGTGATTCTTAAGATGTATATAATAACCGTAATGCTTTCCCATATCATCACATGTTTCACAATTCAGTGCCTATTATCATAAAACAACATTTTGAAATACGAGAACAGAGGTGTTTGGTATTCAAAAAAGAGTCATGTGTACAAGGACTGAAGTTACACAGACTTGAAGATACATCAAGAAAAATGCGGGAAGAAGAAAAAACAAAGAAAGACAATAACTAAGCAGCTATTTTATAGTTTGTGTCTTTGTAGGAACAAATGTCAGCTTCCCATATCCATAACTTTGAATACTCATTACTCTACTTCTGAAAATATATAGAACTGCCCCAGTTGGGTAAGAGCCCCTTGATGCATCAGCCTTCTTCAATGTCCGATTTTAGACCCTAACTTTTGCTTGGATTGCTCTTTCAAGTTTTCAATCCAACGGGTCGCTCTAATTTTTGCCTAGGTCGCCCTTTCAGGTTTTCAACCTAGCAAGCTCACTTTTGCTTGGTTTTTATATGTTTTTCTTTTTTAGGCATAATATTTTTGACTGCATCAGAGTTCACTGGGAGTGGGAGATCTTCACCGTCCATCCTTGTGAGGATTAAGGCTCCTCTAGAAAAAGCTTTCTTCACAACATACAGGCCTTCATAATTTAGGGTCAATTTTCCACGAGAATCCTTTTGGATGGGCAAAATCTTCTTGAGTACTAGGTCTCCTTCTTGAAATTCCAGAGGGCGAACTTTCTTCTCGTAAGCCCTCTTCATCCTGTGCTAATATAGTTGTCTGTGACATAAGGCCATCACTCTCTTTTCTTCAATAAAGTTTAATTGATCCAGCCGAGCCTGACCCATTATGCCTCTTCCAGTTTTGTCTCCATCAATACCCTCAGCGAGGGGATCTCGAGTTCAATGGGAAGTACTGCTTCCATAAACCAGCGAGAAAGGGGTTGCCCCCGTTGAGGTGCGAACCAAAGTTCGATAATCATGCAAGGCAAAAGAGAGCATTTTGTGCCAGTCTCCAAATGTTACAACCATCTTCTGGACAATCTTCTTGATGTTCTTGTTTGCAGCCTCAACTGCCCCATTCATCTTTGGGCGGCATGATGAGGAATTATGATGTTGGATCTTGAAGTTATTACACAGCTCTTCATCATCTTGTTATTCAGGTTAGTCCCATTATCAGTGATGATCTTATTTGGCAGACCATGGCGGCGGATCAGATCCCTTTTGATGGACTTGGCAACCACATTTTTTTGGTAAAGCAACTACAATGAAGAGTTTATATGGATTTCTTCTTTCAAAAATCAAGTTTTGAGAAAATACGAGCAGCTTGATTTTGATCAGAATGGACATTATTAGGGTTGTAACGTGGCCAGGGGTTGAAGGGTCATGAAAGAAATGATATTTCAGGCTCAAAAAGTGTTTGGGTTTTTTTTTTCAACAAAGATTATTAGTACAAAGATACACTTTGATGGTTGCTAGCACAATTGTCTTGTCTAGCTTTGGCATTTTTATTTATTGATTTTTGATTCTTGCAAGCATCTTTGATACGTTGCATTTGCTATTTGCTTGCTTGCTTTTTTTTGAGCAGACGAAATTGAATAGACTATTGTGCTAGGCTCTAATGGATGGGTGATCCTTGTTTAGGGTATTTTAAAAAAAAATTAGCCTAAAAAGCGGTAGCAAGAGATATATATTTTTTATTTTTTTGGATAGAGAAAAATGACCAAACTTCATTTCAAGACCTTATTGCTCAAATTTTCACAAAAATTAGTTTTTCGCAAATTGCGCGCTTGCTTTACCTTTTTCTTTCTATTTTTATTAACTACTTTTTTGTCACTTTCAGTACTCAGATTGATTATTTCAAGTTCTTCCTCGTGGGATTAAATCACTTTTGCCTCTTGTACCATCAATCTCATCAGTTCAGAAGGGGTTTCCTAATTATCCTCATGGGGTAGTCAAAATTATAGTATGAGTCACTGGTATCATCATTTTCAAAGACAATATTTTTTGATCTGCATTAGATAAAATTCACGAAATGAAAAACCAAAAAAACAGATGAAAGGGAATGGAAAAGATGAAAAAAGAAAAGGGAAATGACTGAAAAATTCAAAAGTGTATTTTATTGATAAAGATTCTGAAATGAAACATGTGCGCCCTTTTGACAATGAATGATCCTAAAGCCTTGGGCAGAGTAATAGGGTTTACATTACAAAATTACTTTGAATCAAAAATTACGGGAAACTCAACAATATCCAAATTTCCAAGTTTTTCACTCGACGGGCAAGGGTGGACAAGGTTGACGACGTTGTCTTCAGCACTGCGGTCATCTTTGACAGTTGCTATCTGGTTTGGGTTCAACATTCTTGCGCTCTGAAAGCTTTGTCTGATGTCACAGATAGGGACATTCTTATCATTTGGTTCTCTACCTTCTGATTTAGCTATTAGGGGTTAATCCCCAAACTCCTCAGTAATGGCATTGACCGCTGGACCTCCATGACCTGGAAGGAGATTATTACCCACATTAGGGCCATCCTCTTTAAAACTCAATAATTTGGCGTTGATTAGATCCTGAACCACGTACTTCAAGGCCTTGTAATTTTCAGTTGTGTGACCTACTGCCCCTGCATGAAACTCACATTTGGCGTTTGGGTCATACCCTCTTGGGAAGGGAGGTTGAAGTGGTTTCATTGAGCACGGGGAGACCAAGGAGTTGTTGATGAGGTGATGAAACAAGTCTGTATATGTCATGGGAATAGGGTCAAATTGGACTATTTTTCTCTCTTGGTCGTTTGGCTGTTTCAGGTTTTAGTTAAGCTGGGTGGGTGAATTATGAGAGGCAGCGGTAATGTATAGAGGTGGAGAGTAGGGGTATGGAAAATGATGTGGCTTTCCTTGGGTATGTCCTCCCAGGCTCGTCATCACAGCATTAGTTTCCCCTTCCTTCTTCTTCATGAAATCTGAAGGGGGGTTCTTGGCATCATTTACTCCAGCGGAACTATGGGCAATCTTTCCGTTTCTCATTCCTCTTTCAACTCTTTCCCCTACGATGACCATATCTGAAAAGTTTGACGATACACTTCCGATCATTTTATCATAGAAGGGTGATTGGAGGGTATCCATGAACATGGCCACAATCTCTTTTTCGATCAGCGGTGATTCCACTTGGCTGCCAATCCTCTCCATCGTTGGGCATATTCCTTGAAAGTCTCATTGTCCCTTTTTGCCATATTTTGCAACTGCATTTTGTTAGGAGCCATATCAATGTTATACTTATATTGCTTCAAGAAAGCATCCGCCAAATCTTTCCAACAGCGAATATGAGATCGTTCAAGGTGTGTATACCAACTCAACGCTGCCCCTGTTAAACTATTTTGGAAAAAGTGAACCAGAAGTTTGTCATCATGTGCATAGGACGCCATCTTCCTACAGTACATGGTCAAGTGGCTTTTCAGGCAAGTTGTCCCTGTAAACTTGTCAAAGTCTGGCACCTTGAACTTTGGCGGTATGACCACATCTGGTACGAGACAAAGATCTGAAGCATTACTTGAACTGAGGTAACCCACTCCTTCTACAGCTCTTAGTCTATCTTCAAGGATTTGCAACTTTGTATCAGACCATTGATTCCTAACTGGGACACTCAGATTGGATACCCCCATGGCTGGAGACCAGGAAACACGGTTAGTCTGGGGATTTAATGGGTTTCCTTGAACATAATAGGGGTGACCAAATGGTTGGGGATTCACCACGGGGGTCACTACAGGCATACTGACTCCTTGAGTATTCCCGATATGGGGTGGACCATAACCAGGTGGAAATGTGTATGCCATGAAGACAGGACTTGAGCTTTGGACTGGTATGGTTTCAGTGCCTGAACCGGATCCTTGAGGCTGAGCTTCATCTTGTACAACAAGTGTTTGGGAATCAGTTTCCACAGAGTTATTGTTAGCACCTGGCGGTGTATAACCAGGTGGGAGACCAAATAGCGGGAACTGTTATGCCTGGGGGCCTTAAGGATTATGGTTCGTAGAATCATCATTGGCCATAGGTGGCTTATAGCCAGGTGGGAGTCCGTAAAGTGGGAATTGCGATACTTGATTCTGAGGGTTGCTAGTTGGTGGATGTGTAGGACCTTGTGCGTAAATTGCAAAAGGTACCATCATCCCTTGAGCATTGAGACCATATTGCAACTGCATTGGACTAAAGCCAGGTGGGTGGGAAGGTGTAGCTTGACTTTCATCATTCACTGGTGAAGACACCCCATCTGCAGTCTTGTCTTTGTTTAGAGACTGCAGAAGCTCTAAAACTTTGCTCATCTGTTCCTTCAGCTGGTTGATGTCATCTTTTATCTCCTGGTCATCCATGATCTTTGATTGAGAGCGAGTTCGACGAGGAACCAGTTTGTTCAATTATTTTCTGGTGATTTTAAAAAAAATGATATAAGTATGTAAGAAAAGAAAAATGAATGAATGTGGATGCATGAATCTATTTATTTGTGCCAAAGAACCATATGCATCATTGTTTTGACATGTATGAGCTTCTTTGAAACTGTTTCACAATTTAATCCCATATTATTTCACAAAATACTTGCAGCCAAGCTCTTGTGTTCCTACGATTCTCTGGCGACCTAAAATGAAATGAGAATGAATGATATTATTTTCTTTATTTTCAACATGTGTTTTTTTTGTTGTTTTTTTGAAGTATGAATGCATGAAGATATAATGTTGGATGATGATGATTATCATTTGTATAGCATGCATGAAGATATGTGTTTTTGTAGGCCCTTTTTTATGCATGGACATGATATAACAAATTTTTGGTGGAAGAACAAAAGTGACATGATGCCCTTGTGTCTTAAATGGGTTAAACCTAAAGTCGGAGATTTTCTAACCTAAGGGGTCTATAGTCTTGTATTGAGTGAAGGGTCTCACAAGTGGCTCTAGTCACATTCTCACCAAAGGCCTCTAGAGCTAAAGTCTCCTCCTGAATATTAACCACAACGATAGATAACTATCTGGTGCGGAATACCCAGAAGGAGCACACTCTAGATGAAGTTCTCGCAATAGCCAGAAGGAAAGCGAATTCCAATTGACTACCACTGAACCTCCACTCAATCTTAAGCTTTGCCCTGACCCGGGTATAGGGCCTTACTCATATGTGAGTGCAAGCGTGTAGGTGCGGTGTGTGAGAGGGGCAACACCCTAACACTACCCAAGCTGCAAAACCAACAAAGCATACAAATATAGTCGTCTATCCTAATGTTTGACATGTACATAATATTCACAACAAATTAAAATTAAACAAATAAATAATAAATAATTATTTACAAAAGAAAAAATAAAAAGAAGGGGAATTTTAAAAAAATTGAAGTTAATTATTTGGCACAATTAATCATGTTAGGCTTGACTCTCTAAATGTTCCCAGTGGAGTCGCCAGCTGTAGCGACCGAAAAATCCGGAGGGATTTATTCGAGTTTAATGGAGCCGCCACAAATAATTTATTTCATAGGGAAAATATTGGAAAAAAACCTTTTTTTGAAGAAAAATGGTCATTGAGACCAGATTTGGGTTTGGGAGTCGATTATGTGTAAGGAAGGTATTAGCACCCTACAACATCCTTTCGAAAAAGTTTACCTCTAATTAATTGTGCAAAATTTATTAACTTCTATAAAAGATATTTATTTCCCTTTTATTTGAAAAAAAAATTTAACCAAGATAAAAAAAAAGATGACTTAATAAAAGTCGTTTATTTTTGCGCTTGACAGGAGTGGGTTCCTGCTCCTACGTATCTCCGGGTGCAGTGGAGAAATCAAAGGCTACGTAGTTCTTGGGTAGAAAATGGTTGTGTGTTGGTTGATTTTAATTGTATATTTTTTGATGGAAAAAATGTAGGTTTTGTAGGGACCAAACAAGAAGCAATCAAGAGTGGTCCTCACTAACAACCTATTTTGTTTAGAAAATTAACGTTGTTCGTAATGATCAAACGGGAAGCAATCTTGAGTGATCATTACTAATGAAAATAACTTGACTTTATATTTATAAAGAAGATAGATTTTCATGGGGACCAAACAAGAAGCAATCAAGAGTGGTCCTCACTAATAACCCATTTTTGTTTAGAAAATTAAGATTTCGCAATGATTAAACGGGAAGCAATCTCGAGTAATCATATAGTAAATTAATTTTCATGATTTTATTATGTGTTTTTCAATAAACATGGTCTCAAAATTTGTATGATAAATTGAAATTTAGTTGAGTAAAAATTGTCCCCATAGAGTGAAATGGGGTCAGATTTATTGTCCTAATTTGACTAATATTAATCAATGATTAAGAAAAAAAATAAGAAACATATAATAATAAAAACTGATGAATTAAAAAAAGCGGGAAGCGACATCTAACGTTATAAATAAAGGACAAACATAAACATACTTAAAAAAAATACGAAGAAAAAAAAAGAGAGAAGGAATTGATGCACTTACCTCAAGAGAAAAATTTTTGTTGGGCACAATGCGTCAAACCCCACGTACTCCTCCAATCTTGAAGGTTGAAGGGGATAGTAATCCTCCCATTAAAATTTTTTGACTAAAGCAAAGGCCCTATGCTTTGCACTAGGCCCATTGATCCATTTTTTCTTCTTTTTAGTGTTTGGTGATGTACTCCTTATATAGGAGAATGAGAAGTTAAAAGAGTGTGGTTTTTCCAATGTGGGACTTCAATAGTTGGGAGCTAGCTTCTTAAGTGTGAGATTTTAAATGTTCAACAAAACCAAATAACCAACTTTGAGCACTAATATAACACTTAAAACAACTTTATTGGGCTTCATGATCTTCATATGAATTATAGACATTGTTTCCAGCTTTCAAATGGCACAAGTTTCATCTCAAAAGGATATCTACAACTCAAGATATTGTCAACACAAGTGGCTGTCCCGAACAACACATGTAACATCACGTCTCGAACTTCATGCTCGATTTGGTCCATGATAGAGGTCGATCTGGGTTTGTAATCCAAAATAATAGTTGTAGATCTTTTTCTTATCTTTCCAACAGTATAAAGAACACCTCATTTAGACAAGTATAGCTCAAGATACGACATTTTCTTTGAACGTTATTCAACATAATGTGTTGTCTATTTTTGTGCAGTTTTATAACTTTCATGTTATTTTAGGGCAGTAAATCGTTAGAATCAAGTCTCGAATCCTTCATAACATTTGTAGCCAAGGATGTTAGCTTTCAAATGGCGTTGGTTTCATTAAAAAATGACTTCTACAACTCAAGATATGACCTAATCGTTACATACTATTCAAAACCATTATTCAGCATACTTGTTCTTACTTCCAAGTCAATTTGGACTTAGTAAACTTCAGATTTGACTTTTGGGTTCCTCATCAAAGTTGTAGAGTTTTGTTTTAGCTTTCTAACAAGGTAAAAATCACTTTAATACCATCTCCACAACATTAATTACACCAAGAATACATAAGCTATACCAAAGTACAAATTTTTCCAACATCTTTTCTCTTCAAGATTTCTTTCTCCTTCTTTCTTCTCTACTACTATTTTTGTTCTTTTTGAATGTTATTTTTTACCGGACAAAATTAGGGTATGACAACTAATGAGTTGTTTTGTCAAATTTTTCACACAGACACATATATGGTGGTAAAATGAAAACCCAACCACATTAAAAGATACAACTGTCAATTTATTTGCAATCATAGTCATTTAAAGTTAACAATAGCAATTAGAGTTTTCACTAAAATAAGAGGTACAATTTGTTATATTTATTATCAATACACTCCTTAAACACAATTATAGATTTGTCATAATAATAATAATAATAATAATAATAATAATAATAATAATAATACCATCATATTCATAATAACCAATTATAATAATTATAAGTATTCATTTTGATCTACATTCATAACAACTTATATGATATTAAGAGAACTGCAAAAGGACTCCAAATTAGTTGACCCATGCATATGCAAAAGTAGCAATTAGTATCAACTAATGTACATTCTCCTGTAGTATCTGTTCTGCAATCTCTTTTAACGATCCATCTATCTCTATTTTGAGTTATTTTTCTAACAATTCAAATCTCCGACCTATAAAAACAAAAGAAACAATGCTCGGCATTTCATTCTAAACCCATTTTTGTTACCAAAAAAAAAAATTCTAAACTCATTTTCCTTCCATTATCTATGGTTCTTTCTTCCTACGTGTCAGAGCAAGTTCGGCCATAATAATGCCTACTCTCAACTCTCAAATAGCTATCTCATCAAATGAGTCATCTATTCTCCAATGAAAAAGTGAATTCTATACTATATTTTCATAATGTTCTTTTATATCTTTTTTCCAGGCAAAAAATATCCACACCTTGATGGTGGGTATAGATTTATCAACAATATTTTCTCCACGTCAGATGATTGGAATATAGTTTGAGTTTTACATCTATGGAACACTCTGAAATCTGAATATACATAGAAAGAAATAATTATTTACTACAAACATAGTCTTGACTGATGAGTTGTTTTGTCAAATTTTTCACACACACACAAACACGTATATGGTGGTATAATAATAATGTAGTTGCAGTTCTATAATTTTATCTTATAACTGATCATAGATTACTTTGAGATTTATGCTAGTATGCTTTTCCAAGTTTTAAGGGTTATCTAATTTTATTTTATTTTTTTACTATTTGGATTATTCATTTTGTGGACAGGTGCTCATATAAGGTACATGGCCACTCATCAGATTTGCCTTTGACTTTGTTTACACCTAAAAATATTCCTTAGACTTAGCCAAAGTCAGCCACAGCCGAATGGATCAAATAGCCGATTGGGCGTCAGCCGAATTGCACACAGCCGAATTTGCAGCTAATAAAGCCAAAAGCAGGAAACCAAGAGCTAGGCAAGGGCCTTAGGCTTATTGGATTAATATGAAGATATTGGGCCTATTGGGCTAGCGTGAAGTCATTCACTGGGTCAGATTCTTGAATTGCTCCATGAGTCGAAAGTTATGGAGATTGATTTTGAATTAATTTAAATTCAAAATTAATCAAATTCAGAATTATCTCCAAGTTTTTAGGAGCTGAGCGAGGGAACAGAAGGATAAGATCCACGCTGAAACAGACGTTGGCTGAGACGTGGCCATGATGTGAAGTGGCGCCTAGATTTTAGGATCGTGGTTAGTGGAATATGGCACTACTCAGCTGAATAACTGTCAACTGGGAGTTTATCAATGTTAGCCAGCTGAACGTGGCAAATAGGGGTAGTTCTTAGTTGTTACTATAAATACCCAAGTTGTAAATAATTTTAGGGACATCAATCAATCAAACAACTTATTTTTCGTTCAAGCTTTTATTCAGTCGCATTTATGTTTACCTTTATGTCCTAGTTTTTATCTTAGTTCATCGACTTAAACCTTTCTGGAGTGAGTTAAGGGACCCATAGCTAAGGAACAAAGTTCCTTCCTTGGCGTAATCGCTTGAAGAAAAGGGAATCACCGTTTTGGAATTCAGCCGATCTGCGGCTAATTGGTATTCCATACAACAAAATTGGCACGCCTGGTGGGACCCAAGGTAATTGAATCAACACGTTCGAATCTCCAGGTCAGGATTACCCTTGGCGTATGCACTTGCGTTCGGGCAAAAGTTTGAACAATATGACTGCAAAAAGCAATCCCAGGAAACCGATTGAAGGAAGCCCATCCCGCGAAAGCAATGTTCCACCAGCAGATCAAATACAAGTGGAGATAGGAGCTGAAACTCAACCTAACGAGCCCAATGAGACCCCGGTGGTGATGACCACTTCGTTTATACGCCAACAACTCGATTTGGGAATCAATGATATCATGTACCAAGTGTCACAACAGTTGGCCGATATTGTGAAACCCATGGTACATAACGAAGTGCAGCAAGCCAGGGAGATAGAGGCTAAGAGGGCTCACGCAAGTGAAAGCTCTATCAATTCTGCTATCCCAACGCAAGTGGGGTACCCTACCCAGGTAGGACTCGTCACCCAGCCGAGTGCAGCTCATGCAAGACCAATTCAGGTTCAGCCAAACATGACTCAGGCAGGTGCATAGCAAGTTCAGCCTACCTACATTCAGGCAGGACCTACTCAGGTTCAGCCGAATATAGTACAGGTACCTTTTAATCCAAGTAATTCCCAGCATGGTGCTTTTGCCACGTTGAACACTGGAGGTCAACAGGTGGCGAATGACATGACTAACCAGGCTAATCTTCATTTTGGACAGGTGCAGATGGCTAGGAGGCCACCGGATGCAGTGGGACCGATTGGTATGCCGCAAGCTATGCCATGTGCTCAGCCTTATGGTTTTGCTGTGCAGGCGACTAACCCACAGTACACTGGGGGGCAAACTCTTGGCCCAGGAATGGGTGGTACAAGACCACCTAGGGGATATGCAGGTCAGCAGTCATGGAACAATGTTCCACCTGTATCGGCTAACCTTCCAGTCTTTCCATCCTATCCTGAAGGTCTGCAGGCGCTCAAATGGGGTCAACTCCTCCAAGGGCACCTGGTTTGATGGCAGAGCAGTCATGGGGACAAATCCCACCTCTACCATTTAACACAAGTGTTCCTGGAACTCAATACAGGGCACCTGGTGAAGGGAACATGGAGCAGCCATGGGGGGTTTACCCACCTCCATCGTTTAATCAACCAGGCTACCCCAATCCTCCAGAACAAGTATCCCAGGCACATCCCCCAACTTGGAGACAGCAACCACAAACGGCTGCTCCTAACTTGGGAGAAGTGAGGCCAGGGGGTTCACAGCTGTTAGACCCAGCCATCATTGCAGACACCATCAAAAAATACTTTGGGATGCAGCTGAAGCCTTTGGATCGTCCGGAGAGGATGGCAAATCGACTATGGAGCATGTAGGCAGGTTTACTGCCCAATGTGGTGAAGGGAACCAGAATGAATATCACAAGTTGCAGCTATTCCCCTTGTCACTTACCGGGACAGCATTTACATGGTATTCCTCTTTACCACCTAATTCCATACAAACATGGTCAGATATGGAGAGGTGCTTTCATGACAGATTCTACTGGCCCCAACCCGAAGTCACGGCGGTTGACCTCATGAACTTGAGACAACAAGTAGATGAATCGGCTTCTGATTTTGTGGAAAGGTTCAGGAAGATGACTGGGAAATGTTCAGTGCAATTCCCTGAGACAGAATATGCAGCCATGGCCATTAGCAACATGCATCCTCAACTCAAGGAAAAATTAGTAGGCCAAGCTTGCACTGACCTAAACCAGTTGGTCTCAAGGGCTATACGCATTGAGCAGTTTATACAGGAGAAGGAAAAGAAGCGAGCCAGTAGAGGAAGAGGTCCTCAGTTGGTGTCCATTGTAGAAACTGAAGACTCCGATGATGATTCAGCCGATTCCACGGCGGATATCATGGCAGCTGAAATAGTGAAGGGTAAAGGTTATACCTGCCCTGCCCTAAGAGCTGCCAAAGGAAAGGAACCAAGTTCAGGAGACGGCAAGACCGAATACTCCTTTGATATCTCCAAGCGCACTGCATCTTTGACTACTTGCTTAAGGATAAGCGGTCAATTTCTTTGGATGGGCACAAGATCCCACCGAGGAGTTAAAAGATAAGAAATACCTGCAAGTGGCACAACTCTTATAATCATGCGACTCTAAATTGCATGGTTTTCGTGAAGGCCATTCGAAGGGGATAAAAGAGGAGGTTCAAGCTTGGGGACAAAGGAATCGCTGAAATGACAGTGGATACTGATCCATTCCCTGCCCTTGGGATAAGCATGGTCTCATTCTCAGGAGTCGATGACGAAGGACCCAGCCACAAGCACAGGATATCTGTACAACAAGTCTGGAGGCCAAAAAAGGGATCAGCCGACTCAACCCATATTGATCGACTGAAACCTCAGGCTGCCAGGATTTCTGTCTTTGACAGATTGGGAAAACCCCAACCAGAGGTAGGACATAGGAAGGAGGGTAAACCACCTAAACAAGGTAGGCTCACCCAGGAATTAGTAAAACAGTGCATTACACATGGCCAGGCCCTAACCGGGAAACCTGACAAGGAGAAGAGTAAGGCACCCATTGCTAAAACTGGGGGGGCAAGATCGGCTAACCCTCAGAGAAAGTGGTAGGCTATCTTTGCCCAAGGTGGATGAGGAACCTGTCCCCAAGGATAAAAGAAGGGTAGCCGAGTTCACTGTAGAAGGGGGCATGTCTTCCTTGAAGATAACAGTAAGGAATGATGAAAAGTTGAGGACTCAGAGAATGTTAAAACCTCCGGCTAACGTCAAAGAAGGGCACTGGTTCTTGAATAAGTATGCCAAAGATAAAAAGCGATGCAGTCGTACTATCAAGAACTCAAAAGAGAAGGATACTGAGAGAATGAGGTCCGTCGAGAAGATGAAACAAACTCTGTAGATGATAAGCGAGGTAAAGAAACGATGAAAAGAGCGAGATTCCCTTAGAAAGCGTGAATGAAGCACGGATAAGGCCTTCCCAAAGTGGAGGCCGAGAAATCTGGGAAAGAGGAAGTGCGAAAGTATAGAGCCGACATCGAGCAGGAACCTGTTCTGAAGCGAAGGTCTTATCGCCTCGATCGGCGTGGCGAAGAGGCAATCACTATAGAAGGTTCGATAATCCCAGAGAAGTATTGGGAGCGGGGCGATATCATGGAAGATTCTTTGTTGGATCTCCTGTTCAATGAAGAAGGCGATGGCCCTCTTGGTGAGATATAGGCTATTAGCTTATTCCCAGAAGAGTTTTGGGCAAATAACTCACAACCAGGAGGTTTGGAGGGAGACGTGTTTCTTGAGGAGGCGAGAATGGGCCACGTTAGTCGATACACCGGCTGATGAGGTTACCAAGGTAGTGTTTGAGAAACCTACAGAAGAAATGGTGAAACATCTGAAGCCCCTTTATATCAAGGCCTATATCAACGGGAAGATCTTTGGAAGAGTTTTCGTGGACGGAGGGGCTGTGCTAAATGTCATGCCTGTGACGACCATGAGGAAACTTGGAAAAAGTCTTGAGGACCTAGTCCCTACCAACATGAAAATGTCTAATTTCCTGGGGGAACCTTCCAGAGCACTTGGAGTCTTGATAGCCGAAGTTACGGTAGGCCCCAAAACCATCAAAGCAGCTTTCTTTGTGGTTGATGGCAAACCTTCCTATAGCGTAATCCTGGGAAGGGATTGGATTCATACAAGTCAGTGTGTTCCTTCCACACTTCATCAGAAGCTTATGTTTTGGGTTGGAGACAATGTTGAGACAGTCGAAGCAGACAAGAATCCTTTTTCGGCTGAAGTAAAGATGCTAGAAGCCTTATTCTATTCCCCACACCTAGGTCCTATTGCCATCCCAGAGGATTATGAAGAAGGCGCCTGGAGAGCATGCAACCTTACTAATGAGGGATTCAAGCTAAGATCTCAGGCCGAGCCACGTGTAATCTTGTGACGACTAATGAATAGGGCACCACAGGTACTCGAAGACCTTTTGGGTCGGCTAGAAATCTTTAAGGCCGAGTCCAAAGTGATGGATGCCATGATGGAAGACTATGATACTGAAGAGGAAGAGGAGGTCATATTCTCCAAGGAGGAAGGTGCGGCAGTTGAGCCTGATACGGCGTATGCAGCTGAGCCTATGGAATTGGACTCCCCTCTTCACAAGACGGCTCCTATTTTTGAGGCAGAGGATCCTTTAATTGAGATCGATTTGGGTACTCCAGAACAACCCAGAATCGTGAAGGTGAGTGGGCTGCTTGATGAAGACAAACGGGGTAAGATAGTCGAGTTAATCCAGTGGTACAAAGATTGTTTTGCCTGGAATTACTTCGAAATGCCTGGTGCAGCGAGAAGCGGTGGAACACAGGTTGCCTATCAAAGCGAGGATACAAACCTTTCAAGCGGGCGCCTCGCAGTTCAATCCCGGTGATGCCTCAAATTAAAGCTGAAATTGAAAGATTACTGAAGGCAGGCTTTATAAGAACAGCCAGGTATGTTGAATGGCTATCTAATATAGTCCCTGCCATCAAGAAGAATGGCCAGATAAGAGTATGTATTGACTACAGAAACTTGAACTTGGCCACTCCAAAGGATGAATACGCTATGCCTGTGGCTGACATGTTAGTCGATGCGGCAGCCACACATGGTATTCTCACCTTTATGGATGGATACTCAGGGTATAACCATATCTTTCTAGCGAAAAAAGATACTCACAAGACAGCCTTCAGGTGCCCAGGAGCATTGGGGATCTATGAATGGGTGGTCATGCCTTTCGGGCTCAAGAACGCAGGAGCCACTTATCAAAGGGCCATGAATTCCATTTTTCATGACTTGATCAGCAAGACCATGGAAGTGTACATAGATGACGTGGTTGTCAAGTCTGAGGGTTTTGAAAGCCACCTAGTAGATCTAGAGCAGGCCCTAAAGAGAATGCGAGCCCATGGGCTAAAAATGAATCCTGCCAAATGTGCTTTTGGAGTGGCAGCTGGCAATTTCCTAGGATTTTTGGTCCACCATCAAGGAGTAGAAGTAGATAAGAACAAGGTGAAAGCTATCCTGGAGGCCAGACCTCCTAGGAACAAGAAGGAACTGCAAAGTTTGATTGGCAAGATCAATTTCCTAAGGAGGTTCATAGCTAATTCGGCTGGGAAGATGAAGGCATTTTCCCCTTTGCTGAAATTAAAGGATACGGAGGATATGGTATGGGGGAGAGAGCAACAACAGGCCTTTGATCAAATTAAGCAAGGGTTGGCCAGACCTCCTGTGCTAACACCTCCGGTGTCAGGAAGACCACTCAAATTGTATATAGCTGCAGAAGAAGAGTCAATCAATTTGCTGCTCGCTTGAGATCTTGATGATGGGACTAAAAGAGCTGTATATTATCTCAGCCGCATCTTGAATGATGCCAAAACCAGATATACCCCTATTGAGAAATTATGTTTATCATTGTTTTATGCTTGTACAAAACTTGAATATTATTTGTTGCCTAAGGAAGTATTGGTTTTGTGCAAAATTGATATTATTAGGTATTTACTTAATAGGCACATCTTACGGTCGATTAATGAAGTGGGCCATTAAGTTAAATGCTTTTGTGTTGAAATACGTTCCATTGAGAGCAATGAAAGGTCAGGCAGTAGCCGATTTCTTGGCTCAACACCCTTGTGTTGAAGTCAATGACCCGTTAGCCGAACACGTTGCATGTATTAACTTGAAACCTTGAGTCTTGGCGTTTGTGGTCAAGAACGCATAAAGAGGGTAGGTCTTGACATCACCATTACAGACCGTGAGGAAAAGTTGGAAATTCATGTGTCACCGGATCTTGGGAATTCAAATAATCGAGCGTAATACAAAGCCCTGATTTTGGGGCTTAAGATCCTGGCGACCATGAAAGCAAATTATGTTCAAGTCATGGGAGATTCACGATTAGTGATAAAGCGACTAATCGGGAATATAGATGTAATAACCCTAACTTGAAAGAGTGCTATGAAACGGCTAGCAGGCTATTGCGTTTGTTTGCTGATGCAGTAGTACATCACATTCCTAGGGAAGAGAATGAAGAGGCTAATGATTTGGCTCAACAAGCCTCAGGGGACAAAGACATGATAGTCAGTAAAGCAGAAGAATACCCAACCTGGGAGTGTGCACTCGTAGGAACGATCGACTCCTGGAAACAAGAGTTAATCGACTATCTTAAAGATCCTTCAAGCAGTACTGATTTCAAGCTTAAGCAGAAGGCACTTAAATATGTATTGGTAGACAATGAAGTCTACAGGAGAACCATCAACGGGGTATTACTTAAGTGTATTGACAAAGAAGAGTCCATGAAGGTCATGGGAGAAGTACATGAAGGAATCTGTGGATCTCACAAGGCTGAGCCCACAAGGAAATGGCTAATATCTGAACATGGATATTATTGGCCTACCATGACGGTGATTGTTATCAGTATGCCAAGGGATGTGAGGCGTGTCAGCTGCTTGGTCCAATTCAAAGGGTTCGGTAGAAAACCTCCACCCTGATAAAGCCTTGGCCATTCAGGGGATGGGCCATGGATTTAATAGGCAAAATCTATCCACCTTCGTCCAAGAGGCATGCGTTTATCATAGTCGCGACTGACTACTTTACCAAATGGGTAGAGGCCCAACCAATGGTGAATGTGACTCAGGATGAGGTGATTAGGTTCATACAATGCCAAATTATCTATAGATTTGGGATACCTGAAACCATCACCACAGATCAAGGTACTATGTTCACTGGGGAGAAAGTGGTGGCCTTCGCGCAACAATTTGGGATTAAGTTAATTCACTCATCCCCTTATTATGCTCAAGCCAATGGACAAGCAGAGGTAACCAACAAAGTTCTTATTGATATAATCAGGAAGAACATTGAGGATAAGCCAAGGAAGTAGCATGAAACACTGAATGAGGCATTATGGTCCGTGAGGAATTCCAAGTCTTGATCTGCTGGTTTTACCGTGTCGGTGACATATGGTCAAGATGCAGTGTTACCCTTAGAGATAAATATGACTTCATTAAGAGTAGCAAAGCAAAACCTGCTGAGTCTGGATGAATATCAACAGGCCATGTTAATGGAGTTAGATTCAGTTAACGAAGATCGACTCATGGCTTTAGACCAAATTGAGCATAGCAAGCAAAAAATGGCTAGGGCTTATAACAAACATGTGAAGCCAAAAAGGTTTGTTGAAGGAGATCTCGTTTGGAAAACCATACTACCTATTGGGATCAAAGATCCCAAATTTGGGAAATGGTCACCAAATTGGGAAGGACCATTTGTTGTTAGCAAAGCTTATCATGGTGGTGCTTATCGGCTAGTTAACATGCAAGGCGAAGAACTAAATAGAAGCATCAATGGAAAACATCTTAAGAGATACTATTCCACTATGTGGGAAGGCATATTGGAGAATTAAAAGTAGTTGCATTAACATAAAAGTGCAATTGTTTTTGGTGACCACAGGCTGGCCACCTAGCCAAAATTACAAGAATTTAGCACAAGATATAAAAGCTAGGAAGCTGCAGCCTCAGGATCATCACTTGATTTTTCTCCAATTGGGGCAGGACCTGGATCGGCTGATGATGCAGGAGCATCAGTCGTAGCCGAAGCTGCAGCTACATCTAGGGTGGGCTCAGATCTTTGGTGCGTCGCCTAATGCTTCCATTGGTGGGACAATAGCACCTTCGTAATCGCCTTCTTGGGTGGTGGAGGGTCATTTGCCACAACAGCCTTCACGCCTCCTAACCTCATCCGGTGATGCTTAAAGGAGGTCCAGGCTTGAGTGGCCTCGGCTAACCCGACCTTTGCTAAATTCAAGATCTTTTTCTAAACACGTCCTCTGAGCACCTAATACTGCCAAGTCACGGTCTAGAGAGGAAGATTGCTTGAAGAGATCATAACGTTGCTGAGAGTTAGAATGGAGTTTCTCAGTTAAGGCAGTCGATTGAGGGGTCAACTCCGCTATCTCCTTCTTAACCCTCTCTAATTCAGCCGACAAAACGGATAACCTTTCATCCGTGTCCTTAAGTTGGGTTAGAGTTTCCTGGCGATCCTTCTCCAAGGTCATGAAGGAGTTTTGGAAATGAGTTTTTTGCGCCTGGAGGTCCCTCAATCATTGGAGGTCATGAGACGTCATGTCATGAACTTCCCGGGAGCGCCCGTACTGCTGAGATAAACTGCTCAGTTGGAGGGCCAAAGTGTTGTACACCTCTTGGCAAGCTGCAGGGATATCGGTAAGATTGGCTAGTTTGAACAAAGAAGTTCTTAAAGTAGCAATCTGTTCCCTGTTGGTTGGTATTTCCCCCATCAATGCGGCATTGACTCTCTCCAAGTGGTTGGAGATGGGAGAGGAAGCCATTGAATAGGGGTCAGCCGAGGTAAAATACTTTGTCAATTCCTCCTCTGAGATAGCCACTGCAGGAGCTGTGGGAGGCGAAGGCACCCGGGGAGCCTCATGGATGACCTCTTCAGGTTGTGAGTAGGGATCCTGTGACAGAGGATGGTTAGCCGATTGAGTAAGCAAACAATATATGCTGAAAGGAATAAGAAATCGGCTGTACCATTGGGGGAAACTGAGAGCTGGCGCCTTCAGCAAATTCTTGGACGTACGGAAGGGGAATTTCCACACGTGGTTTCTGAAAACAAGGTGGTTAGGTATAGGCTAACAAAGAATATTAAGAAAAGGGGGATAAGGATAATCTATTTACCTTCACCTTCGGCTGTTTTCCTTTACTAGCCGAATGTGCTTTTTCTTTGGGCTTGGCCTGAACCTGGGCAGGTTCTTTTATTACAATTCCAGGGGCCCTTGTTCTTTTCTTGGAGGGAGGACTAACAGGGTCGTCTTCAACGACAATAAATTGCGGAGTAGTGGTGGTGGCTGCCATAAGACAAGAAAAGTAAGAGACTACGTTGAATTAAAAGCAAAAACCGCAAAGAGCCGAATGTAAAGGTACTTATTTGGTTGGTAAACCGGGGTTCTCATCCGGGTGGAAGTCCGTTTTTGGATTTGAGCCTGTACCTGAGGATTGGTTTTAACGGGAGTGTGTTTTGGTTGGGTCGATGGCCTCATTGCTTCGGCTACATCAGTGAGTACTAATCGGGTCGCATATCATCCGGTAGATCGAGAACGATCTGTCCTTCATCGATGGCCACCAATTGGCGGCGAAGTTTCACCAGATACTGGAGTGAAAGGGATGAAACGGAAAGCCTGAGTCCTTTTGAAGTTGGTAGAGACCACCTCCATTACATCATTGGCACCAAATGGCAGCCGACCCAGGCTCCCTACCATAGAGTTGTACGGCAGAGGTATATGTTGTAACAACCCAAACTGCCTCGCTACACAGTTGGGGAGGTAGAATTCAGCCGAAGACTCGTTATTTCGTGAGGTGGGTTTGAGGCCACAGAGCAAGTCACGAGAAGTCAAGACTGAGCTCCAGTTAAGCCCTAATTGGTTCTGTTGTTCGAATGGGAGAGGATCATTCGTAGAGAAAATCTAGAAAGGCCCAATACCTTTCTCCAAGACAGGACGCCAGTCAGTGGCTATTCGGGTCAGACCAAAGAGTTTGGTGGCTACGGTGAAAGCATAAGAGGGCTCACAGGGAGTGAGTACCAAGTGGGTACCCAAAACGCTTGCACCTCGAGGAAGAATGCTAGGGTTGAAACGTGAGTCGATGAACTCTGGAAAGTAGAGCACTATCCAGAGCTGCAAGAACCAGAGTGGTCCCTGAACGTTCTTAATGTCTTCGCCTCTTTGCAGCCGATCCATAATGGCAAACAGGCAGCGGTAGAGGTATGAAAGGAAAAGGGTTCCCCAGGAAAAGTTGCCATCAGAGTTGACAAGGGCTACATAAAGCTGCAACTCTTGAACCACGACAATAGAACTGGAGCAGAGAAAGTACTTGTTGAACCAGTATAGAAGAAATGCGTTGTGTTCAGCATCTGACACAGATCCTCTGGACTTGGCATTATTGGCAAGGAAATTGGAATACCCGGAAGTGTTCTTTGAGAAGTGGAATCCCAGTTCTGGAATTTTGAAGGAATAGTGAGAGAGGACATCATCGCCTGTGATCGGAAGCCCCATAATAGCCGCCACATCCAGGAGAGTAGGGGAAACCATGCCCCATGGGAAGGTAAAGGTGTTGGTAGCAATACTCCAATAGCCGAAGAAGCCATAAAGCAACTCCAGGTTAAGGGGAATGTCTTGAGTCGACAACATAATCATGTCGTAGAGACCCCATCCTTTCCATTTATCGGTTGGCGACCTTGACCGATCCACCCAATCAAGATAGGGTTGAGATGAACGAGGCCATGAACGAAGGTCGGTGGGTTTGGACTTCGTGGTGAACCAATCACAGGAGATTGGTAATGCGTAGAGAGAAGGGGCCATGTACTCCTTCAGAAAGACCGCTCCTTCACTTATATCTGAAGTGGAAGGAGCCAAAGAAAGAGAGTCTTGGATCTCGAACAGGGGAGATTAAAAGCTAGAATCAAGAGCCTCAGGGGGGCTAAGGGAGCGGTCAAGGTTCACAGAGGAGGAAGAAGACTGTTCGCTATCGTGTGCGTAGGATTGGTTTTGAGAAATAAAAGCAGAAGACGTGGTGGGCCTGGTTTGTAGGTGAAAGACGAAAGTTGGAAGATGGTGAAAGCTACAGGATTTAGGGCTGGTAGTAAATGTGAGAGGTAATTCGGCTAGTGAGTATTTAAAGAGATGGAAGAATCACTGATAGTGGGATTTGAAGGTGCTTAAATCGGATGGATGAGGCGAACCGTTGCACTGTTTAAAAGTTTGTTACAAATGGATTACCTTGCATTTATGATGAAAATGAGTGATTTGACTTGAATCATTACGCCGCTTCAGCCTAAATTTAAAGTTACCGGCTACAGACAGCGTAGGGGGGCATGTGTTTACACCTAAAAATATTCCTTAGACTTAGCCAAAGCCAGCCACAGCCGAATGGATCAAATAGCCGATTGGGCGTCAGCCGAATTGCACACAGCCGAATTTGCAGCTAATAAAGCCAAAAGCAGGAAACCAAGAGCTAGGCAAGGGCCTTAGGCTTATTGGATTAATATGAAGATATTGGGCCTATTGGGCTAGCGTGAAGTCATTCACTGGGTCAGATTCTTGAATTGCTCCATGAGTCAAAAGTTATGGAGATTGATTTTGAATTAATTTAAATTCAAAATTAATCAAATTCAGAATTATCTCCAAGTTTTTAGGAGTGGCGAGGAGCAGAAGGATAAGATCCACTGAAAGCAGACGTTGGCTGAGACGTGGCCATGATGTGAAGTGGCGCCTAGATTTTAGGATCGTGGTTAGTGGAATATGGCACTACTCAATTTGAATAAGCATCAACTGGGAGTTTATCAATGTTAGCCAGCTGAACGTGGCAAATAGGGGTAGTTCTTAGTTGTTACTATAAATACCCAAGTTGTAAATAATTTTAGGGACATCAATCAATCAAACAACTTATTTTTCGTTCAAGCTTTTATTCAGTCGCATTTATGTTTACCTTTATGTCCCAGTTTTTATCTTAGTTCATCGACTTAAACCTTTCTGGAGTGAGTTAAGGGACCCATAGCTAAGGAACAGAGTTCCTTCCTTGGCGTAATCGCTTGAAGAAAAGGGAATCACCGTTTTGGAATTCAGCCGATCTGCGGCTAATTGGTATTCCATACAACAGATTCTTTTTTGCAAATGAGGATTTACACAAGATTTAGTCATGTAATGTATCCTTTGCTTCTTTTTCAAAGAAAATAATTTGCCATTTTTTTCTCAGCTTATTCACTCGACTTTCAGTTTCCATTATTCCATAGTTTGATTTGTGCTATTGGTATATATTATATTTTGAAAATTTGCAACTTAAGTTCTCAGGTTCAAAATTATGTCTCAAAATGGTTTATATTAATTTGTGAGACGTTTTCTCAACTTGACATTTTCCATCGGAGGACGGATGCGCATTGATGCAAGTGATGGTCTTCATATTGTGGCGACTTTTTATTGTTTAAATGATGACAGTATATAACACCATGCATGTTTCAATTTGAATTCACTTTACAATTTTCCCCTCAAGGTTGGAATGAAACATACTGTTTGACATACCTTGACCTTCAAAGAAGTTCACTAATTTGGCGACAAAAACCTAAAAGGTCGGTGCATCAGTTTATCATGGAAAGTTAGCAACTAATTTATATGAATAGGTTATTTGTCTACATTTGTTTATTTCCACCAATATGGGTTGGTCCAAGTGGTAGGGGGCTTGGATCCCATTCCCAAGGTCTCGAGTTCGAGCCTTGGGGGTTGCAAAAACTTATATCGAGAGGTAGGCACACCCACGGGAGAATCCCGTGCCCAAACGTCACCACCTGGATATTAGTCCCATGCCGGTCCAAAGGATCGAAGCTGTGGGGATACTCCCGTCGGCCCTTCGGCTACAAAGTGGCTAATTAGGGGTTTATTTCCTATTTATCTGTATTTTTGTATAATAAAGAACTGACAAGTTTTTGGTTTCCTAATTATTCCAGACTGAGCCGAGGCCCAATCCGAAGATCCACCTTTCAGGCCCATTTCTGCGTCAGTTCCCTCCGCCTTCCCTCGAAACCATATCGACGTGGCCGATCCAACGGTCCTCAGCATTCCACCCCAGCCCATCACAGGCTGGCAGCGATCTGACGGTACCCCGGGTTTCACGGGACGGTTATTCATCGGTAACCGTCCTCAACTCGTATTAAAATAGAACACAGTGAAACGATCGAGGTAATCATTATTATTCCACCTTTTCACTTATCTCTGGCACACGCTGACTTGAGCGTTGGAGTGTCTGCAGGTACACCACCACCACACGCCGTCATCACCCGTCGTGGACGCTGCCGTGTTGCTTCTCTCCAGTCATCCTCTGAAGTTCTGTTCAGAACATTGGCGCCGTCTGTGGGAAACATTTCTGATTTCATCTTTCTTTGTCGAAGTCTTCCTTCTTCGCTCGACGATGACTGGATCGAAGCGTCAGGTCGCGACTCGCAGTTCCACTCGTACGAACGCAGATCTTGAACCACCGAATCCGCCGATAGCTCCGGCGGAACCACCTCACCATGAACCTGTTAATTTCATCGTGGAATATGAGAGACAGAGGAATAACCTTCTGCCTCCGCATCAGAATGACGCCGTTCCGATCGTTGCCGCTCAAACCGATACAGGAACAGAGACCGCCACCTTTTTCATCCGTGAGTTCCGTGAATTCATTCGGAGCCATGCCGAGGCGATGCACGCTCAGAATCAACGCCTCGATCGAATGGAGAATCAGCAGAAGGAAATCTCCGTTCGAGTTGCCACACAGATCGAAAACAGAGAAGATCGTGTTTCTCGTTCTCCTCGAGATCGGCGAGTCCGAAAATCTCAGATCTGTCCATCGCCACCACCGTGGCCCGACTCCCCACCGCTCTGTGCATAGAGCACACCGCCATAACCGTTTTGTGGATCGTACTCCCCTTCACCACCACCGCGTTTCTCTGTTTCATCAACTCATTCTCGAGCGATGACACGGGTGACTCGTCGCGAGGCTTTTGGTCCTTTACGCCCAAGATCATGAAATCCCGATTCAAGCATCTTGAAACCACCCGCTTTGGACTCATACGACGGCACCACCGACCCAGACGAGCATGTTGGTTGCTTTGATCTTGTCATGGGCTATCGAGGCGCCCAAGGGCGGTGAAGTGCGTAATCTTTCCCTCTCACTGAAGAAAGCGGCGTTGTCTTGGTTCCGGACTCTTAAGAAAAATTCCATTGGTTCGTGGATCGAGCTCGTCGACCGGTTCTCGCGCATTTCACTGCGTCTAAAGTCCAACCCAGTCGACAGCGGCATTGGGCCGCAATTCGCCAGAAGAAAGATGAGTCTATCGGAGACTACGTCGGCGCCGACAAAGAAACCATTTTGGTGAAGAAATGCTCTGACGAGATGAAGCTGCATTTTGCTAGAGCAAGGCCTGATCGAAGGAAATCTATTCGGCCGGCGTTGGTATCGATAAACCGAAGACCCTGAGCGAGTTCTGGCGAGCTCGAAATTTATGAATTACGAAGAGAAGTTGATAGCATCAAAAGCCAAAGACAAATCCCAGAGTAACATTGACAACCGTCGGAGTATACGAGAAGAACTTCGACCTCCTCGACGAATGCAGAGCTTGCGGACTCAACCGAGGTCGCAGCGGAAACAGAAAATCGCAGCAAGATACAACCGAAGTGTTGTGCCCAGGAGTTCATGCCTGGGGATCTAGTTCTTCGACGGTGATGTTGGCCTGAAGAACGCCCCACGGAAACTTGCGCCCAACCGGGAAGGCGTCTGCATGTAATCGTCGTAAAGACTGGTACCGGCGCCTACACCCTCGAGACACTACAAGGACAGCAAATTCCAAGAACTTGGAACGCGGCAAAGATGAAGCCCTGAGATCGAGCCTCGTGTCGAGACCGCGTGCACGAGCTCGTGATAAAGCCTTGTGCCTTGCACAAGCACCTGATGATGAGATCGAGCCTCGTGCCGAGACCGCGTGCACGAGCTCGTGATAAAGCCTTGTGCCTTGCACAAGCACCTGATGATGAGATCGAGCCTCGTGCCGAGACCGCGTGGACGAGCTCGTGATAAAGCCTTGTGCCTTGCACAAGCACCTGTGATCGACCTCGTGCCGAGACCGCGTGCACGAGCTCGTGATAAAGCCTTGTACCTTGCACAAGCACATCAAGCCTCGTGTCGAGAACTGCCTCAGCAGACGTGGAACACGAAGGTCCCGAATGAACTAATGAACAAGCACGACATGACGACGCTTGCAGTTCCTTACGGACAAGGACATCGAACGTCGACATCAACGAACTTCGACAACAAGTCACCACCTCGACATTCGAGCTAGCGACTTGGGGGGCAACTGTTCCAGACTGGGCCGAGGCCCAATCCGAAGATCCACCTTTCAGGCCCATTTCCGCGTCAGTTCCCTCCGCCTTCCCTCGAAACCATATCGACGTGGCCGATCCAACGGTCCTCAGCATTCCACCCCAGCCCATCACAGGCTGGCAGCGATCTGACGGTACCCCGGGTTTCACGGGACGGTTATTCATCGGTAACCGTCCTCAACTCGTATTAAAAGAGAACGCAGTGAAACGATCGAGGTAATCATTATTATTCAACCTTTTCACTTATCTCTGGCACACGCTGGCTTGAGCGTTGGAGTGTCTGCAGGTACACCACCACCACATGTCGTCGTCACCCGTCGTGGACGCTGCCGTGTTGCTTCTCTCCAGTCATCCTCTGAAGTTCTGTTCAGAACACTAATTAATAATTAAAACCAACATGAACGGCTTCTCTTATTAGAATTTGCATTCAAATGTGCCATGAAAAGCTACATATTACAATTTCATTTTAAATATTTTAAAAATTTTAATTTTAAAATTCTCTTTGCAAATATATATGACCAGGGGAGAGTGCAGATAAAGAAAGAGATCTACTCCTTTTCGACAGTTGAAGAATTTTCCATTCTTTTTATTGATGTACTGACGGATAATTATAGTTCTTAATCAACATTTGTTTTGTACACATGTTACAAATTTTTTTTTTGGTACATACAATTTTTCTATCGGTCAATATTCACAAGTAGTGACGGATAAAAAATTAATTTGGTCTATGGAATCAAAATCTTGATTGTAAAAGCTCCAGGATATTTTAAATTATCATTTTTGGAAATAAAATGGAGTCTATCATGTCTTTTTAGTTTTTACTTTCGAAAATTATGTATAATAAAATTAAAACATTTTTTTAATTGTTTATCGATACAATAGTCAGATACATGTTATATATATATATATACACACACACACACACGCACATGTTAATATTAATTAAAAAAAAATTATATAACTTTTTTATACAATTTTATATATATATATATATACACACACACATGTTAATATTAATTAACAATTTTTTTATATAATTTGAAGCTTTTTATTGAAAAGTTATTAAAAATTCCTAATACCCCGTCAAATTTGTACAAGGTATATTTTCCAACTCAATCAGTGAAATTGCAGGGTAATTATTTCTACAAATGAACGTGTAAAATTTAAATTAAGCCCAATAATGGTTGAACTCTCATTGTGCCATAACTTTCAGTCATTGTTCCATAACTTGATATAGCAAGAAAGCACATACATGTAACTTAAAACATTTTTGTTTTTGTGTAAAAGAAAGCATTTTCTTAATTATTTAATGAAGTTTCAATTAGTGAAGTATATTGCAACTATTAATGAATACATACATATATATATATATATAAGATAAGTTATTAAAATATAGATCTCAAAAACTAAAGTTATCTTGCATATATATGAGAATTTTACATGAAATTCATATATTAAAATTTAAAAATAAATACTTATATTACATACGAATGAAAATTTTATACTAAGTATTGGAGTAACTATTTTATTGAAGATTTTATTATATTTTATGTGAGCAAATTGAATTTTTTAAACATTGATGTTTGTTTGGGCGCAGAGTGATTTATATCTTATTTGTTTTCAAACCTAACTAAGTACATATTGAGAAAATCTTTTTATGTAAGAAAATATGTTTACTTTGAATTGTTAATATCTGATTTATATTTAATTAAATTTTAAGTAAATCTATAATAATATTATTTGAAGGCTACACCTGGGAAAAGTTTTGACAAGCGTCGCTTTTTGGTGGATAACTTTTTCAGGACTCTTCTAAAAAACTTTTTATTTTTAGACATTTTGTGCTTGCATCTGATTTCTATCACCCACAAGTGCTTTCCAGCTCATTCTCAAGCCCACTTTATTCTTTACCTCGTTAATTAACATTTGCAATTATGATTTTTTTGAAATGCAGGCTTTACTCAACCGTATACCTTCGTGCCTGTTGCGAAAATCGTAATGCAACCCTTCTCATCTTCTCCTCCTTCTCTCGCGTTCTTTACGAAGAACAATATCTCAGCTTCCTTGACCAACCCAACGATGACGGCATCTCCATGAGCATAGCTTCCTTGAACCAACACAACTTCAAAAACGCCGAACACTGCCTCTGTCCAAACTGAGCTGTTAAACGCATGTGGCAATGCTCCATCGCATAGATCCCTTCATCGATGAGTCTCTCTTCATTTCGTATGCTCCTTCTACGAGTTCAACATCGAAACCAATCAGTGGGTTCGTTCTTTCCTTCCTCCCATCTCTCAATCATCTTCTCAATTGTTTTATATCGTCGTAAGGATGTTCCCGGATCTCTCTTTGTTTTCAGATGCATTTTTTTCCTTTTCTCTTCATCGTTCCCTACCCCATTGATTAAGCTCATCCCTCATCCTTAATAATTGTTGGTTTAGTGTTCCGATTGTTGGTGGTTTCGTGCAGTGCTTATGATTTATGTTTCTCCTGCTATAAGGTGGAAAAGTGGAGGAAGCGGCGAAGTTGGAGCGCGTACGGCCGCTGCTGATAGTGGCCAGAATCTGCGGAGACTCGCAATGGGTTCGTGGCCAGCACATGGATTTTCTTCTCCTCTAATTTGCATTAGTTGATTTTCTGGATTGATTTATTTGATTTTTCTTTGTCAGCTCCAACAGTGAGGGGGTAATTTTTACTCATTTGGTGAAGGGGTACTTTTTCCTTTGTTTATTTAATTTTTCTCCCCTTTTGTTCTGTTCCTTTTTTATGGAGAAGGATTCGTTTTTTAGACCCATATATTTGTGTGCAGCAAATGCATGTTCTACAACCACTAATGTGGTATACAGGGAAAATTTTCAAAGTCTGTGACATGGAGATACAATAAATTCGTGGATTAAGGGGCTTCAAAAGGTATAACCATCATTCTTTTTGTGATTACAGTGATTACAGTAATACTACTATTATATCTTCCTTTCGGAATTTTTTTCTCTTTTCTCCAATTTTTTCAACTGTGTTCTGGTTTGGGGGTTTTAATTTTTTGAACTTTGCGGTGTGCACTATCTTCCTAATTTAGTTCAGTTATTTTTCCTGAAGTCTACCCATGGTATGTTCTTCGTAGGTGTCTGCAGCAGGTATCTCGAGTTTGGGCATCTGCAAACAAAAGGTAGTAACATTGTTTTAATTTGATCAGAAGTTGTATTTTCCCAATGGTATTGGTACTGGGGGTTCAAATCTGATACTGTATTTTATTGTGCTCACTCTGGATGTGTATGTGTCTTTGAAGGATATGTGAATGTTGCTCCTCGCTATTTGACTGTTGAGGCAGAGACTTCACTTTCAGCAACTCTGATTCATGAGGTTTGTTAGCTTTTTTGTTCATATAAATGAGATAGAACTGGTTGATGCTGTGATAGAACCGACCACGGGGGATGAATCCAAGGGGCTTAACAGGTAGGAGAAGTTCTTACCTAATGTTGAATAATTGTACAAGTTTTAATTCAAATTTGAATATATGAAGAAATGGCTGGTGACTGAAAATAAATTCTGTTGGAAGAAATATATAGCTTTTCTATCTTCATATTTGAATATATAGCTTTTCTATCTTCATATTTAACTGAAAATTTTGGTGAAATTGTGGTTCTATAACGAATGCTTCTTTTTGCCACTACCATTGAACTTTGAAGTAACATAATGTATTTCTTTTGCTGGTGTTTGTGTTTATGCATTGTTTCTAAGGTTATGTGTATATGACTTGAAGTATTTAATTTAATTTGATGGTGTGCATTGTTTCAAATTACACATTCTCATGATAATCTCTCTCCATCATTCATTTCTCAGCATTTAATTTTAATTTAAGTTAACTAACAAGGAGCCAGCTGTATCACATCTCAAAGAACCTTCTCCAACACTCTTATCAACTTTTCAAATTTTGAATTTCATTGGAATATTGCAAACCTCTCTCTTTCCCTTCCTTTGTTCGCAGACCTCTCTATTACTCCTCTTTCTACTGCCCATTTCCATCTCCTTCACCTCTCCCTATCTCAACCATGTTTTCTCTGACTTCCTTGGTTCTTCATATTGCATCTCTCTCATAAATTCTCTTTCTCTTTTCATCTCTCCTTGGTGGTTTTATTCAGTTTTTTGTTTAGTTTTTTCATTCTCATGTATAGATTTACAGAGAAGGGTTGCTAATGCCTTCTTTTAGGGGAACATAGGCAACCTTCAACCCACAGTCTCCCATTCTGTATTTACTTTTTAGATGCTGATTTTTCATTTCCCTCTACATCTAGAGCGAAAATGATGAGAGGGTATGAAGAGGAAGAAGTAGTTTCTAATTCTATTGGTGTTATCTCATTTGGTATTATTTTGGTTTATTGTTTGTTCTCTGGATTTATTAATAACCATAGATGCTTGTGCTCGGTTATAAATTGTGTTGAATTATTTCTGAAGCAGCCATTGATTTACTAACATTTCACATCTACCAACCTTCTGTTGCCTCTTTTCTTTCTCTCCCATCTCATGTGCAGATGTTAAGAGAAGCTCAAGGCAGCATGTGCAATTCCATTTGCTTCTTCTCAGATAGCATGTTCATGGCAAAATAGTTCCAGTTCTATCTAAAAAGAGGAACATTTCAATTTTTTTTTCGGTGCTTGATGGTAGATGTTTTGGTTTTATTGATTACTTTTTATATTTTATTTTTCTCCGTTTTATTTAACACTTTTCTAATTTATGTATATGGCCATATTAGTAGGGGTAGTGTTTTTAAACCTTCA
This sequence comes from Calophaca sinica, assembly GCA_037113605.1. Lineage (NCBI taxonomy): Eukaryota > Viridiplantae > Streptophyta > Magnoliopsida > Fabales > Fabaceae > Calophaca > Calophaca sinica. The sequence goes on along the minus strand of CM073731.1, from coordinate 135,064,790 downwards.
AGTTCTTGGTATAGTATATATTTCCAAAATTTGCAAGTTTTCATTTCTATTTAACCAGATTATGAAGTTTGTATTTGTATATATGCAGAATTTTACACAAAATTTTTTCTTCCTTTTCTCCAATGTAATAAAGGGTACCTTAACTGTATTGGATAATTTCTTTCTAGGTAATTTTTTATTCCTGATTTTGGTCTTCCTTTTTTTCTAAATATATATGGTGAACACTACCTTCTAGCTGACATTGATAGTTTTTCTTTATGCCATTTGGTATTAATCATTCTTTTGGAGTTTGGATTATAGTTTTGCATATATGATTGTATCTAAGTGGTGCTATATTTGTACTTTTGTGTTTTATTACGCTTTGCTTATTTGTAACCATTTTTTTCTTCCAAACTTTGGCAGCGATCTAATTCATATTGCAGCGAGTTATGCCCACTTGGATGGCCCTCATTGAGCCTAACGTCGGTTGAAGCTGTTATGTTTGGTTGTATCCCTGTTATTGTAGATCATATTGCTTTGCCATTTGCTGATGCAAGGAAAAAATTGGGGATGTTGAAATCAGTAAACCTGAGGACACAAACATCTCTTAATCCTTATGGTCATAGATTAAAAGAGGTTTTTGGAAATTTCAGAATGGATAACAGCAATCCAAACCCATCGTCTTTGGGTGTTGAATTCGTTTTGTTTCTTGTATTTAATTTTCGTATTGCTTTCTTTGACATCAATGTTACTTGATGAGAAGGGAGCACATGTCTGTGAGAAACTTGGGAATGATGTCTGGCTTTGTGGAATTAGTCTTGAGTTGCTGGACTTGAATTGATACATGAGTTTTCTTTCAACTATCAAATCCCCAATTTAATGAATAGCATTGAAATCATATATTTTAATGCATATTATATAGCATTGAAAAAATTATATAATTTTCCCTTTTAGTTATAAAAAAAATGGAAAAAAAATATTGTGATAGGCAAAAATCACTAATCATGATTGCAGGATAGGCAACTAATGGTAAGTGCCTACATATATAGTTCGACTGTTACTTCTTATGTATTATTGAATTTGGCCCTTTAAATATTTAAGGACTTGACAGAACTATAACTATATTCTACATTGTAGTTTAAATTGAATTTTGCATTGTTCGATGCATCGCAAGTAGCATTTTTTATATTCTAATTTGTCAGCTTATTCTTTCATATTCTAATTTGTTTAAGCCTTTGGAAATGGGAGTTCTGCTATGGGCTTTTTTTAACTTATAGTAATTTGGTTCTTACACTAAATCTGAGTTATAACAACTTAAACATGTGTTAATGGAAGAACATTACTACTTTCATGTTGAATTCCAATATGAGAGGATCCAAATCCCTACTTAATTAATTATAGAAGAAAATTTTAATAGATACTTCACATGAATGTTATTTTTAATATAAGATTTATTTTTTTAATATATATATACCATACGTAGCACGAGTCTACATATTAGAGTTGTCATTTTCCGTATTCTTATTTCCAAATAGAGTATTCTTAATTTCTATGTATTATCTCGAGATTGTTGCACATGTTAAATTGGATTTTTAGGTTGAAAGATTATGTTTGAAGACTATTATTTTCTTTAGCCTAAATAAATTTATTTATCATCTGCATTAGTATAAACTTTTGACTTTCATTACAACCTCAAATATCCTATACTCAGGGCCATGATTTTATTTTATTGATATTATATCTCTTACACGGACCATTTTATTTATTAATAAAACAAACAACTAAAAAATGGGGCCTAAAGTCATAGCAACAATTGAACAAAAGAGGCTTGAGGTCTCAGGTGATTGTCTTAATCGCCTTGCTATCTCCATGACCCTATATTATTGTCACAATTTTTTGTTTGTGTATTATTTTCACAATTTTTTTTCTTATTGTGATTGAATAAATCTCAATTTTATGTTAATCATGTCTAGATTTAAATTAAAATTCTTAAGTCTATACCAAAATCTTTATCTATTATTTTTCATTGAAATTTTGAAATATTTTAAATAACTAATGATTTTTATATAACATATCTAAGTTGATAACCCACCTATATATTCCCGTGCGTCTCCCTTTTTCAGTACCTATTAGGATTGATTACCTCTATAGGGACCCTTCTCTATCCTCTTTCGTTGACCTCGCATCTAATTTAACTATCAAATGAATAATAACAATAAATACAATTTCGTTGGTTCACATTTCTTTATATTTAATTTCATTAAAGTTCGGCATTTTTTCTTATAATTGAGTACGAAAGATTATTTCAGTTTTTTTTTAAAATCTTACAACCGCATCCCGCGACAGAGTCGAGAGTAGAGTCTTACTACAGGATTTTAGAAGGTACCCAAATTTTTTTCCCCAACAATCTACGTAGTTAATAGGAACCAACCCTTTGATAGCAATAATAACTATTTTGCCCTTAGTTTTTGTGACATTGTTAAATACCTTTTATTATAACTTCATAACTCAACTTATTTAGAGTGGCTTTATAACTTTATAAATATAAATATATCAACGTATATAATCATTTTTCATGTATAACATGCTTTCATTTTATTGTTGTTAAATTTTCAAATCTTATGTTTTCCGTGCATCGCATGGGTAAACACACTAGTTTAACTATTGTAAGGAGAATGGAGAAGATCTCTATCTTAATTGAACCAATTAAATTAATGATTGGTAGTACAAAAGTTACGTAAAATCCAATTGACATTTAATCTTCACGAAAAGCAAAATAGGTTGAAGGATGATATATAGAATATTTTATGAAGAAAATGGTAGCGAGAAAATATATTTTTAAAATGCTTGAAATCCTAAGTCAACAATTAAGCAACACAATGAAACAAATATGAGCCATTCAAATGTTTTAAGCCACTTAAATATATTTTTTATTGTTGTAATGAGAAACGTGGATACTCATAATTGTTAAAACACTATATGTTGCTTATTAAATAAAATGATGGTTACATTATCCCATTTAAAATTATTCAATTCCAATTTTGATTTTAATACTCTAGAATTTCTAGTTAAATAGCATAAGTTAAAGCATAATCATAAATTTAAACTCATATGTGTTTGTTGTGTAATTAATAATAATAATAATAATAATAATAATAATAATAATTCCACGAAAAGTTAAAATATAGCTAGAGATAGCAGAAAACAAAAAGCAGCTTTCATGCCTGGATTTTATTATTTTATCTTCATACAATGAGAATGAAGTGGGACTACATAAAGCTTATAGAACTTGTTTACACCCAAAATATTTCTAAGAGCTAGTCGAAGCTAACAGCAGCCGAATTCATCAACTAGTCGATTGGTTGCCAGCCGAGTCGCAGATCAGCCGAAATTGCAGCTGATAGAGTCACAAGCAGGAAACTGGAAGCTAGACATGAGTCTTGGACTTATTGGGTTGCAAGGAAGATATTAGGCCCATTGGGTTAGCGTGGAGTCACACATTGGATTAGATTCTTGCTCCACGAGCCGAGTGACGTGGAAATAACTTTGATTTAATTTAAATCCAAGGCAAAACACAGTCAAGATTTCTCTCCACAATTTTAGGAGCCGAGCGAAGGAACCTGAGATAAGGTCTACGTTGAGAAGACCATTGAAAGGGGAGACATGGCCATGACGTGGTAGTGCACCTAGATTTTAGGATCATGGTTAGTGGAACGTGGCACGGCTCAGCTGAATAACTGCCAACTAAGAATTTATCATTGTTAACCAACTAAACGTGGTAAATAGGGGTAGTTCTCAGTTGTTACTATAAATACCCAAGTTGTACATAATTTTAGACACACTCAATCAATCAAACAACTTATTTTCGCTCAAGCTTTTATTCTATCTTTATGTTTACCTTTGCGTTCTTATTTTTATCTTAGTTCACCAACTTAACCCTTTCTGGAGTGAGTTAAGGGACTCATAGCTGAGGAACATAGTTCCTTCCTCGGCATAATCGCTTGAAAAAAAGGGAATCACTGTTGTGGAGTTTAGCCGATCTGCGGCTAAGTTACATTCCAGTCAACAAAATTGGCACGCCCGGTGGGACCAAAGGTGAACGAATCAACACGTTCGAATCCCCAGGTCAGGATTACCATTGGCGTATGCACTTGCGTTCTGGCAAGAGCTTGAGCAGTATGACTACTAAGAGCAATCCTAGGAAGCCTTCTGAAGCGAGCCCCTCTCACGGAGTTCCTCCTCCAACAGCAGAGCTGGTTCATGCAGAGGCACAGCCTGAAACTCAACCCAACAAGCCCAACGACCCACCATTGCTGATGTCCACTTCGTTTATACGCCAACAACTCGATTTGGGAATTAATGATATCATGTACCAAGTGTCACAACAATTGGCTGATATCGTGAAGCCTATGGTACACAATGAAGTGCAGCAAGCCAGGGAGATAGAGGCTAAAAGAGCTCACTCAGGCAAAAGCTCTATCAACTCTGCTATTCCAACGCAAGTGGAGTACACTACCCAGGCAGGACTCGTCACCCAGCCAAATGCAGCTCAGGCAGGACCAACTCAGGTTCAGCCGAGCACTGCTGGCAGGGTGCGAAGTTCACTACCTATGTGCAGGCAGGGCCTACTCAGGTTCAACCGAATATATGATAGGTACCTTTGAATCCAATTAATTCCCAGCCTAGTACTTTTTCCACGTTGAACACTGGAGGTCAACAAGTGGTGAATGATACAACTAACCAGGCTAATCTTCATTTTGGACAGGTGTAGATGGCTAAGAGGCCACCAGATGCAGTGGGGCCAATTGGTGCCACAAGTTATGCCATATGTTTAGCCCTATGGCGTTGCTACGCAGGCAACTAACCCACAGTATACTGGGGGGCAAGCTCTTGGTGCAGGAGTGGGTGGAGCAAGACCACCTGGGGGATATACAGGTCAGCAGCCATGGAACAACATTCCACCTATATCGGCTAACCTTCCATTCTATTCACCTTATCCTGAAGTGTCTGCAGGTGCTCAAATGAGGTCAACTCCTCCAAGGGCACTTGGTTTGATGGTCGAGCAGTCATGGGGACAGATCCCACCTCTACCATCTAACGCAAGTGTTCCTGGAGCTCAACCTAGGGTACCAGGTGAAGGAAGCATGGAGCAGCCATGGGGGGTTCACCCACCTCCATTGTTTACTCAACCAGGTTACCCCAATCCTCCAGAGCAAGTATCCCAGGAACATCCCCCAGCATGGAGACAACAACCACAGGCAATTACTCCTAACTTGGGAGAACTGAGGCCAGGGGTATCACAGCTGCTAGACCCAACAGTCATTGCAGATACCATCAAGAAGTACTTTGGTGTGCATCTGAAGCCTTTGGATAGGTCAATCTACAGAAAACCATTCCCTGAGTGGGTAGATAGGTTGGTACCTCTGCCTAGGGGATACAAGACTCCAGATTTTGCCACTTTCTCTGGAGAAGATGGTAAATCGACTATGGAGCATATAAGCAGATTTACTGCCCAGTGTGGTGAAGGGAACCAGAATGAGTACCACAAGTTGCAGCTGTTCCCCTTGTCACTTACAGGGACAATATTTACATGGTATTCCTCTTTACCACCCAACTCTATACAAACATGGGCAGACATGGAAATGTGCTTCCATGACAGATTCTACTGGCCTCAACCTGAAGTCACTGCGGCTGACCTCATGAACCTAAGACAACAGGTAGATGAGTCGGCTGCTGACTTTGTGGAAAGATTCAGAAAGTTAGCTGGAAAATGTTCAGTGCAATTCCCTGAGTCAGAATATGCAGCCATGGCCATTAGTAGCATGCACCCCCAACTCAAAGAGAGACTAGTTGGCCAAGCTTGCACTGATTTGAACCAGTTAGTATCAAGGGTCATGCGCATTGAACAGTTTATTCAGGAGAAAGAGAAGAGGTGAGCCAGTAGAGGGAGAGGCCCTCAGTTGGTATCCATTGTAGAAAATGAAGACTCTGATGATGATTCGGCCGATTCCATGGCAAACATCATGGCAGCTGAGATTGTGAAGGGTAAAGGCTACTCTTGTCCTGCCCTGAGAGCTGCCAAAGGAAAAGAGTTAAAGTCAGGGGATAGCAAGGTGTAATATTCCTTTGATATTTCGAAAGCAGGCCAGATCTTTGACTACTTGCTTAAAGATGAGCAAATTCGGCTGCTGGATGGGTACAAGATCCCACCTGCTGAGGAGTTAAAAGATAAGAAATACTGCAAGTGGCACAATTCTTATAATTATACAACTGTAAACTGCATGGTTTTCAGGAAAGCCATTCAGAAGGGAATAAAAGAAGGAAGGTTCAAACTTGCAGACAAAGGCACTGCTGAGATGACAGTGGATACTGACCCATTCCCTTCTTTGGGGATAAACATGGTCTCATTCTCAAAGTTTGATGATGCAGAACCTAGTCACAAACGAAGGATATCTGTTCAACAAGTTTGGAGGCCTAAGAAGGGGTTAGCCGATTCAAACCATAGTGATCGGCTGAAACCTGAGGCTGCCAGGACTTCTGTTTTTGACAGACTGGGAAAACCTCAGCCAGCGGTTGAACACAGGCAGGGGGCAAGCCACCTAGGCCAGGTAAGTTCACCCAGGAGTTAGTCAAACGGTATGTTGAACATGACCAAACCCCAACAGAGAAACCTGACAAGGCAAAGGGCAAGGCACCCCATTACTAAAATTGGGGGGCAAGATCGACTAACCATTAAAGAAAGTGGTAGGCTATCTTTGCCCAAGGTTGATGAGGAGCCTATCCCCAAAGACAAAAGAAGGGTGGTTGAGTTCACTATGGAAGGAGGCATGTCTTCTTTGAAGATAACAGTGAGGAATGATGAGAAGCTGAAGCCTCCTGCTAATGTCACAGAAGGACATTAGTTTTTGAACAAGTATGCTAAGGACAAGAAGGCCATACCAGCAGTATTGTCAAGGACCCAAAAGAGAAGAATGCAGAGAATGAGGTCTGTTCAGAAAATGAAACAAACTCTGCAGATACTAGCAGATGTCAAGAATAGGGAGAAGAGGGAAATTCCCTTGGAGACTGTGAGTGACATGCTAGATAAAGCTTTTCCAAAGCTAGACCCTGGAGAAGCTAAGACAGAGGAAATGCCTAAAAGCACAGAACCAGTCACTGAACAGGATCCTGTTCCTGAGGCTGAGGGTCTAATTGCCTCAGTCGATGTGGATGAGGAAGCAATCACCATAGAGGGCTCAGTGATCCCAGAGATGCATTGGGAACAAGATGATGCTATGGAGGACTCACTGCTGGATCTCTTGTTCAATGAAGAAGCTGATGGCCTGTTAGCTGAGATAGAGGCTATTAGTTTGTTCCCTGAGGAGTTTTGGGCAGATAACCCCCAACTTGGAAGCTTGGAGGGTGATGTGTTTACCGAAGAAACAGAATGGGCCATGTTAGCTGATACATCGGCTGATGAGGTTGCCAAGGTGGTTTTTGAGAAGCCTACTGAGGAAATGATGAAACATTTGAAACCTCTGTACATCAAGGCTTATATCAATGGAAAGATCTTTGGGAGAGTCTTTGTAGATGGTGGGGCTGTGTTGAATGTAATGCCTATTGCAACCATGAGGAAACTCGGAAAGAGTCTTGAGGACTTAGTCCCTACCAACATGAAAATGTCCAACTTCATGGGGGAACCATCTACAGCTCTTGGAGTCTTGATAGCCGAAGTTAGAATAGACCCCAAAACCCTCAAAGCAGTTTTCTTTGTGGTTGATGGTAAGCCTTCCTATAGTGTAATCTTGGGTAGGGATTGGATCCACACCAGTCAATGTGTACCCTCCACACTTCACCAAAAGCTCATGTTTTGGGTTGGAGATAACGTGGAGACAGTCGAAGCTGATAACAACCCTTTCTCAGCTGAGGTAAAAATGTTGGAGGCACTGTTTTATTCTCCGCACCTAGGGCCCATGGCTGTTCCAGAAGACTATGAGGAAGGTGTGTGGAAGGCATGCAATCTTACCAATGAAGGATTCAAGTTAAAGTCTCAGGCCGAATCACGGCCTAATACACAGGTGATTAATGAATAAAGAATCACAAGTGCTTGAAGACTTGTTGGGTCGGCTAGAGATCTTTGAGGCCGAGTCCAAGGTGATAGATGCCATGATGGAAGAAAATGACACTAAGAGTGAAGGGGAAGAAGAGGGCTTGCTCTTCAAAGAAGAATGTACGGCAGCTAAGCCTAATAAGGCATGTGTAGCTGAGCCTATGGAGTTGGACTCTCCTCTTCACAAGACTGCACCTGCTTTTGAGGTAGAGGATCCTTTGATTGAAATCAACTTGGGTACACCAGAAGAACCCAGAACTGTAAAGGTGAATGGGTTACTTGAGGAGGACAAACAAGGCAAGAAAGTCGAACTAATCCAGCAGTACAAAGATTGTTTTGCCTGGAACTACTATGAAATGCCTGGTTTGGCAAGGGAACTGGAGGAACACAGGTTGCCCATTAAGGAAGGATACAAACCTTTCAAGCAGGCTCCTCATAGATTCAATCCCCAATTGATGCCTCAAATCAAAGTTGAAATTGAAAGACTATTGAAGGCAGGCTTCATAAGGACAGCCAGGTATGTTGAGTGGTTGTCTAATATAGTCCCTGTGATCAAGAAGAATGGCCAGATAAGGGAATGTATTGATTACAGAAACTTGAATTTGGCCACTCCAAAGGATGAGTACGCAATGCCTGTGGCTGACATGTTAGTCGATGCGGCAGCCACTTATGGTATCCTCACCTTTATGGATGGATACTCAGGGTACAACCAGATCTTTCTGGCAAAAGAAGATACTCACAAGACAGCCTTCAGATGTCTAGGAGCTTTGGGAATATATGCATAGGTAGTCATGCCTTTTGGGCTCAAGAATGCAGGAGCTACTTACCAAAGGGCCATGAACTCCATTTTTCAAGACTTGATTGGTAAGACCATGGAAGTATACATTGATGATGTAGTGGTCAAATCTGAAAGCTTTGAAAGCCATTTGGTAGATCTAGAGCAGGCCCTGAAAAGAATGCGGGCCTATGGTTTGAAGATGAATCCTGCCAAGTGTGCCTTTGGCGTTGCAGCTGGCAATTTCTTAGGATTCCTAGTCCACCATCAAGGAATAGAAATAGACAAGAATAAGGTGAAAGCTATCCTGGAAGCCAGGCCTCCTAGGAACAAGAAAGAACTTCAAAGTTTGATTGGAAAGATCAATTTCCTAAGGAGGTTCTTAGCTAATTCGGCTGGGAAAATGAAGGTTTTTTCCCCTTTGTTAAAGCTAAAAGATACTGATGATATGATATGGGGGAGAAAGCAGCAGCAAGCCTTTGATCAGATCAAGTAGGCGTTGGCCAAACCTCCTGTGCTAACGCCTCCAGTATCAGGAAGGCCACTTAAATTATACATAGCTGCGAAAGAAGAATCAATCGGCTGCCTGCTAACACAGGATGCTGATGATGGAACAGAGAGAACTGTGTACTATCTTAGCTGCACCATAAATGATGCAGAGACTAGATATATCCCTATTGAGAAATTATGTTTGTCATTGTTCTATGCTTGTACAAAATTAAAATATTACCTGTTGCCTAAAAAAATTCTAGCTTTGTGCAAAATTGATATTGTTAGGTATTTACTTAATAGGCCTGTTGTAGCGACCGAAAGATCCGGAGGGATTTATTCGAGTTTAATGGAGCTGCCACCAATAATTTATTTCATAGGAAAAATATTGGAAAAACTTTTTTTGAAGAAAAGTGGTCCTTTGAACCGAATTTGGGTTCGGGAGTCGATTATACGTAGGGAAGGTATTAGCACCCCACGACATCCTTTCGAAAAAGGTTACCTCTAACTAATTGTGCAAAATTTATTAACTTCTAAAAAATATTTATTTCCCTTTTATTTAAAAAAAGACAAGGATTTACAATGATGAGATAAATAAAGTAAAATAAAAAAGTTTAATAAAAGTTGTTTATTTTTGCTTGACAGGAGTATGCTCCTGCTCCTACGTATCTCCGGGTGCAGTGGAGAAATCAAAGGCTACATAGTTCTTGGGTAGAAAATGGTTGCGTATTGGTTGATTTTAATTGTATATTTTTTGATGGAAAAAGGGTAGGTTTTGTAGGGACCAAACAAGAAGCAATCAAGAGTGGCCCTCATTAATAACCTTTTTTGTTTATAAAATTAACGGTGTTCGTAATGATCAAACGGGAAGCAATCTCGAGTGGTCATTACTAGTAAAAAAAAACTTAATTTTACTTTTATGAAGAGGATATGTTTTCATGGGGACCAAACAAGAAGCAATCAAGAGTGGTCCTCACTAACGACCCATTTTTATTTAGAAAATTAAAATATTTGTAATGACTAAACGGGAAGCAATCTCGAGTAATCATTACTAATAAATTAATTTTCGTGATTTTTATCTAATGATTTTTTAAGAAAAATAGGGTCTCAAAACTTGTATGTGAAATTTTGTTGAGTAACACTGTACTAGTTTGACTAGTAAAAAAAATGTTCATGCTTATTAAATAAATGATAGAAAAAAGGTTTGGCAAATAGAGAAAAAAAAGGAGTTAAGTGGGTTAAAGCCCAAAGAGTAAAAAGGGATGGGCTGAGCCCACTGAAAAAGAAAACAAAAGAAACAAATAAAAAAAATAAAAAAATATATAAAAGTGGAAGGAGCAGAGCGTATATAAAAAAAGGAGGAGATTGGAGGAAAAAAAAAGAATGGGGGGGGGACGAATAGAAAAAAGGGGGAGGTTGGGCTGAAAGCCCAATCTTAAACACACCCACATACACCAAACCTAAAAACTAAACTCACACACACATCCAAATAAACACACAACAGGTAAAAGAAAAGGTAAGAAAGCCGGTCTGCTGGAACCAGAAAAAGGAAATGGAGAGAGAGAGAGAGAGAGAAAGAACGAGAGAGAGGGAGGGAGGGCGAGAAGAAGAAGGGGAAGAGGGGGGAGGCGCAGCGCTGAGCCGGCCTTGGCCACATGTGGCCTGGAGGGAGAGGGTGCGTGAGAGAGAGAGAGAAGAAAGGGGAAGGAGATCGTGAAGGAGAGGGAGAAGAAAAGTGGGGAGATCACGCAGAGGAGAGGGAGAGCTAGAGATCGTGGGAGAGGTAAACAAACTTTCTTCTTTTTCTTCCCCTTCTTCTTCTTCTTTCTTCTTTTCTTTGGTTTCTCTTTTTTTTGTTTTTTTTGCTTCTCCTTGCTTTTTCTTCTTCTCTTTGCTTTTCGTTTTTTGTTCTGATTTGGTGAATTAGGGCTTCAGTGTGGAACCCTAATTCTTTAGTTGGTAGTCAAACGCCCAGAAAAATCCCCCTCTGAATGAATTTGCTGGTGATATTTATAGGCTAAATTTTGCCTTATACGAGATGTTGTGTGGTCAATTTATCTTTGCATCATCTTTTTAAATTTTTTCAAATTGTTGCCATTTTGGTGTTCTAATGCTCTGATCAAGGATGGTTGCATCCCCAAGACCTTGTCGTATGCATTGTTTTGATTTCTTGGTTTGACTTTATTTTCCTTCATTTGTCTGATTGGCTTTTGCTCTCAACAGGTAGAGGTTTCCTTTCTCATCTTTGAGTGGTCTTCTCAAAACTTGAGAGAATAGGTTGGCTAGCTCAGCAGGGTGGCTCAGAAAGGAGGATTTGTCCTCTTCTTATTGTCAAAGCATCTCGACGCAGCAGATGCTGCATTCACTCTTTTTTTTTTTGCTTTGTCTCTGTGCAGGAGCCATGCTCCCTGCAATTTTGTTATTTTTTTTTTTTGTGTTTCATTCTGATTCTTGTAATTTTGTTTTGGGCTGGATTTGTATTTATTGGATTTATTGGACAAGTAATGGACATTATGGACTGTTTGTTTGTATTTTTCTGTAATGGACATGGTTATCATTTTTTGACTTATGCTTGTGGTTGTAATCTATAACAAAAAGGCCAGCCATTGCACCTCCTTTTTATTTATTGCAATTGGGCTAAAATTAGCCCAAAGGATTAACAAAAATGAACCTGAAATGTGTTGTTAAAAATAAAGTAAAAACAAAAAATAAGATATAAATTACAGGAGGTAGGTGGACAAAATTAGGGTATAACGGCTGCCCCTCTTTAGTTATATTTTATTAGAAAATGTGAATAACAAAGGTTTTCATATTTTCGTCATAAAATAGAAGTAAAGATAAAGACACTATTTTTGTCCCGAACCAGGATAGACAAAGGATGGGGTGAGGAATGACAGAGAAGGATTAACGCTTGGTGCGTTTATCGGAAAACAATAAAGAAGGGCCACCGCCAGGTCGGGTATTGACGCGGCGGTAGGAAAAGTAAAAATGAGGGATTAACACTTGGCGTATTTATTGGAAAGCAATAAAGGAGGATCACCGCCAGGACGGGTACTGACGCGGTGATCAAAAAAAGCAGTAATGAGTGATTAACGCTTGGCGCGTTTATCAGAAAACTATAAAGAAGGGTCACCGCCAGGTCGGGTACTGACGCGGTGATTGGAAAGCAATAATGAGGGTTCGACGCCAAATAAGGTATTGACGCGTCGATGGGAAGCAATAAAGAAGGATTACCGCCAGGTCGGGTACTGACACGGTGATCGGAAGGTTCGACGCCAAGTAGGGTATCGATGCGTCGATGGAAAGCAATAAAGAAGGATCAATATCAGGTCCGGAACTGATATGTTGGTCAAAAAGCAATAATGAGGGACTACCGCCAGGTCGGGTACTGACGCGGTAATCTTAAAGTAATAAAAAGGGGTGATGCTATAAACCCTTTCTATTCCCTTCTCGCTGACTATAAACCCTTTCTATTCCCTTCTCGCTGACTATAAACCCTAGCAGCTTGCCTGACCTTACACCAAAACTACACTTAGCTGGGTTTAACCGGAGTTTATACTTCCTCAGTCGCTCAAAAAGTTTTTGTAGGTTAATAGCATGACCTTCCTCTGTTTTGGACTTTACAATCATGTCATCCACATAGACCTCTATCTCTTTGTGCATCATGTCATGGAACAAAGCCACCATTGCTCTTTGGTATGTTGCCCCAGCATTTCTTAATCCAAACGGCATTACTTTGTAACAGAAAGTTCCCCATAAAGTGATAAATGTGGTTTTCTCCATATCCTCGGGAGCCATCTTGATTTGATTATAGCCAGAATATCCATCCATGAAAGAGAAGGCAGTGTTGAGCGATTGCTATCTACCAAGACATCAATATGTGGCAAAGGGAAGTCATCCTTAGGCTGGCCCTGTTTAGATCTCTATAGTCAACACACATTCGAACCTTTCCATCTTTCTTTGGGAATTTGGAACAATATTAGCCACCCATTGAGGGTATTTTGCTCTGACCCAGGAAAATCGGTGTCGAGGCTTTTTCACCTCATCTCTAATCTTGAGTGACATCTCCGCTTCATTCTTCTCAACTTCGCTTTGGGTGGGCACTCGGGTTTTAATGGTAATTTGTGCTCGACTATGCTATTATCTAATCCAGGCATATCTCAGTATGTCCACGCGAAAACATCCGCATATTCAAATAGGAGTTTAACCAATTTTTCTAGCTCACTGCTTTTCATTGTGGTGCCAATCTTAACTTCTTTCTTGTCGTTTTCGGTGCCCAGATTGATTGTTTCCGTTTCTTCCTCGTGGGGTTGAATCACTTTAGCTTCTTGTTCCACCAACTTCATTAATTCAGGGGGGTATCCCAATTGTCCTCATTATCTTCCTCAGTATGATTAATGGGGTATTCAAAATTATAGTATGAGTTACTGGCATCGTTATTTTCAAAGACAATGTTTTTGGATTTGCATTAGTTAAAAAATGACGAAATGAAAAGCGGAAAAATATGAAGAGAGATGGAAAAGATGGAAAAGGAAAGAAAAGAGAAATGATTGGAAAATTCAAAGTGCATTTTATTGATAATGGTACTGAAATGAAACATGTGCGCCCTTTTGACAATAAATTATTCTAAAGCCTTGGGCAGAGCAATAGAATTTGCATTACATAATTACTTTGAATCAAAGATCACGGGAAACTCAACGATCTCCCCAATTTCCAAGTTCTTCATTCGGCGAGCAAGGGCGGACAAGGTTGACATTGTCGTTTTACGCCGCTGCGATCATCCTTGATATTCTTATCCGATTCGGATCCAATATTCCAGCACTCCAAAAGCTTTGCCTGATGTCACAGATGGGGATACTCTCATCTTTTGGCTCCCTGCCTTCCAGTCTAGCTATCCTCTTTTCTTTTCTTTCTTTGGCAATTCTCTTTTTGTCGAACCTGTTAGGTTCGTATCCCAACCCATATCTGTTTCTGTTATCTGGAAGTTCTACCAGCATCACGATCCCTTGTTCATATCTTCCCAATCCACATCCGGCCTGATACCCTCCTTTCATCATAACTTTAGCGATCATCATGGAGGTTTCAGACAGCTTTGGTTTCTTCATTAGGACTCCTTCTCCCGCGAAGGTGGCATTCGCAATCTCCAACGTTTGAAAAGATGTCTCAAGAGCTTCTTCTGTAGCCTCGATATAGCGCGTGGAGGATGGCTTGCTTACTAGCATCTCTTCTTCGCCAGAGACAGTCACCAACTTATTATCCATTGAAAATTTCAACTTTTGGTGTAAGGTTGAAGGCACAACTCCAGCTGAATGGATCCATGGTCTTCCAAGGAGGCAGCTATATGCTGGCACGATTTCCATCACCTGAAAGACTACCTCAAATGTGCGAGGGCCAACTTGTATAGGTAGCTCGATTTCTCCAATAACCTCTCTTCTAGACCCATCGAAGGCTCTTACCACCATGGTACTGGGCTTCATATATGATCCATCAATGCAACTTTGCCAAGGTAGATTTTGGCATAACATTTAGAGATGACCCATTATCGACGAGTACCCTAGCAAGGATATAGTCTCCACACTTCACAGAGATGTGCAATGCTTTGTTATGCCCCATTCCTTCAACTGGAATTTCTTCATCAGTGAAGGTAAGGTAATTACTAGCAACAATATTACCCACAATCCCGTCGAATTGGTTCACCGTGATGTCATGGGTGACATGAGCTTCATTTAGCACTTTCATCAACGATTCCCTATGGCGCTCAGAATTCAGCAGCAGCGATAACACAGATATTTTTGCAGGAGTATGATTCAACTGATCCACCACCTTGTATTCACTCTGCTTCATAAATTTCAGGAATTCACAAACCTCTTCTTCAGATACTGCTTTCTTGTTTTCTTCTGCTTTCTTTGCCTTATTACCCATATCTTTATCAATGGATTCTTCTTCTTTATCTTTTCCCTTGCGAGCTTTGTCCATGGGTCTGATAGGGGTATAAATTCGTCCACTTCTGGTCATCCCACCAATTCCGAGATGTTAGTGATAGCGAGATTGCGGATCCGTATGCCGCTTTTAACTGGTCATCCCCTAAATTGTCCACAAAGACCTTCATACTGTAATCCCATGGCACTGCATTAGCGTTCTTGAAAGGGAAAGGAGTTGGTACATGAATAGTTATCGGTTTAGGCACGCCTCGGACTGGCTTGTTGTAACAAATTTCCAACGGTTTTGGGAAGGTCGTGTTTTTATCTTCATTTGACTGAAGGGTCAATATGTTTTCATCTTTTTTCACACGACCTACCTGTATCAAGTGTCTGTCTAACAATTGTTGGAGAATTTGCCTGAATTTCTCGCATTCCTCTATGCAATGATTGTCATCAGGATGCAAGCTACACAAGTCCCTCTCATTGTATTTCATCCCAATTATACCGAACTTACAGAGTTTGGCATAAATGATCTTCAAGGGAGTACGGACATCCTCCACTTTCATTATCAGGGGCTGATCCCTAAACTCTTCAGTAATGGCGTTGACTCCTGAACCTCCATGACCTGGAAGGGGATTATTACCCACATTAGGTCCATCCTCCTTAAAACTCAACCATTTGGCATTGATCAGATCTTGAACCACGTATTTCAAAGCCTTGCAGTTTTCAGTTGTGTGACCTATTGCCCCTGCATGAAACTCACACTTGGCATTTGGGTCATATCCTCTTGGGAAGGGAGGTTGAAGTGGTTTCATTGAGCGTGGAGAGATCAAGGAGTTGCTGATGAGGTGTTGGAACAAATCTGTATAGGTCATGGGGATAGGATCAAATTGGACTGCTTTCTTTTCTTGGTCATTTGGTTGTTTCTGGTTTTGGTTCGGTTGGGAGGGAGCAACTGGCTGTGCTTGTGTTTGGATGAGGGAAGGTGGTCGAAAGGGCATCATTCGTTGGTTTGGCCGGGGGGTAGGATTATGAGAGGCGGCGGCGATGTATGGAGGTGGGTAGTAGGGGTATGGAAAAGGATGTGGGAAATTGGTAAAGAATTGAGGTGGTTTTCCTTGTGCTTGTCCTCCCGGGCTCGTCATCACAGCATTGGTTTCCCCTTCTTTCTTCTTTACAAAGTTTGTTGGGGGTCTCTTGATATTCCGGTTTTCAAAGAAACTTTGGGCAATCTTTCCATTCCTCATTCCTCCTTCAACTCTTTCCCCTACGATGACCATATCTGAAAAGTTTGATGATACACTTCCGATCATTTTGTCATAGAAGGGTGATTGAAGAGTATCCATGAACATGGCCACCATTTCTTTTTCAATCAGAGGCGGTTCCACTTGAGCTGCCAGTCCTCTCCATCGTTGGGCATATTCCTTGAAGGTCTCATTGTCTCTTTTTGTCATGTTTTGCAACTGCATTTTGTCAGGAGCCATATCAATGTTATACTTATACTGCTTCAAAAAGGCATCCGCCAAATCTTTCGAGCAGCGAATATGAGATCGCTCTAGGTGTGTATACCAACTCGACGCTGCCCCTGTTAAACTATCCTGGAAGAAGTGAATCAGAAGTTTGTCATCATGTGCGTAGGACGTCATCTTCCTACAGTACATGGTCAAGTGGCTTTTCGGGCAAGTTGTCCCTTTATACTTGTCGAAGTCTGGCACCTTGAACTTCGGTGGTACAACCACATCTGGTACGAGACAAAGATCTGAAGCGATACTTGAACCGAGATAGCTTACTCCTTCTACAGCTCTTAGCCTATCTTCGAGGATTTGCAACCGTGATCGGACCACCGATTCCCAATGGGATGCTCAGTTGGGTCCCCATAGCTGGAGACCAGGCAATGCGGTTAGTCTGGGGATTCAACGGATTTCCTTGAATATAATAGGGGTAACCAAATGGTCGGGGATTCACTACGGGGGCCACTACGGGCGTACTGACTCCTTTAGTATTCCCGACATGGGATGGCGCATAACCAGGTGGAAAGGTGTATGTCATGAAGCCGAGTTGAGCTTTGAACCGGTGTGGTTTGATCTGGGCCGGATCTCTTGAGCCACATCTTGCCTGACAAGTGCTTGGGAATCAACCTGCGAGTTATTGTTAGCACCTGGCGGTGTGTAGCAGTGCGGGGAGACCAAATAGGGGAAGCTGTTGTGCTGTGGGCCTTGAGGGTTATGGTTTGCGGTATCATCATTGGCCATAGGTGGCGTGTAACCAGCGGGAGTCCGTAAAGAGGGAATTGTGGTACTTGATTCGAGGGTTGTTAAGCGGTGAGTGTGTAGGACCTGCGGGTAAATTGTAAAGGTACCATCATCCTCTTGAGTATTGAGACCATATTGCAACCGCATAGGACCAAAGCAGGTGGGTGGGAAGGTGTAGCTTGACTTTCATCATTCAACTGGAGATACCCCATCTATGACCTTGTCTTTGTTTAGGAGGCGAAGCTCCAAAACTTTGCTCATCTGTTCCTTGGTGGTTGACGTCCTCTTTCATCTCTTGGTCATCCATGATCCTTGATTGAGAGCGAGTTCGATAAGGGTGTCGAGGAACCAGTTTGTTTGATTATTTTCTGGTGATTTAAAAAAAATGATATGAGTATGTAAGAAAAGAAAAATGAATGAATGTAGATGCATGAATCTATTTATTTGTGCCAAGGAACCGTAGGCCTCATTGTTTTGACATGTATGGGCTTCTTTGAAACTGTTTCACAATTTGATCCCATATTATTTCACAAAATACTTGCAGCCAAGCTCTTGTGTTCCTACGATTCTCTGGCGACCTAAAATGAAATGAGAATGAATGATATTATTTTCTTTATTTTCAACATGTGTTTTTTTGTTTTTTTTTTTTTTGAAGTATGAATGCATGAAGATATAATGTTGGATGATGATTATCATTCATGTAGCATGCACAAAAATATGTGATTTAGTAGACCCTTTTTATGCATGGACGTGATATAACAGATTTTGGTGGAAGAATAAAAATGATATGACGCCCATTGTGTCTTAAATGGGTTAAACCTAAAATTAGAGGTTTTCTAACCTAAAGGGGCCTATAGTCTTGTACTGAGTGATAGATCTCATGGTGGCTCTAATCACATTCTCACCAAAGGCCTCTAGAGCTAAAGTCTCCTCCTGAATATTAACCACAACGATAGATAACTATCCGGTGCGGAATACTCAGAGGGAGCACACTCTAGATGAAGTTCTCGCAATAGCCAGAAGGAAAGGAAATTCCAATTGACTATCACCGAACCTCCACTCAACTTAAGCTTTGCTCTGACCCGGGTATAGGGCCTTACTCACATGTGTGTGCGAACGTGTAGGTGCGGTGTGTGAGAGGGGCAACACCCTAACACTACCCAAGCTGCAAAACAAATGAAATATACAAAATATGGTCTTCTATCCTAAGGTTCAATATATGCATAATATTCACAACAAATATTCACAAAAGAACAATAAATAAATAAATGAATAAATAAATGAATAAATAAATAAGTAAATAAACAAATGAATAAGTAAACAAATAAATAAATAAATAAATAAATGAATAAATAAATAAATAAAAACAAGGGAAATTAAACATAAAAGTTAACTATTTAGCACAATCAGTTATTTAGGCTTGACTCTCTAAAAAAAATATCCCCAGTGGAATCGCCAGCTGTAGCGACCGAAAGATCCGGAGGGATTTATTCGAGTTTAATGGAGCCGCCACCAATAATTTATTTCATAGGAAAAATATTGGAAAAACCTTTTTTGAAGAAAAGTGGTCCTTTGAACCGAATTTGGGTTCGGGAGTCGATTATACGTAGGGAAGGTATTAGCACCCCACGACATCCTTTCGAAATAGGTTACCTCTAACTAATTGTGCAAAATTTATTAACTTCTAAAAAATATTTATTTCCCTTTTATTTAAAAAAAGACAAGGATTTACAATGATGAGATAAATAAAATAAAATAAAAAAAGTTTAATAAAAGTTGTTTATTTTTGCTTGACAGGAGTATGCTCCTGCTCCTACGTATCTCCAGGTGCAGTGGAGAAATCAAAGGCTACGTAGTTCTTGGGTAGAAAATGGTTGCGTATTGGTTGATTTTAATTGTATATTTTTTGATGGAAAAATGGTAGGTTTTGTAGGGACCAAACAAGAAGCAATTAAGAGTGGCCCTCATTAATAACCTTTTTTGTTTATAAAATTAACGGTGTTCGTAATGATCAAACGGGAAGCAATCTCGAGTGGTCATTACTAGTAAAAAAACTTAATTTTACTTTTATGAAGAGGATAGGTTTTCATAGGGACCAAACAAGAAGCAATCAAGAGTGGTCCTCACTAACGACCCATTTTTATTTAGAAAATTAAGATATTTGTGATGACTAAACGGGAAGCAATCTCGAGTAATCATTACTAGTAAATTAATTTTCGTGATTTTTATCAAATATTTTTTAAGAAAAATAGGGTCTCAAAACTTGTATGTGAAATTTTATTGAGTGACACTGTACTAGTTTGACTAGTAAAAAAATATGTTCATGCTTATTAAATAAATGATAGAAAAAAGGTTTGGCAAATAGAGAAAAAAAAGGAGTTAAGTGGGTTAAAGCCCAAAGAGTAAAAAGGGATGGGCTGAGCCCTTTGAAAAGAAAACAAAAGAAAAAAATAAAAAAATAAAAAAATATATAAAAGTGGAAGGAGCAGAGCGTATATGAAAAAAAGGAGGAGATTGGAGAAAAAAAAAAGAATGGGGGGACGTATAGAAAAAAGGGGGAGGTTGGGCTGAAAGCCCAATCTTAAACACAACCACACACACCAAACCTAAAAACTAAACTCACACACACATACACATAAACACACATCAGGTAAAAAAAAGAAAAGCGTAAGAAAGCCCGGTCTGAACCGAGAAAAAGGAAATGGAGAGAGAGAGAGAGAGAGAGAGAAAGAACGAGAGAGGGAGGCGAGAAGAAGAAGGGGAAGAGGGGGAGGCGCGGTGCCGGCTGATCCTTGGCACAATGGAAGGAGAGGGTGCGTGAGAGAGGGAGAAGAAAGGGGAGGGAGATCATGAAGGAGAGGAGAAGAAAAGTGGGGGAGATCACGCAGAGGAGAGGGAGAGCTAGAGATCGTGGGAGAGGTAAACAAACCTTCTTCTTTTTCTTCCCTCTTCTTCTTCTTCTTTCTTCTTTTATTTGGTTTCTGCTGGTTTTTTTTGTTTTTTTTGCTTCTCCTTGCTTTTTTCTTCTGTTTCTACTGCTTTTTCGTTTTTTTTTGTTCTGATTTGGTGAATTAGGGCTTCAGTGTGGAACCCTAATTCTTTAGTTGGTAGTCAAACGCCCAGAAAAATCCCCCTCTGAATGAATTTGCTGGTGATATTTATAGGCTAAATTTTGCCTTATACGAGATGTTGTGTGGTCAATTTATCTCTGCATCATCTTTTTTAATTTTTTCAAATTGTTGTCATTTTGGTATTCTAATGCTCTGATCAAGGATGGTTGCATCCCCAAGCCCCTATCGTATGCATTGTTTTGATTTCTTGGTTTGACTTTATTTTTCTTCATTTGTCTGATTGGCTTTTGCTCTCAACAGGTAGAGGTTTCCTTTCTCATCTTTGGGTGGTCTTCTCAAAACTTGAGAGAATAGGTTGGCTAGCTCAGTAGGGTGGCTCAGAAAGGAGGATTTGTCCTCTTCTTATTGTCAAAGCATCTCGGCCGCAGCAGATCTTTGCATTCACTCTTTTTGCTTTGTCTGAGCCATGCTCCCTGCAATTTTGTTATTTTTGTGTTTCATTCTGATTCTTGTAATTTTGTTTTGGTGGATTTGTATTTATTGGATTTATTGGACAAGTAATGGACATTATGGACTGTTTGTTTGTATTTTTCTGTAATGGACATGGTTATCATTTTTGGACTTATGCTTGTGGTTGTAATCTATAACAAAAAGGCCAGCCATTGCACCTCCTTTTTATTTATTGCAATTGGGCTAAAATTAGCCCAAAAAAAGAACCTGAAATGTGTTGTTAAAAATAAAGTAAAAACAAAAAATAAGATATAAATTACAGGAGGTAGGTGGACAAAATTAGGGTATAACACCTGTCTTACAAGGTCAACTAATGAAGTGGTCCATTAAGTTAAACGCTTTTGCACTGAAATACGTTCCATTAAGAGCAACGAAAGGTCAAGCAGTAGCCGATTTCTTGGCTCAACACCCTTGTATTGAAATCAATGATCCATTAGCCGATCAAATTACGTGCATCAACCTGAAACCGTGGGTGTTGATGTTCGACGGGTCAAGGACTCAAAAAGGGGTAGGTGCTGGCATCACCGTTACCAGTCCAACAGGAAAGGGTTGAAAATTCATGTGTCAGCTAGATCTTGGTTGTTCCAATAATCAGGCAGAATATGAGGCTTTGATTTTGGGACTTAAGATCTTGGCAGCCATGAAAGCAAATTATGTTCAAGTAATGAGGGATTCACAGTTGGTCATAAAACAGCTAACTGGGGAGTACAAGTGTCATAATCCTAACTTGAAGGAATGCTATGAAACGGCTAGCAAGCTATTACGCTTGTTTACCGATGCAATAGTGTTCCATATTCCCATGGAAGAGAATGAAGAGGCTAATGATTTGGCTCAGCAAGCCTCAGGGTACAAAGACATGATAGTTGAAGTAAAACATGAAGAGTATCCAGTGTGGGAATGTGCTCCAATAGGAACGATCGACTCTTGGAAACAGGAGTTAATCAACTATCTTAAAAGATCCTTCAAGTAGTACTGACTTCAAGCTTAAACAGAAAGCACTTAAGTATGTATTGGTATATGATGAACTCTACAGGAGAGCCATTAATGGAGTATTTCTTAAGTGCATCAACAAAGATGAGTCCATGAAGGTCATCGGGGAAGTACATGAAGGAATCTGTGGTTCTCATAAGGCTGGACCCACGATGAAATGGCTAATATACAGATATGGATATTATTGGCCTACCATTATAGCTGGCTGTTATCAATATGCCAAAGGGTGTGAGGCATGTCAGCTGCATGGTCCAATTCAAAGGGTCCCAGCCGAAAAGCTACACCCAGTGATAAAGCCCTGGCCATTCAGGGGATGGGCAGTGGATTTGATAGGCAAAATCTACCCACCTTCATCCAAGAGGCATGTGTTTATCATAGTTGCGACTAACTACTTCATCAAGTGGGTAGAGGCACAGCGGATGGTGAATGTGGCTCAAGAGGAGGTGATTAGATTTATACAGTGTCAAATCATTTATAGGTTTGGTATACCTGAAACCATCACCATAGATCAAGGCACTATGTTCACTGGGGAGAAAGTGGTGGCCTTTGCACAACAGTTTGGGATTAAGTTGATTCATTCATCCCCTTATTATGGTCAAGCCAACGGGCAGCCAGAGGCTACCAACAAAATTCTTATTGATCTAATCAAGAAGAATATTGAAGATAAGCCCAGAAAGTGGTATGAAACATTGAATGAGGTCTTGTGGGCCGTAAGGAATTCCAAATGCAATGCAACTGGATTTACTCCTTATCGGCTAACATATGGCCAAGATGCAGTGTTGCCATTCGAGATAAATGTGACTTTATTAAGAGTAGCAAAGCAAAACCTGCTAAGTCTAGATGACTACCAGCAAGCCATGTTAATGGAGCTAGATTCTGTTGATGAAGATCGGCTCATGGCCTTAAATAGAATTGAGCATAGCAAGCACAAAATGGCTAAAGCCTACAACAAACATGTGAAACCAAAGAGGTTTGTTGAAGGAGATCTGGTTTGGAAAACCATATTACCTATTGGGATTAAAGATCCTAAGTTTGGGAAATGGTCACCAAATTGGGAAGGGCCATTTGTTGTTAGTAAGGTTTATCATGGTGGTGCTTATCGGCTAGTTAACATGCAAGGCGAAGAACTAAATAGAAGCATCAATGGAAAATACCTCAAGAGATATTACCCTACTATGTGGGAAGGCATACTGGGGGAATAAAGGAAAAGTGGATCGCTGATTGATAAGGGTTTATTGCGAATTAATCGGATGGATAGAGTTAGTCGTTGCACTATTTAAAAAGTAGTTACAAGTGGATAACTTAGCATTTATGATTAAAAGAGTGATTTGACCTTAATCATTACGCCGCCCTAGCCTAAACCTAAAGTTTTACGGCTAAGACAGCGTAGGGGGCAATTGTTTACACCCAAAATATTCCTAAGAGCTAGCCGAAGCTAACCGCAGCCGAATTCATCAACTAGTCGATTGGTTGCCAGCCGAGTCGCAGATCAGCCGAAATTGCAGCTGATAAAGTCACAAGCAGGAAACTGGAAGCTAGACATGGGCCTTGGGCTTATTGGGTTGCAAGAAAGATATTAGGCCTATTGGGTTAGCGTGGAGTCACACATTGGATCAGATTCTTGCTCCATGAGCCGAGTGACGTGGAAATAATTTTGATTTAATTTAAATCCAAGGCAAAACGCAGTCAAGATTTCTCTCCACATTTTTAGGAGCTGAGCGAAGGAACCTGAGATAAGGTCTAAGTTGAGAAGACCGTTGAAAGGGGAGACGTAGCCATGACGTGGTAGTGCGCCTAGATTTTAGGATCATGGTTAGTGGAACGTGGCACGGCTCAGCCGAATAACTGCCAACTAAGAATTTATCATTGTTAACCAACTGAACGTGGCAAATAGGGGCAGTTCTCAGTTGTTACTATAAATACCCAAGTTGTACATAATTTTAGACACACCCAATCAATCAAACAACTTATTTTCGCTCAAGCTTTTATTCTATCTTTATGTTTACCTTTGCGTTCTTATTTTTATCTTAGTTCACCAACTTAACCCTTTCTGGAGTGAGTTAAGGGACCCATAGCTAAGGAATAGAGTTCCTTTCTCGGCGTAATCGCTTGAAGAAAAGGGAATCACTGTTGTGGAGTTTAGTCGATCTGCGGCTAAGTTACATTTCAGTCAACAGAACTTTTATATCAAAATTTGGCAAACAAAGCAGAAAATGTCATTCTTTTTTTTTTCATAATTAAACACAATACATACATATATCTTTTTTTAATCATTAAAAAAGTAGTATGGTTGCAACATGATCAAGAATTATGGTCGGTGATGGAGAAGTTGGATGACATGGTGTTGTTTCACGTCATCACAACCTTACAGAATATCACCCTCTTCATATATGAATCCAAGGGGTGGCAAGCATGCTAGGCCAACAATAGGCCACAACCCTTATGGCTATGCAGCAACTTGGACCTAAATACGACTATGCAACAACTGGAAGCAATTTTAAATATATGTAGAGATGTAGAGATTGTGTGATGAGTTTGAGATAGTCTTTTTGGCCTTATATAGAGCTAGGCCAATTTAGTGACACTAAAATCAATAATATGTTTCTGCAAGAAAATGAAATGTCATGCAAGTGAATAAACTGAAAAGTGAAATTGGTCCATAAGTAGTGACTATTTCATAACGTCTACATATTAAATCGCTTTATTTCTATATATTACTGCATCTTTATATACATGTGTTAATATACAAAGAGCAGCAACTCAACCCACTAAACTCACCCATCATGGCAAATAAAAACATAAAAATAAATTACCAATGCTGAAACAAACTAATAATAAATTGCCACTCACTTGTTAGGGAAATAACAGAAATACCCCAGACAACATAGAAAAATTACACGTGAGAGAGAGGTAGACACATTTGATTGCAGACAATCTCATTCCCAATTGGATGTACCTGAAGATGTCTTTCTTTGGAATTTCTTTGGAATTATGTATCAACTGTATCAATTTTTTTATATAAAGCCGCATCAATTTTTTTTTTGTAAAAATAAATCTACACACATATATAGATAATATAAAGAAATGAAACAATGAATTAGTAATTAATTAATCCAGATGGAAAAGTATTTTAAGTTCAACAAATTCAAATTAAAAAGAAAATACAAGCAGCATACCTCTCCTTATATGCAGTAACTGGCATGGAAGTTGAAAGCGGCGCGCAACCCTTTGTGTTCACTTCAACGGTGGCTAAGAAACCTCCTGATGGAGGTGGTGGATCCCTTACACCCCCCAACCAACCTAAACTTTCCTTTAGAGACATGGTGATGGGCAACAAGAATGCTCCTCCGGGACCAAGACAGATAGTGGATTTGCTAAAAGAAAAGTTGGCCAAGATTGTATACCATGAGGACAACCCTCTGCTACCTATGGTGCATATTGATAACAAAGTTCTTGAGGGACTTTGTGAGCCATAGAAGGATGCCCTGGTGCTCAAGCTACTCGAAAAGAACATTGGTTATTATACGATGAAGGATAGACTTTCAAGAATTTGGAAGCTTGCTGCAGGCTTTGAGATCATGGATATCAACAATGGATATTTCATGGTGAAGTTCGATAATGAAGCCGACCGTGCTAAAGTCATGGACGAGGGCCCTTGGATGACATTTGACCATTATCTTACGATGCAATGCTGGTAAAAGGATTTTGTGTCTCCCACAGCAAAGATCGATCGAACCATGGTGTGGATTCGATTCACAGGTCTGAATCTATTTTATTTTGACGAGGGCATCCTGCTAGCCCTTGCAGTAGCTGTAGGTAAACCGATCAAAGTGGATACGAATACTTTAGATGTACGTAGGGGTCGATTCGCTTGAGTTTGTGTGGAAATTGATTTGACTAAGCCTGTTGTAGGCAAGGTTTGGTTAAACAATCATTGGTATCAAGTGGAATATGAAAGCCTCCACCGTATCTGTGCCAAGTGCGGTTGTTATGGCCACCTTACTAGGGAGTGCACGAACCAGATAACTTGCATGGTAGTGAACAAACCTAATGTGGCGACACCAGTAAACAAAGCTCCGGTGCAAGACACATCCAAAACGGCAGCTATTAATGTCATCAATGCTGAGGTAAATTTAGGGGAGTCAGTTACTAACAAGGCTGCAGATTTGGTGGAACCACATGGTGACTGGTTGACTACAAAGAGAAAGGCAAAAAAAGCGGTTACAAACAAAACTGTGAATAATGGTAAGCGTTCAATGGGAGGCATGAATACGGGAGGCAATCAAAAGGATCATAATTCAAAAGGTTCAAAACAGAATATTCCTTTGAAGAAGCCTTCATTCGCGGTCAATAATGAAAATTCTAAGGGCAAGTCAAAGGTGATCCAAGGCAACCACAAGAGACAGCGATCTGATGCTGACTCACCAAAGCATCCCACGTGGAATTATGGTTCCACAAGTCAAGTGCCAAATAGGAAGAATAAGGAAGGACCACCCAAAACCAAGATATACGATGTGGGCTTTGGAGCTAAGTCTGCAACTAAGATGGTGGTTGTCACCGCCAATAGGTTTATTCTACTTCATGATGAGGACGAAGATAACAAGACCATTGAGCATGCCTCACAGGCTACTTCACCTACTGATGCAGCCTTGGATGAAATTGTCCAGGTTCCTGAGACACCACTCAATGATGATGCAATGGCAATATAGCCTCCAGATCGAAGGACCACTCCTTAGCCAAATCTTTTTAATGGATTTTTTCAACAATCTTAATATTTTGGCTTGGAATATTCGAGGTGCTTTCAGCCGTGATGCTAGACGTAATGTCCGTGATCTAGTGAGGACTCATCATCCTTCTTTGTTTTGTGTTTGTGAAACTCATGTTCAATTTGCCAAGGTGGAGAAGTTTTGGAATTCTTTGGGATTCAAGCCTCTGTATATTCATGAAGCAAGGGGCCATTCGGGTGGCCTTTGGATTCTATCATGCATTTCATATGCTATTTTCACATTGGTGGACAACATGAACCAAGCCATTACATTCTCTATTACTAGAAGATAGGAAAGTTGGTATTGTTCTTTCATTTATGCCTCTCCTCTGTATGCTAATAGATGCAGGTTTTGGGATTACTTATCTCAACTTAGAAATCATATTTATGGCCCTTGGCTTCTACTAGGCAATTTTAACGAAATTTTATTCTCCTATGAAGTCTCTGGCAGCCAATTTAACCCTGCTAGAGCTTCCCTTCTTGCCGATATGCTTGCTAATTGTGATCTTCTAGATGTGCATTCAGTAGGTGGTCTTTTTACATGGAGAAAGAATATCCAACTTGTTGGCCATGTCCGCAAGAAACTGGATAGAGCCTTTGCTGATAGTAGCTGGTATGTAGCATTCCCTCATGCTATTGTTGAAGTACCCCCTCTCCAAAATTCTGACCATAATCCTCTTCTCATGAGCTGTAGCAAATTTAGAAGTAATAGAGCTCCTTTCTTTCACTTCCAAGCAGTTTGGATGACTCATCCGGATTATGAGCCTCTGGTGCACAACACTTGGTTTAATTCTGGTGGTGATGCTGTCTTGAAACTTGATAATATTCGCAGGGAATCCCTCACCTTTAATAGGGAAGTCTTTGGTAACATTTTCAGAAAGAAGAGACGGATTGAAGGTAGAATCAAAGGAGTTAATTCTCAGCTAGAGACTTTCCCTACCAGTGATCTAATTAGGCTGGAAAAGGAACTTCAAAAGGAATACTCAAATGTTTTGGAGGAAGAGGAAATTCTTTGGTTCCAAAAGTCTAGAGAGAATTGGGTAAAGTTTGGCAATCGAAACACAAAGTTCTTTCATACTCAAACTGTTGCTCGCAGGAGAAGGAACAAGGTGACTATCCTGAGAATTGATGGAATTTGGAGCTCTGATAAAGAGGTTTTAAAGAGAGAGGCTCAAAATTTTTTCAAGCATTTATTCCAATCTAATGATCAATGTGCTCCTACAAGCCTGCAGCTCCCTTCAATCCCAAAAATCAGCAGTGATCTACATGATAGTCTTCTCCAACCTGTGATCTTAATGGAAGTGAAAGATGCTCTTTTCTCTATGGACTCCTACAAGGCACCAGGGCCCGATGGTTTTCAGCCAATTTTCTTCAAAAAGTACTGGCACATAGTCTCTAAAGATGTTTAGGAGCTTGTTGCCAAATCTTTCCACTTTGGAACCATTGATCCTTATTTGGCAGAGACTCTCATTGTCCCCATTGCAAAAATTGATGAGCCAAAGACTTTCTCTGATTTTCGTCTAATCAGCCTGTGCAATGTCTTTATGAAGATTATTTCCAATGTTCTGGTTAGAAGAATTAGGCCCTACTTGGACGATTTTATTGGTCATCTCCAAAGTAGCTTTATTCCAAATAGAGGAACCTCTAATAATGCCCTCATTGCCCAAGAACTTGTCCATTTCATGCATAAAAAAAGGGTAAGTCAGGCTTCCTCATGTTCAAAATCGATTTTGAGAAAGCTTATGATAGAGTGGACTGGAATTTTCTTAAACTTACTCTTATTGATTTTGGCTTTCCTACTCATGTGGTGAATTTGATAATGAGCTGCATTACTACTTCTTCCTTATCTGTTAAGTGGAATAGTGAGAGATTAGAGAAGTTTGCCCCCACAAGAGGCTTGAGGCAGGGGGACCCCATGTCACCATATCTTTTCTTGTTGTGTATGGATAAGCTAGCCCTCCTAATCCAATCAAAATTGGATGCTAATCAATGGAAGCCTATTCAGATCTCTAATAATGGCCCGCCCATATCTCATCTTTTCTTTGCGGATGACTGCCTACTCTTCATAAGAGCAAAGTCTTCCCAAGTGAGATTAGTCAAAGAGGTGCTTCATGCTTTCTGTTTAGCTTCAGGATTGAAGATTAATATTCGTAAGTCCAGATTTCTTGCCTCTAAGAACATTGCCCGCACCAAGATTGCAAAGTTTGAGGGAATTCTGGATTTCAATCACACCAACAATATTGGAAGGTATTTGAGTTTTCCTTTGCTATCGGGAAGAGTCACCAATTTAGATTTCTCTTTTATTATTGACAAGGTTAACTTTAGACTTGCTGGTTGGAAAGACAATTTACTTAGCAGAGCAGGCAGGGTCATTCTTGCTAAATCAGTTCTTTGCTCAATGCCAGTTTATACCATGCACAACCTTTGGCTTCCGGAGGGTATTTGTGACAAGTTGGATTCTTGCATTCGGCAATTTATTTGGGGAGGTAAATCTAGTCATTGGGTCAATTGGAACAAGGTGTGTCAACCTACAAGTAAAAGAGGTCTAGGAGTTAGGAAAGCTAGACCTATGAATGTCTCCATGCTTGGTAAACATGTGTGGGAGCTGCTGCATAATCCTGAAAAGCTATGGGTGCGACTGCTTTCTGATAAATACCTCACTGATACCATCATTCTTAATCATAATACTTGCAAAGGGGCCTTTTACACTTGGCAATCTATCATCAAAGTTGTTGACATTATGAGGGAGGGTTACATTTATCGAGTTGGCCAAGGTAATATTTCCTTATGGTATGAGAAGTGGCTTCATAACAGCAAGCTGAGCAGCTGGGTTCCTTATGTTGACATACATGACATTTGTTTAAAGATTAAGGATATTAGAATCAGTGGGAATTGGAATTTTGACCTAGTCTACACAACTTTGTCTAATGAGATTAGACAAGAAATCATTGGCATTTTCACCAATGACAACAACCAGGACATTCTTATTTGGGAGCCTTCTTCATCTGGTATTTACTCTCCAAAAAGTGCCTACACTTGGCTTACTCAGTCTGCTTTGATTAACATCAGTGACCACCCTTGTTCCAAGAGTTGAAGCTGGATTTGGCATCTTCATTTACCCGAAAATATCAAGCATTTTGTTTGGTTGGTGATGCATGGCAGTCTGCCAACTAATCATACCAGATTCCTTCACCATATCTCAACTGATAGCTCTTGTCATAGGTGTGGCAATAGTCAAGAAACTATTCTGCATACCCTGCGTGATTGTACTAGAGTTAGGGACATTTGGAGGTTGCTTGGTTTTGATTTTGATCATAGCTCTAGTGTTGCAGCTAGCCACTGGTGCTGGTTTAAAGACAATGCCACTGACACAGATTCAGGCTTATTATTTTCTATTACTTGCTGGTTCATTTGGACATCTAGAAATGATGAAGTCTTCTCAGATGATAGATAGGAAAATTGGAAGATCATTAGCCATACCAAATCCCTTGTGAATGCCACTATTTCTGCATTTGGCACTGCATCTAATCCAAGACCTTCTAGGCTAGTTGCCTGGCACCCTCCTCTGCATAATTGGATTAAGATTAATGTTGATGGTAGCTCATTTGGCAATCCTGGTAATTCAGGATTTGGTGGCCTCCTTCGAAATGATGTTGGTGAGTGGATCTTGGGATTCTCAGGTTCTTGTTGCTTCACCACAAACATTAATGCTGACACTACAATAGAATGTTTTAAAAATGGCGCCACATAAATAGTGCTTTCTACTAAAACGCTGGCTATGAAAAAATTTGGACCAGAATAGACAGCGCTTTCTATTGAAAAGTATGTGGAAGATATTAAACAGCGCTTTCTAAAAAACAACGCTGGTATAGTTTCAATAATAACCAGCGTTTTTTTTAGGAAGCACTACTAAAAGTGATATAGACGGTGTTTGTTTAATGAAACGCTTGCATATGTTTAAGAATAGCCGGCGTTTGTTTAATGAAGCGCTGCCTATTGCTTTGCCGAAATTTTTTAATCCTCCGGTTCCTCGAACCCCAATCCTAGTCTCCTCTTCTTCTTTGAAATACTCTCAGGGTGTGTTTGGTTGGGGGGTTTTGGAGGGGAGGGGAGGGGAGGAGTTATTTTAAATTATGTTTGTTTGGTTCAATTTTTTTAAAGGGAGGGGAGGGGAGCAAAATCCCTCCTAAGCCAATTTTGGCTCCCCTCCCAAAGTGGGGGGTTTTGGAGGGAGGGAGGGAGATTAAATTATTTAAAATAAAATTACTTAAATATCTTTATATATAACATAATATAAAAGTATAAAGATATCTTAGTAAATTAATCTCTCCCTTCATTAAAATCCTCCTCCCCTCCTGAACCAAACAATAGCTTTCCCTCCCTCCTCCTCTCAACCAAACACAAAATCAAATTAAATCACTCCTCCTTCCCCTTCCCTCCCCTCCATTAAAATCCCTCCCCTCCCCTCCCCTGGTTTGAACCAAAATGTCACTTCCTTCTCCCTCTTTAGCGCCTCTTCCCTCATCACATCAGCGTAGGTCCTCACCGTGGGGTCCTCCGTTCCGTCCTCCGCTTCTCTCCTTTGCCTCCACCCAAACCCTTCGCCGACAAAGAGAACTTCAACCCAAACCTCAACGAGAGGATCTGTCCGCCGAACAGGGAAAAGAGAGTGGTGATCTACACGACGACGTTGAGAGGCGTGCAGAGGACGTTCGAGGCGTGCAATGCAGTGAGGGCGGCGTTCGAGGCCTTTGGGGTGCAAATCTAAGAGCGAGACTTGTCGATGGATAGCGGATTCAGAGAGGAGCTGAGGGAACTGCTGAAGGGGAAAGAGAACAGAGAAGCGGTGGCGGTCTTCCCCTTCCTCAAAAAGCTCAGACCTCCTTCTTCCCCTTCCTCTCTCTCTACCTCACATTGGTTCTATTTTCTGTTCGTATCTCTGATCTCTTTGCGGTCTTCTCTTTCTAGGTTTTCTTCTGCCTTGGTTTTTATGGAGGATATGGATGACTTTGGAGGTGGGGGTGATGTTGGGGGAGGTCTCGACACTGGGGATCTTACGAAATTGGGGGATGCTCAGGTTTGCTTCATTTTCTGGGATTCAAATCCTTTTTTGCTCTCTTTTCTTTACTGGGTATTCGTTTCTGTGTTGCCTTAATTCAGCTTGGTCATTTGGATCTGATCTGTTTTACCTGGTAATTTGATTTGATTTGATGCATGATTTAGTTTTGCATTTGAAGTTTTTACACCATTTTTCTTGGATTTACATGTTGAAATAGCGAGAGAGAAAAAATTACTACTTGGTGGTGAGCTTATCTAACGTTTGTTATGCAGAAAGTGACTGAATTTTTTTTGTTATGCAGAAAGTGACAATCACAGCATTCATTCTTTTGTAAAGATTTGGTCCAGGAAGTTGTGTTCGGAGGGTTAGAAGACGATGGCTATTTGCCGACGGCTGAGTCTCACAACGAGGAGTTCTTTCTCTATAGAGAAGAGGTTATATTTCAATCTTCTTATATAGTGTGAAGGTTATTTAAATTAATATGTTTAACAAAAGGAAATAATATAGTACACCTTGTGTGTTACCTCTGAGTTCAGAGCACTTGAGGGATGTATAGAATCTTCTTGCATGTGGGTTGAATCTGAGGTTTGTATATAATTTATTGATTTTGTTCATTTATAAAACAGGCGTAATTATCTAATTTATGTTTTAACTGTTTGCTTTGGTATGTAAAAATGTGTGATGTCTTTGTCCCTTTTGTATCAATGTCACTGTATATAGCCAATGAGAAAGATTAAAAAAAATACCAAGCAGTAGTATCCAATCAATGACCATGTTATAGTTTTCACTACTTGGCTATTGCTTATCAATTTTTTGGGACTAATATCCTACAGTCTCCATTGCTTTTAACTTGAGCATATGTAAGCCTCTGTGTAGAAATCCGTAATTGATTTGTGTGAAGTATGAACCACATCTAATTGAGTATTAATTGCCAAGAAAAGTAGCTATACCTGAAATTTTTAGCTATTACTGAATTACTGAATATTTGAAGCGTGACAAATATGATAATTTGAATTTTCAGGTGAAGGTTGGTTCAATTTATGACAATATCTTAATTTGGGATGATCCACTGTATGCAAAGCAAGCTATGGAAGACTTTATGGTTAATAATAGAGAGGTGAGCAGTAGCTTTCAGACTTTATAACTGTTATTTAGTTTGTTGCAGCCATAGTATTTGCATTCTCATTCTCATTAGTTAGGGTAATGAGAGAGCACGGGAAAGTTAAGAATAGCCACTTCATGTTTCCATTGTTGTGCAGGGCATATTGTACCCACCCACTCCCCATTTTTATTTTTGGGAATTATTGGGTTTAATTATGTATGTGGGTTTTGTTAAGCAATGGAAAAAAAAGGGAATAATGTAGTGCAGCGTTTTGCTTTTTGGCATTTTGCATTTTATCATATCATATCATACTGGGCTTGCTTTTGGGTTCCTGTTTCTATGAATAGATATTATTTTGCTTTTATTTTAAATTGAAAATGAAGTTAGTGTTTTGATGATTCAACGACAAACTAGGTACTTTTCCACTTTTCTCGATCTCCTTAGCTTTCCTTTGTTAATTCCTTCCAAGTTGGGGTGTTTGGGTTTAACAGGTCACTGAGGCTTTGAAACAAACACCAACAAGCTCGGTGACATTCAAGTACCATTTCTATTTCACCAGTTTTTCTCTAGTAGAATTTTTATTTCTATTTTTATTTTTATTTTTATTTTTATTTTTATTTTTGTCTTGAATTTTCCTATTTCAAATAAATTATCAGATATGAATAATTTAAGTTCCTAGCTGTTCAGGGTTGTTTCTGTAATGGGAAATGAGATTTTACACAAGACTCTTTTGTTGATGATGCTGATGCCTATGGTCCTTGATATCTGAGGCTTCATTCAATTACTTTTGGCTTTCTGCTTACTTGATTTTCTCGTAGTTTCATTTCATATTCTTTATTTGTTGGCTAGTTTAGGAATGAGGACTTATCTCGATCATTTTCATCCTCATGTTTGTTTATAAATGGTTATTCATTAAAATTTAAGTGAAAATAAATGGTGCTCCTATTGACTGAATGAACCCTTTGTTCTATTTCCAGGTTATTCTTAACTAGAATTCTTAAGTGATGATATTTGGACATGGAGAGGGTTGTAGAGCCAAAGGTACTTCCTCGGACCTTGTCTATCCTGCTTGAGGTATCACCACAAATGGCCGCAGCAAGAAAGGCAGGTCAGAGACTAAAATGTTGGGAGTGGGTGGGTACAATATGCCCTGCGCTATTGTTTTATCATTTTTTCATTGAGATGGTTGGGGTTGCTAAAATGTTGGGTTAAGACTTGGATGGGGAATGCCCCATTGCAAATCCACTCAATCCTTTGTAATGAATTGTTTCGATCAATTGATCTGCCTTTGATTTTTTATTTTATTTTTTGTGATAAGTTATAATGGCTGCAAAAAAAGCATGGAGCTGATAGGAAGTAATATAATCAAAATGTATTTTATTTAATATATAGTAATAACTTATAGTGATAGACGAGAGCTGTAGATAAAAGTCCAACAATGCATAGCCAAGTGTCTGTAGGTAAATGTCAACATTTACCTACGAAATTTTGATATTTAGTGACAGTTTTTGTCTGTCACTAAAAGTCGAATTTCTTAAAAAAAGGGTAAAGGACCGCGATTCTACAAAGAAACGTTTGTCTATTCCCAACTTTAGACAGCGCTTTTTCAAAAAAGCGTTGTCTATTCCCAACTTTAGTCAATGTTTCTTTAAAAAAGAGCTGTCTATTCTCAAAATTGTCAGCGCTTCCCAAATGCTGTCTTTTTGAAACCCAAGCGCCAACGGGTGATTAGGCAGCGTTTTTAAGCGCTGGCGAAGGCAAAAAATAAGCGCTGTTTATTTGCAAATTTGTTGTAGTGTGAGTTACAAGCAATCCCTTTTGGTTTAAATTTGGCTTGGGAGCAGGGTTATAGGAATGTGATCTGTGAATCAGATTCCCAAATGTCCTTGGAGATGATTGATAAAGGTGTGCACCATACTCACACTCGCCCCTTTAGTAGATCACATTTGTAGCATGGTTCAATGGACTTGGAACTTGTCTTTCAACCACACTTTGAGAGAAAGAAATGCTGCAGCAGATTTGCTTGCCAAGATGGGAGCCTCGCAGGAAGAGGGTTTTCATGTTCTGCATTAGTGTCCTAGCGTCTTGTCTTCCACTCTTTTAGCGGATGCAATGGGAGTGGAGAGATTAAGACCTTAGTTAGTGTCCTAGTGTCTTGTTTTGTTTTCCTTCTGATAAAAAAAAATTAATCCAGATGTCATACAAAGGTTTCGTACTCAAGAAAATAAATATGCCATAAAGCAAGTGTCTAGAATCATACATAACATTGAGAAACAAAAATCATAGTTATATCATAAAAATGTTAAGCGAAAAAATAAAAATAAAGATCCATGTTAGAATAAAAAACTAATAAACAAAACAGACTCACCTTTCCTAGCGATCATAATTTGATGTACCCGAAGATGTCATCCTATGAAATGATATAATAGATGATCAATTTTTTTTGTAAAAATAAATCTGCATATAGGTAATAAAAAGAAATGAAAAAACTGAATTAGTTACTATTCTAGATGTCATACAAAGGTTTCTAAGAAAATAAACATGCCATAAAGAAAGTGTCTAGAATCATACCAAAGGAAAACTCAGGAAATAAAAGGTCCGATTACTAACCTACACACCGAGAAGATAGATGATACAAAGTAAATTGGAACTATAAACATATATACCAAAAAAAAAAATAGAACTATAAACACAACACCTACAAAAAATCAAGGTATTAAAAACCGGACCGGACCGGCCGGTCGAACCGGGAACCGGACCATGGTCCGGTCCGATTCGCCCTCTAAAACTGGCTGCGAAAGAACCGGATAAGAACCGGCTCGGACCGGGTGAAAATCGGTAAAAACCGGGTTTTTTGGGCGCCCGGCCGGTTCGCAAACTGGGCTCTTATTTTTTTTTTTAAGGGCAAAACGACGTCGTTTTATATTTTAACTGTTTTTTTCCCCTGCGCCATTTTTCATATTTTGTGTTATTGAACGTAATAGTTATGTCATATTTGAGATGGATGAATGTGTAATTTTTTGTTATATGTCGACTTATTAAGAAAATATTAAGTGAAGTATAATTTTTATGGTGTGAAGTTATGTATATCAGTTTATTTTTTGTTTATTATTTATTTATATATTGTATTAAATATTTTTTTAATATTATTTAATCGAACCCGGTTCGACCCCGGTCCAATCCCGGTCGAACCCAAAAACCCTGAACCCAGGCCCTCTCCGGTTCAATGCCCAATCCGGTTTTTAATACCTTGCAAAAAAAAAAAAAAATACATGTCAGTAAAGAATTTGGAAAAAAAAAACCAAATATTAAGCAATTTTTTGGAAATAATAATAACAGAAAAACATATGTAGGTGATGCAGAATTTGGGAAAGCATACCTTTTTTTGCCAATAGGTGCAGTCGTGCAGGCAAAAAACTTCCTCTCTTGTGAGTTGAAACACGAAAACAAAGAACACTCCCATTTGTATAGAAACAGCTGTTGGAGCCATAATTAATATGTATTTAAAAAGGAAGCAATAATTTGGTGGAAAAAAACTGCTAAATATTGTCGTTCCGTTTCCACGGCTATTGATATTATCTGATTTTAAATTTAACTGAACGACCAAAATGGTAATAACATTTCTTAATATCATTAATTATTACATTAAAATGACATAGTTGTCCCTCAGTTAGATAGGAAAATAAATAAATATACCCCTAGACAACCTTTATATATATATAGATTAGTGAAATACATAAATTTGTTAAATAATATTACCTTCATCCATTTATATATGAACATTTTGAGAACTTTGTTTGGTTCTTTTTATATGACCCATTCAATTTGTCTCTTACATTAATTATTTTTTTTACTAGAGTACCCTTAATTACTTTATAATTTTTTAGGCAATAAATAATAAATGTTGTAAATTAATAAGATAAACTCTTTCTCTCTTTTATGAGGATCAAGAAAGATGATTAGACAACAGTTGGATAAAATACGAGACAATAAAATTAAGTTCAATAAATAAAATACTACTAGCAAAAATACAGAAATCATATTACAATTAAGGCGGCGTCTACCATGCCGCACCTATGTACATACACAACTCATCTGAATCGTTCGATTACGCAACATCATGGATATTATGGTGGAGCCACCATACGATAGTTTTTCCCCCAAACCATAATCCTATCCCTCACCCTCTCTGAACCCCTTTCTCCGCCGATTCTTCTCTTCACTGGCACAGTGGCACCATCCTCTTCCTCCGCAACACTCCTTCTGTTATGTGAATCCTTATCGCACAACTGTGTCTCCCCCTTTATTCTTGCCTTTATTTTCTGATACTGTCGTGAGTTTTCTTCTCTAGCGTTAGGTCTCCGATTTTGTAATTGCTTATCTAATTTTTATGCATTTTTTGAAGCTTGCACCAACCGACTTGCTTTGGCTGTCAAGGTAAAAGAATCGGGAGGCCACACACTCCAGGGAGGTTCGGGACTACCATGGAAGTTTTTGGAGAAAATTGTCAGTGTTTGTTCTATTGCCTCTGACCTCCCTCCATCATGATGTCGTGGTGAATGTTACGCCGTCGATAGCAGAGAGAGCAGAGGTGATCCAAATACTCTTTTGTAAACTGTTATCTATATCCCCTGCATCCTTCCTATCTCTCTCTTAATTATTTTTTCTTTATTCCTATCTCTCTCTTAATTATTTTTTGTTTCTCTATAAGTTTCCTATTTTTCCTCTGCTTTCTCTCTCTACTTACACTAGTTTTTTGACAGTTTTATGTGCTGCAAAAGATACAGCTCTAGAGAGAATACAAACTCGAGCAGAGGAGGTGAGAGAGGGGTGAGGATGGAGGTAGGTTTGGATGTGGTGGGGAAGGTCCATAATAAAATCATGTGGAATTATCGGATCGGACGGTAGAAAGTATTAGTAACAACTTAGGCATGCTGCAGCACCTATATTCACCTTACAATTAAATTGGCATGTGAATGAAATCAATTTACTTTCATCGTTATCTAAGAGATCCGGCATTCCCAATAAAGGATGTGGAAAGAGAATAATTGACCAGATTCCAACAAATTGTCTGAAAAAGAAGTTACTTACTACTAGTAGTAAAAAAAAATACTCCTATAATTTGAAGACACATCTAATTACATAGCACAAGATTCGTGGACCCTCTCCATAGTCCTAACTTTACCCTTTACTTTCCCTTTGAACCGAGAAACTATCACAATATATAAAATATGCAAGTCAATTGAGAATTAACTGCAACGACCCGTGAATATATTAGTATAACAATTAACAAATTTGTTATGAAGCACAGAAATGAACATTGAACATATATATATATATATATATATATATATATATATTTTGACAAGAACATTGAACAGATTGAAGATTCCTTTTTTTTTTGGTAAATAGAAGACTCCTTTTTTGTAACCAAAAAAAAAAAGAAGACTCCTTTTTTATTTTATCTTAGAAAATAATAATAGTTCACCAATTATACTAGCTATTTCTTTTTGTTTTTAGCCAGCAAATCCAACCAAAAAAGGATAGTGCCCCGAGAAACGAGTAACGGACCGAAGTGGGTCCAGCAAAGTAAAAGCGTGCGCTCTCTTTGTGGCTTGTAGTCTGTGACTGTATCCTCTCTCGTAGTTTTTTTTTTTTTTCCTTTTTTCTTTTTCTGCTTTTAAATTAATGCTGAAAAATAGCAGTAATAATAATAAATATATAAAAATAGAAAACCGGGAAAACAAAAACAAAAAAAAATCAAAAGGAAAAAAAAAGCTGAAGCATAGAGAAGTCAGAAAGAGGATATATAGAAGGGACGGCGCTTTTGGTGTTTGGTTTGGTTAGTGTGTGTGGATATATTAATATTAATTAATATTAATTAATAATTAATAATATTGATATATGCAACGCGCAGAGAGAGAAAGAGAAAGAGAGCACAGCACACATCTCAAGCAAAGAAGAGTGAACTATCTATGTTATAGGCTCAGGAAAACCGATCTCTGCAACGGTTACTTTTGTGGCTCTGTGTTGTAAGAAACCCAAAAAAAAAAAAAAAAAAAAACTCTGATCATTGACTTGAGACTTGGTTGCTCCTTACCGCTGAAATGGATTATAACAACAGTGACAAGTGAATCCCTCTCTCTCTTTCTCTGTGCTTATATTTTCTTTAATTTTTGGTTTACGAAATGTATTTATGCGTTTGAAGTTGTAGTCTCTGATTTTGCTTGTGTAGTTTCCTTGGTTTTTTTTTTTTTGTTTTGTTTGAGAAATGGAAGGGTTTTCCTCCATTTTGTAAATTTTTCTTATGGATTGTTTTTTAAAAATTATTTCATGATGTTACTTTGTGAACTTAGTCAAATGCTGGAAAATGATTCTGGTTGATTCAGTGGCTTTTGTGGCTTTGATTTGCTCTGGGGATTGTTTGATTTGCGTCAGTGTTTATGGATACAAAGAATGGATGATGAAGATGTGGTTTCTGATTAGATTGGTGGGTCTGGGTCATCATTTGTGCCCTTTTTCCCTGTTGTTTTTCTTTTCCCCCTTTTCCCTTTTCTGCTCTTGCAGTTAAGAAAAACAGCTTAAACAAATGCTATGATTTCTAATGTACAATCTGATGGTTCAATTTCTACCTTCTTGTTGGTGGTAATTGCTTCAGTTTACCATGTTGTCAATCTTTGCTTGTCTATGGTGCTAATTGTGATGTATAGAAACCGAGTCAGTGCTACCTGTTGTGGATTCTTTCAAATTGGTTTTGGAATGGGATTCCTTTGTATTTTAATTCACTTGTTATTTTTCTTTCGGTTAATATTTGCCAATGCTGCATCACAACTATGGCATTTACTTTTCTGCTCTATCATGGTGGTGCTAGGGAGCCATGGGATTGGCATGGAAAGGATTATTGTCTCCAAAAGACTTCCAATTTCGGTATGTCCCCTCTGTAATATTAAGTTAATTGTGCTACCTAAGCAATGCTTGAGAAAAATTTGCTGTTCCAAGCAGAAATTTCAGAAGAGCTGTGGATTGACGTGCCTCAAAATGGAGAAGATCTTTCCTACATGCTTGATGATGAAACAACCCCAGTTAAGGCTTGTGGTGATTTGGCATATACCGTCTGTAATGGGGGTAAGACATATCTCCGGGATGCAGCTTTTGTTGTTGTTGACTTATGAATAAGTGCAACTTGATAAATTGTTTTTTGTCCTTTATATTTATTATTATTAATTATCCTATTCTAATGTAAAAAACTGTGGATTTCAGATTCAAATTCAAATAATATACAGAAGGAACTAGAGGAATGTAGGGAGACTTCTCAAATCAAGAGGCGGCGGATGCTACAGTTCAACGGCCAAGATAGGGATAATTCTCTATCCAACATGGAGATGTCTTCAGCATGTTTTAAAAATGTCAGTGCTTGTTATTTTATTTTTCAGGATTATCTTTTTTTCACACTCATCATGTTTGATGGTTCTTGCAATGTGAAGAAGACTCAAGAAGTGCAGATCAAGGTTATCAAATCGAGATTCAAATTGTGAATTGGAAGACTTATTTTCCGAATCATGAATCTTAAGATACATGATCAATAAAAATATGGCGTTTTTAAGTAAAACCAAGTGACATAAGCAAAAAATAAATAAATAAAAATAGCAGATATATCATATATCAACTTCAAAATAACTCAAGATTCAAGTCATAAATCAAAGAGAGAGCGGCAAGTGAAAAGAGAGAGCACTGTCTTTGAACAAGACAAGGGGAACCCTAAAGCAGAAAAGAACAAAGTAAAAGGGAGGGCGCGAAGCACTGCATAGACAGGAAGTAGGAGGGAGTGAGGACCAAAAACGCAGTGTACTAGGATTGTTCCTTTGTGAATCTGACTTGGGTTGATTTTGTCCCATTTAAGAGAAAAATTGCAACAAAAAAAACCCTACCCGGCTTTTTAGAAATTGGGTCGCGCACCCAACACATTTCTGGGCTGCACCCACATCATAATTCGTATCGTACATTTCAGCGAGATTCACAATTCGTGCGATTCAGCAGATCAAATCGGAATTCATGTTGAGATTCAGGTTCAAATAAGATTCGCACTCTGATTTGTATCGATTGAGTTCGATGTTGTTTCAAATCGAGATACGAATTGCGTGAATCGTAAGATATTGATAATACGGTGGATTTGTTCTTATGTGTACAACTGCAATTATGTTAATGTTGCCTTGAGTAATTACATGTTGATATTATGTTCTAGATTAGGAAAGAAATACTTCATGTCTTTCAATGTCATAACGTCGCTTATCCTTGTTGTTTCTGTTAGACTTATCTTTTCTGATGTTAGACTTGATAACCATCCTTAATGAAAAGTGTTTGACCATTTTTTTCCCCTCACCTTTTACTGATTGAGATAAGAAGTGAGGCTTATTCACTATTACTGCATGTTTAGTGTGAGAGCACATGATGGCTTGATATAGAACACTGTTAACTTCAAATTTTTTGGGATTACTGTTTATCCTATGTTTATCCTATGCTGTACCAGAGTTTGTTGTTGAGGAGTTTGGTTGAAATCTTTTTATCTTCTCTAGAATGATTATTATTTGATGGAATATCACTTCTTTTTTTTTTTCACGATTCCTCTTTGTGTTTATGGGTGTTTGTAAACACCTCAACAATGGGAAGTCTTTTTGTGCTTTAGCTTGACAAACAATACTGTTTCTTTTCTTTTGTTGAAGTCAATGAGACAAAATTAAGTTATAATAAGTAAGCTATAAAGTTGTGGATTTGCCTTAATTTATAACTGTTGCTTCATTACGTATATAGGGGAAGGACGACTCAATTAAGGATATTTTTCCAGAAGTGTCAGAATGGGTGTCTGGGGCATCAGGTTTACCTTTCGCACGACCGCCTTTTGCTTTTTTTTTCCTTTCTGGGGAGATAGCTTCTGTAATTTATTTCTGATCCTTTCCCAACTTTTATAGAACCTGCATTAGAAAATGCACCTGCCTCTGGTTACGAGGACCTTGAGTCAAGTGAAGGGTGGCTTGCTGAATACTTAAATGATGCTGAGATGCAGCTCAGTCCTGATGATTTGTATGCTTCTCTAAACCACCGATTTTTCTTTATGGTTGGTTACTCAAAATAATCTGACAATTGTGTTGTATGAATCAGGAATTTTTCAGGAGCAGATGATGTGCATATTGATGTCTCAGGTAGATGACATTGTTTTCTATAAACTATTGTCTACTAATTTACTCTTTCCGCTGTGGATCGAGTTTTATTCAAAAAAAAAAAAATTCTTCTTCCTGCAGAGCTTAGTAACATCACACCATCATATGAACAAAATGCAGTTCAGCAGAATGTCACTCGAATCTCTAGAAATATTGTCTTCAAAGGTTTGGACATTGTTCTTGATATAGTCCCTCTTCAGGTTTAGTTGTACCAAGTAACTGTTTAATTTATCGTGTATGCATGGTCTATAGTGATGCACTTACAAGAATACAAGATGTAAGAAGTAAGCATGATTTTACAGAAGTTGTTTTCATTCCTAAAGTTGGCTCTAAAATACTGTGAAGCAACAAGACCCTTATGCCTGGATTTCATAATTTTATTGCATCAAAACAAATTCAGACTCCTTCTTTCATGTTTAGGTAGGAAATCTTTTATAAGGACACCCACAAAGTTGGCTTCTTCTGTAGCCTATCCATTTGCCTTCATTAAACCCAGTGGTGCCCATGGAGATGTAACTCTGAAGGAAATAAATCAGCGCATTCGAACTCCGCCTCCTTCAAAATCTAAACAAATCAGTGATGATCCGTCTGCTTACCCCAAATCAGCCTTCTCAGGGAAGCCAGTGGTTGGTAAAACAAAAATTCGCACTGAAGGGGGAAAAGGTAGCATCACAATTATGAGAACTAAAGGCTAAGTGTAAGTTATCTGCTAC
The DNA here is from genome assembly GCA_037113605.1 of Calophaca sinica. NCBI lineage: Eukaryota > Viridiplantae > Streptophyta > Magnoliopsida > Fabales > Fabaceae > Calophaca > Calophaca sinica. The sequence goes on along the minus strand of CM073731.1, from coordinate 135,021,860 downwards.
TAACTTTAGTCTCACACAGTCACCTGTTAATGTGTGGGGTTGCTTCATTTTGTGCAACTTTATAGAGGTTGATACTGCTACTTTTTTTTGTTCTTATTTGCATCCATAAATTACACCACCTTAGTGTTCGTTTCCTAGTGGGTATGGATAAACTTGTAGCTGTTCTTTTGGGGTACATGATTTTGCCAAGCCTGTAATGAGAATCTTAATATTTCTTAGCTCCTTAGTCCCCACAACTCCCTATGGCTCTCTATATGAATATCTCACTAAGCTTGAGCTTAGCTTTTGTAATTGAAACATACAGATAATTTTAGCTTAGCTTGAAGTCTTGCATGTCCCTTGTTGCAAAATTTGTCCTAGAGTTGAACACATAAATATCTCTGTTATATTCTTTCTTTTTTTATACTAGAATCCTACCCGTGCGCTGCAGGGGACAACTTCATGTCCAAATCACCATACTTTTAATGAAAACCAATGTAACAAAAATGTGTTTGACATTGTTGTTTCCTTACGAACAATCCCCTAAACTACTGATATAAATTTCATGTTGTATGTCATATTAACTTAACAAATTAATTATTATGCATTTATGCTGCATAAACCTCAAACAAACTGCACAATGGTCCTATTTGTTGCATTGATGAAAAGCTTTGAATTAAAAAAAGAGTTCTGTATGGTTGTTGGATATATGTCTAATAAGACACAAAAATCTAACAAATGTCGTACAAATTCCCATTGAAACGTGTGAAAAATTACAATTGAGAAGAGCTCGCATTTGCTGGGTTGTGGTGGTTTTGTGCTTAGCCGCGTGGATAGATGTGTGCGGTGGTCTTGGCCTCCAGGTATGGCGGCGCGCGCAATGCTGCAACGGAGTGGGTGGTTTTCGTTCAGTAGCTTGAAAACAAAAAGAAGGACGGAAAAAAGAGGAAGATGAAGATGATGGAAAGGGAATGAAAAACACTAAAATGACGTGTAGCTTGAATATGAGCGCAGATCTCCCCTTTCATCTTGCCCAGTAGGTTGGAAAAAAAGGGAGATGGAGATGATGGAAAGGGGATGAAAAAGACTGAAACAGGGAGAGGGTGTAGACACAGAGAAGGAAGAAGGGGATGAGAAAGAGAGTTACGGGTGAGGGCAGAGTGAAGGTAAATTCAAAAAAATTTAAAATGTGAAGAAGAGAAAATAAGGGGACTGAAACAGGCTGGTAGGCAGAAACATTAAAGGCTGGTAGGCGGAAACATTAAATGGACATTTGTTCTCAGCTGATAGGGATGCATTTGGGCGGGAGAAAGGCCTTCAGTGACTAATCAGGATTTATAGTAAAGATTTGTGGCCTGAAATTTATAAAATATATTGTAATACAGAAATGTAGGGTAAAATGGATGGAAAGTTCCGCAATTTATTTGTCGTTAGGTCATTGTTGACTTGGATGTAGTTCATCACACACTTCTGTGTTACACAAATGAAATATAAAGGTACTAAAACTATAAGAGTAATCAAACCAATTATTAATTAGGCTAAATTATTCTATATATCCCTATGGTTTTAAGTCCCTACACTTCATAAGCTTTTAAATTTTTTTTAGGAAAAGTTTAAATGCTTTTAATTAAATCCTTATAATTAGGAAATTTTATAATTAGATCCTTAGGTACTAACACCTCTAGTCTTTCAGTTAAGTATTGCTGACATATTATTATATGACACCTAAAGCGTATTTAATATCACATATGACACCTAGATAAAAAATCCTGGATAAATAAAAAATCTAGATAAAAGTACCCAAAAAGAATAAAAAAATCTAGATAAATTATAATTACACTCAATTTTAGTAAACTATGAATATTCTTAAACAATATTATCTTATCAGAGATAAAATCTCTAAAAAGTCGGTAAAAATATCGATGTCCTAAACCATTTACTTTTGAGAAGTGCTATACACTGCGAATATCAGGACTCGCGAATTCCACGAATGAGGCGGATCAGTTTTTTAAAAAACTAATAAAAAGAAAAGAATAAAAAAGAGTAAAAATTCAAATTAGTCCCAGACAAAAAATTACGGAGACCAATTTAGTCATTGAGAAATGAAAAGTATCAAATTAATCATTAACAACTTCAATACCAGTCAAATTAGTCATTTTTAGAATAATTTTTAGGGATATTTTAGTCCATATCAGGGACTGATTTGATCCATATTTGAGATTTTTAAGGACCAAATTGATATTTTTCATTTCTCAGGGACTAAATTGGTCTCCGTGATTTGTCGTTGGGGACCACCCCAATAAAAATCACGGAGACTAATTTAGTCCCTAAAAAATAAAAAATATCAATTTGATCCTTAAGAATCTCAAATGTGGGTCAAATCAGTCCCTGATAGGGACTAAAATGTCCCTAAAAATTATCCTAAAAAGACTAATTTAACCTCATATTTGAGATTTGTTAGGACCAAATTAATATTTTTTTATTTTTCAGGGATTAAATTTGTCTCTATAATTTTTGTGGAAGACCAATTTGAATATCTTCTTACTACGTAACCGTATTTCCGTGTAACCCACTAAACCTATCCCACCCAGACAAAATCCATTTTCGCTGCTACGTAATTCGCGATGCGTTAGTGAGAAGTTTTCTCATGAGATTCAGCAATTCTCTTTACTTATTATGGTGTGATGACCTTACAATCAACGGCAAGAGCGATATGTAGATGACGAGATATTTAATAAGGGCTTTACGAAATGAAATAATGTAATGAAAATTGAAACGAAAAAAAAATAAATGAATTTTTTTAAAAAAAATCTAAATTATTTAGAAGAAATCAATGTTTCGGACAATATCTTGTTAGTGCAAGAGATTTTCCATTCAATGCAAGGGAGAAGAGGAAAGAAGAGTTGGGCTGTTGCAGTATTACAATACTGTAATTGATTACTGTTACTCTTATGTTTAAATTCCTGCTAATTTCCATGTTTCTGCTTAATCCTAGGATTACTGTTAATACTCTTTTTATTTTAGAATGAGGTCATGCGTATTCTGTGCACTGAGGTGTGATAGGAATGTTCCCTTTTGCCTTTTGTAACTACCTCACACGTTTATATGCCATGTGGCCAATGAGAAATGATCATCAATCATCACACATAACAAACTTCTCTCTCTCTCTCTAGTTTTCTCTCTGCTCTCTCTCAACTCTGTTCTTCGAATTCCATTCCTGCATTGGAATTCCAGGCTTAGTTGTGGTTCTCTTCGGTTCACTCCCTAGAGGTTCAAACCCATCACAAATGGTATCAAAGCACTATCCTGGTGCTTAATCCATGGCTCCCGATACTCGCTCGTCAACCACCATCTCCGAACTGGAGAAGAAGAACGAAGAACGATACGTTAAGCTCAGTGCTCGTTTTGAGAAAATGAGCTTAGTAATGGAGGAGTTGCGATTGCTAATGCGAGAACGAAACTCCGATGATGCTTCATCAAACAACCAACACTCGCACCATGGCGGTCCAGAAGGCAACAATCAGAGTAACCATTACTCCACGCGCATTTCGAAGGTCGAGTTTCCCAAATTCAACGGTAAGAACGTGAAGGAATGGTTATACCGGTGTGACCAATTTTTCCTCCTCGACGGAACTCAGCCGGAATCTCCAGTACGTTTGGCTTCGATTCATTTGGAGGGAATTGCCCTCCAATGGCACCTGAACTACATTCGGGCGAAGTTCGACATATACCCAACGTGGTCGCAGTACGTTGCCGATGTGGTAGCGCGATTCGGAGATGCCTACGAGGATCCCCTTTCTGCTCTAATTCAGGTGAATCAAACCAGTAGAGTTCAAGATTATGTTGATGCGTTTGAGCTCGCGTTGACCCAGATAACTTTGATCCCTGAACATTCTCTGAGTATTTTCCTCGTAGGATTAGAGCACCACACCCAAATGCACGTTAGGATGTTTAATCCGACATCCATTGCTCATGCCGCGAACCTGGCACGGTTGCACGAAGCTTCCAAAACCCCTTCCTAAAGACCTAACCCGCGAAATTACCTGAACCCATGCCCAAACGCTGAACCATAAACACCCAGAACCTTGACCCTTAACCCAAAAACCACAAACACAAGCCTAAACACTCACCCATCCCAAAACACAAGCCTAAACACCAAACCTATGTTCACTAAAATCGCGAGGACCTATTCTGCTTCAGAGATGGCAGATAGAAGGGCCAAGGGCCTCTGTATGTTTTGTGATGAGCCATTCACTATCACGGATCCCAACAAAAATCACGGAGACCAATTTAGTCCCTGAGAAATGAAAAATATCAATTTGGTCCTTAAAAATCTCAAATGTGGGTCAAATCAGTCCTTGATAGGGGCTAAAATATCCCTAAAAATTATCCTAAAAAGACTAATTTAACCGCATATTTGAGATTTGTTAGGACCAAATTAATTTTTTTTTTATTTTTCAGGGATTAAATTGGTCTCCATAATTTTTGTCGGAGACCAATTTGAATATTTTCTTACTACGTAACTGTATTTCCGTGTAACCCACTAAACCTATCCCACCCAAACAAAATCCATTTTCGCTGCTACGTAATTCGCGATGCGTTAGTGAGAAGTTTTCTCGTGAGATTCAGCATTTCTCTTTACTTATTATGGTGTGATGACCTTACAATCAACGGCAAGAGCGATATGTAGATGACGAGATATTTAATAAGGGTTTTACGAAATGAAATAATGTAATGAAAATTGAAACGAAAAAAAATTAATTGAACGTTTTTTTATTTAAAAAATCTAAATTATTTAGAAGAAATCAATGTTCCGGACAATATCTTGTTAGTGCAAGAGATTTTCCATTCAATGCAAGGGAGAAGAGGAAAGAAGAGTTAGGCTGTTGCAGTATTACAATACTGTAATTGATTACTGTTACTCTTATGTTTAAATTCCTGCTAATTTCCATGTTTCTGCTTAATCCTAGGATTACTGTTAATACTCTTTTTATTTTAGAATGAGGTCATGCGTATTCTGTGCACTGAGGTGTGATAGGAATGTTCCCTTTTGCCTTTTGTAACTACCTCACACGTTTATATGCCATGTGGCCAATGAAAAATGATAATCAATCATCACACATAACAAACTTCTCTCTCTCTCTCTCTAGTTTTCTCTCTGCTCTCTCTCAACTCTGTTCTTCGAATTCCATTCCTGCATTGGAATTCCAGGCTTAGTTGTGGCTCTCTTCAGTTCACTCCCTAGAGGTCCAAACCCATCACAATTGGTATCAAAGCACTATCCTGGTGCTTAATCCATGGCTCCCGATACTCGCTCGTCAACCACCATCTCCGAACTGGAGAAGAAGAACGAAGAACGATACGCTAAGCTCAGTGCTCGTTTTGAGAAAATGAGCTTAGCAATGGAGGAGTTACGATTGCTAATGCGAGAACGAAACTCTGATGATGCTTCATCAAACAACCAACACTCGCACCATGGCGGTCCAGAAGGCAACAATCAGAGTAACCATTACTCCACGCGCATTTCAAGGTCGAAGTTTCCCAAATTCAGCGGTAAGAACGTGAAGGAATGGTTATACGGTGTGACCAATTTTTCCTCCTCGTGACTAACTCAGGAATCTCCGATATTTGGCTTGATTCATTTGGAGGAATTGCACTCCATTGGCACTGAACTACATTGAGCGAAGTTCGACATATACCCAACGTGGTCGCAGATGCGTTCGATGTGGTAGCGCGATTCGGAGATGCCTTCGAGGATCCCCTGCTCTGGTCTAATTCAGAATCAAACCAGTAGAGTTCAAGATTATGTTGATGCGTTTGAGCTCGCGTTGACCCAGATAACTTTGATCCCTGAACATTCTCTGAGTATTTTCCTCGTAGGATTAGAGCACCACACCCAAATGCACGTTAGGATGTTTAATCCGACATCCATTGCTCATGCCGCGAACCTGGCACGGTTGCACGAAGCTTCCAAAACCCCTTCCTACAGACCTAACCCGCGAAATTACCTGAACCCATGCCCAAACACTGAACCACAAACACCCAGAACCCTGACCCTTAACCCAAAAACCGCAAACACAAGCCTAAACACTCACCCGTCCCAAAACACAAGCCTAAACACCAAACCTATGTTCACCAAAATCGCGAGGACCTATTCTGCTTCAGAGATGGCAGATAGAAGGGCCAAGGGCCTCTGTATTGTCTGTGATGAGCCATTCACTATCACGGATCCCAACAAAAATCACGGAGACCAATTTAGTCCCTGAGAAATGAAAAATTTCAATTTGGTCCTTAAAAATCTCAAATGTGAGTCAAATCAGTCCCTGATAGAGACTAAAATGTCCCTAAAAATTATCCTAAAAAGACTAATTTAACCTCATATTTGAGATTTGTTAGGACCAAATTAATATTTTTTTATTTTTCAGGGATTAAATTTGTCTCCATAATTTTTGTCGGAGACCAATTTGAATATTTTCTTACTACGTAACCGTATTTCCGTGTAACCTAATAAACCTATCCCACCCAAACAAAATCCATTTTTGCTGCTACGTAATTCGCGATGCGTTAGTGAGAAGTTTTCTCATGAGATTCAGCAATTCTCTTTACTTATTATGGTGTGATGACCTTACAATCAACGGCAAGAGCGATATGTAGATGACGAGATATTTAATAAGGGTTTTACGAAATGAAATAATGTAATGAAAATTGAAACGACAAAAAAATTAATTGAATTTTTTTTTATTTAAAAAATCTAAATTATTTAGAAGAAATCAATGTTTCGGACAATATCTTGTTAGAGCAAGAGATTTTCCATTCAATGCAAGGGAGAAGAGGAAAGAAGAGTTGAAACATTTGCAGTATTACAATACTGTAATTGATTACTGTTACTCTTATGTTTAAATTCCTGCTAATTTCCATGTTTCTGCTTAATCCTAGGATTACTGTTAATACTCTTTTTATTTTAGAATGAGGTCATGCGTATTCTGTGCACTGAGGTGTGATAGGAATGTTCCCTTTTGCCTTTTGTAACTACCTCACACGTTTATATGCCATGTGGCCAATGAGAAATGATCATCAATCATCACACATAACAAACTTCTCTCTCTCTCTCTCTAGTTTTCTCTCTGCTCTCTCTCAACTCTGTTCTTCGAATTCCATTCCTGCATTGGAATTCCAGGCTTAGTTGTGGTTCTCTTCGGTTCACTCCCTAGAGGTCCAAACCCATCACAATTGGTATCAAAGCACTATCCTGGTGCTTAATCCATGGCTCCCGATACTCGCTCGTCAACCACCATCTCCGAACTGGAGAAGAAGAACGAAGAACGATACGCTAAGCTCAGTGCTCGTTTTGAGAAAATGAGCTTAGCAATGGAGGAGTTGCGATTGCTAATGCGAGAACGAAACTCCGATGATGCTTCATCAAACAACCAACACTCGCACCATGGCGGTCCAGAAGGCAACAATCAGAGTAACCATTACTCCACGCGCATTTCGAAGGTCGAGTTTCCCAAATTCAACGGTAAGAACGTGAAGGAATGGTTATGCCGGTGTGACCAATTTTTCCTCCTCGACGGAACTCAGCCGAAATCTCCAGTACGTTTGGCCTCGATTCATTTGGAGGGAATTGCCCTCCAATGGCACCTGAACTACATTCGGGTGAAGTTCGACATATACCCATCGTGGTCGCAGTACGTTGCCGATGTGGTAGCGCGATTCGGAGATGCCTACGAGGATCCCCTTTCTGCTCTAATTCAGGTGAATCAAACCAGTAGAGTTCAAGATTATGTTGATGCGTTTGAGCTTGCGTTGACCCAGATAACTTTGATCCCTGAAAATTCTCTGAGTATTTCCCTCGTAGGATTAGAGCACCACACCCAAATGCACGTTAGGATGTTTAATCCGACATCCATTGCTCATGCCGCGAACTTGGCACGGTTGCACGAAGCTTCCAAAACCCTTCCTACAGACCTAACCCGGAAAATTAACTGAACCCATGCCCAAACACTGAACCACAAACACCCAGAATCCTGACCCTTAAACCAAAAACCATAAACAGAAGCCTAAACACTCACCCGTCCCAAAACACAAGCCTAAACAGCAAACCTATGTTACCTAAAATCGCGAGGACCTATTCTGCTTCAGAGATGGCAGATAGAAGGGCCAAGGGCCTCTGTATGTTCTGTGATGAGCCATTCACTATCACGGATCCCTACAAAAATTACGGAGACCAATTTAGTCCCTGAGAAATGAAAAATATCAATTTGGACCTGAAAAATCTCAAATGTGGGTCAAATCAGTCCCTGCTAGGGACTAAAATATCCCTAAAAATTCCTAAAAAGACTAATTTAACCTCATATTTGAGATTTGTTAGGACCAAATTAATATTTTTTTATTTTTCAGGGATTAAATTTGTCTCCATAATTTTTGTCGGAGACCAATTTGAATATTTTCTTACTACGTAACCGTATTTCCGTGTAACCCACTAAACCTATCCCACCCAAACAAAATCCATTTTCGCTGCTACGTAATTCGCGATGCGTTAGTGAGAAGTTTTCTCGTGAGATTCAGCATTTCTCTTTACTTATTATGGTGTGATGACCTTACAATCAACGGCAAGAGCGATATGTAGATGACGAGATATTTAATAAGGGTTTTACGAAATGAAATAATGTAATGAAAATTGAAACGACAAAAAAATTAATTGAATTTTTTTTTATTTAAAAAATCTAAATTATTTAGAAGAAATCAATGTTTCGGACAATATCTTGTTAGAGCAAGAGATTTTCCATTCAATGCAAGGGAGAAGAGGAAAGAAGAGTTGGGCTGTTGCAGTATTACAATACTGTAATTGATTACTGTTACTCTTATGTTTAAATTCCTGCTAATTTCCATGTTTCTGCTTAATCCTAGGATTACTGTTAATACTCTTTTTATTTTAGAATGAGGTCATGCGTATTCTGTGCACTGAGGTGTGATAGGAATGTTCCCTTTTGCCTTTTGTAACTACCTCACACGTTTATATGCCATGTGGCCAATGAGAAATGATCATCAATCATCACACATAATAAACTTCTCTCTCTCTCTCTCTAATTTTCTCTCTGCTCTCTCTCAACTCTGTTCTTCGAATTCCATTCCTGCATTGGAATTCCAGGCTTAGTTGTGGTTCTCTTCGGTTCACTCCCTAGAGGTCCAAACCCATCACAATTGGTATCAAAGCACTATCCTGGTGCTTAATCCATGGCTCCCGATACTCGCTCGTCAACCACCATCTCCGAACTAGAGAAGAAGAACGAAGAACGATACGCTAAGCTCAGTGCTCGTTTTGAGAAAATGAGCTTAACAATGGAGGAGTTGCGATTGCTAATGCGAGAACGAAACTCCGATGATGCTTCATCAAACAACCGACACTCGCACCATGGCAGTCCAGAAGGCAGCAATCAGAGTAACCATTACTCCACGCGCATTTCGAAGGTCGAGTTTCCCAAATTCAACGGTAAGAACGTGAAGGAATGGTTATACCGGTGTGACCAATTTTTCCTCCTCGACGGAACTCAGCCGGAATCTCCAGTACGTTTGGCTTCGATTCATTTGGAGGGAATTGCCCTCCAATGGCACCTGAACTACATTCGGGCGAAGTTCGACATATACCCAACGTGGTCGCAGTACGTTGCCGATGTGGTAGCGCGATTCGGAGATGCCTACGAGGATCCCCTTTCTGCTCTAATTCAGGTGAATCAAACCAGTAGAGTTCAAGATTATGTTGATGCGTTTGAGCTCGCGTTGACCCAGATAACTTTGATCCCTGAACATTCTCTGAGTATTTTCCTCGTAGGATTAGAGCACCACACCCAAATGCACGTTAGGATGTTTAATCCGACATCCATTGCTCATGCCGCGAACCTGGCACGGTTGCACGAAGCTTCCAAAACCCCTTCCTACAGACCTAACCCGCGAAATTACCTGAACCCATGCCCAAACACTGAACCACAAACACCCAGAACCCTGACCCTTAACCCAAAAACCACAAACACAAGCCTAAACACTCACCCGTCCCAAAACACAAGCCCAAACACCAAACCTATGTTCACCAAAATCGCGAGGACCTACTCTGCTTCAGAGATGGCAGATAGAAGGGCCAAGGGCTTCTGTATGTCCTCTGATGAGCCATTCACAATCACGGATCCCAACAAAAATCACAGAGACCAATTTAGTCCCTGAGAAATGAAAAATATCAATTTGGCCCTTAAAAATCTCAAATGTGGGTCAAATCAGTCACTGATAGGGACTAAAATGTCCCTAAAAATTATCCTAAAAAGACTAATTTAACCTCATAATTGAGATTTCTTAGGACCAAATTAATATTTTTTTATTTTTCAGGGATTAAATTTGTCTCCATAATTTTTGTCGGAGACCAATTTGAATATTTTCTTACTACGTAACCGTATTTCCGTGTAACCCACTAAACCTATCCCACCCAAACAAAATCCATTTTCGCTGCTACGTAATTCGTGATACGTTAGTGAGAAGTTTTCTCGTGAGATTCAGCATTTCTCTTTACTTATTATGGTGTGATGGCCTTACAATCAACGGCAAGAGCGATATGTAGATGACGAGATATTTAATAAGGGTTTTACGAAATGAAATAATGTAATGAAAATTGAAACGAAAAAAAAAATTAATTGAATTTTTAAAAAAAAAAATCTAAATTATTTAGAAGAAATCAATGTTTCAGACAATATCTTGTTAGTGCAAGAGATTTTCCATTCAATGCAAGGGAGAAGAGGAAAGAAGAGTTGGGCTGTTGCAGTATTACAATACTGTAATTGATTACTGTTACTCTTATGTTTAAATTCCTGCTAATTTCCATGTTTCTGCTTAATCCTAGGATTACTGTTAATACTCTTTTTATTTTAGAATGAGGTCATGCGTATTCTGTGCACTGAGGTGTGATAGGAATGTTCCCTTTTGCCTTTTGTAACTACCTCACACGTTTATATGTCATGTGGCCAATGAGAAATGATCATCAATCATCACACATAACAAACTTCTCTCTCTCTCTCTAGTTTTCTCTCTGCTCTCTCTCAACTCTGTTCTTCGATTTCCATTCCTACATTGGAATTCCAGGCTTAGTTGTGGTTCTCTTCGGTTCACTCCCTAGAGGTCCAAACCCATCACAATTGGTATCAAAGCACTATCCTGGTGCTTAATCCATGGCTCCCGATACTCGCTCGTCAACCACCATCTCCGAAATGGAGAAGAAGAATGAAGAACGATACGCTAAGCTCAGTGCTCGTTTTGAGAAAATGAGCTTAACAATGGAGGAGTTGCGATTGCTAAAGCGAGAACGAAACTCTGATGATGCTTCATCAAACAACCGACACTCGCACCATGGCGGTCCAGAAGGCAACAATCAGAGTGACCATTACTCCACGCGCATTTCGAAGGTCGAGTTTCCCAAATTCAACGGTAAGAACGTGATGGAATGGTTATACCGGTGTGACCAATTTTTCCTCCTCGACAGAACTCAGTCGGAATCTCCAGTACGTTTGGCTTCGATTCATTTGGAGGGAATTGCCCTCCAATGGCACCTGAAATACATTCGGGCGAAGTTCAACATATCCCCATCGTGGTCGCAGTACGTTGCCGATGTGGTAGCCCGATTCGGAGATGTCTACGAGGATCCCCTTTCTGCTCTAATTCTGGTGAATCAAACCAGTAGAATTCAAGATTATGTTGATGCGTTTGAGCTCGCGTTGACCCAGATAACTTTGATCCCTGAACATTCTTTGAGTATTTTCCTCGTAGGATTAGAGCACCACACCCAAATGCACGTTAGGATGTTTAATCCGACATCCAATGCTCATGTCGCGAACCTGGCACGGTTGCACAAAGCTTCCAAAACCCCTTCCTACGGACCTAACCCGCAAAATTTCCTGAACCCATGCACAAACACTGAACCACAAACACCCAGAACCCTGACCCTTAACCCAAAAACCACAAACACAAGCCTAAACATTCACCCGTCCCAAAACACAAGCCTAAACACCAAACCTATGTTCACTAAAATCGCGAGGACCTATTCTGCTTCAGAGATGGCAGATAGAAGGGCCAAGGGCCTCTGTATGTTCTGTGATGAGCCATTCACTATCACGGATCCTAACAAAAATCACGGAGACCAATTTAGTCCCTGAGCAATGAAAAATATCAATTTGGTCCTTAAAAATCTCAAATATGGGTCAAATCAGTCCCTGATAGGGACTAAAATGTCCCTAAAAATTATCCTAAAAAGACTAATTTAACCTCATATTTGAGATTTGTTAGGACCAAATTAATATTTTTTTATTTTTCAGGGATTAAATTGGTCTCCATAATTTTTGTCGGAGACCAATTTGAATATTTTCTTACTACGTAACCGTATTTCCGTGTAACCCACTAAACCTATCCCACCCAAACAAAATCCATTTTCGCTGCTACGTAATTCGCGATGCGTTAGTGAGAAGTTTTCTCGTGAGATTCAACATTTCTCTTTACTTATTATGGTGTGATGACCTTACAATCAACGGCAAGAGCGATATGTAGATGACGAGATATTTAATAAGGGTTTGACGAAATGAAATAATGTAATGAAAATTGAAACGAAAAAAAAATTTAATTGATTTTTTTTTATAAAAAAAATCTAAATTATTTAGAAGAAATCAATGTTTCAGACAATATCTTGTTAGTGCAAGAGATTTTCCATTCAATGCAAAGGAGAAGAGGAAAGAAGAGTTGGGCTGTTGCAGTATTACAATACTGTAATTGATTACTGTTACTCTTATGTTTAAATTCCTGCTAATTTCCATGTTTCTGCTTAATCCTAGGATTACTGTTAATACTCTTTTTATTTTAGAATGAGGTCATGCGTATTCTGTGCACTGAGGTGTGATAGGAATGTTCCCTTTTGCCTTTTGTAACTACCTCACACGTTTATATGCCATGTGGCCAATGAGAAATGATCATCAATCATCACACATAACAAACTTCTCTCTCTCTCTATAATTTTCTCTCTGCTCTCTCTCATCTCTGTTCTTCGAATTCCATTCCTGCATTGGAATTCCAGGCTTAGTTGTGGTTCTCTTCGGTTCACTCCCTAGAGGTCCAAACCCATCACAATTGGTATCAAAGCACTATCCTGGTGCTTAATCCATGGCTCCCGATACTAACTCGTCAACCACTATCTCCGAACTGGAGAAGAAGAACGAAGAACGATACGCTGGGCTCAGTGCTCGTTTTGAGAAAATGAGCTTAGCAATGGAGGAGTTGCGATTGCTAATGCGAGAACGAAACTCCGATGATGCTTCATCAAACAACCGACACTCGCACCATGGCGATCCGTATAAAGAATCGTGAGTAACCATTACTCCACGCGCATTTCGAAGGTCGAGTTTCCCAAATTCAACGGTAAGAACGTGAAGGAATGGTTATACCGGTGTGACCAATTTTTCCTCCTCGACGGAACTCAGTCGGAATCTCCAGTACGTTTGGCTTCGATTCATTTGGAGGGAATTACCCTCCAATGGCACCTGAACTACATTCGGGCGAAGTTCGACATATACCCATCGTGGTCGCAGTACGTTGCCGATGTGGTAGCCCGATTCGGAGATGCCTACGAGGATCCCCTTTCTGCTCTAATTCAGTTGAATCAAACCAGTAGAGTTCAAGATTATGTTGATGCGTTTGAGTTGGCGTTGACCCAGATAACTTTGATCCCTGAACATTCTCTGAGTATTTTCCTCGTAGGATTAGAGCACCACACCCAAATGCACGTTAGGATGTTTAATCCGACATCCATTGCTCATGCCGCGAACCTGGCACGGTTGCACGAAGCTTCCAAAACCCCTTCCTACAGACCTAACCCACGAAATTACCTGAACCCATGCCCAAACACTGAACCACAAACACCCAGAACCCTGACCCTTAACCCAAAAACCACAAACACAAGCCTAAACACTCACCCATCCCAAAACACAAGCCTAAACACCAAACCTGTGTTTACTAAAATCGCGAGGACCTATTCTGCTTCAGAGATGGCAGATACACCTTCTTCTGAAATTTCCCCATAACTTTCCCTCAATCCTCTTACTGGGTCTCCGAATTACCAAACCATGAGGGTCACGAAATGCATAACAGGAAGCCTATTCAAGTGCTCATTGATAGTGGTAGCACACATAATTTTCTTGACCTGGATGCAGCAAAAAGGCTTGGTTGCAAGCTTGAGTCGGTTAAACCTATGTCACTCACAACTTGGGGAAATAAGATTGAAGCTCCATACATTTGAAAGGGATTTAACTGGCAATTGCAACATTCCAATTTTACTGAGGATTTGACTATGTTACCTCTTGTATGCTGTGATCTTATCTTGGGAGTTCAATGGTTGAAGTCTCTTGGCCAAATTATTTGGGACTTTAGCAAATTACAAATGGAGTTTTCTGTTAATGGCAAGAGGTGTGTATTGAGAAGTGCTAAGTCATCTACAGTCAAGCTCATTAACAATAAGAAGCTCAACCAGACTGTCCAGGGAGGGGCATAATTATGCTTCTTATATCTTGACGAGGGTTCCCCCACATTTGCAATTCCTTCATGCCAATTACTGTCTTTGTAGGCTGAGCATCCTTCTCTGCTAAGGGTACTTGGGTGCCTAATTGATGAGTATGCTGACATTTTCTCAGAACCAACACAGCTGCCACCTTCTAGACCAGGTTTTGACCATAGGATTCCCCTAAAAGAATGTAGTCAACCTTTTAATTTATGGCCATACAGATACTCCATTGTGCAGAAAAATGTTGTGGATAAATTAGTTGGTGATATGTTGAACCAAGGCATAATTAGACATAGTAATAGTCCATTTGCATCACCTGCTGTCCTTGTAAGGAAAAAAGATGGTACATGGAGGCTTTATGTTGATTATAGGAGGTTAAATCAACACACCATCAAGGACAGGTTCCCAATACCACTCATTGAAGACCTTATGGATGAATTAGGAGCTGTTGTCCTGTTCTCCAAACTTGATTTGAGGTCTGGATCTAATTAACTCAGAATTGAAGAGGGTGAGGAATTCAAGACATCATTCAAAACACATGGTGGGCATTTTAAATACTTGGTTATGCCCTTTGGGCTCACCAATGCTCCAGCATCATTTCAATCCTTGATGAATCACATATTTCAGCCTTATTTGAGGAAGTTTGTCATTGTCTTTTTTTGATGATATATTGGTGTATAGCCCCACATTGGATGACCGTATGATCATTTAGCTCAAGTTTTCAACACCGTTAGAGCAAATTAGATATTCCTGAAAAGGGAAAAGTGCCATTTTGCCACTTCTAGAGTTGAATATTTGGGCCATTTTATCTCACAAAGGGTGGTCTCTACTGATCCATCCAAAATTCAAGCTGTGAAGGATTGGCCAATTCCGAAAGATATTAAACAGTTGAGGGGTTTTTTGGGTCTTGTTGGCTACTACAGAAGGTTTGTTAAGGATTTTGGCAAGATTGCCAAACCCTTAACCGATTTGTTGAGAAAGGACAGCTTCCTTTGGACTGAAACAACTACCATGGCATTCAACAATTTGAAGACTGCTCTTACTACCTCTCCTGTCCTAGCCTTACCTGACTTTGCCAAGACATTTGTGGTTGAAACAGATGCCTCTGGCAAAGGTATTGGGGCTGTCTTGATGCAGGACAAACACCCAATAGCTTATATTAGCAAGGCTCTCGACCCTAAGCAACAAGATATATCAATTTATGAGAGAGAATTGCTTGCTATAGTTTATGCAATTCAGAAATGGGGCACATATTTGTCTCACAAGCCTTTTGTTATAAAAAATGATCAAAAGAGTATCAAATACCTCCTAAAACAAAGACTCAATACTCCCTTCCAACAGGTTTGGATGTCCAAGTTGATGGGCTTTGATTTTGAGATCCATTTTAAGGAGGGGGTGGAAAACAAGGCTGCTGATGCTTTTTCTAAAAGGTCAGGGGCCGAACTCCTCCCATTGATGCTTGATAATGCTCAACATGGTTTATTGGAATTGATTAAACAATCCTGGCAAACTGATCCAGCATTGAAGAAATTGATTGATGACTTGCAAAACAATATTTCTTCCCATCCTAAGTTCACTTAGTATAAGGAAGAACTTAGGAGGAGAGGAAATCTGGTTGTTGGGGCCAACTCAGAGTTGAAGTTGCTCATATTCAAGTGGTTGCATGATTCTTTTATGGGAGGCCACTCGGGTAGAGACATTACTGCTACTAGGATAAAATCCTTATTCTATTGGAAGGGTATAAACAAAGAGATTCAACATTATGTGAGGAATTGTGATACATGCCAAAGAAACAAACCTGATTTATCTGCCACTCCTGGTCTTTTACAACCCCTCCCTATCCCTAATCGGGTTTAGGATGAAGTTAATATGGATTTCATTGAAGGCTTACCCAACTCCCATGGCAAGCAAGTTATCTTTATTATGCTGGATAGGTTGAGCAAGTATGCCCATTTCCTTCCTTTAACTCACTGCTATACTGCCATGGATGTGGCACAAACTTACTTGGATAATGTTTTCAAACTCCATGGTATGCGAAGCACCATAACCAGTGACAGGACCCTATTTTCCTAAGTTCGGTTTGGAGTGACTTGTTTCAGCTGCAGGGAATTTCTTCGAACAAGTCTATTGCTTACCATCCCCAAACAGATGGTCAAACCAAAATTGTCAACAAATGCCTTGAGACCTACCTTCGTTGTATGTGCTCCGAGAAGCCCTCTTCTTGGTCAAAGTGGCTTTCTCTTGCTGAATGGTGGTATAATACTCATTTCCACTCCTCTATTCAAACCTCTCCTTATGAAGTTGTGTATGGCCAAGCTCCTCCTATCCATCTGCCATATCTTCTGGGGGAGTCACCAGTTGTAGCTGTTGATCGCACTTTGACTGCTAGGGAAGCTGTTATTAAGCTCCTTCAGTTCCATCTCCTTCGGGCACAAAACAGGATGTCTCAACAAGATGATAGGCATAGAAGTGATCGAGTCTTCTCCATTGGGGACCATGTTTACCTCAAACTACAACCCTACAGGTAGTACACCTTGAGACAACAAGCTTTTCACAAGCTCACTCCTAAGCATTTTGATCCTTTTCTGGTGCTTGATAGAATCAAAGCACTGCCTACAAGCTAGACCTCCCTGCTTCAGTTGGTATTCATGATGTCTTCCATGTATCACTACTGAAGTTATGCAGAAATCCTGCTGCTGCCATAGTGTGTCCTTTGCCAGTCCAATCCGAATCTGCTCCCATCAAAGAACCAGAGGCCATACTTGATAGGAAAATGGTGAAGAGAGGCCGTATGCCAGCCATTAAAGTCTTGGTTTAGTGGAAAGATATGCTTCCTGACTCAGCCACTTGGGAGTTCTACTATGACTTCCTCAATAAATATCCAAATTTTCACCCTTGAGGTCAAGGGTGTTCTTCAATAGCAGGGTATTATTACAGTATTACAATACTGTAATTGATTACTGCTACTCTTATGTTTAAATTCCTGCTAATTTCCATGTTTCTGCTTAATCCTAGGATTACTGTTAATACTCTTTTTATTTTAGAATGAGGTCATGCGTATTCTGTGCACTGAGGTGTGATAGGAATGTTCCCTTTTGCCTTTTGTAACTACCTCACACGTTTATATGCCCTGTGGCCAATGAGAAATGATCATCAATCATCACACATAACAAACTTCTCTCTGTCTAATTTTCTCTCTGCTTTCTCTCAACTCTGTTCTTCGAATTTCATTCCTGCATTGGAATTCCAGGCTTAGTTGCGGGTCTCTTCGGTTCACTCCCTAGAGGTCCAAATCCATCACATGGGCAGTGGTGAAGATCTACTCGAAGAAGACATACGATAAGTTAAGCAGGTATTTCGTCATTAATACTCAGTGTGACATTAATAACGAGCCACTATTAGGAATTAGTGGAGAAGGCGCAAAGGAGATTAGAGTCCTGGTAAGTTGAGCATCTCGTGTTTGCAGGGAGGGTAACTCTGGCTCAAGCTATCTTAGCTGCTCTCCCTACCCACATCATGCATACCACTATTCTCTTTAAGAGTATATGCTATCATTTAGAATGGATCATACACTACTTTGTTTGGGATGCCAATAGAGGTTCAATGGCAATCAATAGCTTGGGCTAGTCTTTGTAAACCCAAAGTTATTGGGGGCACCAACGTGGTTTGGTAAGACATTATGAGTGCATGTGTTAAGGTGTTACAGATGTGGGAATGTGGCTATTCCGTTAATGAAGTCGCGCCATTCTTCTTCGAATGCATGGAGGGACATTAATGTGGCTTTGTAAAACATTGTGAAGGGGATGTGTTGGGGGTTGGTGATGGGAATACCATCAATTTTTGGTATGATGGTTGACTTCCTTTTGGGGAACCTCTGGTGGACTAGGCAGTGGGTGTTATTGATAAATAGATAGACGTATTTGTTTATTAGGTAATTAAATAAATTTCATAGGTCCGAGATTGAGAAATGTCGAAAACCTAATAAATAACCTGATAACTAGCTAGTAATACAATTAAACAGCAAACAATCAGGATATTACAAGAACTTCTCTTCCCAAATTAGTAATATAGGAAATAACTTTGTTTATTGACAAAACAGTCAACAATGATTAAATAACTTGAGCACAAAAAATTAGTCTTAACAATGGCAATGTGGCCCAATATATATTTACCTGCCTTGGACTTCACTCAGAGTTACAATGTTGTTTGAGTTAGATTGACTTTTTTTAGAAGATCCTGCACTTTTGGCATTTTGCTTGTGGACAAATGCAACTTTACCTGGAGGAGGAAGATGTGTAATCTCACTTATGAGCATCAAAACTACAGTTGATATAGTTGGTCTTTCTTTTGGAATTTCTTGCACACAGAGAAGTCCTATGTGTATACACCTCAACATGCTACTCTCGAAGTATGGATCCCATATCTCTGGATCTATTAGAGATATAATATTTTCTTCTAACCATAGTTTCCACGCCTAGAAAAATAACAAAAACTTTATTACTAATAATAACAATAACGAGACTCCTTTGTAATTAAGAGGACCATAGGGCGTGGAGACTTACAAATCCTACAAGGCTAAGTGATTGGTTGTTGTTATAGAAGCTAGTGTTTCTTCGTCCGCTAACAATCTCTAGCAATAAAACTCCAAAGCTATAGACATCTGATTTCTCAGAGAAAAGTCCTTCCATTGCATATTCAGGCGACATATAACCACTGCATTTAGAACATAAAATAATACAAGTAACAATTAAATAACTCAATACTATTTTCAAGATTATGATGTCCAATGAGATAGATAGGACTACTTACTAGGTTCCCACAACCCTTCTAGTGTTAGCTTCATCATCTTCTCCGCCTTTAAAAATTCTTGCTAAACCAAAGTCTGATATTTTTGGAGTCATCTCACCATCAAGTAAAATGTTGCTTGCCTTTAGATCTCTATGTATAATCCTTAGTCTTGAGTCTCTATGAAGATAAAGTATACCTCGAGCTATTCCTTCAATTATGTTGAAGCGCTTTCTCCAATCTAAAACTTTCTTTTGGAGCGGATCTAAAAAGAAAAAAGCAAAAAAGAATACATGACAGAATTCAGTGCTTTAAGAATGTTGAATAGAAATAAACATATTCCAATCACTAAAGTATGGCATGTTCAAAGAAGCTTAATAGGCATGAAAAGGAAATTTTCATTTACTTTTCTATCAAAATTTTGAGGTTAGTTAGATTATAAAAGAGGCAAGAACTAACCAAAGAGAAAAGCATCCAAACTCTTATTTGGCATGAACTCATAAACCAACATTTGTTCATCCCGTTCAATACAACAACCAAGAAGTCTTACAAGGTTGCGATGTTGAAGTTTAGAAATCACCACTACTTCATTCATGAATTCTTCCACTCCTTGTCCAGATGCTTTCGAGAGTCTTTTCACAGCAATTTCTTGGCCATCTTCTAATATTCCCTAGATAGTGTGAAAATATTTATCATTGATTCATGAAATATAATATGAAAAATGAAGACAAGTACTCTTAGACAAAATTACCAAAATTACCTTGTATACTGGACCAAAACCTCCCTTCCCAAGCATATTACCCAAGTGAAAGTTGTTTGTAGCAGTTTCAAGCTTTTCAAAATCAAATAGTGGTAACTCATCCAGTTTCATTTGTTTCTGCTCTCCGATAATCGAGTTTCGAGGTTGACTTCCTGAATGTATTTGTCATTTGTTAACAAAAAAACATATATTATCTGGCCAAAGAAATTTAGAATTTACAAAATTTAAAACAAAAATAACTATAGGCTTAATTCCTTCTACAATTTTGTTGTGTTTCTCTTTAGATGATTTTAAAGAGGTCAGACAGTTGGCTTCTCATGAAAAATCAAAACCTCTACTATATTAAATAATAAAATATGAACCAATTGATAAAATTCATGTACATTTAAAATCAACATGGAAATTAGTTTAGCACATGAGATTAATACGTAGCTTTCGAAGCAAAGTAATATTTCAAATTTCACGCCCTAATAGCACACCAACACCTGTGGCTTGCTACTCAACCCCTAAACTTATAATCTCCATTTCTTAGGTGGCACTCTCCTATATAGG
Source organism: Calophaca sinica (assembly GCA_037113605.1). NCBI lineage: Eukaryota > Viridiplantae > Streptophyta > Magnoliopsida > Fabales > Fabaceae > Calophaca > Calophaca sinica. Next base: position 135,001,206 of record CM073731.1, on the reverse strand, counting down.
ACTCGTAACGACTGTTCGAAAGCTGACGTCCATGGTGGTCGCTCTCCACGACAGTTCACTCGGTGACACTACACTCAACTTCCTCATTGGTCATAACCCTCCACCGGAGAAAACCTTCACGGGCATGCCTTTCCGAGAAGGAACCTTTCAATGAAACCACCAATGTTATGAGTATAAGCCTAAAGAGAGAGTTCATTCCAAAAGATTAGTCCATTAAGTAGAAAGGCCCTAGAGTTATAATCCTCACTCTTAGATGAGAATTCCGATGTGTGATACTCATAACAATCAGGTACACAATTATGACCCTAGGAATTCACTGGGTTATCCGTTATCGCTAGCTTGAGTATCTTTGTCTTTGCATGTACATCACACCCTATGCCATCTGCAACACCCCAACTTTGAACTAATTTAGAGTGCACCTGGCCCGGCCTAATTTAAGCTATACATCAGCATCACTGCAATAACTTTGAACTCCTAGCAGGGCAAGCTCTTACTTAGATCCACCACAGATACTTGTTAATTTAGTACAATTGTTTTTTATATTACTTTTCCATTCCTCAGAACTACTAAGCACAAGCATTATATGTATCACTTTGTGTCAAATATGTATAAATACATATTGCTAAGGATCTAAAGCAAACATATATGTTTTATTTTAAGAATGTCTAGTCTACTACTACCCTATTAAATAAGAAAATGTTAGTGTTCTTCAATTTAAGTATATATGCAATAGTAATAAGGCAACTTTACCTGTATGCCTAGCAGTACATTTCCGCCACAAAAGAAAAGCACACACAACTAAGGCACATGCTCCAATTGCCCCGGGAATGGCAATGATTAAAGCCTTGTTTCCTCTTTCCTTTTTATCTGCAACTGTATATATATTACTCAGCACATTAGAACAAAAGCTTAAAACAAGTTAAAAAAAAATTGATCTCTTTTAAGTAAGTGAATTGGGTAACATATCAAAACAAAAAGGATTCTTAAAAAGAAAGAGAGAAAAGATACCAAGTTCTGCTGGCACACGAATGAAGAGATCAACTCCTCCATATGGAAATTTCTGCAGGTCAATTAAGTCTCCACTCCAATACATGCAACCTATGTAAGGATCATATGCATATGCCAAACAAGAGCAATTTGCCAAGCAATCTCTTCCACACTTATCTTGGTCACCATCTGATCTCTCTGCAAAGTCTGGCACTTTCATATTCTGATATACCATAAATCCATCTTGTTTTACTTCACTTCCATTCTTCAGATTCTCACACTGCAGTTTCACCTTTCTCACACATCCACCAGTCCATTTTTCTCTGCTCCATTCTTCAGGATTCCGGGGCTCAAACCCCTTAAAACAGCTGCAAATTGGTATGCTAGAGTTATCACAGTTTCCAAATGGTCCACAGTTGCCATAAAAATCACATTCATTTTGACCCACCTCAAGGCTCAAAAATTCCTTTTTGTTCATAAACTCAACCAATTTAAGTGTACCATGTGGGGTGATGGAGAGGATTCCCAAGGCAGAAGAGTTACCAAAGCTGTAAGTTAGATAAACAGTATCACCATCATGACCTAAACTCCATCCATATAGATACTCAGTTAACATCCTTGGTGACCCTAAAAAGACCCTTCCATTCCATGGACCAGTTCTCCAATATGGTTGAGTTTTATTATACCAGAAAAACACTTCTGGTGCATCTAACCTTTCAAGACTACCTGTGAAGTACCCAGTAGAAGGATCAGAATAACTTTTCCTTGACACATAAGCTATTTTCTCACCTGTAACCTTGTTGGCAGCAATTTTCATCAGTGGAACAGCTGCATCAGCAGGGTGTGTGAAACTGTCCCATAGTGTTGATCCACTGTTGACATCTCTCAGGATCAAATTTCCAGTGTCATCAAGTTGAGCAGTTGAATTGATAATAGTACTTGTTGAACTCGAAAGTGAAATTTTTGTTGACCATATGAGACTATTTTGTCCATCCAATATTACAAGATTGCCATCCTTGTGAATCTTGAGAACCCCAGAAGAATCATTAAGTGGTTGATCTCTATTAGCAATCCATATGATGTAGGATTCAGAGATATACCAGATTCCTAGGTAACGGTTGGTTGAATTTGGAGGGCTGAAGAATCCAAGCTTGAAGTCAGTGTTGTTTGATGTTATTGTCTCATGGTCTCTGTCTCTGATGGATCTTGATGATGTGATAGTGTCGTTGACAGAGCTCAAACACAAATGAAAGCTGGAAAATATGAGCAAAGCAATGAACAAGTAGTAATTAGTATTATGACTTGGAATAAAAGCCATAAATGTCACGAATATGGATGACGATGATGATGATGATGATGTTCTTTTCTTTGTGTATCTTGGAGGAATACAAGCTAGTAGATTACTTTGGTCTGAATTTCATGCAGTTTATTGATTCCATGTATGTTCCCACCATAACTCAAGTTGAGGTTGTTGCTATTGTTGAATTGTATAGAGTCGCCACTGAGATGCTCTCTTGAGTTTGGTTGGCTTTAGATGTGCTAATCTATTAACGAAACGTGGTAAAAATTCCTTCATCCGTTTTTCAATAAAAATCATTTTCTCACTAAAAACTTCATTATGCCGTAAGTCTTTTTTTTTCCTTCTATTGTCATTGTGTTGAGTACGAATTCTCTTGGCTAGTTACGTTGAAAAGTCATAATTGGCATAATTTTACTCATAAGTCAACTAATAAGACGTCAACTGGCGACGATTAGGAAGGCTGTGGCCTCATGGGAAAGGCAATTGACGGCATAATATAAATCTAAGACCTATAGATGTCTCATCTGTACTTTAATTAATAAAGAATAATAATTTCCATCAAGTGTTTCTTGTAAGGAATTATTATTATTATTATCAATATCAATCTTAATCATCAATCAATCAATATGAATCTTAAAAAACAAACTACCAACAAAAATACTAAATTACTCATCTTTAAAATTTTAACACATCATCAATTTTAAGGGTAGAATAGTCAATTTAAATTCACATCTTCCCTCCATTCCTCATCTCTCATCTCTCTTCTTAAATTTCAAAAACTTTTATCTCTCTCTTCCCACCAATTTTTGAATTCACTTTTTTCTCTCTCTTCTTTTTTTAAATTTTCATTTTTTTTATTTCAGATTTTTTTAATTCTTTTATTTTTTATTTCCTTATTTATATTTTAATTTTTATATTCTGATTTTATTCTTTTTTTATTTTTTGATTTGTTTACTTTTTAATTTTTCATTTTTTTCTTAATTTTATTTTAATTTTTTATATCTTATCTTTATAATTTTTTTATTTATAAATGATTATTTTACTTTTAAGTCTCAATATGAAAGCATTACATATTGTCGGTATAATTTTTGTCTTTGATCACATATCAAAATTTGTAAATGTCTTTATTATTTATTATTTATAGATGATTATTTTAATTTTTATTCTCAACAGGGGAAGCATTACATGTTGTCGATATAAATGATTACTTTTCTTTTGCATCCAGGTTGAGAAACATAACATGTTGTCGGTATAATTTTATCGTCTTTGAGCATGTATTAAATTTTATAAATGTTTTACTATTTTATAAATAACTATTTTATTTATGAGTTCCTACGTAGATTTGTTTTTTACATTTTAATTTTCTATTTTTTCTTAATATTTTTCATTTGTTAAATTTTTTTTAATATTTTTATTTCATTTTCTTTGAACTCATATCAAATTTTATAAATGTTGATATAATTTATTTACGAGAAAACACTAAATGATTACTTTTCTGTTTAATTTCTAATTTTTTTACGGGAAAACTCTATTTTTTGTTGTTTTATTGTTGTCTTTCACAAGATATCAATTTCATAAATGTCTTTATTATTTATAAATGATTACTTTACTTTTAAGTATCGACGGGAAAACATTACATGTCGGTATATTTTTATCGTCTTTGAGCATTACTTTTTTGTTTTTATGTTTTTTTAACTTTTTAACTTTTTTTTTATTTTTTTTATATTTATATTTTTATAATTGATCATTTTACTTTTGAGTACCCACAAGATAATATTATTTGTTATCGGTATAATTTTGTTGTCTTTGAACACATATCAAATTTATAAGTTTCTTTATTATTAATAAATGATTATTTACTTTTGAGTCCCGACAGGATAACAATACATGTTATCGGTATAATTATATTGTCCTTGAGCATATAACAATCTTATAAATCTCTTTATTATTTATAAATAATTATTTTGTTTTTGAGTAACAACGGGAAAATATTACATGTCATCGATATAATTTTATTGTCTTTGAGCACATAATAATTTTATAAATCTCTTTATTATTTATAAATGATTATTTTGCTTTTGAGTTCCGAATGGAAACATTACATGTTATCGGTATAATTTTATTGTCTTTCAGCATATATCAATTTTATAATATTTTTATTTATAAATGGTTATTTTACTTTTTGAGTCCCGTCGGGGAAACATTAGATGTTATCAGTATAATTTCGCTATCTTTGAATACATAACAATTTTAGAAATCTCTTTATTACTTATAAATGATTTTTTTTTGAGTCCCAACGGGTAAAAATTATTATTATCTGTATAATTTTATTGTCTTTTAGCATATATCAATTTTATAATTTTTTTAATTATTTATAAACAAATTTTTTGCTTTGTGAATTCTGATGAGGAAACATAACATGTTAGTATAATTTTATTATCTTTGAGTACATAACAATTTTGTAAATCTCTTTATTATTTATAAATGATTATTTTGGTTTTAAATCCCGACTGGAAAACATTACATATTGTCGATATAATTATTTTCTCTGTTTGAATATTTTCAATATTTCTGCATTTTTAGAAAATTAAAACTACTAACTGATGCTAGTCACAATTTAAAAATTTATTTTTACAAGCACGTGTATTTCAAAAATACGTGAAAATAGAATGACTTGTGTGAATGCACGGGTATCTTACTGTTTTGCAACAGAAAATAATATAAAATTGAAATATTGTTTTGCAACAGAAAATAATGATGGGCCACACAAGTGATTATTATTTTGGGAAGAGCCAAGGCGGTTGAAGGCCTTCAAGATGATTATTGAAGAGATTTATTTATATAGCATGTGCAGGCTGGTAAACTTACCAAGTGAAGGAGGAGCTTTTCCTTGAAGATGATTGAAAGAAAGACTAAGTCTTTCTAGCTTCATGAGATTTCCTAGAGTTGGGTGGAATCTCAGTGGAGATCGAATAGACTTCTACTCATGTCCCATATGATATGACTAACAACATAGGAAGCCCTCCTAATTCAATTTAATTGTTGTGGTGAAGAGAAAGCTTTAAGTAATTTTGAGTTGTTATCAAGGTTAGCAATAGCATGTACCCTCCCACTAAAGTTATCTTATGAAGGATACAACCATGTTCTTACTTCTTAGAAGCTTCCCAACCATTGAGGTATTTTGGCAGTCAATCCTTTATTGCTCGGCATGATGTGTTCTACTTTCGAAGAGTTTGAGAGTTGAGGTAGCATATCTCGTATTAAATTTTAAAATGATATATCCATATTGTTAAAATGATATATCCAAGATGTTAAGTATCAAAAGGAATAGTACCTCTCAGATTTTTTTTTTTAAGGTCGTGAGCGTCGTGCGAATTTAATGCTTAGTCAATTAATCGTTTGTTCAGTTAATTAGTTTGTTTCTCAGCTGCGACTTCTTAAACTACTCCAAAGAGCATCTAGTGTAGAAGATTGAACAACTAAACTAAAGTTGCATGAAAGATAAAAGATAAAAAGCGGTAAAGGAAGCGATAAAGGAAATATAAATGTAAAAACTTGTGTTTAATTGACTGGGTGTGTTAAAAACAATCTATATAATTAGTATTTATAGACTTAGGCTACCTAAGAAATCTATAGTAACACTGTATGCCACATTCTTAACCCATTATCTCATGTACTACATCATATAAGATCATGGATAATTACAAAAATATAGGAAAACTACCTAGTCAACTAAGTTACAGTCCAAAAATGCTTGATCGGCTAACTTATTGATTGTCATATCGGATGACCACATCCTCTATAACCCTATTTTTAACGAAACAGGTCTTTACGCATGCCCTTGACTTGGTCAGCTCATATAATTCGTATATCTACTCAATCGATTAAGTTGCGGGTCAAACGACTAGCAGTCCAACAGCTAATCATGTTCTCCATATCCCTATTTTTTATGAAATAAGCCTTCATGCACTTTTTTTACTTGATTATACCTTCATTCTAAGTGGTCACTTATCTTCATATTCTCTAAACTACCTTTAATTTTCATTCCAAAAAATTAGGAAAGTTGTTAGTGGACTTTGACTTGGTCATTCCATGCTATTCTTTTTTTCCCCTAAATATAATTATAGTTTTTTAGGCCCTTAATCAACATTCACACTAACCCATCAAGACCCAGTTAACAGCCTCCAAGCTCTTCTAGACTTAGCAACCACATTTAGCTGATTCTGCAAGTACTATTTCTCAGCTGACTGTCTCACCTGAGTAGTTGTGTTTTGCCCAACAGATCTTAATCAACTAATCTTTGATTTAGCGATTTGGATTCAGTTGGTCTTGAGCACTACAAGAAATCTTGCGATTTCCTAGGGCCAAAAGCCCTAGGTAAGGACAAAAAGCCCTAAGAAATGACTAATTTTTCAAGGGCCCACCGAGGGCCAAGTTGCGATAGGGAATTTGTTGCTCGAAAACAGTTCTCGAGGGTTAATTTTGGGAAACCGTAGGAAATTTTCTAGGGCCCCAAGCTGTAGAAAACGCAGGAAATTTCCTAGGGTTTAGTGCCCTCGGAAATTTTTCTAGGGACTGAAACCCTCAGAAATTGTTGCGATTATTAAAAAAAATCAGAAATTTTAATTTACGCTCTAATTTTATTATAACCAGAAATTTACCCAAAAAATTACATAACTAGAAAATTAAATAGCCATAACAGAAATACAAAACTACAAATTACATAACCATAACAGAAATTACAAAACTACAAATTTACAAATTTACAAAACTGAAATACAAAACAACAAGAAATACAAACAAATTAAAAAAATACAAAATACAAGTAATACAAAATAAAAAGAATGAGAAGAAGAGAAGAAAGATATTCAGAAATAAAAAAATACAAGAAATACAAAAATAAATACCAAAACACAAACAAAATTAAAAAAAATCCCTGAGATGCTCCACTTTTGCTTCTTCATATCTCCATCATACCTAAAAAAAATATTCAGAATTAAAAAAAATTAAAAACGAAATAAAAGAAAATTTCGGTAAATAAAAAACCAATGTGGTGAAAGCACTGGCCTGTGGAAGGCGTTGTTGGCAGTAGTGGTGGCTGAAGGCGTTCGTGGCGGTGGAGGGCGTTGTTTCTTATCATCCTTCGACGTTCGCATTTGATAGTGAGAAGGGTGGGGAAGAAGAAAAAGAAGAAGCTGAGATAAGGGAAATAGAGAGAGAGAGAGAGTGGCCGAATCCGAATAGGGGTTAGGGAAAGGAAGAGGATGATGGTGGGGGTTGTTAGTGGACAGTCGGGTACAGACATGGTGGAGGGTCGTGGTGGAGGAACGAGAAATAGAGGGGAGATCTAGAGACAGAGAGGCCGAATGGGGGTGAGGGAATAGGAAGGGGGACGGTCGTGGGCGGTGGAGAATGGAGGACCGACGACATAGGGGAGGGTGTGGTGGTTGATGGTGGTGTTGGAGGAAAGAGACGCGGAGAGAGGGAGACAGAGAGCGTGAGGCAACGAGGGAGAGAAGGAGGAGCCGAACGGCGCTCTAGAGGGAGTGAGGGAACGAGGGTTTCCTGGTTTTTATGTTTAGGGTTAAATGTTGCTGAGGTTTGGGCTTGGCCACGTTTTAGGTAGTGCGCATGGTGTGTTACCAAATATTAAAAAAAAAGATTAATAGTGCTTTTGGTCCCTGTAATTTCAGGAAAATTCAGTTTTAGTCCCTATAAAAATAGTTTTTCCTAAATGGTCCCTGTAATTTAAGATTTTTTTTCACTTTTAGTCCCTATAAAATTTTTTGTTTAGATTTAGTCCCTATAATTTTAAGATTCTTCCACTTTTAGTCCCTGTAATTTTAAGATTTTTCCACTTTTATAGGGACTAAAAGTGGAAGAATCTTAAAATTATAGGGACTAAATCTAAACAAAAAATTTTATAGGGACTAAAAGTAAAAGAATCTTAAATTACAGAGACCATTTAAAAAAATATTTTTACAGGGACTAAAACTGAATTTTCCTGAAATTACAGGGACCAAAAGCACTATTAACCAAAAAAAATCTGTTGCAATCCAAGGGTTGTGCCAATAGGTGGAAGTGATAAAATAATTAAAAAAAAAACTGGTTCATATCTGAGGGCCAGACCGTGGGTTTCGCACATTTTTTGTTTTGGCCGGTCATTTCCTAGGGTTTCGGCCCTAGGTAAAAGCAGAATTTAAAAAAAAATAACGGTGACCATGCCTAAAAAAACCGAGCGTTATTTTTTATTAAGCCCTAGAAAACACATATATGGGTATTTTCCTAGGGTTTTGGCCCTAGGTAATTTCCTAGGATTACCCTAGAAAATTTTTGTAGCAAATTACCATAATTTGTAGTGGAGTTAGGTGACATGATTTAGTCGATCTTAGTTCAACTGATATGGATTCAACTGATTATAATTCCGTTGATAGTGAATGTTTGCACTTCAGCAGAGTGACCCATTACATAATCCAACCAACTATTCTTTTGTGTTAACAAAGGTAAATACTGGTTTTCAATAAACTGAAACAAAGTCATTACACATAAAACTGATTAAATTGATTTGGGGCATTCCCCAACCAAGTTCTAGAGCATAATCTCTTAGCCATACCAACCAAACTATGAGCCATTACATTGTGGTGTCTTCTAATATAGATAACCTGGACATCCTTTAATTGACACACGAGAGATTTACAATCTTCAACAACATAATCTATTACAGCTAGGACATAATAGGAATTTTTGCAGTTAACAACAATTAAATTATACATTAATAGTTATAGATTATTTTTGTAAAATGAGATTGATTCGGAAAGAATTAAATTATACCTTAAAATATTTCTTACTTACCTTTTTTTTTATAACTTAACTACATTTTTCTTAAAAACTCAAATTTGATGGTCACGACAAGATAAGATTTTGAAAATATTATAAATAACTACAATTGTTACGAAAATAAATATAACGACAGCGCGTCACACATCAGGACTAAAATAATTGTTTACTCGATAAAAAAAAAGTCAACAAATGACACTCAATTATTAAGCCGACGTGACTTTGAATTTCACAGCTTGGATCAATGATCTTGTTTTGAAATATCTTAGATCAATGATTTGTTGGTGGAATTTTGGAGCTTAGTATATCATGTCACGTCTTTGTTTTCTTTATGAAGAAAGATTGAAGCACCATATATATCACACAAAAAAAAAAAAAGATTGAAGCACCACCAATCACGCGGTGCACTTCGTTTTGTTTTGCTGCGAAGGCACTGGTGGTTTAGGTGAGTTTCACTTCTAAATTTGAGAGGATAAAATGTAAGTTATAATTATTGATTAAAATATTAATAGTTAATAATGTTATAAATATATATCTAAATTTAATTAATAATTGTAAAATTACTAAAATTTTAATTATTGGTTTTTTAATGAATTACTATGATTTTTGTAACGTGATTAGCGTTTTTGAAATTTTTTCACAGATCCATCCAAGTTTACTTATGCATTATAGGAGGGTTTTAACGTAAGATATATCTAAATATATTAAATTTAATTCATTAATTTTTAACTTTATAAAACCACTTAATTATCTTTCATTCTCATGAATCTACGTCTCAATTTCATATGGTAACACATTTAAAATTTTCATATTGAGCCAAATTAATATTAATTTGCCAATGTAGCTTGGGTCGACTGGTTCGGCCTTTCGCTCACACACGCTGCGACTTAGGTTCGATTCCAGGTGGCTGTATTGGTGGGCGATACGTAAATTCCACCGTAAATCCTGTATCAGGTTGGTGGTTCTTCCTGGCCCTGCATGAGGTGAGTCTCCCCAATCTAAACTTTTTTGTTATAAAAAAATAATATTAATTTATTTTTAATTAACTATTCAATCTAACAATTAAAAATTTTACTATCTTTAGTTTTTATCGTCTTTAATTTCTTTAATCAATATTTTCTCTAATAAAATATTGAATATAATGTGATATTTTTAAATAATTATTAAATATTTAATAAATTTAACATTTGTGTTTTTTATTTAATTTATTTTTGTTACTACTATGATAATTTTTAGAGTTTAATAAGTATATACTGGCAGTATAAAAAAGTTTTACACAGACATCCAATCATATCTTACTAGGTAGAAAATAATATTACAATATATCATAATTAAATATGATTATATGGTAAAAAAAATTATTTAACAATTTAATTTTATCAAATAATATTGCACATGATGCTGGTTATAGCAAAAACAGAGCATCAATCCTCTAAAAGTCCAGATTTTTCAATAATAACATATGCAAAAATATCTATAGATATTCAATTAAGCTCTCCCTCAATTTATGCATGATGTTATGTTTTACATTAAGTATATTAATATTACTTCTTACATTCTTACTTTTTGTTTGACTTGCATTTCATTCAAGCATAAAAGTAAATAGATAAATCTAAGTAGAGATTCTCTTTATTTCTCAAAAGAAATGGAAATTTGTATTACTATAATTTTAGGTGTATAAATGCATATATTTTTAAAATAGTGACATTAATTATGTATTTATGTGCAATTATACACCCAAAACTACAGTAATGGAGATCTCCATATCTTTTGAGAAATAAAGAGGACCTTACTCAATAAATCTAGATAACTCAATCCTAATATTATCTCTCCCTTTTGACATCAACCAAAATGAGATGGGAGGATCCTACAATCTTCTTGGCCTTAGAAGGATAAGTAATATTTAGTATAAACATTAAACATAATAACAAATTAATTCATCTATTGGGAGAATTAAGCTCTTTTAAGGATCTATTGGATAGGGTTCAACTAGTGAAATTCCCTTAACTCCACTTTTCTATTATTGAAGCTCTTTCTTAGACACAAATGTTAATTAACAAACTTGTTTCAAGCCTCAAAACATTCATGATGCATTACAATATTTAAACATTTTTTCTCCTCAAACCTTAGCAAGGCAATACCTATTGGAAAATAATCAATTGATCATATTTTGTTTACAAATTTGGTACCTATAATGATGATCTGATCTTATAGAATTTAGTGACAACAAAAAGGCAAATTTCTAACAAAAATTCTACACAACAGCAAACACACAAGCTAATGCACATACTTGGTTTACTTTGACTAGTAAGTGTCTTTTAATGAAGAAGTTGGGTGAAACCTCTTGGTTGCTTGCTGTCTTTAGTTGCATTACTTAAAACATATTTTAAACACTTTCAAATTAAAACATTTGTATAATACATAAAGTAAGTCTCATTATGCAGAAAAATGTATTCATATACCAGATGGTGTTGTCATCTCTTTTGTTTACTACATAGTTTGTTAGGCAACAAGGTAATCATGAATTAATTTTAAATTAACACTTTTTTGCCTAGTATAAGTCAAGTATAAGTTCAAGAACACAATAATGCTTTTGTCAAAAAAAAAAAAAAAGAACACAATAATGCAGATTTTATTCTTCTTAAACCAGATTAGGAACATGACCATTAGTGCCACTGAAATAATAATATATCCCATTTTCCACCCCTTTAAATATGAATAAAGACTGGTTAAATTTTTATTTCTAATAATGATTTTATTATTTGTGTGTGTGTAATTTTAATTTTAACACTTTATGTTTTATATTATTAAATTTTCCAATTTTTGAAAATTGTAAACAAGAAAAAAATGTTGACATCTTTTATTTTTAAATGTAAATGACAATATTTTAATTTTTTTTTAGTTTATTTCAACCATGGTTTGATTCTTAAAATTTTAATTTTTGAAAATTATAACAATATCTTATAAGTACTTACATAATGGTGATTCATACACTTCACTAATTTTATATAAGCACTTTTCAACATATATGTCAAAATGTAAATAACTTATTGAATTCAAATGCATCTCACAAAAGTTGTTATGTGAAAAATTTTTGGCGAAAAAGCTCTCCGTTGAGTGTTCAAGGTGTTTCTTACATAGATAGATAAATGTATTGATATATTTGTTTATTAGGTAAATAAAGAAAATTCAAATGGCGCGAGATTGAGAAATGTCGGAAAAATAATAAATAACCTGGTAACTAGCTAGTAATACAATTAAGCAGCTAACAATCATGACATTACAAGAGTACTTCTCTTCCCAAATTAGTAAATATGAAATAAATTTTTTTTTATTGACAAAATAGTAAACAATGATCAAATAACTTGAGTACAAAAAGTTATTGTTAGCAATGATAGTGTTGGACTGTTGGTTCCATATACATTTACCTGCCTTGGACTTCACTCAGAGTTACATTGTTGTTTGAGTTAGATTGACTTTTTTGAGAAGACTCTGCACTTCGAAACATATGCTTGTGGACAAATGCTACTTTTCCTGGAGGAGGAAGATGTGTAATCTCACTTATGAGCATCAAAACTACGGTTGATATAGTTGGTCTTTCTCTTGGAATTTCTTGCACACATAGAAGTCCTATGTGTATACACCTCAACATGCTACTCTCAAAGCATGGATCCCATATCTCTGGATCTATTAGAGATATAATGTTTTCTTCTAACCATAGTTTCCATGCCTAGAAAGAACAATAAAACTTTATCACTAATAATAATAATAACGATACCCTTTTGTAATTAAGAAGGCCATGGGACATGTATACTTACAAAACCCACAAGACTAAGTGATTCCTCATTGTTATAAAAGCTGCTGTTTCTTCGTCCGCTAACAATCTCTAGCAACAAAACCCCGAAGCTATAGACATCTGATTTCTCAGAGAATAGCCCCTCCATTGCATATTCAGGCGGCATATAACCACTGTATTTAGAACATAAAATAATACAAGTAACAATTAAATAAAATAACTCAATTATAATTGTAGGATTATCATGATGTGATGGGACTACTTACTAAGTTCCAACAACTCTTCTTGTGTTAGCTTCATCATCTTCTCCGCCTTTAAAAATTCTAGCTAAACCAAAGTCTGATATTTTTGGAATCATCTCGCCATCCAATAAGATGTTGCTTGCTTTTAGATCTCTATGGATAATCCTTAGTCTTGAGTCTCTATGAAGATAAAGTATACCTCGAGCTATTCCTTCAACTATGTTCATGCGCTTTCTCCAATCTAAAACTTTCTTTTGGAGTGGATCTTAAAAAAAATAAAGAATACATGCATGAAAGTGATGACAAATCTTAAGAACGTTTATAATAGAAACAGACATATTTATTTCAATCACTAAAGTAGCATGTCCAAGAAGCTTAATTAGAATGAAAATAAAACTTTCATTTAATTTTTTCACTTTATGCTACAATTAAGTGAGATAAAGATTGATGTTAAAATAAAAAAGAGGCAAGAACTAACCAAAGAGAAATGCATCCAAGCTCTTATTTGGCATGAACTCATAAACCAACATTTGCTCGTCCCGTTCAATACAACAACCAAGAATTCTTACAAGATTGCGATGTTGAAGTTTAGAAATCACCACTACTTCATTCATGAATTCTTCCATTCCTTGTCCAGATGCTTTCGACAGTCTTTTCACGGCAATTTCTTGACCATCTTCTAATATACCCTAGATAGTGTAAAAAATATTTAATATTGATTCATGCAATATTATAATATGAAAAATGATCTTAGAGAAAATTACCTTGTATACCGGACCAAAACCTCCTTTTCCAAGCATATTACCAAAGTGAAAGTTTTTTGTAGCAGTTTCAAGCTTTTCAAAATCAAAGAGTGGTAGCTCATCCAGTTTCATTTGTTTCTGCTCTCTGATTATCAGATTTCGAGGTTGACTTCCTGAATTTATTTGTCATTTGTTAGCAAGAAAATTCAGAATTTACAAAAAAAAAAAATTAAAACATCAAAAACCATATGCTTAATTCCCTCTAAAATGTTGTTTTGTTTCTCTTGAGATGATTCTAAAGAGGTCTGAAAGTTGACTTCTCATAAAAAGTAAATATCTCTAACCGCGCTATACATCATCTGCTGTATAAAAATTCAATTGATAACTTGCATGCCTTTCCTTAAAAAAAAACTTGCATGCTGATTTAAATTATCTAACATTTAACATATAAAATTAACATAACAATTAATTTAACACATGAGATTAATACGATGCAAAGTAATAATTCAAAATTCACGTCCCAATACGGTTTTTTCTAACGTGTGCAACCTTGTATACGATAAAAATCATTAATTACTCACTTTTTTCCTTATTAATTATTTACTTTCCTTTTTATTCTATAGATTCACATTTATGTAATCTCGCTCTACCCACAAAATAGGAAAATAGATAATTAATAAGGAAAAAAAGTGAGCAATTAATTATCTTTATCATGTGCAAGGTTGCATATGTTAGAAAAAACCCTTAATCATTTCATACTTTGTTATACCTGTATATATACGTCAGTTTAGATGTGGAATCGGGATTCAAGCTCAACAACCAATTATACGTTAGTTTAGAATACATAATAACTTAGATGTACATCAACTAGCAAATATCTTAGAAAACATATGCCTTATCCCAAAGATAAGGATGCTAATATCAGATCCCACTCCTTGTCGGTTGCCCATGGATCCTCTGCACTTGCCACCAGGGATGGATCCACTTTTCTCTAATTGAGGGCAGCTGACTCTACTGGCTTAATTGTTTTTTAACTAGTTATTGAGTAACTTTATTTTTGCTCCCACTTAAAATTATGTATTGACCCACTAAAGAGGAAAAAATAGAAAATGAGTTACTCTCTTTTGATATGATTGTAAGATGATTGTTAAATGATTGCTTGGTCACATACATAGAGAGAGATATTTAATAGTGTTGAAAATGAAAAATTCATACATCAATTTCAAAATATGAAGACACGTAAAAAAACAATTATAATTCATAGATGTTGAGGTGCCTTCAATTTTTTGGGTATATAATGCTATAGTTTTGTAATCTCCATTTTTTTGCTTAATAATAATGATATAATTATTTTACGCTTACGCATTCATATATTTTTTGTATAAACATTTATAATATATGATATCTTGACCCCACTGGTCGAAATTCCTGGATCTTGCCGCCCTACTCCCCCTCCCCCACTTCCCCTGGCTCCCCCACACCATTCCCCATTGCCATTAAGGAATTTAGAAACGAACATAACTATCTGGAAACCAGCACTCTTTGAAAACTATGTTTCTAGAATGCATTTTGTATTGCTTTCTGGAAACTAGTAAAAAAAGACAAACTGGGTGGTGGGCTAAATGAAAGGGAAGGGGTGGGGTGGCGATGCCAGGAGTAGGGGTGGGGGAAGCTGGAACGAGGTGAGGTGGGTATTAGGATTTTAGGTGTAACTAATTCTTACAAAATCAGCTTTTAAGGTGAGTAGTGTTCTTTGCTTATAAACCCTTATGAGGTCTTATCTCTAGTCAATTGGAATTTGGGTTTGTCCCAATACACCCTTCAAGCTCAATACTATTAGATTTGATGCGTGTATAATGTGATGGATGACCAAATGAATTTAGGATAGACTTTGATACCATATTGAAATTTTTGGCTAAATGAAAGGGGAAGGGGTGGGGTGGTGATACCAAGGATAGGGGTGGGGGAGGCTGGAAAAGGGGAGTGGGGAAGGAGTATTTTAGGGAAACAAATAAACAAAGGGGGTGTGTGTAGAAAAAAATAGAAGGTGTAGGTAGTAGTACTTGACCATTTTTTTTGGGTCCATATGTAAGAAACGGATTTGTACGATAAACTAGTCCATCAATATGGGACATGATCATGCACCCCCCCCACCCCCCCAAAAAAGATGGCCCTCAGACCCCACCTCATCAAAACTCATGGCAACACCACCAGGCTTGGAGTCTCACCCTTCAAATTTCAACCACTCTTTCTTAGACACGGAACTGCCATCACATCAACCACATTTATCTGTAATTTTTCGCAATAACCTTAACCCCACCACAATCGCAACTTATGACCCTTATTAAAGGAGAACAAGCTACAAGACAATATAACACGAGCTTGAAAAACTCCTAGCTAGGCTACAAGTTTGAGCAAGCACCAAACTCCAAACTCGCTGCACATCAATTCTTGACCCCGTAACCCGAATCCACGTCAACTTGCATATATGTCGGCCATAAATTATAATAT
Source organism: Calophaca sinica (assembly GCA_037113605.1). Classification (NCBI taxonomy): domain Eukaryota; kingdom Viridiplantae; phylum Streptophyta; class Magnoliopsida; order Fabales; family Fabaceae; genus Calophaca; species Calophaca sinica. Next base: position 134,984,790 of record CM073731.1, on the reverse strand, counting down.
ATCATGAATAAAGGATACCCTCACCAACCAATCATGTACTTAATTCTCAATGTCTCTGCCTAATTTAAGCGATAGTGTACGGATCTAAATCATACAAATATAGGCAAAAAAAAAAAAGTTTATGTATTTAGACCAAATACATAGACCTTTTTTATTATATTTCAGACAGGATGAAGTATATGTTTTAATTTAAGAATGCTCCTCATTTAAGTATCTAAAAAGCATATATATATGAACAGCTGACATGGTAAACATAGTTTATGCAAGTGTTTTCCCTATCACCTTATCCCTGAGAGAAGAGCTTCTGTTATCGAGTAACATATATATAATAATACCTTCTTTTATAATCCCTTTTTCTCAACTTCCCCCTTGTACAAGAAAAATGTTATGTTCTTCAATTTAAGTACATATGCAATAGTAATAAGGAAGCTTTACCTGTATGCTTAGCAGTACATTTCCGCCACACAAGATAAGCACACACAACTAAGCTACATGCTCCAATTGCCCCAACAATGGCAATGATTAATGCCTTGTTTCCTCTTTCCTTTTTAACTTCAACTGTGTATATATTATTCAGCGCATTAGAACAAAACCTTAAAACAAGTTTTAAAAATAAAAAAAAATCATCTATTTTTAGTAAATGTAAACAAAAGATTTTCAAAAAGAAAAGATACCAAATTCTGCTGGCACACGAATGAAGAGATCAACTCCTCCATATGGAAATTTCTGCAAGTCAATTAAGTATCCACTCCAATACATGCAACCAATATAAGGATCATATGCATGTGCCGAACAAGAGCAATTTGCCAAGCAATCTCTTCCACACTTATCTTGATCACCATCTGATCTCTCTGCAAAGTCTGGCACTTTCATATTCTGATATACCATAAATCCATCTTGTTTTACTCCACTTCCATTAAAAAACTTGTCACACTGAAGTGGTGCCTCTCTCACACATCCATTATTCCAATTTTTTCTGCTCCATTCCTCAGGATTCCGAGGCTCAAACCCCTTCAAACAGCTGCAAATAGGTATGCTAGAGTTATCACAGTTTCCAAATGTTCCACATTTGCCATAGAAATCACATTCATTTTGATCCACCTCAAGGCTCAAAAATTCCTTTTTGTTCATAAACTCAACCAATTTAAGTGTACCATGTGGGGTGATGGAGAGGACTCCAAAGGCAGAAGAGTTAGCAAAGTTGTAAGTAATATAAGCAGTTCCATCATCATCATGATCTAAACGCCAACCAAATAAATACTCAGTCAACATCCTTGGTGACCCTATGAACACCCTTCCATTCCAAGGACCAGTTCTCCAATATGGAGTTTTATCATACCAAAGAAACACTTCTGGTATATCCAACCTTTCAAGACTAGCTGTGAAGTGGCCAGAAGATGGATCAGAATAACTTTTCCTTGATACATAAGCTATTTTCTTACCTGTAACCTTGTTAGCAGCAATTCTCATCATTGGCACAGCTGCATCAGCCGGATGTGTGAAACTGTCCCATAATGTTGATCCACTGTTGACATCTCTCAGAATCAAATTTCCACTATCATCAAGTTGTGCTGTTGAATTGATGATATTACTTGTTGAACTTGATAATGAAATGTTTGTTGACCATAGGACACTATTTTTCCCATTCAATACTACAAGATTGCCATCCTTGTGAATCCTGGCAACCCCAGAAGAATCATTAAGTGGTTGATCTCTATTTGCAATCCATATGATGTAGGATTCAGAGATATACCAGATTCCTAGGTAACGGTTGGTTGAATTTGGAGGGCTGAAGAATCCTAGGTTGAAGTTTGTGTTGTTTGAGGTTATTGTCTCATGGTCTCTGTCTCTGATGGATCTTGATGATGTGATAGTGTCGTTGACAGAGCTCAAACACAAATGAAAGCTGGAAAATATGAGCAAAGCAATGAACAAGTAGTAATTAATATTATGACTTGGAATAAAAGCCATAAATGTAATGAGTTCTTTGTAGCAGAACTATGGGAACTTTAGTGTGCTATGGATGATGATGAAGTTCTTTGTGTGTATCTTAGAGGAATTCTAGTATTTGGTTTGGTTTGATGAGAGTTTATTGATTCCATGTATGTTCCTACCAAAATTCATGTTGAGGTAGTCGTTGAATTGTAGAGAGTCACCGAGATGCTCTATAGAGTTTGGTTGACTTTAGCTGCGCGTTACGCATGCTAATTACTACATGGAATTTAAAGTCATAGTTGCCATTATTTTATTCAGATGCCAACTTGTTATGTATATGGCTTGTGAGTCGTTGCTTTTCCAAAAAAATAAATAAATAAATAAATAAATAAATAAATAGAACTAAGACACCAACTCGTCGACAATTAGAAAGGCAATTTCCTACGGGTGTTCCTAGCTTCCCCGTTCTATTTTTAATATAATATTAAATATTTTCTGCCAATTTTATCCTTAAATGCCCCACTTTGCATTTATAACAATAGTTAATACACTAATGATTAATAAGGTTAATTTGTAAAAACTATCACTCTCTTTCTTTCATTTATTGTTTTTTCTTAAACTGTGTGGTTTAGCCAAATGTGACATATATAATGGGACAGAGGGAGTATTATTGAAAAAATTGTATGGAAGGTATATGCAAATATAATAATAGTGTTCATAGTCCTGTTTATTTAAAAAAAATAAAACGTGATTAGTTAATACAAAAAAATAGATTTAATTACAGAAATGATATAAACTGAACTAATTATTAGGATTTTAGGCGTAATTCTGTTACTCTTAATTGTTGTTTAGTTGTTTTTAGTTTTACTCATTTAGGCCCTTTTGTTTTATGGTGCTAGGCCCAACCCATTAATTGTTTTTCGTTGTGAGTTCTCTGTTCTCTATAGTCAGAGTTTGTTACTTTTCTACTCCTCTGTATAAAGTCTCAGTTGTTCAATGAATGAAAGTAGTTTTGCCAAATGAGTTGCTTCTTGAACCTAACAACTGGTATCAGAGCTCCATCCGGGGCCTGATCCAGAAACTTTGTGAGCAATCAAGAATGATCAAGAACGAGGTTGAGCAAAACGAATACAGAAAAGAGCGAGTATTCACAGTGAGTGAAGCGACTTTCCATGGCAGAAGAGAAGAATTTCGTCCAACCCTTAATCCCTCGATTTGATGGTCACTACGACCATTGGTCTATGTTGATGGAGAACCTCCTTCGTTCGAAGGAGTATTGGAACGTTGTTGAAACAGGAATCGGAGAGGTTCCGGCAGCGGCGACACCGGAGCAAATCAAAGTGATTGACGATACGAAACTCAAAGATTTGAGGGCAAAAAACTATCTTTTCCAGGCAATTGATAGAGGAATAATCGAAACCATTCTCAACAAAGACACGATGAAGGGAATTTGGGATCCGATGAAGCAAAAATATCAGGGCTCTACAAAGGTGAAGAGGGCGCAGTTACAGGCATTGCGCCGAGAGTTTGAATTGCTTAGAATGAAGGAAGGGGAAACTGTTAATGAATATTTCGCAAGAACCCTAGTGGTTGTCAACAAGATGAAGACCCACGGCGAAAGGGTTGAGGAAACCACCATGGTTGAGAAGATCTTGAGGTCGATGACGGCCAAGTTTGACTATGTGGTATGTTGTATTGAAGAATCAAACAATGTCACCACTCTCACTATAGATGAACTGCAGAGCAGCCTTCTTGTTCATGAACAAAGAATGAGCGGCCATAAAGAGGAGAATCAAGCCCTAAAAGTGACAAGTTCAGGAAGATCACGGGGAAGAGGGCGTGGAGGCAACAGAGGTGGCCGCGGTAGAGGAAGACAGCAATTCAATAAAGATTCCATTGAATGTTACCATTGCCATAAACTAAGGCACTTCCAATATGAGTGCCCAGAATGGGAGGAAAAGGCGAATTATGCAAAGTACAATGAAGAAGAACCACTGCTACTGATGGCTCGCACAGAAACTAAAGATTCTTGTGAACAAAAGGTATGGTTCCTAGACTCCGGGTGTAGTAATCATATGTGTGGGAACAAGAATTGGTTCTTTGATTTCAATGAAGATTTTAGAGTCACTATCAAGTTAGGTGATAACTCTAAAATACAAGTTATGGGAAAAGGGAGTGTCAAGTCGAAAATTGATGATTCTGTGCAAATTTTTTCCGGTGTTTACTACATACCCGATTTAGAGAACAACTTGATAAGTATAGGGCAACTTCAAGAGAAAAATCTGACTGTTGTGCTTAAGCAAAATGCACGTAAGATCTATCATCCTAATAGGGGATTAATCATTCAATCTATGATGGCATCCAATAGAATGTTTGTTGTGTTGGCTGAAGTCTTGTTACCTACCTGTTTTAAAATGTCTATGGGGGATTCAAGTTTGTTGTGGCATAGTAGATATGCTCATCTAAGCTTTAAGGGGCTGAAGTTACTGAATCTAAAGGGAATGGTAAAGGGGTTGCCAAGAATTGATGAGCCATCTGAGGTGTGTAATGATTTTGTTGTTGGTAAGCAACATATGGAGTCGTTTCCTCAAAAGAGTCCCTGCAGAGTAACTCAAAAATTACAACTAATACATGTTGATATTTGTGGTCCCATTCAACCCGAATCCAATAGCCATAAGAGATATTTTCTAACCTTCATAGATGACTCAAGCAGAAAAACATGGGTGTATCTCTTGGCTGAAAAGTCTTCTGCATTTGAGGTGTTCAAGCAGTTCAAGGCAAGTGTTAAGAAAGTAAGTGGAAGTGTCATTGGATGTTTGAGGACAGACAGAGGTGGGGAATTCACCTCCTTGGAGTTTGACAAATTCTGTAATTTGAATGGCATCAAGCAGCAGCTAACAGCAGCATACACACCCCAACAGAATGGGGTTGCTGAGAGAAAGAATTGATCCATCATGAACATGGTATGCAGCCTGTTATCTGAGAAGAAAGTGCCCAAGAAATTCTGGCCAGAAGCTATATATTGGTCAGTCTTTGTGCAAAATAGAAGCCCCACTACAGCAGTCAAAGATGTCACTCCTCAAGAGGCTTGGAGTGGCATTAAACCTTCGGTTCATTACTTCAGGACCTTTGGGTGCATAGTGCATGTTCACATCCCTGATGCTCAAAGAAAGTAGTTGGATGACAAAAGTGTAAAGCGTGTTTTGCTTGGAGTTAGTGAGGAATCAAAAGCCTATAGGCTTTATGATCCCATTGCAAAAAGGATTCTGGTGAGCAGAGATGTCATCTTTACTGAAAATGAGAGGTGGAATTGGAAGGACCAACCAAAGGAAGGAAACAGTGAGATTACTGAGCTTGTTGACACAGTTGATGGACAAGCAGAAGCTGAAATTGAAACTGACAGAGAGACAAGCAGTGTAGAACATGTCACTGACACAGGAATTGCTCATGGAGAGACAAGCAGTGAGCAGAATCATAAGACAGGAAGTGGGCAGATTAATGATGTTAATAACAGTGAAACAGATTCTGGAGTTAGAACAGATGCAGCAGAAGATCAGCAACAAGGGAGAACTAAGAAAAAACCTGCTTACTTAGATAATTATGTGGTAGATAAAGAAGGCTTAGATGAGCTGAGCCTGGCAATGTTTTCACAATTTGAAGACCCTGCAACCTTTGAAGAAGCTGTTAAAGAAGAAAAGTGGAAAAAGGCTATGGAAGTTGAGATGAATGCTATTGAGAGAAATGGGACTTGGGAGTTGACAACACTTCCAAAAGGAGCCAAGACCATTGGTGCCAAGTGGATCTTCAAGACCAAGTTTAATGAAAAAGGAGAGTTAGAGAAACATAAGGCTAGATTAGTAGCCAAAGGGTATTCTCAACAAAAAGGGATTGACTACAAAGAAGTATTTGCCCCTGTGGCAAGGTGGGACACTATTAGGACAATTGCTGCACTTGCAGCCCTTCAAGGTTGGAATGTGTACCAATTGGATGTAAAAAGTGCCTTCCTACATGGTGAAATAACAGAAACTGTTTTTGTGGATCAGCCACAGGGTTATGAGAAAAAAGGGGAAGAAAACAAGGTTTATAGATTGAACAAAGCCCTTTATGGGTTGAAACAAGCTCCAAGGGCTTGGTATAGCAAAGTGGAATCTTATTTTCATTGAGAAGACTTTGAAAAATGTCACTTTGAGCACACTTTGTTTGTCAAGACAGATTCAGCCACTAATATTCTCATTGTAAGTCTCTATGTTGATTATTTAATATTCACTGGGAACAATGCAACCATGTTTGCAGCATTTAAGAAATCTATGCATCAAGAATTTGACATGACAGATTTAGGCAGGATGACATATTTTCTAGGAGTGGAAGTAATTCAAAGTGTTGATGGCATTTTCATCAATCAATCCAAGTATGTAAGACAAGTGCTTGATGGATTTGGAATGAGTGATGTTAATCCAGTCAAGAGTCCCATTGTTCCTGGTTGCAGGTTGTCTAAAGAAGGAAGTGGTGAGATGGTTGATGCCACGATTTACAAGCAGATTCTCATTGTAAGTCTCTATGTTGATGATTTAATATTCACTGGGAACAATGCAACCATGTTTGCAGCATTTAAGAGATTTATGCATCAAGAATTTGACATGACAGATTTAGGCAGGATGACATATTTTCTAGGAGTGGAAGTAATTCAAAGTGCTGATGGCATTTTCATCAATCAATTCAAGTATGCAAGACAAGTGCTTGATAGATTTGGAATGAGTGATGTTAATCCAGTCAAGAGTCCCATTGTTCCTGGTTGCAGGTTGTCTAAAGAAGGAAGTGGTGAGATGGTTGATGCCACGATTTACAAGCAGATGATTGGTAGCTTGCTGTATCTGACAGCAACTCGGCCAGACCTGTTGTACTCTGTGTGTTTAGTCAATAGGTACATGGAAATGCCAACTACCATGCACCTATTGGCAGTCAAGAAGATTTTGAGATACCTAAAGGGAACCATTGACCTGGAAATTCTGTATAAAAGGATTGGAAAGCTGGATTTGAAAGCTTATGCGGATAGTGATTATGCAGGGGATGTAGATGACAGGAAAAGCACATCTGGCTATGTTTTTTGCTTGGCTCAGATGCTATCTCATGGTCCTCTAAAAAATAACCAGTTGTGACCCTCTCCACAACAAAAGCAGAGTTCATTTCTGCTACTCTCTGTGCCTGCCATGTTGTGTGGCTGAGAAGAATTCTGCAAATGCTGAGACAGATTCAAACCAAGAGCACCACAATCTTGTGTGATAATAGTTCTACCATTAAATTGTCAAAAAATCTTGTTCTTCATGGTAGAAGCAAACACATAGATGTCAGATTTCATTATCTGCGTGATTTGGTGAGGCAAGAAGTGATTGAACTTATCTATTGTAAGACTGAGCATCAGATCGCTGACATTATGACTAAACCTCTCAAGTTGGATGACTTCCTGAAGTTTAGAAGCTGGTTAGGAGTGTGCAGCACCAATTTATTAAACTGAATTGCTTAAGAGTAATCATTTTAAGGGAGGATTTTTAGTCTTAATTGTTGTTTAGTTGTTTTTAGTTTCACTCATTTGGGCCCTTTTGTTTTATGGTGCTAGGCCAACCCATTAATTGTTTTTCGTTGTAAGTTCTCTGTTCTCTGTAGTCAGAGTTTGTTACTCTTCTACTCCTCTGTATAAAGTCTCAGTTGTTCAATGAATGAAAGTAGTTTTGCCAAATGAGTTGCTTCTTGAGCCTAACAAATTCTTCCTTACAAAACCGGTTTGTAAGGTGAGGGATGATCTTTGCTTATAAACTCTTTTGAGTTCTTACTTCTACTCTATGTTTGACTTGGTTTTTTCCCAATACATCCTCTCACTATTGGGTTTGATGTGTATATAATGTGATAGGTGGCCCAATTGATCTATGATAGACTTTGACACCGTACTATGATTTTGGGTCTAACTCATTCTTACAAAACCGGCTAGTAAGGTAAAGGATGTCACTTATTTATAAACTCTTTTAAGGCGTTACTGCTGGTTCGTATGAGACTTGAGTTTTTCCCAATACTAATTTAACTAAATTTATTACTCTTTTTTTTTTTTGGGTGCTACTAAATATATTACTCTATCGTACTAAAATCGGAAGCTAAAAATATAGGAGTATCTTTGCCCTATAAAACTATATTGAAGGTTATCTTTGCCCTATAAAATGATTTTGGAGAATGAACTTATTTATTCACACAAATTAAGAATTAATAAACGTTACAGTGATCTATTTGGCTACGAAGCAAAATGTAGTTAACTTGAAACAAACCTAGCTAACTGTTAAAAATACATATATGATGAATGGTCTAATAACCCCTCCAAGCTGGAGAGTCTAAGTTTAACAATCGGCTCGAAGAGAAGGCATGTGAAGAATAATAAGTCAATCTTTTGATGACATTAGTTCAAAATATTAAAATTATTTTTAGACAGCTAGATTAGCATTAGTAAAATAACAAGGTATTGGACTAATTATGGTTAAGACCCATAAGCTCTAAAGTCTTATCTACATATTTCAAATAATTTAGCCAATCCATGTTGGTTAATTAGTTGTAACTATTTGTAAAACAAAATTATATAAATGTTTTAGAACTGTTGGATTTCATTATGAACATTATTTTTGTAATATTGAGATTGTTTAAGAAAGAATTAAATTACACATTTTTTTTTTAAACTCACCCTAATTAGAACTTTGGACTAAGTGAGCTCCCTAAGTATCCCCACAACAAAGTCATTTGGGTCCGCATAGGATTAATCCTGAGTCGGCGAACCGAAACGAGGTGCCTTACACCCGGATAATTGGTCGCTTCCCTAAAGTGGTTAATGTAGAGTTGTGTTTCGGTTACTAACTCAACCACTCACCTTCTTAACTACTATTGTTTTTCTTAGAAACTAAAAGTTGATGGTTACAAATAAAATAAATTTAAATCTTAGACATATTACTCCCTCTGTCCCCTTTTTTTTATGTTTTAGCCAGAAAAAATTGTTTCATTTTGATTGTCAATTTACGATATCAATAAAGTATTAAATTATTTTTTCTTATGATGCCCATGAATCATTAATTGACTAAATAATCGATTATTATGAGAAAAAGAGTAACAAAGGGTATAATACTAGAAAAATACAAAATATTTTTTTATAAATTTTGAATTATTAATTTTATTTCTTAGTTCATCTGTCAAATCCTTAAACATCAATCAAACTGGAATGGAGGAGTATAAAATAAATATTAATTCTGGTAGAATTGAAATAAAAAAATAACAAAAAGTCAACAAATAACAGTCAAAAAAAATAACAAAAAGTCAACAAATAACAGTCAATTATTAAGCCGTCTTGACTTTGAATTTCACAGTTTGGATCAATGATTTGCTGGTAGAATTTTGGATCTTGGCCATGTACCCAGAAAAATAAAAAAATAAAAAAAATTGGATCTTGGCCTATCATGTCACGTCTTTGTTTTCTTTGATGCACCACCAACCAATCACGTGGTGCACTTCGCTTTGTTTGAAGCGAAGGCATTGGTGGCTAGCTTTGGCGAGTTTCAATTGTGGATTTCACTCGTTTTAGTGAGCGTGTAATTTAAGGCAATGTTTGATAAGTCCAAACCCTTAATTTATTGCAGATAATTTATAGTGGATAAGCTTATAGTAGGTGTTTAGTAATCACTAGCTTATAGTATTTTTTACTAGTTTAGTAGCTTTTTTTATATACTACTTAAAGTAGCATTTGAGCTTATAACATATCATTTTTTCTCTCGTTTTTACCCTTATTATTTTAATTAAATCTCTCGTTTATCCTCTATTAAATAAAGTAAAAAATTATTAACTCTTATATTTTAGGATTTGGCTCTTCTAAAGTGAGTAATTTACTTTATAGTGTAAAGTAAGTAATATCAACCTTGATGAAAAAATCAATAGTTAATATTGAAGGTACATCATAACAAATCATGAGTTTGTTAAAAAACAATCCTTGATTTTCTCACTTTAGAGGAGCTAAATCCTACATTCTATATCTCATTTATTAAAATGTCATTTTACGTCATTTTGTATTTATCAGTTAGTTCAACCGCTAATTTTACCAAACACTTTAAATTGAATTTGTTAGCTTATCAGCTATAAGCTCATTCGCTATTCGCTAGCTTATCGCTATCAGCTAGTTTATCAGTTATCTGCTAATTTTTACCAAACAGAGCCTAAGAGAACAAAAAGGGCAATTTCTAGCTGCGCAAGCTGTTCATATGGTGTATTGCACGCCATTTTTTGAATGCATTTCTACCTCTCGATCTGGAAGTCCCACCACATTCGACGTTGGACTCTCCACATTGAATCCTTACCCCTCTCTCTCTCTATACCCAGGAGACTACAACAGCAATAAGTTGACGACCAGAGATAGAAACTTAAGCACGTCGCACAAGAACAACAGCGTCGCCACCCAACCTTCCCCTCCACAAAACCATACAACTACTCCAAGATAAACATCATATCTGGTGTTTCAAACCAAAAGGAGGCACAACCAACTTCTGTTCTTGCATGGTGCTGCTTTCGCGTCGCGCCTTCACCGCTTTTTAGTGTTCCAATGGCCTTGTTAGTTCTTGTGACAAGATGGAGAATTTGCAGGCAGCACGTCTAGAACCAATGGCTCGGTGAGCAGTAGAGAAGGGGGAGTGTTGGCCAGAAACCAATGAGATATGGGGAATTGGTGGTTGTATGAGCGGCGAGGGAGGGGAGTGGCATCTAGAATCGGTGGGGTTTGCTACCCCTCTCTCTCTCTCTAAGTTTAACACAACTCGTTGGGGAAGGACGAGGGACTCACGGCTACTGTGTTAGTGTTAGCTAATGGTTAACTGGTTAGCATTCGGGTGTGGCTTAGGACTTTCTGTTATGTTAACTGTTAGTATAGTTATTAGTTTGGGTAGTTAGTTTTGTGGCGGTTACATTCTGTTATAGCTAATAACATAATCTGTTTTGTAAGCATTAGTTGGATGGAAGGCTTGTATATAAGCACACTCATTGTACACTCTTTTGCTTAATGAAATGAGACACAATTCGATCCCAAGATAATTCTCTTCTCTGAATTGCTTAATTCTTTTCTATTGCTTTATCACTGTTCCATTGATCTTCATCCAATAGAATCAGTTTCTTTCAACAATTGGTATCAGTAGCAGGCTCGGTAGTCTTGGGAAATTCTTCGAAGGAAAGAATGGGTTCTACAAAGTTTGAAGTGGAGAAATTCACGAGCAAGAATGATTTCAGTCTATGGAGGTTGAAGATGAGGGCTTTCTTGGTTCAACAAGGGATTGAGGAAGCCCTTGCTGGAAAAGCTAAATTGCCCGCCACGATGATTGAGAAGGATAAGAAGGTGATGCTGGACAAGGCTCATAGTGCATTGATCCTTTCTCTTGGAGACAAGGTACTCAGGGAGGTGTCAAAGGAGAAAACTGCAGCAGCAGTGTGGCTCAAATTGGAGAACCTATATATGACCAAATCTTTGGCCAACTGGTTGTATTTGAAGCAGAAGCTGTTCACGATGAAGATGCAACCAGGAAAATCACTGGAAGACCACCTTGATGATTTCAACAAAGTCATTCTTGATCTTGAAAACATTGAGATCCAGGTTCAGGCTCTGTTACTACTCAAATCCTTGTCAAACGAGTATGACAGTCTGACGGATACACTCATTTATGGAAGAGAGTCAGTAACACTGGAAGAGGTGCAAAATGCTCTATTTGCAAAGGAGCTGTTAAGAAATTCTTATGCAAAGGAGGAAAATGCAGAGGTGTTGAATATTCAGGGAAGGACAGAGAAGAGAGAATTCAAAGGAAAGAAGGGTTCAAGATCTCAGTCAAAGAAGGGAAATAAGAAGAGGTGTTTCATTTGTCAAAATGAAGATCACTTGAAGAAGGAGTGCCCCGAGAAAAAGAAAAAGAAGAAATTTGGGGACAAAGGAAATCATAGTGGAGATGCTGACTTGGTTTCAGAAGGATATGAAAGTGCAGAATTGATGTGTGTTTCTGAAAGAAAGTTCAAAAATGAATGGATTCTTGACTCGGGCTGCACCTTTCATATGTGCCCTGTCAAGGATTGGTTCAGTTCTTACAAAGAAATCAATGGAGGGAAAGTGCTACTTGGGAACAACAAAGCTTGCAAAGTCACTGGAATTGGAGCAATCAAACTCAAACTTGCATATGGTGTCACTCGAATTCTGCAAGGTGTGAGGCATGTAACAGAATTAAAAATAAATCTGATTTTACTTGGGATGCTTGATGCACAAGGCTTTGTGTACAAGTCTGAAGGGGGAGTCTTGAAGGTTACAAAGGGTTCTATGGTGATGATGAAGGGAAATCTAGAAGTTGGCCAATATAGGCTTTAAGGATCTGTTCTGATGGGGGAAGCAAATGTCATTGCTAAAGATGGGAAATCAAAGGAGACCATATGGCACATGAGGCTGGCCCATATCAGTGACGGTGGACTCAAAGAATTGAGCAACCAAAAGTTGCTTGGCAAGGATCACATTAAATCCTTGGATTTTTGTGAACATTGCATCTTCGGGAAGGCTAGAAGATTAAAATTCAACACTGCTATACATAGAACCAGAGGAAATCTGGATTACCTACATAGTGATCTTTGGGGACCTGCTAGAGTAAGTTCTCACAGTGGAGCTCGATACTTCCTCTCAATCATTTATGACTTCTCAAGAAAGGTATGGGTTTATGTCATTAAATCCAAGGATGAGACTCTTATGAAGTTTAAAGAATGGTGTGTGTTGATTGAAAATCAAACTAGAAATAAAGTGAAAAGGTTAAGAACTGATAATGGATTAGAATTCTGTTCTAAGGAGTTTAATCAAGTCTGCAAAGCTAAAGGAATTGCAAGGCATAAAACAGTGAGAGGGACCCCTCAGCAAAATAGTCTAGCTGAGAGAATGAATAGGACAATCATGGAGAGGGTTAGATGCTTGTTGTCTAGTGCAAATGTGTCCCTACATTTCTGGGCCAAGGCAGTGTTAATTGCAGTATATGTAATCAATAGGAGTCCATCAAATGCAATTGAGAAAAAGACCCTTGAGGAGGTGTGGACAGGTCATCCTCCAAATCTGGAAAATCTGAGAGTGTTTGGTTGTGTGGCATATGCACATATCCAACAAGGAAAGCTCAAGCCAAGAGCTTTGAAGTGCAAGTTATTGTGGTATCCACAAGGTGTTAAGGATTTTAAATTGTGGTACAGCCCAAAGTATTGATTAGTAGGGATGTGGTGTTCAGGGAAACTGAAATGTATCACCCAAAACAAAGCCCAAGTCAGAAGCAGGATACAAGGAAAGGTGTTGGGAGAGTTCAAATTGAGGTGGAGTCATCAAGTAAGTCTACCGACTTAGAAGATGAGTCTGCTGCCAGCACTGGAACTCAGCTCAGAATGAGGATGATGAATTGAGTGAAGAGGAGGACCTTGCAGACTATCTACTGGCCAGAGATAGGGAAAGGAGAGCAACAAAAGCTCTTAATAGATTTGGTTTTGGTGGTATGGTAGCCTTTTCCCTCACTGCAGCTGAAGACATTGAATGTGAAGAACCTAGAACCTATAAAGAAGCAGTGAATTGCAGTGAATCTCAGTACTAGATTGCAGCCATGAAGGAGGAGCTTGATTCTTTGCACAAGAATAGCACCTGGAAATTCGTTGATAAACCAATAGGCAAGAAGCTTGTAAGTTGCAAATGGATTTGCAAGCTTAAGGAGGGAATTCCTAGTGTTGAAGGCATGAAGTTCAAGGCTAGATTGGTGGCTAGGGGTTTCACACAAAGAGAAGAAATTTATTACAATGAAGTGTTCTCTCCAGTGGTAAAGCACACCTCCGTAAGAATGATCTTATCACTTGTAGTTCATGATGATCTAGAGCTTGAATAGCTTGATGTTAGAACTGCTTTTCTGCATGGTGAATTAGAGGAATTGATCTATATGTCACAGCCAGAAGGTTTTGTCAAGAAGGGAGAGGAAAACAAGGTATGCTTGTTGAAAAGGTCCCTTTATGGACTGAAGCAGTCACCTAGACAGTGGAATAAGAGGTTTGATAGATTTATGATCAAGATTGGTTTTAATAGATGCCAACATGATTCGTGTGTGTACTGGAAGAACACAGAAAATGGAGATGTTGTTTATCTCGTCTTGTATGTAAATGACATGCTAGTTGCTTGCAAAAGCATGGTGGAGATTGACAAGGTAAAGGCCATGCTTAAGGGAGAATTTGAGATGAAGGATATGGGGTCAGCAAGTAAAATCATGGGTATGCAGATTCTGAGAAACAGGACAGAAGGCAGCTTACTGTTGTCTCAGAAGGACTACATTGAAAAGGTGTTGAAGAGGTTCAATATGAACCTTTCTAAACCAGTGGTGACTCCTATGGCACATCATTTCAAGCTCTCCAAGCAGCAAGCACCTAAAACTGAAGAAGAAATCTCAGGTATGAAGAACATTCCCTATGCAAATGCAGTAGGCAGCTTGATGTACATGATGATCTGCACTCGGCCAGACCTGGCTTATGCAGTAAGCTTGGTGAGTAGATACATGGGAAATCCTGGAAAATGTCATTGGGAGGCCTTGAAGTGGATATTGAGATACTTGAGGGGAACTTCTTCAGTGGGTTTGAAGTATGTCAAACATGAAAATAGCAAATTTGGGGTGATTGGTTATGTTGACTCAGATTATGATGGATGTTTGGACACTTGAAAATCCTTGACAGGATATGTGTTCAAGTTTTGTGGCAACATAGTGAGCTGGAAATGCAACCTCCAACATATAGTTTCCTTGTCCACAACCGAGGCTGAATATATTGTTGTCACAGAGGCAATAAAGGTGGCCATGTGGATGAGAGGAATGATCAAAAGCTTGGAGGAAAACAGGTTGTGACTAAGTTGTTTTGTGACAGTCAAAGTGGTATTCGCTTGGCAAGAAATCAAGTATACCATGAAAGATCAAAGAAAATAGATATCAAGCTACACTTTGTGAGGGAAGTCATTGCAAAGGGGAAGATTGGCTTGGAGAAAATCTGCACTAGTGAAAATCCAGTTGATATGATTACAAAGACACTTCCTGGTCCGAAATTCAAACGTTCTTTGGAGATTTTGGAGGTTGTGTGTGAGTGAAAGCTAAGCCAAGGTGGAGAATTGTTAGCTAATGGTTAACTGGTTAACATTCGTGTGTGGCTTAGAACTTTCTGTTTATGTTAACTGTTAGTATAGTTGTTAGTTTGGGTAGCTAGTTTTGTGGCGGTTACATTCTGTTATAGTTAATAACAGAATTTGTTTTGTAAGCATTAGTTGGATGGAAGGCTTGTATATAAGCACACTCATTGTACAGTCTTTTGCTTAATAAAATGAGACACAACTCGATCCCAAAACAATTCTCTTCTCTGAATTGCTTAATTCTTTTCTATTGCTTCATCACTGTTCCATTAATCTTCATCCAATAGAATCAGTTTCTTTCAACAATTGGTATCAGTAGCAGGCTCGGTAGTCTTGGGAAATTCTTCAAAGGAAAGAATGGGTTCTACAAAGTTTGAATTGGAGAAATTCACGGGCAAGAATAATTTCAGTCTCTGGAGGTTGAAGATGAGGGCTTTCTTGGTTCAACAAGGGATTGAGGAAGCCCTTGCTAGAGAAGCTAAATTGCTCGCGACAATGACTGAGAAGGATAAGAAGGTGATGCTGGACAAGGCTCATAGTGCATTGATCCTTTCTCTTGGAGACAAGGTACTCAGGGAGGTGTCAAAGGAGAAAACTGCTGCAGCAGTGTGGCTCAAATTGGAGAACCTATATATGACCAAATCTTTGGCCAATAGGTTGTATTTGAAGTAAAAGCTATTCACGATGAAGATGCTACCAAGAAAATCACTGGAAGACCACCTTGATGATTTCAACAAAGTCATTCTTGATCTTGAAAACATTGAGATCAAGGTTCAGGCTCTGTTACTACTCAAATCCTTGCCAAATGAGTATGACAATCTGACGGATACACTCATTTATGGAAGAGAGTTAGTAACACTGGAGGAGGTGCAAAATGCTCTATTTGCAAAGGAGCTGTCAAGAAAATCTGATGCAAAGGAGGAAAATGCAGAGGTGTTGAATATTCGGGGAAGAACAGAGAAGAGAGAATTCAATGGAAAGAACGGTTCAAGATCTCAGTCAAAGGAGGGAAAGAAGAAGAGGTGTTTCATTTGTCAAAATGAAGATCACTTGAAGAAGGAGTTCCCCGAGAAAAAGAAAAAGAAGAAATTTGGGTACAAAGGAAATCATAGTGGAGATGCTGACTTGGTTTCAGAAGGGTATGAAAGTGCAGAATTGATGTGTGTTTCTGAAGGAAAGTTCAAAAATGAATGGATTCTTGACTCGGGCTGCACCTTTCTTATGTGCCCTGTGAAGGAATGGTTCAGTTCTTACAAAGAAATTAATGGAGGGAAAGTGCTACTTGGGAACAACAAAGCTTGCAAAGACACTGGAATTAGAGCAATCAAACTCAAACTTGCATATGGTGTCACCCGAATTCTGCAAGGTTTGAGGCATGTACCAGAATTAAAAAGAAACCTGATTTTACTTGGCATGCTTGATGCACAAGGTGAAGGTGGAGTCTTGAAGGTTACAAAGGGTTCTATGGTGATGATGAAGGGAAATCTAGAAGCTGGCCTGTATAGGCTTTAAGGATCTGTTCTGATGGGGGAAGCAAATGTCATTGCTGAAGATGGGAAATCAAGGGAGACCATATGGCACATGAGGCTGGCCCATATCAGTGAAGGTGGACTCAAAAAATTGTGCAACCAAAATTTGCTTGGCAAGGATCACATCAAATCCTGGGATTTTTGTGAACATTGCATCTTTGGGAAGGCTAGAAGATTGAAATTCAACACTGTTGTACATAGAATCAGAGGAATTCTGGATTACTTACATAGTGATCTTTGGGGATCTGCTAGAGTAAGTTCTCACAGTGGAGCTCGATACTTCCTCTCAATCATTTATGACTTCTCAAGAAAGGTATGGGTTTATGTCATTAAATCTAAGGATCAGACCTTTATGAAGTTTAAAGAATGATGTGTGTTGATTGAAAATCAAACTATAAATAAAGTGAAAAGGTTAAGAACTAATAATGGATTAGAATTATGTTCTGAGGAGTTTAATCAATTCTGCAAAGCTAAGGGAATTGCAAGGCATAAAACAGTGAGAGGGATCCCTCAGCAAAATGGTCTTGCTGAGAGAATGAATAAGACAATCATGGAGAGGGTTAGATGCTTGTTGTCTAGTGCAAATGTGTCCTTACATTTCTGGGCCAAGGCAGTGTTAACTGTAGTATATGTAATCAATAGGAGTCCATCAAATGCAATTGAGAAAAAGACCCCTAGGACGTGTGGACAGGTCATCCTCCAAATCTGGAAAATCTGAGAGTGTTTGGTTGTGTGGCATATGCACATATCAAACAAGGAAAGCTTGAGCCAAGAGCTTTGAAGTGCAAGTTATTGGGGTATCCACAAGGTGTTAAGGGTTTTAAATTGTGGTGTATGGAGAAGGAGCAGCCCAAAGTATTAATTAGTAGGGATGTGGTGTTCAGGAAAACTGAAATGTATCACCCAAAACAAAGCCCAAGTCAGAAGCAGGGTACAAAGGAAGGTGTTGGGAGAGTTCAAATTGAGATGGAGTCATCAAGTAAGTCTACTGACTTAGAAGATGAGCCTGCTGCCAGCACTGAAACTCCACCTCAAAATAAGGATGATGAATTGAGTGAAGAGGAGGACCTTGCAGACTATCTACTGGCAAGAGATAGGGAGAGGAGAGCAACAAAAGCTCCTGACAGATTTGGTTTTGGTGATATGGTAGCCTTTTCCCTCACTGCAGCTGAAGACATTGAATGTGAAGAACCTAGAACCTATAAAGAAGCAGTGAATTGTAGTGAATCTTAGTACTGGATTGCAGCCATGAAGGAGGAGCTTGATTCTTTGCAAAAGAATAGCACCAGGAAATTCATTGATAAACCAGTAGGCAAGAAGCTTGTAAGTTGCAAATGGATTTACAAGCTTAAGGAGGGAATTCCTAGTGTTAAAGGCATGAAGTTCAAGGCTAGATTGGTGGCTAGGGATTTAACACAAAGAGAATGAATTGATTACAATGAAGTGTTATTTCCAGTGGTAAAGCACACCTCCGTAAGAATGATCTTATCACTTGTAGTTCATGATGATCTAGAGCTTGAACAACTTGATATTAGAACTGCTTTTCTGCATGGTGAATTAGAGGAATTGATCTATATGTCACAGCCAGAAGGTTTTGTTAAGAAGGGGGAGAAAAACAAGGTATGCTTGTTGAAAAAGTCCCTTTGTGGACTGAAGCAGTCACCTAGACAGCGGAATAAGAGGTTTGATAGCTTTATGATCAAGATTGGTTTTAATAGATACCAACATGATTCGTGTGTGTACTGGAAGAACACAGAAAATGGAGATGTTGTTTATCTCGTCTTGTATGTAGATGACATGCTAGTTGCTTGCAAGAGCATGGTGGAGATTGACAAGGTAAAAGGCCATGCTTAAGGGAGAATTTGAGATGAAGGATATGGGGTCAGCAAGTAAAATCCTGGGTATGCAGATTCTGAGAAACAGGACAGAAGGCAGCTTGTTGTTGTCTCAGAAGGACTACATTGAAAAGGTGTTGAAGAGGTTCAATATGAATCTTTCTAAACCAGTGGTGACTCCTATGGCACATCATTTCAAGTTCTCCAAGCAGCAAGCACCTAAAACTGAAGAAGAAATCTTAGGTATGAAGAACATTCCCTATGCAAATGCAGTAAGCAGCTTGATGTACATGATGATCTGCGCTCGGCCAGACCTGGCTTATGTAGTAAGCTTGGTGAGTAGATACATGGGAAATCCTGGAAAATGTCATTGGGAGGCCTTGAAGTGGATATTGAGATACTTGAGGGGAACTTCTTCAGTGGGTTTGAAGTATGTCAAACATGAAAATAGCAAATTTGGGGTGATTGGTTATGTTGACTCGGATTCTGCTGGATGTTTATACACTAGAAGATCCTTGACAGGATATGAGTTCAAGTTTTATGGCAACACAGTGAGCTGGAAATGCAACCTCCAACATGTAGTTTCCTTGTCCACAACCGAGGCTGAATATATTGTTGTCACAGAGGCAATAAAGGTGGCCATGTGGATGAGAGGAATGATCAAAAGCTTGGAGGCAAAGCAGGTTGTGACTAAGGTGTTTTGTGACAGTCAAAGTGGTATTCACTTGACAAGAAATCAAGTATACCATGAAAGAACAAAGCATATAGATATCAAGCTACACTTTATGAGGGAAGCCATTGCAAAGGGGAAGATTGGCTTGGAGAAAATCTGCACTTGTGAAAATCCAGTTGATATGATTACAAAGTCACTTCCTGGTCCGAAATTCAAACTTTGTTTGGAGATTTTGCAGGTTGTGTGTGAGTGAAAGCTAAGCCAAAGTGGAGAATTGTTAGCTAATGGTTAACTAGTTAACATTAGGATGTGGCTTAGGACTTTCTGTTATGTTAACTGTTAGTATAGTTGTTAGTTTGGGTAGTTAGTTTTGTAGTGGTTACATTCTGTTATAGCTAATAACAGAATTTGTTTTGTAAGCATTAGTTGGATGGAAGGCTTGTATATAAGCACACACATTGTACACTCTTTTGCTTAATGAAATGAGACACAATTCGATCCCAAAATAATTCTCTTATCTGAATTGCTTAATTCTTTTCTATTGCTTCATCACTGTTCCATTTATCTTCATTCAATAGAATCAGTTTCTTTCAGCAGTTAGAAATAAAGAGAAGAGAGAATGAGAGGATAGAGATAATGAAAGAGAGAGGGAAAGGGCGACTGATGCTGCCGGAGCATGGATTGGATGGAACCATGAAATCTAACAACGTGGATCTTATGTGACTGGTTCATGATAAGAGGTGTGAACCTAAGACGCCATACATATACTAAAATCCGACGTCATACATATACTAAAGAGGAATGCTACCAGCACTCGTTTTGACAATCGTTCGCTAACACTCGCGTGTCTATTCAACTACGTCACACTTTTATAAACATTGGTTACCTGTTTACGGGTTCAGTAGGTTGAGTGCTTTTTATTTATTTTTTATTTTTTAATTTTTTATTTGCATCTCAAAATCTGGGTCAAACGAAAATCTGGCAGTGGGAGCGAGATTGGAAATGAGCTCCAATGGCATAGCACGACGACTGAGACGGAGGAGGAGTGGTCGCTGAAAACCCAGATTGCAGAGACCAGTTGTTGGTGGTGGAACAACATCGAGGGTTGGGCCGAAACCTACTACTACGGTGACAGTGGTGGGCATTGCTGCTAATGTTGACGTTTGTGACGGGGACAGTAGTCGCACCTCAGATGCGCGGTGGTGAGGTGGTTGCGAACGACACAACTGAAGGGGGTTTGTTGCGGAGGTTACAGGAAGAAGGTTGACGGGGTTCTATGTTTCTGTTAGTGGCTGGGTTGTTTTATGATGGTGGCGTTTAAATGGGCTGACAGCAGAGAGGTCATAGGTTTTGTTGGGTGTTTGGTGGAAAAACGCAGTGGTGGTGGTGCTTGGGTGATCTTTCTCATGGAAGAAGATGATGATGAAATTGATCCCTCTATGTAACTTTGTTTGGATTTTACTGTAATATTGTGGATTTCTGTCTGATAGTCCTCTCCTCTCTCTCTGGTTTTTGTAATTTGTGATTTCTCTTCTTTATTGGCATGTTGATCTGATGAGTAGATGTTGCGATGGTTACAGTGAAGAATATGGGTTTGGGGAATGGAAATGGTGGTCTTTGTTACTGAATAAGAGTTAACAATTAAAATTTTAAAAAATAAATAAACTTTCAACTTGTTTGCATGGTAAACGAGCGAGACTTTAAAAAATGCAATGACGTGGCTAAAAAAAAGAGCGAGTGTTCACGAGCGATTGTCAAAGCGTCTGTTCCTAGCATTGCTCTATACTAAAATCGCTTACTAACCTGATGACCAAAGAAAATCCTTTACTAGCCTAATACAGGTGGCTCAAACACAAAATGACCAAATCAATGGCTATAATTGTTCTCATTACACTAACACTCAATTTACATTATTACATTACATAGATAAATGAATGACAATCTACCTCACCAAAGTTCAGCTATTGAAGATGAAGACCAGAATATTACAACAAAACACCGAGAAAGCATTCAACTCAACTACTAACCTAAAAATATCAATTTGTCCATTAAAGAACAAAATGCCAATATAAACAATCCCAGCCTAAGAATATCAAGCTGAAAGTAAGGCGTACACTATTGGTAAAGTAAAACTTTTATGTAGAGAGTACAGAATAGTGGTACTTAAGAGTTATAATGAGTTCACAAAAAGGCTAATAGGTATGCCTTAACACTTCATTTCAAAATGCCAATTCAAGAGCAACTTACGGATTGATTAGTAAACCCTGTGACATAGTTTGAACTAATATTATCATATCAGTAATACCAAGCAAGCAGGTGTACTTACCCAGAAAATAAAATCGCATATGAATGCTTTGCTTGCCGTTTTCCAATATCATGGAATGTAAATGCTGCTAAGCATCACCAATTGAACATTATAACAACTAATAACTAAAAAAAATGGATGCATATATGCAGAATCACTGGTAAAGGCTAAATTACTATTCATCAGATCAGGTAAAGTGGAGCACCTAATTTACATAGAATCCAAGCTGAGGTACATACTACATATCCATAACAAAATAGAAATATCATAAACTAGTAAAAATTAAACAAAGTTGATTTACATAACTTGATTTGTGATACTACTATAAATTCATAAGATGCATGATGCACCAAAAAGCAAACGTATATTATACAATAGCAACAAATTGACTATTTTGCATTGATTTTCCATATAAATTGGTGAACCATAAAACTATATTGAAAAAAGATATGATGATCAATTTGCAAATCTGCTTTAGAATCGCCCAAATAGTAACAACTAGTTATCCAGAGATTTCAAAGATTTTCTGAGGGTGCGTCTCTTCCCAACCAGAAGGGCATCAGAAATCCCTTCTAGTCAGGCCTTGTAATGTTCATTGACAGTAACATCTGTTGCTGAATCTTTATCAATGAGAAACAATATCAGAATACAACTCTTCCAAGTGGTCGAAGACATAACGGATCTCTCTCACATTCCACTCCAAAACCAAAAGACTCCTAACCATTCTTTGCCTATGCAACCAACTAACTAATTTGGGGGACTCTGCAGGCCCTCTCTAACCGATTTACGATTCTAACAAATTATTGACTATTGTTGTTACTTGGGGGATCTACCAGTCCTCTCCTTGGTTTAGTACCTTAGACTTGTATAATCAAGATAAGATTTATAATTAGATCCCTAAACATGACAACTTGTATTGCTTTGATTTGATCCCTTAAAGTGTCCATGTGCACAAATTAATCCCCAAATGTGCCAACTTCACAAATTATCTTTAGACAACTTGTATGGATCCTTTAGACAACTTATGTGACACTTATTGTTACATGTGTATATCTATGTGCCACTTCATTATTCTGTTACACGTTATCAACAAGTTATCAAAGAACCAAATTGTAATGGTGGAAGCACATTTGTGAAAGGAAAACAAAAATTGATATATCTCGAGACTAATTCGTGCAGACAAACACCAACACAAGTTGCTATTTTCAAGGACCAAACCAAATTGCATATGAACCATATAATGAATGGATATGCAGCCAGATTTGTTCCACTAAGATTTCAAACAGAGCAAGGTAAGGAAGAAAAACAAAAATAAAATATCATTACAAAAAGGAAAAAGCTACAGATACACTTTGTATTCCAAATTAGATAGAAGCCAAAGTTTAGACGCCAACAACAATGCCCTCCACGCAATAAACTAGTAACTTATTTCGTTTATCAGAAATGACACAAGCAGATGACTCTAAACCGAAAACCCATATCAGAATAAGCAATACAAATTTTCCCTTTTCTAAACCTTTGATTATTATTTCCTAATTTTTGCCTCCACCACCTGCATTATTCCCTCCAGCCCTCTGAGCCGCTTTCCTTGCTGCTTTCTCCTGTAATGCCTTTGCATCCCTGCACATAAAAAAAAAAAAAGTAGCGAAAAAACAACAAACACAAAATTAGGCACAATGAGTAGATTATGAGATAGAAAAAGAGAAAAAATATTGAAGAAGAAAAGGAAGAAGAACCTTTCCCTCCGCTGTTCAGGGGTTAACCCATCATGCTTAGGTTGTTTAGATTTTTGATTAGCTCTTGATTGAGCCCTTTCACGATCTCGATCCCTTTGGCTACCGCGTTCGCTTCAGTTAAGTCCAAACAAACGAAATCCGCATCATAAAGAACAAATTCAAAACCCTAATTTTCTCAATTAATTTATTATTATTATTCCTTTTTTATTTTCTCCCCGTCACGCCAAACAGAATGCAATTATTTATTTATTTATTTTTCCAGCACAATTCATAAGAAAGAAATTTATAAATTTATAAAATAAAAATAAAAGAGGGAATCGAGGTTCTCCGCAAAGGGAAAACAATCTCAGTCGGACAAAATGACTGGTAAAAGGAATAAGCAGTGAATTTGTGATGGAATGGAAGGATATGAGACATTATTGTATTGATGGATTCTGGAACAACCAAACGAGAGCGTAAAAAGCCCTGAATGACAGAAATAAAAGAAGCAACGCAATAAGCGAATTGCGAGATGGAAATGAAGAGGGAAAGGAGGAATCGAGGAGAGGGGAAAGGAAAGCGTACCTGGAGAAGAGAAACGAATGAGAATGATGCGAATTGGGAAAGAAAAGAGAAGGATCGGAATTTTGGACTGCGTTGGGAGAGAGGGTGACTAAAATATAGTGCGAGTGAGGGTTTGGAATGGGAATGGAAGACTCTAGAGACACTATATAAATATTATTTATATTTATTATAGAATAATACTAACTGGCAAATTGGCAATGAAAGAACACCGCAACTTAAAACTGATTCTCCAACCAATTGACGAATTAAATAATTGCCAATTGGCGAGGAGATTACACGGCGTTCTCCATTTTCTTTAAACCAGTGTGTACCATGCTTTCGCACGGATCGCATCGTATTAATTATTACGGGTCGCGTTGTATTAGTTATTACGAACGTTTTTAAAACAAAAATTGAATAGTAATCGATATGTCTTTTAATCTAACAAATATTTGAATATAATTATTCTTACACCAAAATTAGTAGTTCTATTTGTAACTGGACGAGAGAAAGATCTTTATGAATGGGAGCCTAAAACTTGTGTTCTTGGTAGTCAAGAAAGTATGGCAAATATGAGGTTAAATTACAAAATTGGCCCTCTAAGTTTATTTTAGGTTTCAATTTGGTCCTCTGCGTTTTATTTGTTTCGTTTTGGTCCTCTACGTTTTATTTTAGTTTTCAATTTGGTTCTTTCCGTCACTCAAAGTTAATTGTCCGTACCTAGAAGTCCATTTTCCAAAATGTTATTTGGCTTTTAGCTACGGACAATTGGCTTTTAGTGAATGAAAGACCAACCTGATAACTTTTTAAAACGTAAGGGACCAAAACGAAACAAATAAAACATAGAGGACCAAATTGAAACCTAAAATAAACATAGAGGACCAATTTTGTAATTTAGCCCAAATATGACATAGGAGGCTTATCAGCATTTCATATTGAATTCAATTGGCTTCATTGTTCAAAATAAACCTACAGAGCAAAATAAACTTGAATACAACTTTTTATTATTATATGAACATGATCAACTTCATTCGGCAGATGAGAGAGAGACCATACTAATAAGAGAAGTGGTACATGTACATCATCCTCCTAAAAAATTCCAAGTGCGGTGTGAAAAATTCTAAGTGCAGAAAGTGCCTAATATCATCATCTTCTTAGAGAATGTTATCCTATACTATTTTAGTAAGCTCTGAAAAATGCAACTGTACCATTCTCGAACCCTCATAGCATATGTATCAATTCTTTTTCGAGATAATCAAGCAAACCAATAGCTGGACAATCATGGTATCCACCTGAAAACAAAAGAGCACAAATTCAGGCAATATAAAAGTGCAACTACGTATTTTATGATTTATTTGTGTAGCAACCACACCAAAAATTAAATGGAGCCGCCACCAATATTTTATTAGGAAACATTGGAAAACCTATTTTAAATTATTTTGAAGAAAAAGGTCATTCGAACCAGATTCGGATTCGGGAGTTGGTTACGCGCACGGAAGGATTAACACCCTTACGCGCCCATTTAAAAAATGGTATCCATTAACTGTTTATAAAAATTGTTTGCCTTTTGAAGAAAATAATTCCCTTTATCAAATTTTCTAAGATAATAAGAAAAAGAACCTAAAAAAAAGAAAGCATATTTTTTATTACATTTATTATTATTTAATCTCTTTTAAATAAGACAGATGTATAAACTAAAGATAAGAAATTTAATTCCCCAAATTATTAACTTATTTATAAAAAAAAATACTTAAGTGAAAGAACAAAATTAAGAAAACTTCTATTTTGCTTTTAAATCCCTTGTCAATATCTTATTCATTTATAATGGTCTATGAAATAAAAAAGGGAATAAATTATAATTAAGTCCCTGAGTTGAGTTTAGTCCCATTGGAAGACCAAATCTTAAAACATGATTATATGGAATAGAAAAAAGATCTATTTTTGAGTCTACGCCCCTATTAATTACATATTTACAAATTGACCCTTATTGATTACATATTCTACAATCAGTCTTTTTTATAACGTATTTACAGTTTAATCCCTGTTTATCATATAATTGCAATTTAGTCCCTGCCTAGGGTTTGGCCCCGTTGGAAGGCCAAACCCTAGTCTCAACTCATTTCAACCGACCCTCAACCAAATCAACAGACAATCTCAAGAACAAAAAATGCAAAGAAGGCAAAAGAATGAGAAGAAAAACCTAGATCATATATGTTACAATTAGAACATTCAATCCAACATACCATTCTCTTATACAACATTGTAAGAAAAGAAAACGGAAAAATACAAGGATGAAGAAAATATGTGAACCTGAATTGAAGCTTCCCTGGAAATTTCCAGAAAGCCAAAGAAAGGATTCAGAAGAAGCCTAAACTAATAGTATTGTAATTTTGGTTCTAAAGGGGGGTCTCACGGTCTCGTGGCTATAGCTTCCTTCTTCTGCCTTAGTCCTCTTTGTCGTCTCTTTCTGCTTCAATGTGCTCCTCTATTTTCACTTAGGGTTTTTGTTTGCTCTCGGATTCGGCCTCCTGGGTTTGCTCTTGGGTTCGGCCCCCTCCTTTTCACTTTGCTTGCTTCCCTTTTATAGGCACCACATCTGCGAAGCAAATGAATCAGATTAGTACGAAAAAGAAAATAAAAATAAAAATAAAAGAGAAATAAAGAGATAAACTCCCTTATCCACCGGTTTTCTTCTTCCTTCTCTGCTTCTCACGCGAAAACCGGGTCTTGGGCGGCTTGAGGCGATGTTGACAGTGAGATGGAGGAGGTGACTGTTGGGCAAGGTGGAGAGACACTGGCCTCAAGAGGGAGAGAGAGAGGCAGGCTGTGGTAGGAGAAAGAGGGTTAGGGTTGAGTGAGGAAGTGGAGAAAGAGGGTTAGGGTTGAGTGAGGAAGTGGAGAAAGAAAAGAGAGAGATGGGAGGGATGTGCCGCGGCCAGGAGAGTGAGGAGAGAGAAGGAATGAGGTGTAGTGTTTTAGGGTTAGGTTAAATGAATTAGGTTTGGGTTGATGGATGATGGGGCTGCGTGGGATTCAGCGTGGAGAAAGAGAGCCATGGGTCAGCGCACGAAAGAAGAAAGCGGGGCGACAAGTGAGGCTGAGGGCTCTATTGGAGAAAAGAGGGGTGTGAGTAAAAACAAAAAGTGGAGGTGTGTCTTTCTTTGGTGGGCTGCGTCGATTTTAATTGCTGTTTGCACCACCAAATTTTATTTCTTACACACCCCTTCTCAAAAATAAGAAAAAATTCCATTTTGCTTTTTCTTCTTCTTTTGTTTATTATTTTTTCTTTCTTTCTTCTCCTTTATAACCTCCAAAAATATTATTTATTATTACTACTACCACTAAAAATAAAAAAAGTTAAATAAATAATAAAATAAAATAAAATAAAAAGGCCGGACAAAATTAGGGTACTACAGCTGCCCCTCCTTAATTACATTTTACTCGAAGGTCTTCGTGCATTCGTTGTAGAAGGTAATTAAGGATAAAAGACTCTGATTTTGTCCGCAATAAGTGGTTTGAAATTGCGAGACTGGCTCCCGGCTTTGTTGGTTTGGGATTGCGGGATTGGCTCCCGACTTTGCTTTGGGATTCTAGGTCTGATTCCTAGTGAATTCCCGGTACGACATAGGTGTAGCTCTTATCTCTTAGAATTGGTGAGAGATTCTAGGTTCGATTCCTAGCGAATTCTCAGTAAGGCGTTAGGTCCGATTCCTAACTCTTGCAAAATTGGTGAGAGATTTTAGGTTTGATTCCTAGTGAATTCTCGGTAAGGCATAGGTTGGTTCCTAGCTCTTATAAAATTGGTTGGAGATTCCAGGTTCGGTTTCCTGGTGAATTCCTAGTAAGGCCTAGTTATGACTAGCTCTTACAAAATTGGTGAGAGATTCTAGGTTCGATTCCTAGTGAATTCTCGGTAAGGCCTAGGTTTGGCTCCTAGCTCTTACAAAATTGGTGAGAGATTCTAGGTTCGATTCCTAGTGAATTCTCGGTAAGGCCTAGTTATGACTAGTTCTTACAAAAATTGGTGAGAGATTCTAGGTTCGATTCCTAGTGAATTCTCGGTAAGGCATAGGTCGGTTCCTAGCTCTTATAAAATTGGTTGAAGATTCTAGATTCGGTTTCCTGGTGAATTTTCGGTAAGGCGTAGGCTTGGTTCCTAGCTCTTACAAAATTGGTTTGGACTACTTCTCTACTTAGGGAAGGTCTGGGTGTGAGCTTCTACGTCACTCATCACAAGTTTTTGGGTCAGATCCCCAACAAGGGTAAGTCAGATTCTTAACGCTTGTTAAAAAGGTACGGATCAATTTTCATGATTGAGGAAAATCCGATACGCGGGTCAGGTTCCCGACTAAAGGCTTGGGTCAGATTCCCGGCAAGGTATAGGACAGGTTCCTAACTCAAGCTAATAAAAAAAAAATTGGGTAGGCTGAGTACTAGTTCTTACTGAGTAACAGCAGACCAACTGTATTTAATTTTTGAGAGGGTGGGTCAATGGACCCAAAAACTTTGATGATCATGCAGGATGCAATGAATGGTATGCCATGTATGAAATGAAATTTTTATTTTTTAGAGAAATGATTTTGAAAGTGGGTCTGAGGCCCGAGTGATCATGCTAGATGCAATGAGTGATGTGCTATGCATGAATATTATTATTGTTTAAAATTTTTTTGGTTTCTCTGAATTCCTTTGAGGATTCTGCCCCTAGACTCATGGGTGTTGGCTTGTTGGCTTTCTGTCTGAATGGCTGACTTAGTACTGCATCAGGTTTGCATATTTGCCCCTTGACAAATCATTTTGTGGTTCTTCAAATTTTCACCTTCATGCTTTGGATGCCGTTGGAAGGGTTAAACTTGACAATTTTGATCCATATGGACTTTTCAGTGTCTCTTTGGCCTTCGTTCAGCCATGATGGGAAAGATCTATGTTGAGAGACAGATCATCTTGCGTAATTGGAATGAAATCTTGAGTGCGAAGCTTGTAGATGATGAGCACGCCTTTTGCCCCTAGCTTGGTTTATATCTGTGAGGTCCAATCTGGGTAGACATGTTTGTAAATTTGACCCTAACTTTTGCCTAGGCCGCTCTTTCATGTCGCTCTAACTTTTGCCTAGACCGCTCTTTCGAAGTTTTCACTAGCGAGCATTTTATTTTATATTCTTCTCTTTTTTAAGTAAAGCAACTGCCCTGAGGAGTTTATATGGATCTCCTCCTTCAAAAATAAAGTTTTTTTTTTTTTTTGAAAATATGAGCAATTGACTTTGATCAGAATGGACTTTGTTTGGTTGTAACGTGGCCAGGGGTTAAAGGTTATGAAAGAAAGGATATTTCAGGCCCAAAAAGTATTTAAGGGTTTATAAGAACAAGGATCTTTAGTGCAAAGATGCACTTCATTTCTCGCTAGCACATTTGTTTCACCTTTGCGGTTTCCTTTTAAATCTTTGCAAGTGTCTTTGACACGTTTTTGATATTTCTTTGAATTGCCTTTGATACTTTATTGCTTACTTTGTTCTTCTTCTTTTTGAGAGGACAAAGTTGATTGAAGACTTGTGCTATTCTTCCTTGTATGAATGATCCTTATTCAGGGTATTTGAAAGAAAATTTCATTTTAGGCTCAAAAGGGGTAGCAAGGGATAATAAGTGTTTGGATAGAGAAAAACGGCCAAACCTCATCTCAAAATCTCATTGCTCACATCTTCACAAAACTTAACTTTTGATAACTTGTGCATTTGCTTTACCATAAAAAAAAAGAAAAATTCAAATTGCAATTTTATTGATGAAAAGATGAGAACATAATGAGCCCTTTACAAGATATGCCCCAGGGCTTTGGGCAAAACATAAAAAATAAATGAAGGTTGCTTAAACAGGGCTATTTCTTGAAGTTTTATCACTTGGCGTTGATCAAAGCCCAATAATTCTTAATGGGGTGGCCCACTGCCTCAGTACATGTCGTGATGAGCATCACTTGTTTCTTCTTCCATCTCTTGGCTCATACTGCGCGATGATTGTTGAATATTGAGGTTGCCAATCCTTCCGCTTCTTATCCCGGCTTCCACTCTTTCTCCGACAACAACGAGGTCTGAGAAATTCGAAAAGACATTTCTCATCATCAGATCATAGAAAGGTTGTTGAAGAGTGTCAACGAACGTGGTAACCATCTCTTTTTCAGATAGCGGAGGTTCCACTTGGGCTGCAATCCCTCTCCATCTTTGGGCATACTCTTTGAAGCTTTCATTGCCCCCTTTATCATGGTTTGCAATTGGGAGCGCTAGGAGCCATGTCCATATTGTACTTATCGATTGATGAAAGCTTTAGCTAAATCATTCCAGAATTGATTTTGCCCTGCTCTAAATGCATATACCAACAGTAGGGATGCCCCTGTAAGACTCTCTTGAAAGAAGTGGATTAAGAGCTTATCACACTTTGGAGCAAGAGGTCATCTTCCCAGTACATGATGAGGTGACTTTTGGGACAAGTTAAGCCTTCAAACTTGACGAACTTCGGGAACTTTGAATTTTGGAGGAATCACCACACCCGGACCAAACATACTTCAAGCTTTGAACCCAATGTGATTTGCCCCTTCAATGGCTTTCTATCTTCCATAATTTGGAATCTCTTCTGATCTATGGAGTCCCCTGATGGGCCATTGGAAGCCTCTTGATACTTATTGGTGCTGGTGGCATGGTTCTCACCAATAGTCAATTTTGAATCCAAGTTCCGCAGAAGGTCAAATAATTTGTCTATCTTACCATTGATTTGGTCAAGCTCTTCTCTCTCATCGCCACGATTCTGTCCCAACAAATTCATTAGTCTAGATTTGGGCTCGAGTCCGGTAGGGATGCAGGGAAAGCTTGTTTGTATCTATTTTCTGTAGTGGAGGAAAAAATGAGTTACGTATGTATGTGCCATGATTATGCATGTCATGAATTTTTTTTATGTACATTTTATGCAAAATAATATGATAGATAATGGAGAGATGTTTTTCTATTTTTTTATTTCGGTTTTTTTTTTTTACAAAAAATAGAATGAATGCAATGATGTTGCTAAAAAGAGAAAATGCTTTTTTTTTTGTTTTTTTTTTACAAAAATGAAATGGATGCAATGATGTTGTTAAAAAAAGAGAAAATATTTTTTTTGAAAATTTATTTATTTTATTTAGAGGGGAAAAGGAATGGAAGGGGAAAGTATATTTTTTTTTAAAACTATGTTTTTTTTTTTTTTGCAAATAATATTTTTGGAGAAAAATATCATTTATTATTTTTCACAATTTTGAAATGTAAAATGAAAAATAAATGGATGATGAAAAAAAAAGTAGAGTGTGCCCCTTGCAATGTAGGCCGGTATTTCCTAAGATCTTAGGTCATACGACTTTTGTTACGTGGAAAATGGGATAAGGTATGCTCCTTTTGAGATATGGGCCGGTAATTCCTTAAAAGGATCTAGGGTTTGTATTGTGTACCTTTCCATTGGGTGGATTTAAGGTACTAATCTAAAAAGGTCCCTAGAGCCAAGGGTCCCATTTGAAAATGTTACCACCAATAATATGTATACTATTAAAGGATGGTTTTTTTCTCAAATGGAGCCAAACTCTAGGTGAGGCTTTAGAGAACTCCATGTCAGACGTCCCAGAGCACCCATTACACACCTCTCCTAACTTAAGGTTCACTCAGCTGGGTATAGGGCACCCACTCATAGTGTGTGTATAAAGTGTAGTGTGTGAAGGAGCAAATTTAGATCTACCACAAAATAAAAAATGCAATATATATACATGTCTTCTACCCTAAGGTTTTAAATACACAAACATATATAATATTTACAAGAGAAGAATAAGTGAAAGAGAATTAATCACAAACAAAAATAGAATTTTTTTTTTTATGCAAGTTTTCTATCCTAGGATTCACGTATACAAACACATATACAAATGAACAAATAAAAAACAAAAAAGGAATAATTCATTTAACAAGGCAAACAAATCATATAAACAATTACAGGGCTTAACTCTCTAAAGTCCCCAGTGGAGTCGCCAGCTGTAGCAACCACACCAAAAATTAAATGGAGCCGCCACCAATATTTTATTAGAAAACATTGGAAAACCTATTTTAAATTATTTTGAAGAAAAAGGTCATTCGAACCAGATTCGGATTCGGAAGTTGGTTACGCGCACGGAAGGATTAACACCCTTACGCGCCCATTTAAAAAATGGTACCCATTAACTGTTTATAAAAATTGTTTGCCTTTTGAAGAAAATAATTCCCTTTATCAAATTTTCTAAGATAATAAGAAAAAGAACCTAAAAAAAAGAAAGCATATTTTTTATTACATTTATTATTATTTAATCTCTTTTAAATAAGACAGATGTATAAACTAAAGATAAGAAATTTAATTCCCCAAATTATTAACTTATTTATAAAAAAAAAATACTTAAGTGAAAGAACAAAATTAAGAAAACTTCTATTTTGCTTTTAAATCCCTTGTCAATATCTTATTCATTTATAATGGTCTATGAAATAAAAAAGGAAATAAATTATAATTAAGTCCCTGAGTTGAGTTTAGTCCCATTGGAAGACCAAATCTTAAAACATGATTATATGGAATAGAAAAAAGATCTATTTTTGAGTCTACGCCCCTATTAATTACATATTTACAAATTGACCCTTATTGATTACATATTTACAGCTCAGTCTTTTTTATAACGTATTTACAGTTTTAATCCCTGTTTATCATATAATTGCAATTTAGTCCCTGCCTAGGGTTTGGCCCCGTTGGAAGGCCAAACCCTAGTCTCAACTCATTTCAACCGACCCTCAACCAAATCAACAGACAATCTCAGTAACAAAAAATGCAAAGAAGGCAAAAGAATGAGAAGAAAAAAAACCTAGATCATATATGTTACGAATTAGAACATTCAATCCAACATACCATTCTCTTATACAGTCATTGTAAGAAAAGAAAACGGAAAAATACAAGGATGAAGAAAATATGTGAACTCAATTGAAGCTTCCCTGAAATTTCCGTAAAGCCAAAGAAAGGATTCAAGAAGCCTAAACTAATAGTATTGTAATTTTGGTTCTAAAGGGGGTCTCACGGTCTCGTGGCTATAGCTTCCTTCTTCTCGCTTTAGTCCTCTTTGTCGCCTCTTTCTGCTTCAATGTGCTCTCTATTTTCACTTAGGGTTTTGTTTGCTCTCGGATTCGGCCTCCTGGGTTTGCTCTTGGGTTCTACCCCTCCTTTTCACTTTGCTTGCTTCCCTTTTATAGGCACCCATCTCAAGCAAATGAATCAGATTAGTACGAAAAGAAAATAAAAATAAAAATAAAAGAGAAATAAAGAGATAAACTCCCTTATCCACCGGTTTCTTCTTCCTTCTCTGCTTCTCACGCAAAACCTGGTCTTGGCGGCTTGAGGCGATGTTGTGATGAGATGGAGGAGGTGGCTGGGCAAGGTGAGAGACACTGGCCTCAAGAGGGGAGAGAGAGAGAGGCGTGGTAGGAGAAAGAGGGTTAGGGTTGAGTGAGGAAGTGGAGAAAGAGGGTTAGGGTTGAGTGAGGGAAGTGGAGAAAGAGAGAGAGATGGGGGAGGGATGTCTGTGCAGGGAGAGTGAGGAGAGGAGAAGGAATGAGGGTGTAGTGTTTTAGGTTAGGTTAAATGAATTAGGTTTGGGTTGATGGATGATGGGTCAGCGTGGGATCAGCCGCGTGGAGAAAGAGAGCCGGGTCAAGCGCACGAAAGAAGAAACGGGTCTTGTGACAGAAGTGAGGCGCTGGGCTCTATTGGAGAAAAGAGAGGGTGTGAGTAAAAACAAAAAGTGGAGGTGTGTCTTTCTTTGGGTGGGCTGCGTCGATTCGATTTTAATTGCTTGCACCACCAAATTTTATTTCTTACACACCCCTTCTCAAAAATAAGAAAAAATTCCATTTTGCTTTTTCTTCTTCTTTTGTTTATTATTTTCTTTTTCTTTCTTTCTTCTCCTTTATAACCTCCAAAAATATTATTTATTATTACTACTACCACTAAAAATAAAAAAAGTTAAATAAATAATAAAATAAAATAAAATAAAAAGGCCGGACAAAATTAGGGTACTACAATTTGAAACAAATTGTAAAAGTTGTTTATCAATTTTCCTCGGTTGACCTTCGCAACACAAAACTATGCCTAAAGTTTCTTCTGCACTTTATAATTCCCATTTGATAAGAAGGAAAAAGAGCATTGCTGTTAAGAGCTAGAAAAGGGACAACTATGCTTCACACAGTGACTAAGCAAGCGTACAAATATTTCCAAGGAGTATATTGTCAGACTTATCTATAACAATTTTTTCATGGAAGCAAACTATCTCATACTACAATGATTTAGTATGCATCCAAGCCTGAGGTGTCAAGGAAACACGAGCAACAACTCATACTACAATTAAGGCGAATATAATGTGTGGAGTTTAGAGTGCCTTAAAATCAGTTTGGAGGGTCATGGAATTGCTTAAAAGTGTCTCTTGAACACTGGGAATCGATTCACTATTGTTATGAATCGATTCAAGCATGTTTGAGTCTCTGTGAATCGAAGCACGCCTCTGTGAATCGCATGGGAAGCCTGCAGGAATCGATTCACTGCATTAATTCATGCAGGGAAAGTTTTTTAACTAGGTGAATCGATTCACCTATGTCTGTGAATCGATTCACAGTCGGGTTTTATAAACCTGACGCTGCAGAAATGGGTCAGTACGACGTGCAGTCTTTCTAAGGTTGTGTGCAGCCGTTCTTGAGCGTCTTTGTGAGGTTTTAGGGGCTGGGAAACACTATTAAACACCTTGGGATCTTAGGAGAGAATAGAGGAAGGATTGAAGGCTTTCTCTATTGTTGTTCTTGATAGTTTATCATAGAGGAAAAGAGAGAGGGATTGGGAACTCTTGGGTTTGTTCTTCGTGGACATTGTAAAGGGGTTCAAAGCAATTGTTATCTCTTGTAAAGACTCTTTGATAGTGAAACGGAGGGCTGCTCTCTCCCGCAGACGTAGGTCATCTTTTTGGGGCCGAACTGCGTAACCAAATAGCGGTGTGATTCTTCCTATTCTCTACTCGTGTTTGATTAACTTTATTGCACTGTTGTGATTGCTATTATTTTTAGTATTTGGTGGCCTTTGATATTTGTTCAACTTATTCTTGTTAGAACTCAACAAGTGGCGTCGTCTGTGGGAAAAAGAACAAATAATTCAATTGTGCACCATGGGTACTAAATGGGACATCGAGAAGTTTTCCGGTAATAATGACTTCGGTCTATGGAAGGTGAAGATGGAAGCAATACTTATTCAACAGAAGTGCTTTGAAGCCTTGAAGGGTGAGGCAAGAATGCCGGCCACCCTGTCTCAAACGGAGAAGAAGGAGATGATAGATAAGGCAAGAAGTGCCATTATCTTATGCCTTGGCGATAAGGCATTGAGGGAAGTTGCAAGAGAGAATACCGCGGTGGAGATGTGGGCAAAGTTAGAATCGTTGTACATGACCAAGTCATTGGCCCACAGGTTATGTCTGAAACAACATCTCTACTCATTCAAGATGGTAGAGACCAAATCTATTGTGGAGCAACTAGCAGAATTCAACAAAATTATTGATGACCTGCAAAACATTGATGTGAAGCTCGATGACGAGGATAAGGCTCTGCTCTTATTGAATTCGCTACCTAGATCCTTTGAACACTTTAAGGATGCACTCCTCTATGGCAAGGAGTCCACTATTACTTTGGAGGAGGTCCAACAATCTATTAGGACTAAGGAGCTAACCAAGCTCCAAGACTTGAAAGTGGATGATAGTGGCGAAGGCTTAAGTGTGTCAAGGAGAAGAAGTGGGAGTAGAGGAAACAACCACAAAGGAAAGAATTCTAGGTCGAAATCCAAGTCAAAGGGGAACAATAAGAAGTATAAGTGCTTTAATTGTCACAAGACCGGTCACTTTAAGAAGGACTGTCCTGAGAAAGGGGGCAGGGGTGATTCTATGGATGTTACAATTGCTATGGAGGATGATTATGAGAGTGCGGGGGCTCTAGTGGTGTCGAGTTTGGAATCTGAAAAGAACTGGGTCATGGACTCGGGATGTTCTTATCACATGTGTCCTAGGAAGGAATACTTTGAGACTTTGAAGCTTAAAGAAGGTGGAGTCGTTTGCCTGGGTGACAACCGAGCTTGTAAGGTGCAAGGTATGGGTTCGATTCGTCTCAAGATGTTTGACAACCGTGAATTTCTTTTACAAGATGTGAGGTATGTTACTGAACTAAAACGAAATCTTTTATCTATAAGCATGTTTGATGGATTAGGCTATAGTAATAGGATTGAGCATGGCATGATTAAGATTTCGAATGGTGCATTAGTAATGGCTAAAGGATCTAAAATGTGTGGCTTATACATATTAGATGGTTGTACTGTTATAGGGCATGCATCATTAGCTAGTCAAGCTCCGCATGATAAAACTAAACTATGGCATTTAAGGTTAGGGCATGTTAGTGAAAGAGGTTTAGTTGAACTAGCTAAACAAGGTTTGCTAGGTAGTGATAAATTGGATAAGCTAGAATTTTGTGATAATTGCATACTAGGCAAACAACATAGGGTTAAGTTTGGAAGTGGCATGCATCATTCTAGCAAGCCCTTTGAGTATATTCACTCGGACCTTTGGGGTCCCTCAAGAGTGACAACTCATGGAGGGTTCCTATTTTCTCAGCATGATTGATGATTTCTCTAGGAGAGTATGAGTTCACATTTTGAAAAATAAAAGTGACACATTTGAAAAATTCAAAGAATGGCATACTCTCATAGGAAATCAAATAGGAACTAAACTGAAAGTTTTAAGGACTGACAATGGCCTGGAGTTTGTTTCAGAGCAGTTTAATGAGTTTTGCAGAAACAGGGAATTAAGAGACATAGGATCATGGTAGGACACCGCAACAAAATGGTCTAGCGTAACGCATGAACAGGACTATTTTGGAGCCGGGTCGATGTATGCTTTGGGAGTCAGGCTACCTAAGAGTTTCGTGAAGCTGTGAGTACAAAGCACTTACTTGATCAACAGATGCCCATCAACGACTTTAAACTTCAATACACCTATGGAAGTTTGGAGTGGAAAACCGTAATATTCTACGTTGAAGGTTTTGGCTTTGGCGTTTGCTCATGTCGACAAGACAAACTTGAAGCCGTGGTGAAATGTGTCTTCATTGGCTATCCTAAGGTGTGAAGGGTACAAGTCGTGGAAGATGGAGCCTGGGGATCTAGATTCATAATAAGGTGGATGTGACTTTTGATGAGACTCGTATGGGGATGAAGTGCAAGGACCTGGAGAATAGTAACTCGTAAACAGAGGTAGAGAAGACTCGGTGAGGTGGAGCCTTCCACTAGTGAGACCGGGAATGATGAAGAGGAGAACAGTTCTTCACCATCAGGTTCTAGAGGAAGACAACCAGCAGTGGATCCTGGCTATCAGTTGGCAAGAGATAGGGAAAGGAGGGAAACTGTGGCACCTAAGAGATATGGCTATGCAGATTTAATTTGTTATGCTCTAAATGCGGCTGAAGATGTGCAAGACTCAGAACCGAAGACATTCAGGGAAGCAGTTGAGAGCAAAGAGGGTCAGAAGTGGTTAGAGGCAGTGAATGAGGAAATGAATTCATTGGAGAAGAACCAGACCTGGAAACTTGTGAAACTACCTAAGAAACAAAGGGTGGTTGGATGCAAGTGGATCTTCAAGAAGAAGGAAGGCATTCCGGGAATTGAAGAACCAAGATATAAAGCAAGACTTGTGGCCAAGGGTTTTACACAGGTTGAGGGAATTGATTACAACGAGATTTTCTCACCCGTGGTGAAACATTGTTCCATAAGGGTTCTTATGGCAATCGTGAATCAATACGATCTTGAGTTGGAACAAATGGACGTGAAGACCGCATTTTTATATGGGGACCTAGAAGAGACAATCTACATGCAACAACCAGAAGGTTTTGTAGAGGACAAGTCTAAGGTATGTCTTTTGAAGAAATCCTTGTATGGGTTGAAACAAAGCCCTAGGCAATGGTATCTTCGTTTTGACGATTTTCTTCTGAAGACGGGATTTGTGAGAAGTGGGTACGACAATTATGTGTACATTTTGAAGAGGGATGAGAAAGTGGTTCTCTACCTACTTCTCTATGTTGATGACATCCTGATGGCAAGCTCTAGCAAAGAGGAGATTAACATTCTCAAGGAGAAGCTAAATTCAGAATTTGAGATGAAGGACCTTGGGGCCGCTAAGAGGATACTTGGGATGGATATCGTGAGGGACCGGAAGAAGGGTGAATTATTCTTATCTCAGCATGGGTACTTGAAGAAAGTGGTGGAGCGGTTTAGGATGCATGAAGCTAAGCCGGTTAGCACTCCTTTGGGTCATCACACAAAGCTCTCGGTGATACAAGCTCCTGAGTCCGAAGAGGAAAGGAGGAAGATGGATACTACTCCATATGCTAGTGGGGTAGGAAGCATCATGTATGGCATGGTTTGTAGTAGACCAGACTTAGCATATGCAGTTAGCATAGTGAGTCGGTTTATGGCAAATCCGGGCCAAGCTCATTGGGAAGCACTGAAGTGGGTTCTGAGGTATTTGAATGGGTCACTCAAAGGTGGTTTGAGGTACACAAGAGCAACTCAAGGAGAAGACGCTTTGGAGGGTTATGTAGATGCAGATTATGCAGGAAATATGGATACAAGGAAATCCTTATCTGGATTTGTATTTACATTGTTTGGAACGGCAATAAGTTGGAAGGCTAATCAACAGTCCGTTGTGGCGCTATCTACTACTCAAAGTGAGTATATCGCCTCTAGTTGAAGGGTGAAGGAGGCCATATGGTTGAAAGGTATGATTGGGGAGCTAGGAATTACACAAGGATGTGTGAAGGTACATTGTGATAGTCAAAGTGCTATCCACTTGGCAAATCACCAAGTGTATCATGAAAGGACAAAGCACATTGACATCCGCTTACATTTCATTAGAGACGTCGTAGAATCTATGGAAATTGTGGTTGAGAAGGTTGCGTCAGAGGACAACCCGGCGGATGTATTCACCAAGTCATTACCTAGATCAAAGTTCAAGCATTGCTTGGACTTGATGAATTTCTCTGAGACGTAATTCCAATAATGGAGAGAGCAGCTAGTGGTTGATGGATAAAGTTGAGCATCACCACTGATTTGAAGTCAAGGTGGAGAATTGTGGAGTTTAGAGTGCCTTAAAATCAGTTTGGAGGGTCATGGAATTGCTTAAAAGTGTCTCTTGAACACTGGGAATCGATTCACTATTGTTATGAATCGATTCAAGCATGTTTGAGTCTCT
Source organism: Calophaca sinica (assembly GCA_037113605.1). Taxonomy (NCBI): domain Eukaryota; kingdom Viridiplantae; phylum Streptophyta; class Magnoliopsida; order Fabales; family Fabaceae; genus Calophaca; species Calophaca sinica. Next base: position 134,945,703 of record CM073731.1, on the reverse strand, counting down.
GTGAATCGAAGCACGCCTCTGTGAAGCATGGGAAGCCTACAGAAATCGATTCACTGCATTAATTCATGCAGGGGAAGTTTTTTAACTAGGTGAATCGATTCACCTAGTCTGTGAATCGATTCACAGTCGGGTTTTATAAACCTGACGCTGCAGAAACGGGTCAGTACGACGTTCAGTCTTTCTAGGGTTGTGTGCAGCCGTTCTTGAGCGTATTTGTGAGGTTTTAGGGGCTGGGAAACACTGTTTAACACCTTGGGATCTTAGGAGAGAATAGAGGAAGGATTGAAGGCTTTCTCTATTGTTGTTCTTGAGAGTTTATCATAGAGGAAAAGAGAGAGGGATTGGGAACTCTTGGGTTTGTTCTTCGTGGACATTGTAAAGGGGTTCAAAGCAATTGTAATCTCTTGTAAAGACTCTTTGATAGTGAAACAGAGGGCTGCTCTCTCCCGCAGACGTAGGTCATCTTTTTGGGGCCGAACTGCGTAACCAAATAGCGGTGTGATTCTTCCTATTCTCTACTCGTGTTTGATTAACTTTATTGCACTGTTGTGATTGCTATTATTTTTAGTATTTGGTTGCCTTTGATATTTGTTCAACTTATTCTTGTTAGAACTCAACATAATGCATAACAGTGTTATCATGGTAAATAATTGATAGCACATGAGGACAACAGAATTGATAGTTATTGTTATATACCACCACCTCTTGATTTTAAACTGAGAACAACATAACTTTTTTCATAATAAATCATTGGTTAGTCCTTATAGATTTGTGCATTAAACCATAGTCATAGAAATATAAGCGTTTATCAGCTTATCTTATCCAGTATTGTGTCCTCTTATACCATCCTTCAATTATATTCTAAAGGAATCACCTATAAATATGCAAAAGTCAGAAACCACGAGTGCCACATTAACAGCAGTCAGAAACCTATTGATGACTGTCACACCCCAGATTAACAACAACAATTGAATCATTAGCTAACATGATCTAGAACAATCAAGCAAGTAGCATACATTCTTGTACAAATTATTTGGATCAGAAAATATAAGTCATTTATATTGGCCTTCTTGAAAATACCAAGCACAAATTTCAGCACACAACTAAGTTTCTACCTGAAAATGAAGCACATATCCCGGTGTTCAGTGACTCTCTCCCCCAAAGAAAATGAAGCACATGCTCAAAATCTACTTGTTTAACATCCTTCTTCCAAGTATACAAAAAACCATTAAGAAAAATCTGTAGAAACAGAAACTAAAAAAGGGAGCAAGCAAGTTATGCGTAAGAAGATTAAAAACAAAACTTAATGATTATCTAAGAACCCAGAATTTGACTTGTATTTTTGTGATGATCCTATTAACTAAAACAGCCCTAGAAATTTAAAAAATGACCCATTCATAATTAAATAACCCCAAAACCATAGATGCTAGGTACAACAACTCTAAACATTCCAAAATAAGGCTACACAGTCAATCCAAGTTCAAAAAAGCAAATAATCAATTTAAAACATGCAAAGGCCCATTGCTAAACAATTTTATGCTTTTTTGTGCATAAGCATTACAAACTCCAATGTATTTCACCATAAGTTTAGATAAAGAAAATACTCCAGAAACCAATACAAAGGAGAGAAAGAGCTTCAGAGGGAAATCACCTTCACTAAGCACATTGAAATAAATGGACCTGCACTTGAATCCCTCTAAAGAGAATATAAATCCATAAAAAATAAGTACATCCATGAAAATCTTACTCTGCTTTTGCTTTTGTTTCTGCTCTCTTCAACTTAAGACTAACAAAAGCATTGGATATCCTCATTAAATATGGGGCTGGCAAGTCTTAGGCACCGCATGATGAATATTGAGAAGATGAAAACTGACCAGATTCGATTTTGATAAAAAAAAAATATACATACAGAGGATGGTCCCAGATCCTACAGGCAAGTATTCAAATTTAAAGGAGATCTATAATTTTACCATGTAATTGAATAACTCTAAATAGGGGTTGAGAAGCATATTTACAAAAAGCATGTTTACAAAGTTTGGTCCCGGGTTTTATCTTGGATACTTGATCCACTGTGTCGGTACTACACTGGTTACTACTAAAGAAGCTATAAATCATTTGACAGAACAGCAATGCCATGAGAGGCAAACACAAACCATTTCTAATAGCACCGATGGTTCCAAACTTCCAATTTTATAACACAGATTCACAATGAATAAGAATCAACCAAATGTCATCCAAATTAATATATTACTACACAAAATTATTGTGCAAGATTATAAAAAGCAACACCCCAGAGTTGAAACCCAGTCGACTAAATTTATGTAGTCATTCCAAGTTAATTTCAAGAGCATTGATAAGATTTTTTTCAAAAGCAAGGTACTCAAACGAATATTAAGGCCCACTGTTAACATATTACTACAATGAATATGTTCAGAAACATTGGCATAAATACACAAAAATGTTCCTAAATAAATAGCACACCTATAATAAGATAACAACAAAGATTATGCCACATATAATATCACAAATAAATCAGATCCAAACATTTTGTTAGTTTTTTCTGCTGCCCGAGGTTTTTGGCGAGGGGAACCTTCAACCTATGCTTCAGTATCCTCTTTTTCCTCTGAAGCTTAGCAACACCAAAGAGTAAAACAAACACAAAGAAGATTGTAAACAATAAAAGATAAACACCCAAAGTATTATGGAGAAGAAACACCTCAAATTAAAACTGACCAGATTCGTTTTTGATAAAAAAAATTTCCTGCTGGAGCAAAACCCACTTCCTACATCTTCTTTTTTCTTACCCTTTGTCGTACCCTAATTTTGTCCGGCCACTTTATTTTAATTTATTTTTGCTTATTAAAATTAGTAGTAGTAATATTAAATAAATAAATAAATAAAAATAATATTTTTGGTCTCATAGAATGAATAAAGAAAATAAAAAATAAGGCAAAAGAAAGAAATAGAAAAAATAAGGCAAAAGATCCTCTTCCATCCCTTTCCTTTTCAGAAAGCATATTTTGGAGAATCAATCAAATCTCCCTTTCTTAATCTCAAACAAATCACACCAAAATCCTCCTTTTTTCGATAATATGTCTCAGATTTATGGAGATTCGGTTGAGAGGAAAACATAGACATCAAGAACCAAATCAGGGAGTGATTCTATTCTCTTTTTCTTCATTTATTTCCTTTTATTCTCAGTTTATTTTGATCCTGATCTTTCTTTGTTTCAGAATGCATTCAAGAATGCTATAAAAGCCTCTCAAAGAGGAGAAAAAGAGGGGAGCGAACCGAGGAGAGTTTTCGGGATCTGAAAAGAGTCACCAAGAGAGCGTTCTGGATCTCAAAAAAAAAAGGGAAACTGATTTTTGAATCTGAGGAGAGACAAAAGCGAGAGCAAGGCCGCTGCTGAGATCTTTGTGAGACCACAAAAGAAAAACAAACACTGTTAGTTTTAGGTGGATTTAATTTTTTGCTACACTGTAAATTTCAGGGTCCCGAGTTGTTCGCCCAGGTTTCATCTCCTTCTCTTATTTCTTTTTCTTTTTTGATCTGTAATAGCAATTCAGATTGTTAGCCTTAATCTATTCTATTATATTTCTTCAGCTTGCTTTATTTTTTATTAACTTTTTTATTTATCTTTCTATTTGGATCGTGTTTATTTGTTGCTGCTGAGTTTTTTTTATTTATCTTCTCATTTTACATCATGTGAGGCTCAAAGCTAGTGTTAGGGTTTGGCCTCCCAATGGGGTCAAACCTTGTAGGGACCGAATTGCAAATTTCCCATTAAGAGGGGCATCAAAGCGAAAAAGAAAAGTTTCTACCTTTTTTCATTTATATTTTTTTTCTTTAATAAGTTAACATAATCGAAATCATGTTTATTTTCTTTTCCAAAGTTTCCTTTTTTTCATTTCTGTGTTATTTTTAAAAAAGGAATGAAGTAATAATATTAAAAAATGAATTTTTCTGGATTCTAACAAAAATAATAATAAAGCTTTCTTTTTTAAACGAAGTACTTTTCTTTTTTAAATAAATTAGTTTTTAGGCACTATTGCTAATAAAACCAAAAAGGGAATCAATTTTAGGCAAACATTCTTTTTGAATAATTAAAGGTACCATTTATGGGCGTTTTAAGGGTGCTAATACCTTCTCTATGCGTAACCAACTCCCGAACTCAAATCTGGTTCAAAAGACCTTTTTTTTTCTTTATTAAATTCCAAAATAGGTTTTCCAATGTTTCCTAAAATAAATATTGGTGGCGGCTCCATTTAAATTTTTAGGGTGGTTGTCACAGCTGGCGACTCCACTGGGGACTTTAGAGAGTTAGGCCTTAGAATTGTTTGAATTAATTTGTTTGCCTATCATATGATTTATTTCCCTTTTCTTTCTTTTGTTCTTATTTTTTTTTAATCTATTTGTTTTAATTTTGCTTTATTCTATTTTTTTACATGTATATATGAACTTTAGGATAGTCACCATGTATATATTGTTTTATTTATTTTGCAGCGGGTAGTTTTAAGTTTGCTCCTTTACACACTTCACTTTATACACTTTATTTACACACACTATGAGTGGGTGCCCTATACCCGGGCCCGAGTGAACCTTAAGTTAGGAGAGGCTGTGTAATGGGTGCTCTGCTGGACGTACGGCCTATGAAGACCTCACCTAGAGTTTGACTCTATTTGAGAAAAAAATCATCCTTTATTTTCTTTTCCAAAGTTTCCTTTTTTTCATTTCTGTGTTATTTTTAAAAAAGGGATGAAGTAATAATATTAAAAAATGAATTTTTCTGGATTCTAACAAAAATAATAATAAAGCTTTCTTTTTTAAACGAAGTACTTTTCTTTTTTAAATAAATTAGTTTTTAGGCACTATTGCTAATAAAACCAAAAAGGGAATCAATTTTAGGCAAACATTCTTTTTGAATAATTAAAGGTACCATTTATGGGAGTTTTAGGGGTGTTAATACCTTCCCTATGCGTAACCAACTCCCGAACTCAAATCTGGTTCAAAAGACCTTTTTTTTTCTTTATTAAATTCCAAAATAGGTTTTCCAATGTTTCCTAAAATAAATATTGGTGGCGGCTCCATTTAAATTTTTAGGGTGGTTGTCACAGCTGGCGACTCCACTGGGGACTTTAGAGAGTTAGGTCTTAGAATTGTTTGAATTAATTTATTTGCCTATCATATGATTTATTTCCCTTTTCTTTCTTTTGTTCTTATTTTTTTTTAATCTATTTGTTTTAATTTTGCTTTATTCTATTTTTTTTACATGTATATATGAACTTTAGGATAGTCACCATGTATATATTGTTTTATTTATTTTGTAGCGGGTAGTTTTAAGTTTGCTCCTTTACACACTTCACTTTATACACTTTATTTACACACACTATGAGTGGGTGCCCTATACCCGGGCCCGAGTGAACCTTAAGTTAGGAGAGGTTGTGTAATGGGTGCTCTGCTGGACGTACGGCCTATGAAGGCCTCACCTGGAGTTTGACTCTATTTGAGAAAAAAATCATCCTTTAATAGTATACCTATTATTGGTGGTGACATTCTCAAGTGGAACCCTTGGCTCTAGGGACCTTTTAGATTAGTAACTTAAATCCACCCAATGGAAAGATATTTATGTGAACCATAGACCCTTTTTAAGGAGCTACCGACTCATATCACAAAAGGAGCATACCTTATCCCATTTTTTACGTGTCAAAAGTCGTATGACCTAATATCTTAGGAAATACCGGCCTACATCACAAGGGGCACACTCTGCCCGTTTTTTCCTTCATCCATTTATTTTCCATAAATGATATTTTTCTCTAAAAAATATTATTTGTTCTTCTTTGCAAAAAAAAAAAAACACAGTTTTAAAAAATTATTTTCCCTTCGCATTCTTTTTCCCTCTAAAAAATAAATTTTCGAAAAAAAAGCATTTTCTCTCTTTTTTTTAGCGACATTTCTCATTATCATTGCATTTATTTTATTTTTATAAAAAAAATAAATAAATAAAAAATGTTTCTCATTTCTCCATCATATTCTTTTGCATGAAATGTACATGGAAAAAAAACATTCATGGCATGCATAATCATGGCATCTTCATAATATAACTCATTTTTCCCCCTCCACAGAAAATAGATACGCATAAGTTTTCCCTGCATCCCTACTGGACCCGAGCCCAATCTAGACTCATGGACTTATTGGAACAGAATCAGCAAGCGATGAGAGAAGAACTCGACCAAATTAAGGGTAAGATGGACAAGATATTGGACCTCTTGCAGAACTTAGGTGCAAAATTGACCATTGATGAGAACCATTCCACCAGCACTAATGAGTATCGAGAGGCTTCCAATGGCCCATCAGGAGACCCCCTAGATCAAGAGAGACTCCAAATTGTGGAAGATTGGCTGAAAGCAATTGAAGGGGCAAATCATATTGGGTTCAAAGCTTCAGAAGTATGTTTGGTCCTGGACGTGGTAATTCCTCCAAAATTCAAAGTCTCTGAGTTCGTCAAGTATGAAGGCTTAACTTGTCCAAAAAGCCACCTCATCATGTACTGCCGGAAGATGGCCTCCTGCTCCAGTAATGATAAGCTCCTAATCCACTTCTTCCAAGAGAGTCTTACTGGGGCATCCCTACGCTGGTATATGCAGTTAGAGTGGGGCAAAATCAACTCCTGGAACGATTTGGCCAAAGCTTTCATCAAACAGTATAAGTACAATATGGATATGGCTCCTGGCCGCTCCGAGTTGCAAACCATGGTAAAAGGGGGCAATGAAAGCTTCAAAGAGTATGCCTAAAGATGGAGATGGATTGCAGCCCAAGTGGAACCTCCTCTATCTGAGAAAGAGATGGTTACCATGTTCACTGACACACTTCAACAACCCTTCTATGATCTGATGATGGGAAACATCTCTTCAAGCTTCTCAGATCTAGTTGTTGTCGGAGAAAGAGTGGAAGCCGGGATAACAAGCGGAAGGATTGGCAACCTCGAAGCTCAACAACCATTGCGCAGTATAGGTTAAGAGATGGAAGAAGAAACAAACGCTGCTCATCACAATATGCCAAGTTGGGGCAGTGGGTCATTCAATTGAGAATTGCTGAGGCTTTGAAATACAAAGGGCAAGATCTGATCAACGCCAAGTGGTTGGACTTTAAGAAAGAAAACTTTGTTTACTTTTTATGCTTTTGCTCCAAGCCCGAGGGCATATCTTGTAAAGGGCTCATTATGTTCTCATCTTTTCAGGTCATCAATAAAACTGCAATTTGAATTTTTTTAATTCAGCTCATAGAAATAATGGTAAAGCAAATGCGCAATTATCAAAAATTAATTTTTGTGAAAATTTGAGCAATGAGATTTTGAGATGAAGTTTGGCCGTTTTTATCTATCCAAAAATATAAAAAAAATATTTATCCCTTGCTAACCCTTTTGAGCCTAAAAAAAAAATTCTTTCAAATACCCTAAACAAGGATCACCCATACATTGAAGGCTAGCACAACAGTCCATTAAATTTTGTCTATTAAAAAAAAATGCAAAGCAAGCAAGCAAATATCAAATGCAACATATTAAGACACTTGCAAAAAAAATTTGAATAAAAATGCAAAAGCAAAACACGCCAATTGCGTTAGCAACCATCCAAGTGCATCTTGGCACTAAAGATCCTTGTTTTCATAAACCCTTAAACACTTTTTGGGCCTGAAATATCCTTTCTTTCATAGCCCTTAACCCTTGGCCACGTACAACCCTAATAAAGCCCATTCTGATCAAAAGTCAAATTGCTCATATTTTCTTAAAACTTGATTTTTTGAAAGAGGAAATCCATATAAACTCCTTAGTGCAGTTGCCATACCTAAAAAAAAAAAGAATACAAAATAAAATGCTCGCTGGGCTGAAAACCCGAAAGGGCGGTCTAGGCAGAAGTTAGAGCGACCCGCTAGGTTGAAAACTCGCAAAGAGCGGCCTAGGCAGAAATTAGGGTCAAATTCACAAACATGTCAACCCGAATTGTACATCTTGGACCTAAGCATAAACCAAGAAGCTAGGGGGCAAAAGCTAGGTCCATCATCTACAAGCTTCACATTCATTCCGGTTTCAGAACTACGCAAGGTGATCTGTCTCTCAACATAGATCCTTCCTCACATGGCTGGACGAAGGCCAAAGGGATACTGAAAAGTCTCTATGGATCAAAGTTTGTCAATCTAATCCTTCCAAAGGCATTCAAAGCATGAAGATGAAACTTTGAAGATCCATAAAATGATTTATCAAGGGGCAAATACGCAAACCTGGTGCATTGCAAAGTCAACCATTTGGACAAGCAAGCCAACATAAAGTTATCACCCCACGAGTCTAGGGGCAGAGTCCTCAAAGGAATTCAGGGAAATCAAAAAAAAATCAAAACAATAATAATATTCGTGCATAGCATACCATTCATTGTTTTTTGCATAATCGTTAATACTTTTGGGTCCCCGACCCACCTTCAAAATCATTTCTCTAAAAACAAAACAATATTCATGCATAGTATATCATTCAATGCAACTGGCATGATCACAAATACTTCTAGGCCTCAGACCCACCTTCAAAATCATTTCTCTAAAAATAAAATTTTTTCATGCATGGCATACCATTCATTGCATCCTGCATGACCATCAAAGCTTTTGGGTCCATTAACCCACCCTCTCAAATATTACATACAGTTGGTCTGATGTTACTCAGTAAGAACTAGTACTCAACCTATTCAATCTATTAGCATGAGTTAGGAACCTGTCCTACACCTTGCTGGAAATCTGACCCGTCACCTTGAGAATCTGACCCAAGCCTTTAGTCGGGAACCTGACCTGCGTCTTGAATCTTCCTCAATTATGGAATTCGATCCACACGTTTTAACAAGAGTTAGGAATCTGACCTATACCTTGTTGGGAATCTGACCCGAACTGTTTCGAGTGACGGAGAAGCTCGTACCCTGGACGTTCGCTTGCGATAGGGAAACTAGTCCATGCTTTAGCAAGAGTTAGGATTCTGACCTACACCTTGTCGGGAATCTGACCCGAACCTATATTGAGTGACAGAGAAACTCATATCACGGACATTCCTTAAAGTAAGGTAGTCAATCTGTACCTTTTAGCAAGAGTTAAGAACCTGACTTACCCTTGTTGGGAATCTGACCCAGACTTGTGTCGAGTGACGAAGAAGCTCGCACCCCAGACTTACCCTAAGTAGGGAAGTAATCAATACCAAAGATGTGAGGATTAAGAACCAAACCTATGCCTTACTAGGAATTCACTAGGAAGCCAAACCTAGAATCTCCCGCCAATTTTTGTGAGAATCATAGTCAGACCTATGCCTTACTAGGAATTCACTAGGAAGCCGAACCTAGAATCTCCCGCCAATTTTTGTGAGAATCATAGTCAGACCTATGCCTTACTAGGAATTCACTAGGAAGCCGAACCTAGAATCTCCCGCCAATTTTTGTAAGAATCATAGTCAAGCCTATGCCTTACCAGGAATTCACTAGGAATCGAACCTAGAATCTCTCACCTATTTTGTAAGAGTTAGGAACAAAACCTATGCCTTACCGGGAATTCACTAGGAATCAGACCTAGAATCCCAAAGCAAAGTCGGGAGCCAATCTCGCATCCTCAAACAATTTCGTTCTAGACAAAATTAGAGTCATTTATCCTTAATTACCTTTTACAACGAATGCACGAAGACCTTCGAGTAAAATGTAATTAAGGAGGGGCAGCTGTCGTACCCTAATTTTGTCCGACCTCTTTCTTTTAATTTATTTTTGCTTATTAAAATTAGTAGTAGTAATATTAAATAAATAAATAAATAAAAATAATATTTTTGGTCTCATAGAATGAATAAAGAAAATAAAAAAATAAGACAAAAGAAAGAAATAGAAAAAATAAGGCAAAAGATCCTCTTCCATCCATTTCCTTTTCAGAAAGCATATTTTGGAGAATCAATCATATCTCCCTTTCTTAATCTCAAACCAAATCACACCAAAATCCCCCTTTTTCGATAATATGTCTCAGATTTATGGAGATTCGGTTGAGAGGAAAACATAGACATCCAGAACCAAATCAGGGAGTGATTCTATTCTCTTTTTCTTCATTTATTTCCTTTTATTCCCAGTTTATTTGGATCCTGATCTTTCTTTGTTTCTGTAACAGATTCGAAGAATGCTATAAAAGTCTGTCAAAGAGGAGAAAAAAGGAGCGAACCGATGAGAGTTTTTGGGATCTGAAAAGAGTCACCAAGAGAGCGTTCTGGAAAAAAAAGGGAAGTTGATTTTTGAATCTGAGGAAAGACAGAAGCGAGAGCAAGGCCGCTGCTGAGATATTTGTGAGGCCACAAAAGAAAAACAAACACTCTTAGTTTTAGGTAGATTTAATTTTTTGCTACTTCATAAATTTCTGGGTCCCGAGTTGTTCGCCCAGGTTTCATCTCCTTCTCTTATTTCTTTTTCTTTTTTGATCTGTAATAGCAATTCAGATTGTTAGCCTCAATCTATTCTATTATATTTCTGAAGCTTGCTTTATTTTTTATTAACTTTTTTATTTTTATTTATCTTTCTATTTGGATCGTGTTTATTTGTTGCTGCTGAGTTTTTTTTTATTTATCTTCTCATTTTACATCATGTGAGGCTCAAAGCTAGTGTTAGGGTTTGGCCTCCCAATGGGGCCAAACCTTGTAGGGACCGAATTGCAAATTTCCCATTAAGAGGGGCATCAAAGCGAAAAAGGAAAGTTTCTACCTTTTTTATTTATATTTTTTTTCTTTAATAAGTTAACATAATCGAAATCATGTTTATTTTCTTTTCCAAAGTTTCCTTTTTTTCATTTATGTGTTATTTTTTAAAAAGGGATGAAGTAATAATATTAAAAAATAAATTTTTCTGAATTCTAACAAAAATAATAATAAAGCTTTCTTTTTGAAACGAAGTACTTTTCTTTTTTAAATAAATTAGTTTTTAGGCACTATTGCTAATAAAACCAAAAAGGGAATCAATTTTAGGCAAATATTCTTTTCGAATAATTAAATGTACCATTTATGGGCGTTTTAGGGGTGCTAATACCTTCCCTATGCGTAACCAACTCCCGAACTCAAATCTGGTTCAAAAGACCTTTTTTTTTTCTTTATTAAATTCAAAAATAGGTTTTCCAATATTTCCTAAAATAAATATTGGTGGCGGCTCCATTTAAATTTTTAGGGTGGTTGTCACACCCTTTCACCATTTTTGCTCTGCATATTGAGGGAAATGAAAATTCAAAATCTAAAACTAAAAAAAAAAAACAAAATAAGAGAACAAACTGGGGATTAGATGGTGCCCGCGATGGAAGCTTCGAGGAAGGAGAATGAGGAGGGAGAAGATGCTGCAAAAACTGTTGTGACACTCTCGTTTTTACCGTTAGTTAATTCGTCTGTTTTCTGTGTTATGCGTATTACGCTGGTAATACGTATTTTGTGCTGTTAATCAAGTGAGTGAATTTTATAAAAGAAAATTATATTTGGGACTTAATATATTTTATTAAGTCATAGTTAAAATTTCAGTTCAAATTTTCACCGTTTTTCGGTCGCGTTTTGAACTACCCGGGTAAGATTTTACCCGACATAAGACTTTAATTCGACCAAAATATTTTTAGTATTTGGAATTTGAGTGTTTTATATTATTTTAGATTTATTAAAATTGGTTTGGTGACTTTTGGATGAATTTTTATTATAATGTACTTTCTACGCGGTTAAAACACGAGACGCGTAAAACCGAATGCGCGACGAAATGGGAACTAATACCCCCTTGATTTCGTGAGGAACAATCTGATGTGGTCAGGGGTGATTTGTTTTTATTGGGCAAAAAGAAAGTGGGTGGGATTTATTTCCCTAATGATTAGATTTTGGTTGCATTTTTGGCTAAAAAGGGTAGCCTTTTTACTAGGCTATAGTCATAAAACTCAAGTGGGATCTTCTCTTCCCATAACCTGCCAATGGCCGCCCCATTCAACCAATGGGAATGGCTAGCTTAATTCAAAAAAAATGGTGTACACAAAGGGGTTAAGTGATGGTAATGATTAGTGGCTAAGTTTAGGGTTTTTGGGCCTTGTGTTGGCCAATGAATGAAGAAGCTTCTCTCCCCTCCCTTTGTACATGAGTTGGTCGAACCTTTTAGGGGCTGGAGGAGTCTCATTTCAGTTCATTCTTCTTTGTGTGTGGTGTGGGAAAGTAGAGAGAAAATAAGAGAGAAGTAGAGAAAGAACTAGAAGGAGAATTAGGAACACTTAGCAAGCAAAACACAAAGTTTTTCCTCCTCTTCCTCTTACCTTTATCGCCACTAAACAGCCCCATAGTGAGGGTAATATACTCATCTCTTCTTGATTCTTATCATGGTTATGCATGTTACTTTGTTTTCCTTTGGAAATAAGTTTTTCTCTTGTCTCTTTAGTCTCCAAAACCGTGGTCTTGCATGTAGGTTTTAGGTGTTGAACCTTTGATTTTTCTTACTTATTTCTTCATGCATGTTCTTGATAATGATCAAGGAAGCAAAATGACAAATTTTTCCCTTCCTTGAAGAGCCCAAGGCCATGACCTAAGGAGGGAAAAGAATAGAGTGTCTTCCATGTGAATCTTATCTTGCATGTGGTTGTTGTTGTTGTTGTTGTTATTGTTGTTGATTCATGGTTTTCAAGGAGATGATTTTGGAAAAAGTTGTTCAAAACCTCTTGATGATGAGGATCTCAAGCTTGAGTAGACCCAAGTGTTTCCGAGAGAAGAGATTGAGTCAAGAAAAGGTGTGTTAATTTATTTCTTGTTGTTCTTCTAAAGCCCTAAAAAAAAATCTGCACTGACATATGTTTTGTGTTTTGGTCATAACGTTTTCCACAGATATCCGTTTTTGTTGATTCTTGATTTTCTGGAAACTAGACTCATTTATATACATTTTGCACACAAATTTTACTGAATTTGGTTGAGTATTAATAATTTAAAATACGTTACAATTTGAAAGATAGAATCTGTCTTTTCTGTACACCCGAAAATGGTCTTGCAAAATTGTACCAAATGGCTAATGATTTGTTAAATTAAAATTCACTTTCAAAAACTAGACACTTCAAGCTTTTCAGGGAGTGGTCATTCGCTCAAAACCGACGTCGTTTGCTATATTAACAAAATTGTTGAAGTTGGAGTACAGATTTAAGTTTTCATAGGTTTTGTGTAACACCCTCTATTTTTTATTTTTATTTATTTAAACTAGTAGAACTATTGTTGTTATTATTATTATTATTATTATTATTATCATCGATGTTAGTGTTATTATTAATATAATTATTGTAGTGTTAGAGTATATTTATAGAGGTGATTATATTATATTTGTGTATATATGTATAGTATGTGAATTATATATTAATTGTACTTATAATAATATGTAATTGTGTTGATAGTTAATGGCACATAACCATATTTATACTTATATTTATATGGTGTTTATAATAGGATAAGATCATTCATGTTACTATGTAGTTATATAGTAATCAGTGATTGTATTTATATTAATATTTGGTCATGTATATATTAATGTTAGATTGTATAAGCATCGATAAGAGTTTGCATTAATATGAGATTATCTATATTAATATGAGATTGTAATTATAATTATGTATAATTGTGCCTATAATTATAGTACAAGATATTGTATGGTTTTGCATTAAATCAGGATTATGTAATCGGTTAGATGTGATAGAGACTTAATCATTGAGTTGATGAGCCTACCTTATCTTACTCCTTAAAGTTTCGAATAGATATGAGACAGATTTAATAGGAATCATAATTAAGGTAGGATAATCTTTTCTCGGTTATCTCTTGAGATCTTATCTTAATCTTCAAAAGATTTTATCTAGAAACAATTACCAATTCTATATCTAAACTTCCATTGTCTTTTTGACCTATTTAGAGTCCAAAATAGGACTTGCTAATGAGACACATTTTTGTAGATCTCTCTCTAAGCTTTCCAACGTCACCAAGCACTCCTAAATCGGATATATCTAGCTCAAGTTACATCAAAAACTGAGGTGCAGTGTCGTTGTACCCGAGGCATTAATTCTTATACGTGTTTTAGTGAGTTTTGACCCATTGGGCTTGACCCAAGTAACCCAAATCGACCTGAAACTCTTGGGGATGATTAAACCACCTAACCCTAACCCTAAAGGCTCATTTTAAACCAGTTCTACTCATCCTAATCCTATCTAAGAGCTGCCCAAGGAACCTAAGGAGGATCTCACCATTTTTACCAAACTCACTCGTTTCTCGTCAGAATTCAACGCCGTTTGAAGTGCCATGACCAGGGCGACTTCCTTTACATTCTAGCATCATTCCTAGTCCATCAAGAACAATTTTCTAACCTTCTTCTCTCCATTTTCGTGTGACCTCAAAGGTAAGCCATTCCCATTATTTTCTTTTAATTTCACTCATTAGAAAGCCACTAATACTTAGTTTTCTCAATAAAGCTTTGACCTTTCCTCTTGCTCGTGCCATTCAAACTCCTGGGCTTAGAGTTATTTTGTTAGGAAGGAAAGCGACCAAGGTAAGGGCTTTTCTCCTACAAGTTAGAGCTAAACATTGGTGGTTGTTTAAATATGGATATAATTTCGTGTAGTGTCTTATTTATAGGAAAAAGTTTATATTTTTATGAAATATAAATCTATGATGTTCTTCTATCCAATTTTAATTTTCGTGTACTCCTCTAAATAAATGTGTTGATGATTTTTCTTGCTATTTTGTTGATTCTAGATTCATATGTTGTTGAAAATTTGTGTGGGTATATTTTTTTTAGTGCAAAAGATTTATTCCATTTTGTCTCTTGATGATGATGGTTACTCTTTGGTCTTTGATAACATGAACATGATTAATTCTAAAGTTGATCAATCTTTATAAGATGGGATAATCAAGAGTAATAAAATAAATAATAGTTAATTGTTATAAATTTGTGGGAAGCGATTTATAGATGTTTAATAATATGTAGTTGGTTGATGATTTGTTATATTTAATTTGATGAGGAAGAACGATTTATAATTACAACAACAAGAAACAACAAGCATCCATATATATATATATATATATTCGAAACCTATCTAGACTTCAAAAGATTTTATCTAGAAACAATTACCAATTCTGTATCTAGACTTCTATTATCTAGTATGGATGCTTGTTGTTTCTTGTTGTTGTAACTTAGTGCAAATCGAATTATGTGTATTTTATTAATAGGAGTATTGTTGATTGTTGTTATTCTCTTGATGGATGTGTACTTGTTGTTCTAAACCGTTAAATGGTGATGTTATTTTGTAAAAGAAATTTTGATATGTGTTATATGGATATAATGTGTGGTGGATTTTCTGGTGAATTACTTCTCGCGGCATGAATTGACTTGATTAAATGACATGCATCATATAGAGTGGCATGTGTAGGGCCTTCGTGGCAGTGATATGTTTTGATTCCCCATTGGTATGGGAGGTAGCTATTACTTTTGGGACGACCCTCGTGGTCAAGGCCTTTGTGGCGGTGATATGTTTTGATTCCCCATTGGTATGGGAGGTAGCTATTATTTTTGGACGACCTTCGTGGTTAAGGCCTTCGTGGCGGTGTTAAATTAAATTCCCCATTGGTATGGGATGACTATATCGCGATCTTGAGAGTCTTGCATAAGACATGCATACTAACTTGAATATCCTGATTTTTGTGATGTTGTAAACGTGATGATTTTATTTGTAAGTTAGTATAAAGAAGAAGAAAAAAAGGTGAATAGATCCTCTTATGCCTTCGGAGTACTCCACGAGTGCTGACTCTGAGTCCATTGGGGGACGCGTTAGGCTTCCGCCTAACAAACGGTTTAGAGGAGATTGACCAGCTTAGGAGGTTTTCGAGTTGGGTTGTACTGTTATCTTTGATGTGGGTCTTTAGTTGGGCGTCTTTTGGTGATGTGTGGGTCCTTGTTTTTCATTGGTATCTTCTTATTGTTGTAGTATTTCGGTTACACCAGACTCTGAATGCGCCTGCGAGCGTATCCGGTGTATTTACTTTATCTATGTGACTTATGCACTGTGTTTTCGAATTAATTTGTTTCCGCACCCATCATTTCGAAAAGTCTTTTGAAAAAAAAAACTCTCTTTTCCACTTACAAACGATTTGGCCTCGAAAGAAAACCAGCATTCAAATATTTTCGCATCGTTTTGGGTAGGACATGTGGCACTCATAGTTGGGGTGTTACAACTGTGAACCTCAAAAACCTCAAAAATCTAGCCTCCAGAATAACCAATCCCCCAGTAAACCACAAAAAGAAGAAGATAAATAGTAGATGCAGCATCAAGATCCGTTATCTCCACCCCATATTCTTCGTGCATCACGCCAGCATGCCAGAAAGGGATTTTTTTATTACAGAGGAGGAAGAAGGGGGCGAATCTGTGAAGGGAGGAGGAAGAGCAAAATGGAAGGAGAAGATGGAGGAGGAAGGTAGGAGGGAGATCATCTCAGAAGTGGTGGCCGCAAGTGGTGGCAGCGGAAGTGGTGTTGGTGAAAGTGGTTCTCACGGGGAAAAAACAGAGAAAGGACAAAAAAAAAAGGGAAGGGAAGGGAAAACAATGGATGAAAAGAGAGAAAGATGGGGATGAGTGAATAAGTTGGGATTTCTGTTCCCAAATTTTGAATTAGGACCTAAATTGTCAATTTTAGCCTTAAAAATATGATGTGTCAGTGATTTATGATTCTAATTTGGTATTTTCGCAGCCTAATCTACTATCAATAGATTCATCAATTCTGAATGTCACCAAGCCGATTCCAAAAGTCCATATTCTTATTGGCCTAATTAACTTAGCCCAAGCAACAATTCAGCTAGTTAGTTGTTAACACCTCGCTCAAGTGACCCAAATTCGGTTGATATTGTCGACTAACCTTGCAACTCGATTGCTTGCCGTATTTGGATAACACTCAATTATTTCTTGGGTGTTAAAAATTTCCCTACACATCACTTAACTGAGTTACAATGGAATCCAAATTTCTTGAGCTCCGCGTAAATGATAACCTTCTGCGCTAACTAAATCTTATCAGCTGATCTTTTGTTTCTCCCTAAACGGCTATTTGAATTAAATGATAAAATTGTTTTAATCTTATCATTATTCTTTAGTAACTTCTAGCCCCTTTTAAAAATTATTTGAACGGCTCTTGCTTCTAAATTCCCAAATCCTTTTTAAAGTCTTCAAGCTCTCATTCCTTTTCGCTGCATCCAATAACCATGTCTTCAAATTCTGATTCCCAAAACCAAAGCCAAGATGACAACAACGAACTTTTTTCGACTTCGACTATTAGTCGATCACCAACCCTTCCTAAAGAAGACGACATGATTCAAGCTTTATATTCCACCCAAGACTTTCTAACCTTGAATCATTCTACCTCTAAAGAAGAAACCGGTATGGTGTATCTGAATCACTACATCATTCATGAAGATTATGCTCTCCAGCTGTAATTGGTACATTATTATGAAGAGTACGAATGACTTGCGTTCTTAGCCTCATAAATCTTCAAAATATGTCGATTTCTTTACTAGAGTGGCCACGGATAAAGCTGAAGATTGGAAGAAATTGGGCCTCTATGAAATCATCATATTGTCTAAACATGATGTCCCTTTGAACATGAGACTCCTTTTCGACTTCACATGATTTTGGTCTACAACCACCAACACCTTCACCTTTCCTTTTAGCATGATGACTCTCAATTCACTAGATGTGGCTACCATCACAAAAATTTCGTTGCTTGGTGAAGAAGTTTATGCTCTCCATACCCAGGCAATTGAAGACTAGGCATTCATTATGCCAAGAAAGACTCAAATTAGACCAATTTCGTTACTACCAATGCAAAACATGACTCACAACTTCAGCTGTGTACAAGAGTAAAATTATCTTCAGCACCGATTGATAATTTGGAGGAATTGACTGTCAACCATTTGATATGTATAGATCAATGCCTTTGGAATGAAAATATGAGTCGTTTGATGTTTTAAGTTGGGGCTATTTTGCAGATGCCACTGGTAGCATCAGTAAAGCATGACCAAATTATTTGGCATAGGATCAATAATGGAGTATGTCCGTCAAGGCAACTTATAACTTGTGTCAGGAATTACTGCTTCATTTTTCTCAATTTACGATACAAGGGAACTGGAAGTTAATATGGAAGCTTCAGTCCTGCCAAGAGTTGGAAATTTTATTTGGAGATGTCGCATAAATTGTTTACCAACACATTCTAGGCCCCGTGAGAAAGGCATCTCGTGTTCAACCATATGTGCAGTATGTGAAAGTAATTTGGAGAACATACGACATTTGTTTGTCACTTGTCCAAAGAGTATGGAATGTTGGGTGAAGGAAAATTTATGGAAAGTCATTGAAGACAACTCGAACCGATCAGATAATTTTAAGGATCTATTTTTTTTCCCTTTCTTGCGGTTTGTGAGCGGCTGACTAAACCTCAAATTATCAACTTTGTGATGGTGTTATGGTCATTGTGGTGTAGCAAAAACTGTCGATTATGGGAAGGAAAAGAGGATACCTCTCATTAGATACTCTTGTGAGCAAGTCATGTTTGGACTGAATTGGTTTTGGCAAATGCGGTAAGGGGACCAAACTAGCAGAGTAATTCATACGACCATTGATCACAATTGGAAGAAGCCACCTATGGGATTTCTTAAGTGCAATCGTGATGCTTCTTTTGTGAGGGATTTTTCAAAATATATATTTGGAAGAATTATGATCTTAACGGTTAAGTAAATAACATGGTATAATGTTGACACAAATTCTCGTTGGGTTTAGTGGTTGCAGGCGTTTCATGAAACCATGCGACCCGTGTTTGAACCCGCTGTCGGACAGTTTTCAACAGGAAATCGCATCCAGCAGGGTTCGAACTTGACACCCTATAGTGAAGGGAGGCGAATGACAACCGCTGGGACAAAGTGGTGCTTACGTCATGGATCAAACCCGATTAATCTATAATGTTTGATATTAACCAGTGTTATGAAAAGTTGTTTCCCTTCTTTGAGAGGTATGAGTTGCCCTATAAATAGAGGCTCTATGCATGCAGGAAAACATACGAATTTCATGCTTTTGCTTTGCAAAACTTCACCAAAATTCAATCTCTAAATCATTCCTTTCCTTATTTAGTGCACAAGATAAAGTGAGAAAACTTTATTCTGTAAACTATCATTGATTGATAGGCTTGAAGTGTGTGTGCAAACCACTTCAAGAAATCCAAAGTATCCTGAAGAGGATTCGCCAAAAACCCATTGCATCCAATCTATCAAGATTGATGGAGACGAATCGAGCCTAAAGCTTAGTGTGGTACATACACTTTGGATCTTTTGTGCAACAATCATTATCTTGTTCTTCTTTCCAGTGCTGCAACATCTCCATCAAATCAAGGTTCTAACATCTTTCACTGCTCATAGTACTACAACAGGTTGGGGTATGTGTATTAGAGGTGAGGTAGGAGATTTTCTTATCACTAAAACAAGGTGGAGCTCACCTATGGTTGAAGTTAATGAGGTTGAAGCAATGGGTCTTCTCCAGGCTTTGTATTGGGCAAAAGAGGTTGATTTTGATTGTGTTGTTTTTTATTTAGATTTTGAGCTTGTAGCGAATATCACTAGCTCCCCCGTCGACTAACATTTCTAAATTTGGGACCATTATTGATGAGTGTAGGAATATTTTAGAGTCAAAACCAAACTTTGTGGTAGAATTTGTTACGAGACGATCAAATGTAGTTGTTCATACCCTTACGAAGGCTGCTACATCTAAGCTTAGTCACCATTTTTTTTTTGAGTCATTACCTCTTCGTATTTCGGATGCAATATTTATTGAAATGAAAATAGTCAGTTTTTGTTAAAAAAAAAAACTTCCAAACCAAATAGTAAAATCCCATTTGGGCTGGCCGACCGTGGGCTTATACATTTCTGTGTTAAGTTTACTCGATTTAGTTGTGCGCTGCCAATTTCTTAACCCAGCCCTGCACATTGCAGGTCATAAGGTCAAAAATATGGAATCACTTTTTAAAATATAATAACAAAATAACATAACTTTACTCAAATAATTTGTCCCCTGTAATAAGTTAATAAAGTTTATTTTAATTACTATAAACAAAAATTAAACATATAAATAATATATTCTATTTTACGTTTTCATATGATTTTAATAATATCAAATATTTTTTTTGACAGGTTTAATAATATCAAATATAATACTATAGAATAATAGAAAATGACCCATCATTATAGAAATAAAATTATTTATGTTAACTGTAACAACAGATAAATATTGAAAATAAAAATTATTTATGTTAAAATGAAGACGAATAATCCATGTAGTGTTTCATTTGTCAAGGGTGACTTAAACTAAATCAATTACAAAAAACAGCAATTTAAAGAATGGGTCAATAAAAAACTAATAAAATAAATAAATTTTGAAAATAAATAAATAAAATCAATCTATTTTTGAAAGAAAATAAAATCAAACTTAAATTTTTATAAGAATCTTGCTAACAAGTGCTCTAAAGATATTAGTTAAAGAATTCAAATATAAAAGCTTTGTATTGAGAAAAACAACTTTTTAACTTCCAAAAAAATGAATACACAATTTCCAACACAATTAACTATATTATATAAAATAGAGTTTTACGATATGAGACTATGTCACGTGTCAAAACCTGGTCATTCCAATTCCCGCCAAAATATATTTTTTTATTTAACTTATTTATATTTATATTTTTAGATATTCATCAATTAATAAATTGATTTCACCATAAATCATATACTATTTGTATCATTAATTACTAAATCGCTTTCACCGTTAATCATCATAAATGATTTGTTGAGAGGATCTAAATGATTTAAATTGGTATATTTTACATAAATTAATAAATAATTATACGTAACTCAACACATCTAATTTTTCAAAAATGTCAAATATGTCTTTTTTTTTTGTGAACAATATCAAATATGTCTAAACTCCTAATCAAAATCATTATGTATAAATAAATTCGTAGAACATATATTTTTTTTTGGTGAAAGAACATATATATTAATATCAACTATCAACTATATTTATTATATTATATAAAATAGAGTTTTGTCACGTAGACTCATGCCACGAGACAACTTTACATTCATTCTTTTCTCGCTAAAATGCAAAATACTTTTTATTTTTATTTTTTTAATAATTCATGATATTTTATTTATTAAGGAATATCAATCAATCAATACTTATATATAGATTTTTACCATTCAATCAAATTTGAATTAAATCAAATTCAAATTGAAAATGTAATATATTAAAGCATATAAATCAATTAATTATCATATTAGAATCTTTTCCATTTAATCAAAATATTATTTAAGTCATGTGACAACATTAGAATTATTAATTTTTTTGCCTAAATTAATTTCAGTTTCAATTTTTAATTTTTAATTATTTTTTTAATTATAGCAATCGTTATTACCTCATTCAAATTAAACAATAATTTCGCAGTGTGAATTATTAATATATTTCCTTAAATAACTTATCTATTTTTATTTATTATTTATATCAATTATTAATACTATTCATCAATATTGTTACCTCATTCAAATTAAACAATAATTTCGCAGTGTAAATTATTAATATATTTCCTTAAATAACTTATCTATTTTTATTTATTATTTATATCAATTATTAATACTATTCATCAATATTATTTTGATAAAAACTATTCATCAATATTTTAACATATAAATTTGGTTACTTTTAATTTTATAACTTTTCATGAATGATAAGTTTTACTATTCACAGTCATAAAATTTAATTTAAAAATCTTAATATATAGTGTTAAATTTAATATTTTTTTCATAATTTATATATTTTATCTCTTACATATTATTAAAATTTAAAAATTTTCAGTATTCTATTAGAATATAAATATTTCCAGCATTCTATCATTCAAATGATTGTTTATGTTTAGTTATAATAAATACTAAATCAATATGTATTTTTATTTTCCTTCTAATGATTCAATATTAAATGTGAGAAAAACCAGAATTTATTCTAGGATTAATTTGTTGTCCAATAGAGATAATTGATTATCTCTTTTTCATGCTACTTATTTTGAATTTATCTTACTGTAATTTAGATAAATTATTCAGTTGTGTCCTTTATATTTTTTTTGTTGAAATACATAGTTACTAATATTTTATCTCTAAATATAAAGAAAATAGAACCAATATTATTTGTTTTATTTGTTATATTTTAAAATTGGAGTATAAGTATAAATAAATATATTCTCTACTTCATAATGAATTATCTATAATATTTTTTTGAAAAATTTAAATCTGCTAATAATTTTTTTTGAAAAAAGAAACTTCAGATTTATTCTTATACATTGGATACTTTTACAACTCATACAAATAATCTATACGAGTACGGTAAATACACTAATATTTATATATTTGATTATTTAACTAGTGTCATTTGGGCCTCCTTTTTATAACTCAATCCGTATTTTATATGGGCAATGTTTACGGTGCCACAATAATTTAAGTGGCACAAAGTGTCGCAGTAATCAACTTAATTTCGGACCCGAATCGCTTGCAGTCCAATTTCCCGCAGTTGCACATAATTTAGCAAATTGGGAAAAATGCTCACCATTCACACACAAATGCGTTAACTGCGTCAAAATTTTAGTGCAGAAAATCCAATTTCCTTAATTTCCACCATTTGATTTGGCAATCCACTAGATCTAATCATTGATCTTCCCCACTAGATCGGACTGAGATTCTCTCTGGTTACTAAAATTTTAATAGAGAGACATACTCAGTGATTAGATTAAAATAATAATACAAAATGAACAGAAACACCACCTCCACCATTTTGGCCTTTACTCTTTCAATTTTTAACCAATGCGCTGGATGCCTGATTTACATTTGCGAAGTGCGAACAAACTTAATCATATCTATCACAGATGTGCAAATATGAGGGAGATGCCTCATAACTCACAATAAGAGGATCTCATCTCATATATGTGGCCTCTCTCTCTTTCTGTTCGGCTAAGGCATCCAAGGCAATCTCTGTCTCTCCCGTTTCTTTTGTCTTTACTTTTGTGTCTTTATGAATGGTCCCACTTACAAATTTAATGACCCATCCATCATGTTTCTCTTTTACTTTCCGTAAACGTTTTCTACAGCGCACACACTCCCAGTTAATTCCTCTTTCCCCCGTCGTCTACTGCTTTTCCTTTTTCTTTTTTTAAATTAATTTAATTAATCTTCTAAAAAAAGAGAGTATTCAAAAAGGAACGTTGACTCTTCGCTAACCTGCAATCTTCTTTAACTACTTGCAACATTCTCATTTTTTTCATTCTACAACAAATTCCCAGAAAAACATGTAACAAACCCCTCCAAAGCGTTCGTTCCCCGCGTAAAATGGAAGGTCGTCGAAGAGTAACGCTTTATGATCAAATGAAAGCCGGCGACACCAGCAGCAGTCGAAACTCACTAGCCAGTTTCCTCGACGACGTCGTTTTAACCAGCGAGAACCAAAAGAGCCGAAACCAAACTCTCTTAGATATTATCCGAGAGGACGAACCCAACAATAACACGACAAAGGATCGCAAATCGTGGAAAGCTAATTTCAAGGACATGCTTCGCCTCAAGCGTCGCAACTCGGACGAGTCGACTCACCAACAACAACAACAACAACAACAAAACGACGTCGTTCGCGAAGACACCGACAATTCGGATCTGACCACATTGCTTGCCGGCGGAGAGTCCTCCGATGAGGATAATAACGAGCAGGAGACGAGGCAGGTGAGTATGTCGCTGATGGATTTGTTAGAGGAGACCGAAGTGGATTTGGATCCAATGAGCGACAATGATGGTGGCGATGGTGTGGATGAGTATCAGAAACAAGAAGAAGAAGAAGGAGAAGAAGAACCACAAGGGTGTGTGGTGGAGAGTAGTGTGGAGTATAATTGCTGCGTGTGCATGGTGAGGCATAAAGGTGCGGCGTTTATACCGTGTGGACACACGTTTTGCAGGATGTGTTCCAGGGAGCTTTGGGTGAGTAGAGGAAACTGCCCTCTTTGCAACAATTTTATATCGGAAATTCTCGATATTTTCTGATTGCAATAATTGATGATTTTGATGATTTCTTTTCTCCCCTCTGTGTTTGAGATTCGGAATTTTCTTTTCTGGGGTTTTTAATTGTTTTTTCCTCCCTCCTCTATCGATCGATTGTGATGAGTTGGTGGAGTTGCATATGTAAATTGTGTATGACCTCGCTTGCAAATTTGTTATTGTTCATCGAACAATGAATTTTTTATGTAAAACTTTTATGCGATTGTGTCGTCTAGGTCTAATAATTATGTTGTTGTTAGAAAATATGAATACAAAATATTTATTTAATCATCTAACCTACTCCTTTTTGTGATGTGCGCACACCAAAGCCTTAATGCAACAAGAAGTGTAAAATCTCATGTTTATGAAATGCCACATTCCACATGTGACTCATAACTTTTCAATAGAAGTAATAGTGCATTTAGGAGGCAAGTCATGGATAGGGATTACCAACAATCAACGCCTAGACTTGTCATTACTCTTACGCCAGTGCATGTTTTGAAAATGCAACTATGGCTAGCCCGTAATAGATAGTATCACCTAACCCAGTTCCTTTTGTGAAGTACACGTCCAAGTCTGAGTGAATTAATTAAGAAATCCTAACTCATCGCATTGCCACTCATTCAATATCTTCATATTAAGTAATGTCGTCCTAGGACATGCAAAAAATCGAGAGGGACAACAAAGGTACTCTAGCAAGCATTACTCGTGTAGTTGATGCTAGTCATGCCACGAAGCCATTTTTTAGAGGGACAATTTGAGGCTCAATCACAAACTACCAAGATTCTATTGTGGATTAAAAACAAATCAACCACTCACAATGTCATAAATAATCATGCCACATAAGCTCAAGTGTGGGGTAAGTAGGGTGCTTCACCTATAATATACTTGTATCCAATTGGCAATTTTGTAGTAGTAGATATATTTTGTACTAGGGAGATTGTTAATAATTTGATGACCCTCATTGTTTCTGGAGGTGTTCACAGGGGTGGATATGATCGAGTACCGTCACCCCTAGTACAATCAGACCTAAAGTCAGGGTACGTAAGGTGCTAAAAGAAGAGTCCCCCCAAATGACCTAGGAGTACCAGTTTCTATTATAGTCCCTTAACCGCCCAACGATGGTCTGCCCTCTAGTGGCTGTTAGGGTAAGTCCCAGCGAATCTCCATACCAATCATTGCCTAGTCGTACGAGCCTATTAGAGCGTTACATGTATCGCCTCCCAGTCTCGGCTGGACTCTAGCATATTGGGGTACGTGTCACATGGCGTATCGTCCCTCGATCCTCTGACCCGACAGGGCAATAGACCGATCGAACAATCCTTAGGCGTCTTAAGCTAGCAGCCGGTCGAGCCTTTCATGAGCTCGGTCGTCCGACATGGTACATGAGGGAAGATTTCAAAATATCAACTTTTTTTTATATGAAAAATATCAACAAATTTGAAATGCAAAGGGATTAAATTATTATATTTTAATTTTTAACATTTACAAAATCTTTTGTTTGGATAATAATTATAAAATTAAAACTTTAATATAACATTGTGAAACAATTGTGATCTCCAACATCTCAGAGTGAGATTTCTCTTTCTCTTCAAAGTGGTCGCTAACACCCCCGATCAAGTTAACATCAATTTCAAAATTGGTGTGATATCACACAACTACAAATATTCAATCTCGCCTCCATACGCTTTGAGATAACCACAAATTTGGTTTCCTTGTTCGATTAAATTTCGTCTAAACAGGTTTTGTTGAAAATTGAAAATTTCTTTAGGGTCTGTTTATTCAATCTCACCTCCATACGCTTTGAGATAACCACAAATTTGATTTCCGTGTTCGATTAAATTTCGTTTGAACATGCGTTGTTGAATATTGAAAATTTCTTTAGGGCCTGTTTGTGAGTTTGAAGGGAAAGAGAAGGAGAAGGGAAGAAAACACTTGTGGCCAATAATTTATTAATAATATGGAGAAAAATTATCATCAAAAACTCTCTAAAATCTTCCGCTAGTGTTTTTTTTGAGTTTCCCCAAATTGGGGATGGGGGCTATCCTCGCTTCCCCTTCTCGCTTTATCTTTTGCTGAAACTCCATGACATTCCCATTCCCCTCCCCTCCCCTCCTCTTCCCTCCGTTCCCAACTCTCAAATAGACCCTTTATGTTCGGCGTGCAACCTAAAAATTATTCAAACTAAAGATTTTAAAAAACTAACTCTTTTAAAGTAAAATTTCAAATCTGTTCTGAAAAGAACTTATAGATTTGGTACTTCACGATGGTGAAAAGAGGAAAAGTCTGGCAGTCATGTTGGTGCTCCAAACTCCGGTGAGGACGTCGGTGGTGGCCACCTGAAAACACTCCAACGCTGAACTTAGTTCATGAGTGAGGTGGGTGTGAAAGCATTAAATTATGCATACCTAAATAGGTCATGGGAGTTAGCTTATCTAGCTAGGTCATGAGTCTTGGCTTCTATGAGAAGCTATGTAAATTGGGCCTAAATTAATTCGGAGCCCATTAAATTGTTTTTGGGCCTTTTACAGGTCAGGAACATAAGCCCCCCAAGTCGGTTGCTCATGTAATGTGGAGCCGACTTGTGAGTATGGTAATTTTTGTTAAGCTGTTAACCTGCATAGGTTAGTCAAAATATACAAGATGCACGACATAGGTGCGTGTACAAAGTTGCCATTTTGAATTGGCATGGTGTCGAAGTCGAAAAAAAACTTGACAATTTACTTTGATTTGCCTAAGTGCGGGGCAAGTTACCAAGATTTGTTCCTAGTCGAGCTAAAAAGCTTCCAGGGATTTGATCTTGTCCGGGAGCGAGGCCAAATGCATGAGATTCGCCCTTGCTCAAGTTGAAACGCTCGACAGGAAATCAGACACCAGGCGCGAGGCCGATGTCAAAGGGAGAGGATTCGCCCAACAGTCTGGCATGAGGCCGACGTGCTGGAATTCGACACCTGGCACGAGGCCGATGTCAAAAGAGAAGGATTCGCTTGACAGTCTGGCGCGAGGCCGATGTCAAAAGAGAAGGATTCGCTCGACAGTCTGGCTTAGGGCCGATGTGCTGGAATCCGACACTTGGCGCGAGACCGATGTTAAAAGAGGCTGATGTCGGAGGAGGAATTCCAATCTCGCTGACTTCCCAAGCTTCTTCAAAGTGTGCGCTGGGAATTGCAGATTTCGGTGTCAAGTACTGAGCTGATACTTCGTGGATCTCTGGGAGTATGATTTCCCGAAATCTCTCGAAGTGTGCAGGTAGTTCTTTGTCTGAGATTCCGGCAATGGTCGGCATATAAACCGGACCTCGCTTCTATTCCCTGATACAAAAGGCATATTAGAAACGTAACTTACAACCAAATTCCGATCTCGCTTCTCGCGGCCAAGCATAGGAGCTCGGAGGAGGAATTCTGATCTCGTTGATAATGGAGCACCGGATTCTCTCGCGACCAAGCGTAGGAGCTCAGAGGAGGAATTTCGATCTCATCGATGATGTAGCACCGGATTCTCTCGCGACCAAGCGTAGGAGCTCGGAGGAGGAATTCTGATCTCGCTGAATCTGAGTAATTATGTGAAGTTGTTTCACTTTGTCGATTAGGAGGTTATCTAGTTCCTGCATAGAGGAGCATGCACAAATTCCAATCGAAAGATCGTTAGTAATTATAGCGATTGCAAAAATTGTCTATCATAAGTAATAGACTTTCGATCTATCCGAAGTATTGGACTTCGGTTTCTTGGTAGTTGCTGGAAGGCCGCAACATAATATCGCAACATAGTTTCGCTGCATATAGAGAATGGGCGAAGGCCACAATTGTAGAACACCCATTAATAGAAATAGTACTCTTACCACTACAACTGAAATGGAAAAAAAGTTTATTTCTTGGGGTTCTAGCTGGCTCCATTGCATCTTTCCCTGTATAATGAAAATACAGAAAAACTCCAAGCAGACATATGATTATAAAAATGACAAGTATTGAGTTTGTAGGAATGAAACTCATCTTCAATCAGGATGTGATTATGCTCTTTATTTGAGTTAATCTCTTGAAGTAAAGTGAACACGCTAGTGGATGTCACAATTGGCCATTGGACTTTGATTATCATATACTGGCATATTTCCAGCAATGTTTAACAATATTTAAACTTTCATAGCTAGTCAGAATTTTTAATAAGCAAGCGTGCAGAAGTCAGAAGTGTGTTGAAGTCAGAATTTATGCTCATATAGACACAAATTTAAAGCATCTCCTAAGCATGGCTTTCCCATGTCAGATATGAGCGATGTCTAATTCTAAAGTGTGCTCACATAAGCTATATAAATGCTCATAATTAGGCATGCTTGTATAAGCTATGTAAATGCACATTTTCAGATCCACACTTGCATATGACTATAAGTTGGAGAAACTCCAATTTTCATCTTCTCTACAGCTAGTTGATAATGCTTCAAAATCAATGAGAAAGAGCGCCAATAATGCCTTAAAAACAAAGAGACTATGTAAGCAATGATTCTGAGAACATCATCCAATATGAGGACTCTCAATTGAGGACTCTCAGTTAAATTGGTGAAGTCATATGGTTCTAGAGACCAAACAATGGTGGAGGGTTCAAGCTTTGCTGGTTCTAGCATGCATTTTCTTGCCACATGACCTGTTGAGGTCAGAAATCTATGGAAAACAAATGCTAGTATGTCTCGGAGGAGTGCCACAATAGGAGAAGGCGACGGTCGAGGTCGAAGCGACAAGAACCAATGCATTTCCCTGTGTACTTCCTCTTTGCAGCTGGTTTGAGTCATTATTTCCTGTGACATCGACGTCAGAATCCGAGTTCACTCAAAGATTGGAATCCTGCATGCGCACAAGGCAAAAGACAAGTCATCAAGTGTGTCAGTAATTATAGACAATTTATGATGGTGTGCCCTCTATGGGAAATTTCGGTTCGTATGTTGGCCTTGGCCCTTGCGAAGAGTTCACTCAAAATTCATGGTTGCAAAGAGTAAAGCATTGCAAAGGAGAAGAACCGAAAATAATTTTGTGCCTTGTCATGATTAAGGATGACAGATAACCGCTGTATTAGGCTCTTACGTGTCTATTTACGCTAGATAGCCCCTGCAAATGTTTTTTGCACAAGGAAACACAGAATATGTTTTTAGCAGTAAAGCAACTTTACTTTTCGAAGAAAGTTATAAGTTGAAATTGCAAACATCATATAGCCCAGGAAGCTTTAGTGAAGTTTGTTCAAACCCCAGAAGATATTCCTTGCATGAGCTGTTAGGATTGACTGAAAGGAGAATGTCAGAATTGCAAAATTCAGAGGTATTTTCAAAGAGAATCAGTGCTAATGCTAATTAAAAGCATCCCTATCAAGAGGGATTGCCAACAAAATTAAGCGATAATAGCTCTCTGAAAATTCCAAACACTATGTTGGGTTTGTAAATGTGTTTCACACCAAAACTCAGAGACGCAGTTTCTATCAGGCACATATCTTGATTAGAAGAAATTGTCGTGGAGCTTTATTTGTATCTATATCAACATATGTACTGCTATCTTCACCTTTAAAAAAGGAAGATTAGATTATATATGCAAGCTTGAAGAACAGGTTGTGGAATCGAAACCATTTAGTCTAGATAACTCTCTAGGATTCCCAAATTATTGTTCAAACTGATATTTGATGAGGAAAATTCCGAACATAGCAAAATTGCTTTGTTATGCTGACTTATAACGGTGCCTGGTGGGCACAAGATGAAGGCCATTCACCTGTAAAGTCTTTCAATGCAAAGCAGGAGTATGTATCATATTCAATATTAGAAAAGAATGAATACTAATCCATATCAAGAAGAGGTGGTTCTCGCTGTAAGATTAAACACATGATGACAATCGACTAAAAAGATAGGAAATCAAGTATTGCACAAATCAAACATGAGAAAAGCAATCTTGAAGGATAAACCTAAATTCATTCGTTTAGGTTGTAAATTCTTTCAATGCAAGGCAGTATACTGAATTACCATGTTCGATAT
Source organism: Calophaca sinica (assembly GCA_037113605.1). Classification (NCBI taxonomy): domain Eukaryota; kingdom Viridiplantae; phylum Streptophyta; class Magnoliopsida; order Fabales; family Fabaceae; genus Calophaca; species Calophaca sinica. Next base: position 134,915,547 of record CM073731.1, on the reverse strand, counting down.
TAGGTACTGAAACATATGCAGAACCTGTATCGATAATGAAAACCAGACCCGGTGTCGCTGCTCCGGATACGGATACTTGTGGACATCGACGGAATCATCGGCAAAAATAATGTCGATCTTAGATACTGACCTGGTTTAGATTCATATTGATAAGCTACATTCGTCTTTTTCGACATCGGTGCTCGAATTCATCATGAACAAACAGATTAGTTTAGAAATATCAAAGAATGGTCTATTTGATTTGTCATCGGAATTGGCTTACTGCAGAAGTTAGAGGTATAGTTCATACCCAATAACAATGTACAGCTTCCAAAATATAAAAGTATAATCAGGCATAAGCAAGTTTGTGCATTGAGTAATGCTCTTTAGCATAAATTTGAGGGAATGCCCTTTAGCATAAGTTTGAGCTCTTCCCTTTGCATTTGCTTTATCAGAATCAAACTTGCATAATTGATAGTTCTAGATAGATATTGACAGCATTTAAGCTATGAAAGGTGGTGTCATAATACCTTCTATGAATATTTTCAAAGGCCCTAGGATACCCAATAATTATTATTGCATCAATCAATAATATATAAAAGGGATGGTTCCTCACTATTAAACTAGCTTGTAAGAGGTTTGGTTAGGCACACGATCAAGGCCTACTCAACTGCAAAATCTTTCAATGCAGAGCAAAATTTAGCATAATCAATATTAGATATATGAAAAATAGGAAGAACCTGAAACCATTCATTGATGGTGAGTTTGGTATTCTTGTAATGTGGCGACCGAATCAATGCATTGGAGTGCCACCACGAGGTTGTAACAGGGCCTTGGAACAGCTCCAGGACATCAGTGTCATTACTTACCACAAACAACAAGTTAATTAAATGACAATAATAGATACCAAAGCTCATGTTACAATTTGCTGTTGGCTGAGTATAGAGTTGAAGCTCTACATAATCGAACGCGTTCGATTGCAAATGGTTTTTGCAGATGATGCATGCTCTGCTTTTGAGGATTTAAAGAAAACCCACAGGATAGCAGCTTGGGATTGATGTTACCACGCATCAATGAGTCATTCTCAGGGAAATTGACAGGCTCAAATTGGCAAATCCATTCATAGTTTCATAGTTGAGGTACAACATTTGGTTGCCATTTACTATGCACACAAACGGTTTCCTTCTGTCTCAGTTTGGTTCTTATTTCGGTGATTCCAGTTCGATAGACTCCATGTCGGAGCTCGTCAACTACTGGTTTCTTTGACACTGGTGCTGGTATTCACCATAAACAGACAGGTCAGAAAGAAAGAAACAAGAAGATCGAACCTTACCTCGGCTCCAACAGCGGCATGGGTTCTCAATTGTGAGCCACAACACGTTAAAGGAGTTCGTTATTGGCTTGTCGTCGTGCTCATGCTTCTCGTTATTGGACTGGGGGTTTTAATCATGGATTTGATCGACATGTGAGTTCGATTGATACTCAAGGAGGCATGGATCTCCTTGCCCAGTGATTTGTACTCTTCCGCGAATCCGATACCCACGGAGCGCAAATCTGCTCTGTGCTTCTTTGGCTTCACTTGAATGTAACAAACAGATTAGTGAAACGAAAGGAAGAAGAGTTCAATCCTTACCTCGGATCTGATTGTGGCGGTATCGAACCCTCAGAAACGTAATGGAGCAATATCCACGTGTTCTCGGTCTCACAAACGAGAACGATGAGGATCGCCGCTGAGATCAGGCTCAAGATTTCCGTCGAGATCCAAGGTCGCCGTCGTTTTGGGTTAGTGGCAGATGACGAGGATTATTTGACAAGCGGAACCGCTCCGAAGAACAGAGAGGGAGCCAGATCGGCCTGATGGATTTCATCGAGATCCAGTTTCGTTGAGGACGCGGAATCGGTCCCTAAGTACTTCGTTGAATCTTTCCTTCTTTGAATCTATTTTCGTTCCTGCTTTCATTGAGATCTGAAGACGTTTGGGGAAACGAAAAGATCGGAGCAGACCAAACAAGATTGAGAAACCGATCAAGATTCCTCATCCGTGACTCGATCTGAAACTTCGATTTTCATTGTTCGTCGATTTGGATGAGATCCTTGGCGACGTTCGCGTAGACGACGGAATCCACCTCCAAGAGAGAGAGAGAGAGAGAGAGCTCTTCTCGGCCCTTTCCACTTTCGACTAGAGAGAGAAAGACCTCAAACAGATCTGAATCGATCTCCGGTGTGTACCTCCACCGTGAGTGTGAAGTGAGAATCGAAAACCAGAAAAAATGGCTCCCACTGTGGTCGCAAATGTTCTGAAAAGAACTTACAGATTTGGTACTTCACGATGGTGAAAAGAGGAAAAGTGTAACACCTGAGGACGAGATCGACATCGTATTAGGACGACGTATCGAGACCTCGACCAAGACCTTGTGTCGAGATCCCGTGCCGAGATCGTTTGCCGAGATCATTTGTCGAGCTGATGAGACCACGTGCACTAGTTTCTTGGTGAGGAGGTCGGGTGTCGAGTTGATGAAGTCGCGTCTGAAATTTGAGGAGGCGCGTTCACGAACTCGTGTTAGAACCTTGTGCGTTTGCACGAGCACCCTAGTCGACATCGTGTCGAGATGACACCTCGTATTCTTTCGAGCGTTATTGACGTTATTATTATATTGTTTGTAATAATTATATTGTCGGCTTGACCGTTCTCGTCAGCGTGTCTAGGCGGATTGGCCAAGCGAGTAGAGGTAATTATGAAAGGAACGATTAAACGGGTAGATGATTGATGGGATTGGCATCTTATAGCTGGAGTTACAATTATGCCCTTCCAACTGTATTCACGATCGGTTTTCCCTCAAACACTCATTTCTCTTTTCTTCTTTCTTCTTCCTTCCTTCTGCTCTGTGTTTCGTTGTTTTCTTCAAAAACTTCCATCGACGAAACCGTGAGTTCCATCGAGATTCTGCACAAGCTTTCTTCATCAATTTTGTTCATCATCATCTTCTCGACATATCTCGCCTGCTCGATCACCATTGAGGTATGAAGAACAGATCTTTCTTTTCCTCTGTGCTACTGTTTAGCGCTATTTCTTCTTCCATTTTTAACCAGTTTTATGCTTCCAAATCATGTCAAATTGATGGGTTTTCTTCTTCATAATATTACCTATCTTTCTAACCGATTAATTGGGCTTGTAAAACAAATTTCTTTCTCTGATTTCTGCAATCGGCAGTGTCCAGAAACTCTTCATTTTTGGTTTATTTCGATTTCTTGTTTTCGTTTGTTGCTTCTGGTTGATGTTGTTGTCGATCTATCTGTTGAAGCATCAGATAACCTTTTTCATGAACTTTTGATCGAAATTCCTAACTTTGTGTTAGAGGAAAAATATCTTTCAGTTCTTGAGTTTTATATTTTTCTGGGTTGTGGTTAAGTTTGGGAAGAGAGAGCTAAGTGTATTAGAACCCATAGATCGATCTGAGTTGTGTTTGTTTTAGGAAGTCTGATTCCCGAGATCGAGTGATTTCCGAATCAAGGTGTACGGGAAAGCGAATCCAAGGACGTGGAAGCAGTGGGATCCAGATCGAGAACTGTACGTGTCGAAGTCGTTGTCGAGCTCATTTGAAGACAGCTGTGTCGAAGTCGTTGTCGAGCAGCATTAACTTGGAGTTCGGTAAGGGCGCTTCACATTAATACTTTCGTAGTATGCTAGCGTAAGGGCAACTTCTAGATATCGCTAAGACTTTATTTTTATTGTTATATTTATGTATGGACTCCTTGATTGGTGTCGAGATTGGAATGTTGTGATATGATTGAGTTTTTGCATGTATTTGATATGTGATTGAATATATGTTGTGAATGGTGTATTCTTTGTCAGTGCGTTTCTTCATGCGAGAATGTTTTATTGCTTAAATGTCGAATTGTGTTTTCTTCATGTTAAGCATGCTCTCTTTATTTGATATGTGATCAAGTAAGTTGTGTTACTCTTTGACATGCGGCGAGCTAATCATCGAGTGAGAGAGCTAGGAGTCGTATGGCGTTTTGGCCAGGACCCGGATAATCGAGGGTGCTAGGTCCCTTTTTGTTTATGGTGGATTGGCTAGGCGTCGCATTATCGGTTTGGGGTTGGACACCTGTGATTAATGCATGGTATCGGTTTGGGGTTGGACTGCCGTTTACCTATTACGTCGGTTTGGGGATGGACTCTTGGCGATATTCTAATAAGAGTTGTGTCGAGTCTAGAGTGAGATGGTCGAGTCACGTGTGGTGATTGAGATATATTATTGTGTTGCTTATTTCTATATGTCGAGCTTATCTTGTATTGTTGAGAAGTTGACCCTTTCCCGTGGTACCTTCAATCCATGACGGTTACCCAGGCGATGTCGAAGCGCAGTAACTCGGCGATGAAGCGATGCCGAGGAGGAGCTCGGCGAGGACCGAGTGACGACCTCTATCTATCGTGATTGTTGTTTGTTGGATGTTTGTTTTTCTGAAGACCGTACTTCGTTTTCTTTTATGTTCGAGGTCGTGACCAGTTTGGGCAGTGTGTTTTATTGTTTCAGGGTAGACTGGTGGTCTTACTTTTGGAGCAGCCCCCTGCGTGGGAGTCTGCCGGAAGTACCCCCAGGGTATGATTGCTCTTTTGAAGTAAATGCGTACCTTAGGTGTATTTTCTTTGCACATTTCTTACTCTGTATTTTGTATACATTATTATTAGAGTGATATATATATATATGTGTATGTTATGCATGTATGTTTTATTAGAATTTAAGTCTTGTGTCTTAGTTGCACCATGTTTGAAAAGTCGTAATTACTCTGATGTGCACGAGTTGGTTTTATAAAAAAAAATATATCGTATTTTTAAAAGGCACAAGAGTTTTGTTTTTAAAACACATCTCATATAGGTTTATGTTGAGCTTGGTGTGTTGAGCTCGGTAACTCGAGCTCGGTATATTGAGCTCGGTAGCGGTCCGGAAACGGGTCGTTACAAAAAGTCTGGCAGTCACGTTGGTGCTCCGAACTCCGGTGAGAACGTCGGTGGTGACCACCTGAAAACACTCAAACGCTCAAGTTAGTTCATGAGTGAGGTGGGTGTGAAAGCATTAAATTATGCATACCTGAATAGGTCATGGGAGTTAGCTTATCTAGCTAGGTCATGAGTGTTGGCTTCTATGAGAAGCTATGTAAATTGGGCCCAAGTTAAGTCAATGCCCATTAAATTGTTTTTGGGCCTTTTACAGGTCCGGAACAAAATCAATTATTATTAGTTAAGTAAAATATTTGATAAAAAATGCTCAACATTATTAAATTTCTTTTAATTTGATGCCCAAACAAGTTTTTTAACAAATTTGATTTCTCAAAATATGTTATTTATATGAGAATCTTTATCCAAACACAATGTTAATCTAATAGCTTAGTTATTATAAACAATTTAGTTAAGTATTTATTCAATAAGCTATCTTAGTGAACTTAATTAAACACTTGTTATTTTTTTAGTCAAAAAAAAATAAATTTAAACACTTGTTTTATTTTGACAAATTAATTAAACACTTGTTAAGAAGCTATTTTCAAGTATTTACTGAAATAAACTCAAAACATCTCATAGATATGTAAGTTATGTTTATAAAATGTATCCAAATATTAATACAATGTTTAAAACCTATGTCCAACCACAACATATCAAAGCCTACAAGTTTGAACCTTCAAATAGAAGGGATTTCGTATGAGACGTCACTGAATAATACATTGCCATTAGAGAAAGAATACATCACACTCAATCGAGTAAGTGCTACTATGAAGAAATTTGATTTGTTTTTACCCAATTAAATGTAAATAATAAGGGAGAAACCAAATAAAGTGGGAAAAAAATACCACCACAATTTCAGGCAGTGTTTTATATGCTAACTCTGTATGTAAGATCACGTGCTCCCTAACCCTAAGATTATTTGCTTCTCTTTTGGTAACAATTATTCTGAGGAGACACCGCCATGGCGTTGCATGGCAACAACTGGCTCACTGCACCTGGAACACCTAAATGATGGAGCAGCAGCACATCGCGTCCGAAGACAGTAGTAACAATATCTGGCAGAAAGAAATCGTAAAGCATTGCTTAGCCAAAGTTCCTTAATGAGAAACAGCAGACCTTGAAGTATATATACATATAGTTGTGATCTACAGACATTCCACAGCTATAAGTTTTCCCACATTATCAAAAGGGGTGCCCAGTAGGAAAGCTTATATCAGCAAAAAATAATGTGAGCTGAAAGCACATATCCAGAGATGTACCTGTGCTGACAAGGTAGAGCAACAAAAGGAATGGTTGGAGTAGCCTGGCAAATGGGACACGCATTGCCATCCTCAACCGAACTTGATGATTTATCCTTAGTAAAAGGTCGAAGGAGATTTTTCACCGATGATGAATTAAGAAGAGGAAGAAGTAACAATAACATTTCCTGCCATCAGAACCAGACATAATTAGCTTCAAAGTTTTACAAAACAATAAGCGTGACACGCTTGCAAATTCATTTGCCATCAAATCCAGAGGGACGCATCTAGTTGTGAGATAGCATCCAGCTGTTCCTGTATTCATAGCATATCTGAGGATGCAGCAAACTTTTTTGTATCGGGAATAATTATATGATGAATGTGTCAACTTGGGATTAATCAATTTAATCAATAAATCATCACACAGCTAACAGCACACTTCAGGAACAGACAGAATCTCACATTCATTGAAAAATGAAAAGCTAAGAATAACAGATTTCCCAGCATCGTAAGCAGAAGATGGAAAACAATACATGCCAAGAATTGTGCTCAACATAAGAAGAGCTTAATGCAAATAAAACCTAGGTCATAACAAATTTCATAAAGGAAAAGTATCATGCCCTCTTAATCTCATATAAGCCATAAAATTCCACAAATAAAGAGAACAAATAAATTAATCTCATATAAGCCATAAAATTCCACAAATAAAGAGAACAAATAAATTTGACGAAGTGTGGTAGAAGTACCGAGAATTCATTCCAAACTAATTGTCGGTTCATATACTCAAAGCTAACAGCACGATTCATATTTGGGCTCCCGTATACAAGCCTAGCTCGTAAGGCTCTTTCAATTAGATTTCGATATCTGCTTCAAAATAGCACACAACAAGATGAGTTTTAAGGAGCAAGTAAATCATGACATAGTCTCATCCTAGGGGACCTGGATAAAAATCCAGACTAAATGAAACCAATTATATACTTGAAAATTTATACATAAAAAAGAAAAATTCAAAGGACAGAGTCACAAACTGAAGAAATAAATAGTGTTGTGTGCATTGTCTGGTTGTTGAAGAGAATCACCTTCCAGTGCAAAGAAATACCAACAGATTTCCGAATGAAGCAGCTCTATAAATTCCTTCTATCCTTTGTATCAAGATCCATAAACGCCGTGCCAACGGTCTCTGAAGGGGGGGGGGGAAGAAAAAAAAAAGAGTCAAATTGGAGCTCATTTCTGTTCACAATGGATTGGCCTATAGGCTTACAAGTTGGCAGTGTATGGCTTAAAAGGCCGACTTTAAAAAATACCTGCTCAGTATCACCCCACCTACGAAAAGCAGAGAAGGATTGTAAGCGAGCCCAAATATACTGCCCACCAACAGTCGCAACACAATACCAGATCTTCTGAGCAACAGTGAGCCCAGGTCCCTCCAGACCAGTTCTTACTGCGTAGAAAATACCACAGAAGAATGAGAAGTTAACATGAGCACAATACAAGGATGAAAAATATCCAAACAAAAGTATATATGCCCTGGTAACAGATCACCAGAAAACACGTAAACTTTCTCCACTACATTATTGATTTGTTAAAGCAAGGAAACACCTCAACAAATTATTTAATTTAAAACCTTTAGTAATGTGCTATATGACCATGATGCAGAGTACAAAAAACCATAGATGTTGCTTATATTTAAAGGTCACACAGAGAAAAATTACACACAAAGACTTGAAAGACATACTCAAACATGGGTGCATTAAATTTCTTATACAAAGGCATCAACAGGGTATCATCAATTACACTTATCATGCCGGTAATGTCGATAACAGATAAGGTGATACAGGGAATTCATTCTTGGTGTTTAACCCTTACATTTTAACAAATAAGCAAATAGAATTCAAAACCACCTCACAACTTAGAAGACCATCTTAGCTAAATAGCACTAGAAGATTCAGACCTTCCTACCTTTATCTCTTGATTCCACTGCACGCTCATCTCTGTACCTCAGATTCATGAGGGCAATGCCGGGAGTTGGTTTATCCACCCAAATTGAGAACCTCCAAATAAGAAACTCAAGGAAAGCATCAAGCTCAGCTTCATACTGAAACAACATTCCTGGCTAATCCCAAAAAAAAGGTAAAAAAAGAACTTGAAAGATGTTGAAAGCAGTTCCAAATTGGTAGCAGTATAATTACAAACACAGACATTCATTCATTCCACACAAAATCAAATAGCTCATAAACTCCTAACCGCACCTTCATTAAAGAGAACACTTTAACCAGTTGTTCTTTCAACATGGCCGACATTTCAACGTCCAATCTTGCCGCATCAACTTGGTTAACCCTCGATATAGAAATTGGGATCGTTGACTGCAGAAAAATAGCAACATAAGGAAACACATAGGAAACACACTGTGCAACTTGATCAAATCCCCAGTTTTGAATTTGAATATAAAAATAATAGTTTTTATGGCATTAAATTATTCTGCTCATCTCCCTGAAGCTAGCAAAAATTCAGCAAGTCTCTCTAGTAAGTTCCGAATAAATAAATAACGAATCAATAAGGAAATATAGGGTTATGAATATAAATTAAGAAAAGGTTGAGCAAACCCTAAAGCAGAAAATAGGAGTGAAGTTATTAAGGGTTTGAATTGAACATTGAATTGTATTGGAAAGGACCTGGTGAGAGAGGGAAAGGGATTCCCAGCGAGGGAGCAAGTTTTGGCAAGTGAGAGTCCATGCATCTTGTGGTGGAACTGGACGGTGACTAGTGCTGCTGCTCATTGCGGAACGATGAATGGTGATGAACGAGTTGGTTGGGTATCTGTGTCCATGCACCGCTTGTGTTTAGAGAGGGGAAAGGGAGAGGAGATTAGAATGCTCTGGTTATTGCTCAACACTGTTCACAAAGCGGTTCGAGACCGCAGGTCACTGCTTCTAGCGTGTGAGGGAATCCAATTTGCAATTCGCAATGCCAAACCCGGGGTCTTTTTGTCTTTTCCGGTTTTTCTAAGGAATCTCTCGCTTTTGGGTGTGCACAAGTAAAATAGGTATACCTACCGTACATAAGTACCTAAAAATTATCTGATACTTCAAAGATGATTGACGCCGCACTTTAAAAGCAGAAGCTCATGGTCCTGCTTGTCATCACGGTCGAGAGTGACATGATCGCTGCTCGTTTGACAAAAAACAAGGGAAAGGAATATAAGGACTTCAAAACTCAACTCATTCGTTCTCCTTGTTTTTTATCGAACGGGCAACGATCAAGTCACTGTTTCGACCGTGATGACCAGTAGGACCTTAAACTTCTGCTTCAGAGAGGCGACGGTCGTTGTTGAAATTTCAGATGACTTTTAGGCACTTGTGTACGATAGTGATACTCATCTCGCTTGTGCACCGTAGAATTCACCATTCGTTTTGTCCTCAATCTTCTCAAAACTTTTTCATATATGTTTTGGTGGCTTTGACTAACACGGATCATCTTGGTAGGTGGTTCATGATAGACCACATTTTAATTTAATTTGGATTGTTAGATTTTACAAGTCCATCAGATCTTACAGTGCACCCTTCGATGGGCTATTTCGACGAGGGAGGCAGAGAGAGAGAGAGGGAGGCATTGGGTTTTTGTGTGGGGTTGGTTGCAGTGTTTGTGTGGGTTATAGAGGACAATGGTGAAGCGGCTGATTTTCACAATGACTCGGCGATTGAATTTCGGGCGAGGCTCAAAAGAGGTAGAAGACGCTATGCAATGGTGAGGGTCAAGCATGGTGCTTTCATGATTACTGGATTTGATGTCGTTTTTGCTATCATAGTAAAATTATGCAGTTACTGTAGTCCTACAATCTAAACCATTGGATCAAAATCACATTGCTCACATTCCAAGGTTGAACTTTGAATTTAATTTATGGAAGTCAAAATATAAGTCATCTGATTTTATTTTAATCCAACGGTTTGGATCTAACGGTTGAAGGGACAATTTTGCAAAATGTGCTCAATTTGATCCAACGGTTCAATTTTTGTTCATATTTTCTACGTTACAAAGAAACTGTATGTAAAATGTGTTCGGGGTACAGGATAGTCCCAACATAAACAGAACAGAATTTTACAAATCTGACTACAACCGAAACGTGTCGAACTTGGCACTACAGAACCTATCGTATTCATTTTGAAGCAGTTGAGCAAGTTCCTCTTCCCCAAAACCCTTGAGCCCGTTAACCAAAACCTTAACCACATACTCATCGGGCTCAACAACCGATCCCCACCCACTACTCTTCATCATCCCGTAAATCCTGACCGTCGATTCTCTGCTCTGCGCTCCAATGACGGCCTTTATCAAACTCAGGAGCCCCTTCATCTGATCCTCATCGCACTGGATCCCACCCTCCTCCTCGATGTCCAGGATCAGACGGTCCACATCTTCCGACAGGTTGCAGTTACCGAGAGCCTGCACCATCTCCGCGTAGAGGGTCAAATCAGCACCGTACTCGGATCGAAGGGTGGAGAAAACGCGGAGTGCGAGGGCACACTGTTGCTGGCGTAGGAGCTCTCGCAGGGTAGCGACGAGGTCGGATTTGATGAGGCGCGTGAGGGTGTTGGAAAGGAGTTGGGAGAGGTTCGGCGGGTTGGTTCGGTGGATGCGTTTCAGGGTTTGGATCGCTTGGATTGCTTCGATGCTTAGGATTCGACCTTTCACCAGAGGTCCACGCTGCGAACGCGGTCCTCCGCACCGAACCGGAACATAGCTCCGGCGCGTGGCGGTTGGGGGCTTCGGTGTTTGACACGGCTGGGGTTTAAGGAAAATGGGGTTTTGGTGGAGAGAAGAAGCCATTGGCAATGTGTGCTCACACCAAGATAGAACGTGAATGAACCACGATAACGAGGGTTATCCAAAAGCCAATTAGATTCCGCGACATACTCAATGACGCTTTTGCCCTTTATATAAATATAAATAAATATAAGGAAAAAAAAAAGACAGAGATTTTTTAGTCCGAAAATCCTAAGTTTTTTTGAAAGTTAAATATGGCTTATTTTATCTATTCCATTTGTTTTAATTTCCAAACTACCACACTTCTCAAATTATATGCATAAGTACCATGATTTGTGATATTGCACTAAAAATGGGGACTAATCCCAATCGCAATACCTTCACATAAAGAAGATCAATAGAATACAATGACGTCTGTTTACTAGTCCTAAGTTGTCCATGTCTTTCTTCTTCCCCCTCTTCCCCTTTTATCCTAGTCGATTTCCTCTTACCTAGGTCATTAATTTTAGGAGCCATTGGAGACATAATAATTCTCTTCTCAAACTGACATAACGATTTTGCCGGGAATCTTGTTTTTTGATAATTGCTCATTACTCATACGTTTCTTTTAGAATCACGGGAACATTACGAGTAAGGACGAAAGGTCCTTCTTTTATCATATGGGCTTATTTTAGCGCCTCTTTTCATTAATAGCTGACTTAATAGAGATTTGGCCCCTAAACGAATGATTGTCCTGCAGAGTGAACATAACGCATTCCGTAACATTTAGATGGATCCAACCGAATAACACAATCCGACCGAATGACACATCATATACTCGATCATCATCATGAATTGTATCTGTCGGTTAGACCTATCGGAGCCTACCGAACAATTTGAATATTAAGTAAGAAGTCAGGGTTACCAAACCTGACTTCTCAACATGACTTTTTTCTTATATTAAGTGGAAAGTCGCCCTTAGAGGGACAACTTCTCACTAGGGCTTTTTCCTTCGTTTTTTATTTTTTTTATTTTTAATGGTTTTAAAACAGTTAATTAATTTAGTTAATCAATTAGTTTTATAATATGTCCAAATAATGAAGAAGAAAAAGAAGAAATGAGCAAGATGCTCAATTCTTCTATTGTGTGTAGCCTTATGTATGCAATGGTTTGCATAAGATCATACATTACTTATGTTGTAGGAGTTATGAGTTGATTCTTATCGAATCCAGGAAATGAACATTGAAATGTTGTGAAATGGACACACGAAAGCAACTGCCAAAAGGTGCTTTGTATTTCGCCAAAGAAGTCAATGCTTCCAGGGTATATAGATCTAGATATGGTAGGGATGTGGACTTAAGAAAGTCTATATCTGGATATTTGATTACTTTTGTAGGGGTAGATCTCTCGTGGCAATCACAACTACAAAAGTCCATTGCCTTAAGCACCATAGAAGTTGAATACACCCCAATCACTGAATGTTGCAAGGAAATCGTGTGGATGAAAAAGTTCTTACAAGAGTAGGCCAGAATCAAGAGAATTATGTTGTCTACTGCAACAATCAAAGCAAAAATATCCGGCCAAGAACTCAACATTTCGTTCAAGGTCAAAACGCATCGACATGAGATATCACCAAATTTGTGATATCTTGGCAAGTAAATTGTTGCAAGTTGAGAAAATTCACACAAACGATAATGGGGCAGACATAATGACTAAAACTCTTCCAAAAGAGGAGTTATAATTTTGTTAGGTAGGCTCAACATTAACCCCAAATTGACCCGAGGATATTTTCTCTTTGGCTAGAGGGAAAGAATTTCCGAAGGAAAAATGTCCAAAAGCAATGCATGGTTTTCAAAGACGCATTTCAAGTGCCTTAATCGACCAAAATTGCAAACAATGGAGACGCACAAATATTGAAGACCATTGACCTCATTACCTCTATAAATAGAGGTGCAAAGATGCTGGAAAAACACAACAAAAACATAAATCCCCTTACAGTAACAAAGTTAGAGGAAAATAGAGAGCTTCAATTGACAGAGAAAAATTGTGAGTCAATTTGTGAAAATTTTATCTACGAATTAAAGATATATTGTTATTGTGAGTTAATTTGTAATTTCGTTATTGTTACGGTGAAAGTTTAAATTGCCTACCGATCATGTGATTTTTATGTTTACATCTAAATTAAGATTTTCTTGATAATTTTGTGCTGAGAGAGATCTGAATAGGTATACTGTCTTGTCCCATCTCTGTCCATCATGTTTTTAAAAGGAAGTGACTCTGAAATGGTTCTCCCTGGCTTGTATTGTTCGGACGCTTACATTTTAAGATTAATAATTCTCACCTGGTGGGCCAAGCTAACACCTTTTATACATTCGGGACAAACATATAGTCTTTTAATTAAGCCATCCCATCTCCGTGGAGGCACTTTTGTTGAAGCAACACTGCAACAGTATTTCCTAGTGGCTTGGATTCCCATTTCTATGCACTTTTACGCATTTTTCAATCTTCTTCCATCTGGTTGGTTTTAATCTGACAACTAATTATTGGCATTTTCCCTGTGTTTTTATCACAGCAAAGAGCCAATTACTCTTACATTGCACCAGGTCACTAATTTAGTCTTCTGTGCATCTGCTTTATTCCTGCCCACTTTCATTATCTTGATGGCAGCAATTTGTAGTGTTAGCTAGCTCAAAGAATTCGTGTTCATCACAGGTGACAAAAAAAAAAAGAATCTGTAATTAAGTTTTTTTGTGAGAAAATGGTTTTGGCGAGAAAACGGATAGTGGAATTAAATTTCTTACATATAATAGAATAGAATGGTATCAAGTATCAACTTCTGCATAGTGATAAATGGCAGAGGAAAACTAGTGCTCAGTTGGGATTAGTTTTTGTTTAGATAAGCTTTTCGATTGAAATAATTAACTTGATATATTTTCATTTGCAAAAAAATCCTTATATTTACAAAAGTATTGTTTAAAAAAATAAAAATTTATAGTTATAATAATTTTTTTCTTGAAAATTTTATCCAGTCTAAGTCTAGTGTTCATGGCATCCAAATTAAAAAAGAGAAGCAGGAAAAGTAAGCCTTTAGAGATATTAAAGCACTTCTGCACACCACCAAACTCTTTGTTTGAATTCTTACCCAAAAACAATTACTCTAGCACGCTTTACAATCAAACTAAAAGAAGAAGAAAAAAAAGGAAAGATTACTTTTCCTCCTTTTTATTATCCACAAACATAAATCACATACATAAGCAATTACAATAATCTCATGAATGAAATCAAAAGTCACTGGAAAGAGGTGCATGTTCAGTGCGCATGAACACATTGCCATAGATAAGGCCAGCCAAACCACCACCAACAAGAGGTCCAACCCAGTAGATCCAGTTGTCGTGGAAGTTACCACTAACAACTGCAGGGCCAAAGGAGCGTGCTGGGTTCATTGACCCTCCAGAGAATGGCCCTGCTGCCAATATGTTGGCACCAACAATGAAACCAATTGCAATGGGTGCAATGGTTCCCAATGACCCCTTTTTGGGGTCAGCTGCTGTGGCATACACTGTGTACACCAAACCAAATGTGATTATGATTTCTGTCACAACTCCTCCAGCAGCTCCAACTCCAGCTGCCACACTGTGGATTGGAGTTTCCTGCCAAGTAATAACAACACTTCAGTTTATAATTTCAACAAAAATGAACCGAAGATTTTGGTATATTGTTTTTTTGGCTTAAATATGATTTTAGTCGTCAAAATATGTTAATATTTGGATTTGGTTTCCAAAAAGTTTTTGTCAGGGTCCCTCATCTTTAGAAATGTATTAACATTAGTCCTCATTCATCTTCAAGCAGAGACTAATGTTGGTACATTTTTAAACATGAGGGGCCGAAAGCCGACGAAATTTTTTTGAGAGACCTAATCTAAAAATTAACATATTTTCCGGGGAATAAAATCATATTAGACTTTGTATGTAGTATCAAATGAAGGGTTAATGAAGCACAAACCAAAAAGTAATTGTATCATGTCATATAGATACTTCATAGACACTTGGTACTTTCAGTTGTGTCTTACAGTTTTTAAAATTTTTAAACTTTTATACCAATACAAATAGGAATACCACAATACATAAATTGATAAATGAGAACGCTTTATTGTGTCTACTGTCTACTACAATGACTTGTACTAATTTTAAGCTTACCAAGCCTCCTGTGACAAATTGGAGAAGGAAGCATGCCACTATGGAGCCAAGAAGCTGTGCAATCCAGTAGAAGATACCAGTGAGGATGGTGATCTGGCCACCAAGAGCCAATCCAAAGGTCACAGCAGGGTTGACATGACCACCAGAAATGTTGGCACCAACAGAAACAGCAACAAACAGTGCAAAAGCATGGCAAACTGCTACTGCTACTAACCCTGCTGGATCAAGAGCTGCATCTGATGTCAACTTACCTGCAAATTAATAAACAGAAACAAAATTCAGACTTAAGCACAAATAGTGTTTTGCAAACTTCTGCATGGCTTAATAAAAAAAAAAATACTCCTAGTTTCTTCACTTTTTGTTTATTTTAAAGCGTTAATTTATGTTTAATTATGGTTGGTGGGGTTAAGACCAATGATCTTAAGGTTCAATTCTCTTGTAAAGCAGAGAAAACTAAACTAACCATAGGCAATGGCTGAACCAACACCAGCAAAAACAAAGAGCAAGGTTGAGATGAATTCAGCAATATAGGCTTTGATTGAGCCTAAACTGAAAGAATCATCTAAGCGTCCGAATGCAATGCCAGCCATCTTCAGAATTTTCTAAGGGGAACCGTGTGAAAGATGGTGGAGAGGATAAGATATAAGGAAATGTTCCAAATCAGCAATGTAGCACAAAAGGCTTCTCTAGTGAGTTCTATATATAGCAGAAGTGTTGTCACATACTACTACTTAATTTGTTAAGGCTTATTTAGTTTAATAAGTTTATTGCAGTTATTATACTCTTAGTATTATATTTCAGTGTAAGGGAATATTTCAATATGGTTATGTATACAACACATATATCCATGCACATCCAATCAGGTCTTTTGCTGGCAAACTTAGCTGTCATTGGTGTGCTTTATTAGAAATGTCTGGAAGCTAATGAATAATTCCTTGTGTGTTCGGTGGGGTAGAATGTGAGGGAAATAATCATAAAAGAAAAGAAGGAGTGGAGAGCATGAATAGCTTTGGGCCACATGTAGCACCGGCCATGCTCTAAAGAATGGCATAGAGGTTGTGGAATTTGAAAATGAGTGAATAGAAATTCATGGGTGTCTTATAATTTCAATATGTCACCTAGCTATTTGGTTGTTTAGGTCTATTTTATGGAAAAGTGGTCGGCTAACTGGTGCCTAAACAAAGAAATCTTTATGGACTTTTTGGCGCTTCTATTTGTTAATTAGTTTTAAACGAAAGCATGATTAATTATGGTTGTGTAATTATCCGCATAAATTTATATGGATTTGTCTCCTTTAAAATGGGTTATCACTTTAGAAGATAAATTAAAATATTTTAATCATTGACAAGAAAATTGATAGTTGATATTTTAACATATCCATAATTTATTAAATATGTACCAGCAAATATTAGTGGAGGAAGATACAGGTTACATGCACCAACAAACCTATTATTGATTATTTTTAATTTTTACAATTTTACGTTGTCACAGAAAGAAAGAAAAAAAGGTACTTTTGGATAACAACATGTGATCCTTTGGTATTGGCCAAGAGTTGAACGTGAAGTGGCTGGTGATCAATGGTCCATGCCTGGTAGCGCTAGCTGTTTTGAACAAAGTTTAAATTGCCATTGGAAAGCACAAATGATAGTTGCTGAAACCGTTCTCTGTAAAGCTCATAAACTTTCCAAATTAGTGTTATTTAGATTAGGCATATCAGTAACCAGCTAATGGAAATAGTTTTATTTCCCACATATTACATATAAACTCTACTAGAAGTAGAAGTAAAGGAATTGAGGAAGGAAAGGAATGGAGAAGTGGAACAGGAATGGGAAAGAATGTTCCAGCAACACCTCTTCTAATAAATAAAAAGAGTCAACGAAGATTGGTCCAGTTGGTAAGGATTTGACTCATCTCCTACAAGGACATGAGTTCGAATATCGTTACTGGTGTGAGGAACTCGTTGGTGGGTAATATATAAGTACCTCCGTAAGCGCTCTTTAGAAAATATATTAAAATATTATAATTTTACCAAAGAATGTCACTGCAGCAGCACATGTTTTGTCTCAATTGCTGGTTATAAGTTACTATTACTTGGAATTTTATATAATAAAATAAAGCCATCAGGCTACTGAATAAAAAAATAAGAACATAGCACAGGTCATATAGCGATTATTTAATTTCTAATTATGTTATGATGCATCATAACCCAATTTTGGAAAACATGCAATGTTACTTCCCTTCCACATTTTGCATAACGTAAGTTCGATAAAAAAATAATAATAATAATAATAACAAAATTGGATGGACCATTATTTTCCTTTGAATCAGAAATTTCCAATCCTAGTTTCAGATAAACTAGTTATTAGCACTTTATTTTTTGATGCTGTTTCTTAATCCTTGCATAGAAGAATTGAAACTCACTCCTATCCTATGATATTTTCTGTTGCCAGATCTTATTTGGGAGTCACGTCAAAATCAAAATCAAAATCATATAGAGATATGCCTTTCAATTTCAATGAAAACAATTTGATGTCCCATGTGTTGTAGAAGTATCACTTTCACATCTGAAGTCATTCTATTTGACATGAAAAATATCAATATTCCAGAAAGAATATTACTACTGAAATTCATGACAATTTTTATTTTCAGAGTTCCAACTTGATCAATAATCTCCTTAGCATGCTTTGTGGGAGCGGCAATGTGGCATTGCAAATGCAGTAATGGATCTTAGGAGACAACTAAACATGGATGGAAGTGGGAAACAAACTGACAGCAAGGCAAGGATCCTTTAAGCACATTACAATATTTCAGTTTGTTCCAATTTTTAATTAGCACAGCTTGGACTAATTAACTCAGTGGTTGATTATAAGTTTTTTTTTTTTTATAATTAAGGAAAATAAATTCATGAATGAAAGGTGGAACTTAGACTTAAACACAACATATGCTCAAGACTGTAACACCAAACGGTAAATGTCTAGATACAAAAAAAAACTGTAACAAAACATCCATCAAAACTGAATTTCTGCACATAATAATCAGAACAGCCAAAAAGGTACAGCCCATGAATACATGCAGAAATTTGACACCAACTAATGACAGGAATTTTGTGTAAGATGTGACCACCACAGCACCTTGAGGTCCCCAAGGTGTAGCTCAAGTGGTTGAGCTGAGATATTTGAAGGTATTAGAGAAGGAGGTCCAGGGTTTAAATCCTGGCTACTAAGAGTACCTCCGGCGGTTGACCGAGGCATTCCTTCCTAGCAAAGTGGCCCGTCCCTTGCGTTTTGCAGCCGTTGGAGCGTTGCAACGTGGCGTTCCTTGCTTTTAAATTTAAGTGGCCACACCTTCCGCAACGGACTTGGGCGTCCCTTCTCTTTTAAAAATAATTTTTTCTCTCTCATGTGAAGGGTAAATGAACTGTTGTAAAGTATTTGAGAATATTAAAGTATTAAAGTGTGGTATGTAGGGGGCCACTTAAGGGACACCAATTATGGAACCACCATTGGAGCAAAAATAACAAGTGTCCCTTAAAAATTATGTGGCATTTAGGTGGCATGTGGGGACTAATTAAAGGACCCAAATATTTTTTTTAAAGAGACTCTCCATTAGAGATGCTCTATCATAACTCACTAACAACTAACATTTGTCTATTAAAAAAAAAATCACAGCACCTTGAACTTCGACCTGATCCTCTCCATCAAATTTAATTCCCCGTGAAAACATAAAGACATGTAATATATATCTAGATATCATATTAAAAAACATCTATTGCACCCACCATCAAAAGTTAAAATTCATAAAACAATTTTGACTATGAAAAAATGAACACTTATAGACCCCAAATCTGCAGTAATTCTAGAAGTAAGGATATAAGAACTCACAAAAATGTAAATGATACATTTTTATAAGCTATTTTTTTCTTGTGCAAATCAAAGGTAAGTAATAATAATTGTAGCATAAGTACCTTGGATGCTAGGTCTTAATATTTTGATTATTAGTAAGGTTCTTCGATTCTACTTGAGGGAGAAATGGAAGTGGCATTTGGACAGTATAAGAAACTTGAATTGAAACATAGAAAAGCCTATAGTTTCATTTACAATTGGGAATTATTAAATATATTTTCGAATCTCTGGTGTATGCTAGCAAAACTGGTAGGTGTATTTAATAATTCCAAATTGTTAATGAATCTTTTTTTTTTGTCAATATTGTAAATGAACCTTGTGTTTTGGTCTTTGGAGAACTCATGGGCTTTTGTTTTTTAACGAAGGAGAGCTGAGCTGATGATTCCGCTTATAGGCCCAAAGTTCTCAAATGGGCTATTCTGGCTATCAGCAATACCAATATAAGTCCAAGAAACAAATAGGCGTGGGTGTGGGGTGAAAATATGTAAAAGCAGAGGATTGGTAATGTTTTTTGCATTAAAATTTTATTTAAATTTATTTTGTAAAACCTGTATTATTCCTTTAAAACATTAAATATGCGAAACTTTATTCGCAAGTGTTCATGAAAGTGTTAGAATTCCCACATGGAAGAATGAGTTGACCTGAATAGTGATTATAAGTGGGAGGTAACCCTCACCTCATGAACTAGCTTTTGGGGTTGAGTTAGACACAAACTCAAATTTTAAGATGGTATCACAGCCTATCATAGATTCATTGTTGGACCACCTGTTATTGGGTTACTTGGGTCACGCTCCATACGTCTAGTTCTGCGCGTGAGGGGGTGTGTTAGAAGTCCTACATGGAAGAATAAAAAGACCTGAATAGTGGTTATAAGTGGGGGGCAACCCTCATCCCATGAGCTAGCTTTTGGGGTTGAGTTAGACCCAAACTTAAATTATAAGAGAAAAATTAGATAAATACATTATTTTCATTAAAAATTTCAATAAGAAAAAGGAATTCACTCCCGCCCAAGTGTATTCTCGTACCAAGATTCATAATAAAGTTTGTTCAAGAAAGAGGTTCTGTCAACTCCTGGTGCAATTAGATTCCAAAACCAAATTTTAAACTCTCGTACGTTCAAAGCAGTTTTAAGAGAGACTACGTTCAAAGCAATTAGATTCCAAAACCAAATTTTAAACTCCCGTACGTTTTGTCACACGAGTCTTTTCGGTTTTTACGTATGTTCAAAACAAATATGTATACACTATAGTGAACAACATCTCCATTGGCAAATGGTTTCTGGTCAAACGTCTTCTAGGCATGAGTGCACTTGGTTCAAGATTATGCCCAACACATATGTATGAAACTTTAAACTAAAGACAAACACAAATGAAAAGAACATAAGCTATGCAGTGCTCATAGAATAGAATGTTAAGTAATGCAGTTGAAACTAGGGAAGCACTCGCCGCGTTTGATGAATATCATACTTGTACCCGCCCCATATCTGTGCGGGTAATCGTCATGCGAGTTTTGAACAAATTTTTGAATATCCACATGTATCCGTGGATATATTATGATATAAAGTAAACCTCTAAATTTTTTATGTTATAAAATTGATTTTAAAATTTCAATTATAATGTAAAAAAAAAAGATGAATTACCTTTCAATAAGCATGGACCTAAATTTTGTTATTAGGGCTTGAAATTGACAATGTGGGAGATAATATGTAGGGAACCATGATGGAATTTTAGTAATTTAGAATGTGAATGAGATAAAACACATTTCGAGAGCATAAGAGGAATTTGGAGTGAGAAAAAAAGTAAGATGAGAGATAGAAAGTTCAAGTTGAGAAAAAAATTTCCATAAAAGATGAGATTTAGAAGTAGATGAGAAGTACAAATAGATGAGAAGTATATTTCAAAAAGAAATTTAAAAACTCAGAGATAAGAAAAAAGATAAAGATTCGGAGGAGGAGAAGGAGGAGGAGGAGGTGAGTAAATTGAATTAGATGTGGAAAGAAAATAGTCTTCATTACATTGGTCAGAAATATTTGGATAGTCATTTGTCACCCTGGGGACTTGTGGGCGTAATTGGATTTGAGAAATTGTAAATCCGACCTTAATTACATTGAAAGAACTCCTGTTTATAGAGCTTCGAAAACATAATTGTCTAGTCCTATTGTACTGATGCGTACAACATACAATATAACTGCCTACACAAGTGTCTGCCACTTGTCCCACGTAAAGACTAAACCCTATTGGTAACTGCCTCTAAGCAATTGCTTCTGAAGCCTACTGCACGCGTAACTGCTCTTCGATGTTGAACCTTGCTTGCTTCAGGTGAGGTTTTGTAGGATTCCGTTCGAATTGGTTTTGTGGAGATAAACTTTGAACTCCTTGTATTGGGCGAAGTTTCGAACCATGTTACTTCAAAGTGATTTCTTCAAACCATATGCTCCCTAGGCAGATCTTCTAGCTTGGTACAATTAGTACCTAGCCATTTCTCTCAAAATGCCAATCTTCTAAATGTCACTTTGTTCAAACTACATTTTTCACACCAACATTGACCGTGTCTATTAAGCATGTGGTTAGTAGTTCGATCTCAAACTCGTGTATGAAATAGAGCATATATTGAAAGAGGTCATTATGAATTATAATATAAATAAGGGTTAAACATGTTTTAGTCCTTTTAAAATCACGATATTTCAAGTTTAGTCCCTATAAAAATTTTATCCATTTTTAGGGTAAAAAAAAAACTTAGCTCAAGTTCTTTAGGTCAAGTTAGTCACGTTTCATTCAAAAAATGGATTAAATTGTCTCTATCTCTATCAACCCTCAATATCTCCAACCTCTCGTCTTCCCCATTATCTAAATAGTTTTCATCCCATTTTGTGAAAGGAACATAACCAACTTGACCTTGAGAACTTGATTTAAGTTTTATTTAAAATTTGTAGTTATTAAAAAAATAAGTATATGAGAAATTTTATAGGGTTAAAGACATATTTAACCCTACAAATAATAATTACACTCCATTAATTTACGTTCACTTACTTGACATTCTGCAATAGCCAGGACATGAATCCAAGGTAGACCAGAATCGGGTGTATTCGTGTTTCAACTCCAACGATTGACGTGGCATGGCTGCTCCTTCTTCATCATAATATTTGCATTTGCTGCCACTAATCTGAAGTGGCACAGAAAGTCACAAGAAGGGGGGGTTGAATTGTGACCCTTTGAAAATTTTCAACCTGAAACTTTGAGGACATCCTCTCAAGTTAATACTTGGAGATGAGACAGTTTGCATAAAGTAGTTTTAATGAACATCCTCTTAGAAGAGTATGTTTCATACAACATTTTTAATGAATGTCTTTTTAGATGAGTAGGCTCTATGTAGTATGAGTATTATACAGTATTGTGCAGAGTGAACCTCCTCTAGTTAATATCTTTATGTTGGCTTAAAACAGTTTTAGAAAACATTCTCTACTTGAGTAGGTTCCACATAGTGAACTTACTCTAGCTACACAGGATGCATGTAAATGTGAGTAGGTTCTGTTTTGAGCATAAATCAATGTGAGGTTTAGTGGGTGATGCAGTATGAGCAAAATGTAAAGTATGCAAGAGATAAGGAAAGAGAGTACCACACAGAGGATTTTTAATTGGTTCGCCCAACAACCATGGGCTACATCCACTCCTCACCATCAGTGAGATTTTTCCACTATTCTCTCAATAGTACAAGTGGAGTATTCTTTCACACAGCCTCTTCAGGCTACCTCTGAGTATTATTTCATACAGCCTCTACAAGCTGCCTCCTAGTATTCTTTTGCCTAGCCTCTACAGGCTTTCTCCTTCATCTTCTACTCATTGTTTTCCTCACCAACACTCACTCATCCTAAGTAGCTTGATAGAAAATATCTACCCAATACTTTCTCATCAACACTCACCTACCCTAGGTTGCTTGGTAGAAATACATGGTAAAAAATGTTACAAAGGGGGTTTGGGATTTATTACAGATTGATTACACTTTGGTAAGTGGATATAAACAATAAAGCAAGCTAAGCACACTCTCTTAGATATCCCAAGATGTTAAGCACATATGAACAAGAGTGTGAAAGATGAGAATAAAGGAGAGCAATGGTTGATGTTGATAAGGCTTGTGTTTATCTCTTTTTCTCTTTGATTCTTAATGCATTTCAGCTATTGGACACTTCTAGAGTGGATGAACTTTGAAGAACAAGGCTGAAATTTGCTTCTGCAGTAACCTCCTCTCGCAGGAGGAAGTTCATGACAAGGAAGGAGATGGGGATGATACAAAATCTATTTAGGTGCAGTAAAAACCCACTCTCTCAATCTTTGGTGTGTTCCCTTGTTGAGTTATATAGGCCTAATTTGCCAAACTAGTCGTTGCAGAGCCGTTGAGAGACTTTCAGAAACTTCTGTGCAGTGACATGAGTGGTATAGCAAAAAGCAGATTTGCTTTTCACCTACTATCAGTCATGTCCCTTCTTCTTTTATAACTTCCTCTAGCTGAACCTTCTCATTTTCAATGGTAGCAGCAACTTCCTCTTGTAGTCAGTGAATATTCTGAATTAAATGACATGGTGTGCTACTTAATGCCAGCATTTGATGCATTTAATTTGTTCCTTTGCTGCAAAATCTGTTTGTGCAGTAAACGAGAGTAAGTTTGTTGAACTTACTCACCCTAAGTAAGTTTACAAACATTTGCTTTAAATCACTGCAGTTTGCATTCTTCTATTTTCTTCTCCACTGTGTGACATGTAACCAGCTATATTGCTGCTTTTGTATTTAAATAAAGGTTCAATGATGATATAGCCGTTGCTACAGTGTTTGGTGCTTTTCTGCTGTACTTTTATGCTTTTCTGCAAGCTGTCACGTTAGCGAACCTACTCTCGGAACCTTCTTAGAACCTGCTCATCTCAGCAGAACATACTCTTTTCAGCAGAACCTTCTCTTGTGCAGTAACAGTAGAAACTTCCTCTTGCAATCAGTGAATATCCTCATAAATGTGCTGATTAATGCATGCTCTTGATGCATTTAAATTGTTTTCCTGTTTTTTGAAACTGTTTGTGCTGCACACGAGAGTAGGTTTGTCAAACTTACTCATCTTGAGTAATTTTACACAAACTTTTACTTAATCACTGAAGCTTAGATTTTCTTGTTCTTTTAATGTCTTCTAAGTTTTATGACATGTTCTTCTCTTCTTTCTTAGAAGCCTTGAACATAATCTTCTTTGCATTTACTAATAGTATATCCTTAAAGCATGCAACAAAAACTCAATGTGAGTTATGTCACATATCTTCAAGCCTAGTCATATATAGCTTCTGATGCAGGTTCTTCAGTCATGATCCTTCTATTGTGATCCTTCTCTTCTCTGTGAAAACTTCCTTTTCTTACAGTGAACCTCCTCTTCTTGTTTTAATTATTCTCTCTTCTTGTTATGATCTTCCTCTTCTTGCTTGAACCTTTTGGTGATGTGATGAGCAAACCTCCTAATGGTAGCTTTCTCATCCTCTCAATTAATCTCGTGGTTTGTAGTAATCTTCAAATGTTTTCATGAAGCTTGTGATACTATTGTTGTAATCCTCTGATGCTACTCTGATTCTTCAATGGTTGAGTGGATAACATGCACTTTGTTGATGTGAGTGGCTTCTAGCTTGTCCAGTGCTGAGATACCTATTCTTTCAACAAACTCAAGTGCAAACATTAGTAGATCACCATTCAGAAGACTTAATATTTAGTTCATAAGGTTTGTTGTCATTAAAACCACATATCAAAAAGGATTTGAACTCAACAATGAATCCCTCTTATTTCTTTCTCTCTCTTCCAATTATTTTCTTCCCCAAATCCCAAATCTCAAAATTCCTTGTTTTTCCAGTACCCTTTACGAATGAAATCTCTTCCGGGCTCCTTTTTTTATTCGATTCACCACAAAATTTCGCGACTTTTCTAGTTCCTTATTCGCTTTTCCATCTGGGTTTTGTTCCTTCACCAATTCATCGAATGAAATATTGCACTATAGTGAACAACATCTCCACTAACAAATGGTTTCCGGTCAAACGTCTTCCGGGCATGAATGCACTTGGTTCAGGATTATGCCCAACACACATGTATGAAACTTTAAACTAAAGACAAACACAAATGAAAAGAACATAAACTATGCAATGCTCATACAATAAAATGTTAAGTAACACAGTTGAAACTACGGAGGTACTCGCCCCGTTTGATGAAATATCATACTTGTACCCGCCCCATATTCGTGCGGGAATCCGTCATGCGAGTTTTGAACAAATTTTTGAATATCCACAGTTATCCGAGGATATATTATAATATAAAATAAACTTTTAAATTTTTTATATTATAAAATTGATTTTAAAAGTTCAATTATGATGTATAAAAAGATGAATTACCTTTCAATAAGCATGAACCTAAATTTTGTTATTAGGGCCTTGAAATTGACAATGTGGGAGATAATATATAGGGAACCGTGATAGTATTTTAGTAATTTAGAATGAGAATGAGATAAAACACATTTCGAGAGCATAAAAGGAATTTGGAGTGAGAAAAAAAAAGTAAGATAAGATTTAGGAATAGAAGAGAAGTATATTTCAAAAAGAAATTTAAAAACTCAGAGATAAGAAAAGATAAAGATTCAGAAGAGGAGGAGGAAGAGGAAGAGTAGGTAAGTAAATTGAATTAGATGAGGAAAGAGAATACTCTTCATTACATTGGTCAAAAATCTTTGGATAGCCGTTTGTCACCTGGGGACTTGTAAGCATAATAGGATTTGAAAAATTGTAAATCCAACCTTAATTACATCGAAAGAACTCCTATTTATAGAGCTAAAAAACATAACTGTCTAGTCCTATTGTACTGACGCATACAACATACAATATAACTTCCTACACAAGTGTCTGCCACTTGTCCCACATCAAGACTGAACCTTATTGGTAATTGCCTCTAAGTAATTGCTTCTGAAGTCTGCTGCACGAGTAACTGCTCTTTGATGTTGAACCTTGCTTGCTTCGGGTGAGGTTTTGTAGGATTCCGTTCGAATTGGTTTTGTGGAGATAAACGTTGAACTCCATGTATTAAGCGAAGTTTCGAACCATGTAACTTCAAAGTGATTTCTTCAAACCATATGCTCCCTAGGCAGAACTTCCGACTTGGTACAATTAATACTTAGCCATTTCTCTCACGATGCCAATCTTCGAAATGTCACTTGGTCCAAACTACATTTTTCACACCAACACTGACCATGTCTATTAAGCATGTGGTTAGTAAATAAAGCATATATTGAAAGAGGTCATTATGAATTATAATATAAATAAGGGTTAAATATGTTTTAGTCCTCATAAAATCACGATATTTCAAGTTTAGTCCCTATAAAATTTTTATCTATTTTTAGGAAAAAAAACTTAGTTCAAGTTCTTTAGATCAAGTTAGTCATGTTTCATTAAAAAAAATGGATTAAATTTTCTTTCTATCTCTACCAACTCTCAATATCTTCAACCTCTCATCTTCTCCATTATCTAAGTAGTTTTCATCCCATTTTATGAAAGAAATATGACCAACTTGACCTTGAGAACTTAATCTAAATTTTATTCAAATTTTTGAATTATCAAAAAAAAAAAAGAGAAATTTTATAGGGCTAAAGAGATATTTAACCCTGCAAATAATTACAACTCCGTTAATTTACGTTCACTTACTTGACATTCTGCAATAGCTAGGACATGATGAATCACGAATCCAAGGTAGACCAGAATCGGGTGTATTCGTGTTTCAACTCCAACGACTGACGTGGCATGGCTGCTCCTTCTTCATCATAATATTTGCATTTGCTGCCACGAATCCCTCTTATTGCTTTCTCTCTCTTTCAATTCTTTTCTTCCCCAAATCCCAAATCTCAAAATTCCTTATTTTTCCAATACCCTTTATTTTACGAATGAAATCTCTTCCGGGCTCCTTTTTTTATTCGATTCACCACAAAATTTCGCGACTTTTTTAATTCCCTATTCGCTTTTCCATCTGGGTTTCGTTGCTTCTCATCACCCCCACCTCGATCGATCCTGTGCCTTTTCGATTGGGTTTAAATTATATCACAATCATCATCCTCGTATTCTTGGGTTGCTAAATTCAATTGGTGCATTTGAGTTGGGTGGGTTTCTGCGCAGTGGGGTTGCGATTTGTTCGATCGATTTGGGAGCAAAATAAAAAAAAATGGAAACGAGTCGAAGAGCGGTGGAATCGTACTGGAGGTCGCGGTTGATCGATTCAGCTACGGCGGATGAAGATAAAGTGACACCCGTTTACAAATTGGAAGAAATTTGCGAGCTTTTGCGCTCTTCTCATGTCAGTATTGTGAAGGAGGTCTCTGACTTTGTCTTGAAACGTTTGGACCATAAGAGCCCAATTGTAAAACAGAAGGTACAATTGCAGTTGTTGTTTTTTGGTTTCTGTTTTTTACTTCATGAAATTAGATGAGGCAGATCTGGGTGGTTCAATGTTCCCATTTTTTTGTATTATTGTTATTGTTATTATTACTATTGTGAGTTATTGAGATAGCTGATAGCATGCATAGGTGCATGAAAGAGATAGTGGATTTGAAACTTTTTTGGAATGTATAATATGTTTCATTGAGTAACGTGGTCATTGTGACAATGCATGCTTTTCTTTCCTTTTTGCGGCTTTTACTTTCTTTACTGTTATTCAGCCTCCAGGGGTGCATAGGCTGGAGGTGATGGTTATCTCTCTCTCTGATATTGGAATGAAATTATTCTTACTTCCTTCAAGTTTAAATTGAATTGTTGTACTTGTCCTTGAATTTGCATAGTTCATTGCAGTGGTTCTAACTCCAACCAGTAACCATATTTCATTTGTTATTAAGCAGAAGTTTAGAGTTGGAGATATGAGGATAGGATCTAAATGGTTTTTCAGGAATTGTATCACAGATTCATATATCGTATGTCTAAACTCGTGTTTTTTTTCCTTAAAAAATGTTGCCAGGCTTTGAGATTGATAAAATATGCGGTTGGAAAGGCTGGTGTAGAGTTCAGAAGGGAAATGCAGAGACATTCAGTGGCAATTCGTCAGTTATTCCACTACAAGGGACAGTTGGATCCTTTGAAAGGCGATGCACTAAATAAGGCTGTGCGGGACACTGCTCATGAGGCTATCTCTGCCATTTTTGCAGAAGACAATAATAACAAGCCCGCACCTTCTGAAGATCTAAACAGGCGGATACAAGGGTTTGGAAATACAAACTTTGAAGTGCCATCTGATGATAAGAAATCTTTTATTAGTGAGGTAGTTGGTATTGGAAGTGCATCAATTAAGCAAGGACTTCATAACTTAACGCAGGGACATTCACTAATGAAGAATGAAACTGGAAACTACAGGAGTCCAAATCTTCAAAGGTCATTGACCAATGAAACGGAACATGGTGACAGATATGAACCAGTTGCATATCGTAATGAAACTCAGAGTAGTTTTGGACTTCCAAAGAATCAAACCAGTGGTTCTTGGAATCAGGATTCAAGAACTAAGATGGAAATTTCAAATGGGGAATCCAGTGGAAATTATTCAGAGAATAAGACAAGAGAGGATAGGTTGCTGGAGACAATTGTAACTTCAGGAGGTGTTCGCCTGCAACCCACTCGAGATGCCATTCAAGCTTTTCTAACAGAGGCTGCAAAGTTGGATGCCCTGGCTTTAAGCCATGCCCTTGAACTAAGGCTCCAATCTCCAATATGGCAGGCATGTTTGCTTGTACTGTAATTCAACTTTATATAATAACTAAGAACTTTCAAAAGGTCTTGCTGCATTACTTCTTTTTATAAAAGAAACTACTTAGGAGAGTAATATTTTCAGGTTCGCATGAAAGCTGCTTGTGTTCTCGAGTCCATCCTCAGAAAGAAGGATGATGATCATTTTTCACACGTGGCATCTTACTTCGCTGAAAATAAAGACGTGGTGCTGAGATGTTCTGAATCTCCCCAAGCCTCTTTGAGGGAAAAGGCTATGAAGGTAACCTTACAATCAATCTGAATGAATAATTACTACATGAAAATTTCATCTTCTCATTCATTTTCACATTTTACACTTGTGTCAATCCACTTTTAATGCGAACAAGTTACAAGTTACCTTGGGTTGCAGTAGTAAAAAATCTATCGAACTAGGAAGAGGAAAATTTTGTCATTTAGAATCCACCAGTTGGCGATATAGATCACTAGTCTATATGAAACTTCTTGTCTCTTGGTGTTCTCTACCTACCCACCTGTGCCTCCATCTTTGGCCAAGGCCAACTGAACTATTCATCTTTTATCTATTTTTTCTGTGATTAGGTTGAAAATAGAGATGGTCGTCAATTTTGTATTATTAATATAAAAAAGATAATTGTTGGCAGACAAAAGTTGACTGTGCACGCAATTGCTAACCCAAAAGAAAAGGATGGGTTGTTAGGATAATGCCACTAAACATGTGGTTGTCAAACTCTTGAGTT
This sequence comes from Calophaca sinica, assembly GCA_037113605.1. Taxonomy (NCBI): domain Eukaryota; kingdom Viridiplantae; phylum Streptophyta; class Magnoliopsida; order Fabales; family Fabaceae; genus Calophaca; species Calophaca sinica. The sequence goes on along the minus strand of CM073731.1, from coordinate 134,885,999 downwards.
AATTCATAGAATCGTGCAAGTATACAACTCTAGGTATCAAAATCGAGTTAACTTATTTATAAAATTGTTTTTGTGTAAACTCAGGTAGACTTGCATAGACTCGCATGTAATCACGAGTTTGAGGATGATTGAACGAATCTATAACAAAATGGTTAGTTTGGATAAATGTGGTCACGGACCAGAAAACATGAATAAATCCATCCATCCCAAGATTGAGGATAATTGAACGAATGTTACGAATCTACAACATTTTTTTTTTTTTTGGGTGAATTCGAATCTACAACATAATATAATGGTTAGTTTGGATAAATGAAGTCCCGAACCAGAAAACAAGAACAAATCCATCCTGGCCTGGTCTGTACTGGTACAGTCTGGACCAGACCGGAACGGACTTCATTTGGACTGGTCTGGAGGACAATAAGCTGATGATATTGCTATATTTATTAATATGCACCTGGATTTAAGTATAACAAGCTGATGATATAGCCATATTTGTTAATATGCCTTTAGTGATTATGTGGAGGGCACTAAAGGTTGGAAAACTTTGATTTTAAAGGTTTAGCACTGAAGAGTATGTGTTTACAGGTTATGGATGGGTGAGCTTGTCATATGAAAACTTTTGAGAATGAGTAGGTTGGTTGCTAATTATTCTAACGGAATCTAAATTGCAAAACATCCTTGATAATTAATATGTTGCAGTTATTGTAAGGAACTTATTCTGAATCTCAAACCTTTGTAATTGTGCAGTTCTTTCTTTTTCTTGGTCAAGTATACAAGAAATGGATTACCCTATATGATAATTAATATGTTGCAGTTATTGTAAGGAACTTATTCTGAATCTCAAGCCTTTGTAATTGTGCAGTTCTTTCTTTTTCTTGGTCAAGTATACAAGAAATGGATTACCCTATACCGAATATCTAAGTGTCACTTGTAATTTTTTAATATTTTGACAATAATAGTTTAGACTGCTATGTAAATGTCAGCTAATAAGTTTAAAAGCAACATTTGTAATTTAATTTAACACTTGGCCTCTTGATGGACAGGTTCTTGGTCTTCTTGGTGGAGGCCAGCCAAACAGTTCTGCTATTAATTCGGAAAAGACTGTGAAGACAGAGAGTGCTACTGTTACTGAATTGCCTGACTTGATAGACACTGGTGATTCAAAAGATGATCACAGAATAGACACCACAACAAAGAGTACAAATGATCAAAATATAGCCAATTTGACATCATCCCCACTTCTGGTTGATGATTTATTTGGAGATATAAGTGGTTCTGTTGGAGCTAGTGTTGAACTGAAAAATGATGATGACCCATTCGCTGATGTATCATTTCATACAAGCGATAACAAAGAACATGCAGATGATCTCTTTTCAGGGATGACAGTTGGTGGTGATAAACAGGGTGATGATGCGATTCACACGCTGGGAAATAGAAGTGATCCTCAACTTGTTGACATTTTTGCTTCCAATTCCAAGCAAGGAAACCATAATGAGTTTGTTAGTGATTTAATGGCCGGTTTGTCAGTGGATGAAAATACCTCGAGCGCGAAGCAGAAAGGAACATCTTCTGCCGTGCAATCTGAATCTTTATTTTCAGGTTTAAATAATCATATCCCCGACAATCCTGTAGGTGGCATGCTGGGCTCTCAGCCAGTTGGTTTCAATGTAAACCCCATGTTTCCTACTGGTCACCTGCCTAATAATATACCGCCTGGTATGATGTTGAACCAACCATATTCTTCTCAGCCTCTTGATTACAGTGCCATGGGAACTCTCCTGGCTCAACAGCAACTCCTGGCTCAACAGCAACTCCTGGCAACAATGGCTAATTTCCAACACCTTAGTAATGTCAACATGCGAGATGATGGTGTTGCTCAAATTGCTGGACACAATGGAAGAACACCTTTGCCGGACATATTTCAACCAAATTTTTCAACTCAAACTCCCAGCTCAGTGATCAACAGTTCAAAGAAAGAAGATACTACTAAAGCATTTGATTTTATCTCGGTAAGTTTCGGTCTAAATACTTTTATATGAAACTTCCATTGATTTAATATTTGTTAATGGTGGTTTGAATTCACTGCTTTGTGAATCACAAATCTGTTTAATGATAATATTTGCAAGATGTGATTTATCTTCCAAAACAAGCCACTTGGTTTTACATACCATTTATGAAACATCGGCTTGAAATGAGAAATTCATAATTGAACATCTAGAAACCAAAGCTAGCATGAGTAAATTTACCTTGTTAGATCATGGCAGAAGGAAAATATATTGTAGTTAGTTCAATAAACTGGATCATTATTTTGTCGCCAGTCCTTGGTCCCCCATGCTATTCACAGGGCATGTAATTTTCAGTATTTAATTACATCAAGTTAAAACCAAATTATAAAAAGGGATTTGGACTTAAATCTCTCACTAGACATGATTATGATAGGATATTATGATGTTATTTGATACATGCAGTCAATTCCACCTAGTAAAAAAATACTTTAGTTGTTATAATACATCAAGTTAAAAAGAAATAAAAAATTGAAAAAAGTGTGCTTTGGGTGGAACTGAAATCGATGAGGTGTTGACACGTTTGGCTTTTGGCTTGCTTCATTATATAGATTACTCGTTATAAAATTGTCTAGCTGTTAGTGGATTGACATGATAACATTTTCCCCCCCCTAAAAGATTGACATGATAACTTTGTTTCATGCTTGTAGGACCATCTTTCATCTGCTCGTGATTCAAGGAGAGTGATTTGAAATTCGATTTTGTGCTTTTTGAGGAGGATATTTACGGTGTTGTAGTGTTGGATTGACATTAATAGATCAGATGGTTTATAGTTTCCTTTCCTGTGCAAAAAGTTTATTTTCCCTTTCCATGATGGAGCATCATAGATGAAATTATGCATGTTCATGTTAACAACAACATAATAAAATAATAAAATGAGAAACATTTTGGACATGGATGAAGTGGTTCAAAATAGTTGCCAGTTCTCCATGTAGCAGGATAATGTTGTGTAATGTTTTATTTTTTGCGAGTATGTTGTGTACGTAGTTAATAATCGAGAGAGTATTTGTCTTTTATGCTATGAGAAAATACAACTCTCAGGTGGTCTTGTGCGTTGAAGGGTATTTGTCTTTTATTTGTATTTGTATAAAAGAGAAATGCGTGTAACCCACGAGACGCTTCGGCATTTGAACAAACACTTTGGAGGGAGTTGGCAACGTTGAATAGGAATAAAAATCTAGGTATTGACTTGCTGCTATACCCCTTATGGTAGTCACTGAAAGAGATGATTTGAGTGATGGGGCCGGAACGACACCCCTATCTGGTGGCTCTAGTGGCGGTGTGTGCTCGATCATGCTGCTCGGAGGCTGTAACAATCGATTTGCTGAAGACCTGTCTCTTTCTGCAGAAGGAACAGTAGTTGCCAAAGCAAACTGAAGGGACTTGTAACGTGAGGAACGAACCAGATCTGACACGAGGTAGATGAAGTCGAAGCAAAGCCTCGAACCAGATTCTGGGTATTGGGTTGCTGCGAAATCCTTTGTGGTGGTCACTGAGAGAAGGATTGAGTGGCGGTGTTGGAACAACAACCATATCTGGAGGTTTCGGCGGAAGAGTTTCTGCCGGATTTAACATTGCACGAAGGGGAAAACTCAACGGCTCAATCACCATTGAAGACCACGTCAATCCTTTCTGCATCGTCGGTATCGAAAAGGAGAGAACGCTATGGTTGTCGGTACGATCGCCGAAGACAAAAGAGGCGTTACTGGGACGCTCCTTCTCTGTGTTGACTTCTGAAATTGGATCTGCGGCAAGTTTGTCTTCAATCTGTGATTTCTTTGTGTCGTCGTCACTGGACATCAACAGGTCGAAGAAAAATGGAGCTGAGTCGGTGGTGAATGGGGATTTCGTCGGAGCTGTGGTTGAGGCTACGGTGGGGAGGCTGAGATTCAGTTGTTGACCTTCCTTTTCTTGTTCGGACTCTTCCTCATCCATCTCCATCACTAAGATCTGAATATTTTTATGCGCCTATTGGTGTTTCAAAGTAAAAGGTTCATCACATAAGATACATAAACTCATTTCCATTTTGTCAGCCACTTCTAAAGCACTCAAAATCCTATTCGCAAAGAGAAGATCGAGTTTGGAATCACGGATAAGCACTAGGTCGATACTTTGATACCAATTGTGACGAAATTTGGATCTTAGGGAGAAAATCCGAAAAATTCAACACTCACAAGCAGATAATTCAATGAATTGAATGAATTCTGGTGCAAAGTGGGTGAGCAAATATAGAAATAATATTCAGAGTTGAGAATAGAGAGAAGAGATATTTTTTTGAAATGTTGGTTAATTCCAAATGAGGCACAAGGCCTTGCTAAATACAACCATCAAAGGCTAAAATGGTAAAATGATACACAAAATGCTTCACACGTGATTGAAAGTAAACTAACGTAAGGTAAAACTAATTAAAATGCTACTTAAACTGTTACAATATAATCATGTAACAATGGTTTTATGAGGATGAGGTAAGCGGAGATATACATATTTGTGCTAAGTCGTTGAAATGGCATTCTAATTTCCATTTGCTGCCATGTACTAAAATTTCAAATTTCATCCAAGTTAAAACTTGGTGTGAAAATCTGAAATCAGTTTGGTATGGATTTCAGTATAGGTGGTAGTCTTTGGGACTAGAAATTTGGGCGGAGTCGAACTTAGTCGGCATTTCGACTACGACAAAAATCTCATTTCGACTCGGCTTCGATATGAACCTTTTTATTTCGAACTTCGACTTCGATTCAAGCTGTGGCGGCTCAGTTCAACTTGTTAGCTCGAATCACATAAATCAAATTTCAAAATAATTTTTTATTATAAAAAATCGAACTTAGATCTTTGACATTTTAAATTAGCGATAGTTTTTACTTAAAATGGTTGTCCAATTGAAATCATAACATGCATAGCAGAGATGAAGCTATCAAGTATCAACCATATGCCACCAGCAAAACTAACAAATTTATAGAGATATTTAACATTTACATTGGCCATGAAGCCGTGACAACAAAATAGATAGTAGAAGTGACCAAGGCTTATTCTTAACTAATAATCTAATATCAACTAATATCAAGACAGCAGCCAAAAATTGAATATCAACATCTCCACATAAGCTAAGTTTAATGCAAAAGGCAAAAAATAATAGACACCAAAAAGTATATTTCAGCAATCAAATTGTCCAATTGTGCTTGCTGTCCAAATTCTTATGGATCTACCTGCAATATTCAAAAGCTTAAGTAAATACTTCATTATCTAATAATGGTAAGCCACTGTCAATTTAAACAAAAATAAAGAATATACCTATCTATCATTAAGATAGAAAATTTCAAAGGAGTAATGGAATCTCTGTGGGAATTTGCTCCACCTAAAATAAAATAAAGATTAGTATCAATAAATCATCAGCATTATATTTTTAAAAAGCATAAAGAATATTTAATCATCAAGAGAGAATGTATTACTTTAGGCTTGTTTCTAATCCCATGCAATACTTGAAGCCAATCACCACATAAGTCAGCTTCCACGGTATTTGGATGTAAAGCTGGAATGAATCAATAACTCTTTCACAGCGAAAGTTGACTCTGAAAGCCACAGTAGATATTGGAATTGCAAGAACATCAGTTGCCATATGGGATAAGACTCTATATTTTCCATTATTCAACTTCCACCATTCCAAAGCACAAAAGGTCATATGACCATTATCTTTAGGCTTGTAAGTTGGCTCATTCAAATACTCTTCAACCAGTTTTCTGGAAGGAGGCGCTTCTTGTTCTTGCATATAATCCATCAATAATGACCACCCTGAGGAGTTTGTTGACTCCATTGCAAGGCCAGTTTGATCAGCACTAGTTCTAGAAGAGTTTTCTTCACCATGCTCACTAAGAAGAGCAGCATACTCTTTGTACATATCATTAAGAGCATTGCTCACCATTTCTATATTTTTTTTAGCTTCATCTCCAGAGTAAAGTAAAGGAAAACACATTTTAACACCCATCATTTTGATCCTAGGGTCCAAAACATTAGCAAGTGACATAACCAGATTACAGTCACTCCAATACTTGTCAAATTTTTGCTTCATTACCTTCGCCATGTCTTGCATGAACTCAAATTCATCTTGGACAACAATATCTAACATTTGCTTAATTCGATACACCTCAGCAAGATATAAGTTAGCTGTGGGATACTCACTACCAGAAATAATATTTGTAACTACATTAAATACATGTAGCAACTTGGCAACCTTTTCAACTTTTTCCCAATCATCTTCATCCGGAAGAGTTGTGTAGCTTGATTCTCGATCTTGAAATCGTGGGAACACTTCTTTGAACTGTATTGCAACTGACAGCATTTGATAGGTGGAATTCCAACGAGTACGGGCAGTCAAGAATTAATTTTTTACCACCAAGCTTTAGTTGTTGAACTATTTGAGAGATGTGCACAATCTTGCTTCAGAAAGGTCGATGAACTTTACACTTTCACGCACTTTTTCAACTATTTTTGCTATTCTTCCTATACCTCTGTTGAACAAGTAAGTTCAGTATATGTGCGCAACAACGCACATGAAACAACTTCCCATCCAGCACTAATTTCTTGTGCCTTGAAAATAGAACTTTCAATTCTTTCAAACATCTATCATTATATTGTGCATTATCCATTAACACACTAAATATTTTATTTTCAATGCCCCATTCTTTAAGACATTTGAAGATTGCATCAGCAATATCAACACCGCGTCGAGGAGGAGGAACGTGAACAAAACTGAGAATGTGCTTCTGCAAAACCCAATCAATATCAATGAAATGGCCAATGAGTACCATATATTCGATCTTCTGATTTTGTGACTTCCACAAATCTGTGGTCAAGCAAATCTTATTCATAGTCCTCAAGATTGCCTTCAACTTCTGTCTTTCGGCTTCATAGACAGAAACACAGTCATTCTTTAATGTTTTTCAACCGATTTTCTCATATGATATGTTACAGCATTTCATCATAAAAAAAAAACCTTCTTCCTCAACAATACTAAATGCATGTTCATGCATCATAACCCAATGTGCAGTGGCTTCTCGTTGTCTTTCATGGTCATATTTAGCAACTGGATTCATAAGCAGTGGCCCAGAAAGCTTCTCACTAACCATGGATTTTGCTGGCTACAAGTTTAATTTCTTTTGCCTTGCTAGTAGCTTCTTGTAAATATGACACGTGTCATCTAAATGTCTCTTCAAATGGCTTGTTGATCCACTACCAACAATAGAATATTGCTTTTTACAGTGTATGAACTCATATTTTTTTGTTCCATTCTTAACACCACTTCTTTGAAGTGATCCCAAACTAGAGAAGTTTTCTTTCTCTTGGCCTTTTGAATAACACCATCATTGTTTTCAATATTTTCTTCATTCTCAACTTCATTTGTTGGTGCTCCTTCATTTGATAGTGCTCCTTCATTTGTTAGTGGATCTAAATCAACGATAGGATTCAACAGATTTAAGCACCCTTCCCCATCATTTAGTGTTGAACCTCCTAGTGTTTCAGTTGAGGAACTAGAAGACATCTCTACAACAATAAAACTTTAGGGTGTTATAAAGTAGAAAATGACATGTGGATATAAATAGATAAATCAAGAAAAAAAATCAATTAATGGAAAAAAAACAGAGAAGCCACTTGAGAAGAAAAGGAAAAGATAAATGGCTGTAACTGGTAAATACCAAAAAAAAATGGAAAGTCTAACCAAAAGGAAAAGACAAAACTTGGTACAAAAGGAACATATATAATGGATGCAACGTGAAATCCACAGAAAGTTTAGGTCATTAAAAAATGCAACCAAAAAGCAAACAAAGGAATAAAAAACACACACGGAGGACCCATTGTTTTTATGTTTGGACAAAAGGAGGACCTTTTTTTTAGAGAAAAAGAGGACCTATTGTTCATGAGGAATGGAAAATAGAATATCGAGATGTAACAGTGTGCTCAAATAATCAAATGAAACTGTTGGGTGAAAAATACAAAACCATTGTAGCAAAAAAGACAAACACTTGTAATGGTGGCTCAAATATTACCTTTCTGTACTGACAGGAGCGATGGCTGATGATTGTTTGAGTGGCGAACAAATACAACTCAACGATAATGGGTTTGATCTCTACCTCTCTCACTCACCGTTCCATGGCTTGCAGTAAAGAGAAAAGTAAAGTTTATGCCTTTAGGGTTACTTGCTAAAAGTGAAAGAAGATAAAAAGACTAGGTTTTTTTGAGAAGATAAATAAATAGACTAGGTTTTACAATAGACTAATAGAGGTATCGCGGGTTACTAAAAGTCTAACTTTTAGAAGCTGAAAAGTTGAATGTTTTCTCAAATAATTTAATTTAAAAAAATTAAAAGCTTTTAAAAATTAATACATAACTGGTTCGTAAAATATATATAATACATAATTAAAAGATATAGCTGGTTCTTATAAAAGCTTTTAATATATATATGTATATATATTTCTCAAATAATTTAATTTAAAAAAATTAAAAGCTTTTAAAAATTAATACATAACTGGTTCGTAAAATATATATAATACATAATTAATATATATAGCTGGTTCTTATAAAAGCTTTTAATATATATATATATATATATATATATATATATATGTGTGTGTGTGTGTGTGTGTGTGTGTGTGTATATACACACACATATATATATAATATAATATAATATAATCGAGCCGGTTCGTGAACCAAACGAGTCGAGCTATACATAGCTCAAGATCAGCTCATTTATTTAACGAGCTCAATTTTTAGCTCAAGTTCAGCTCATTTAGTTCGTGAACCAAGTGCAACGAGCTAATTATCGAGTCAAGTCACGGACTTGGTTCGAGCAGCTCAACTCATTTCCAGCCTTGGCTGGTGGGACCAAGGACAAGGATATGATTCTTCTAAAATAGAGTTCACTTCAATGACCAAATTGACATTTTAAGTGTTAATGAGAAAACTAATAGATTATGTTAATGATTTTAATGACCAAATTATAATTATTTTATATATGTAAATGTTATGTTAATGATTGATTTTGTCATTAATAATTGTGTTTTAGTTAGTATTTTTATAAAGTGAAAATTCATTTTAAAGGAGTCAATTTCCATGGCAAACAGTGGATGTCAATAAAGACCAGAACAGAACATTCTGATCATTTGGATGAATCTGCATTTGTATTACCAGAAATTGAATATTCTAATTTCTAATGCACGTGTAAGTGTAACCATCCATTTTAACATTTGAATAACGTGGTCCTCTATTTACCAAAAAAATCAACATATAGATGAACTATGAAGTATATAGTGTTACTGGTTTTTTATCAAGGTATATTCTCACAAACCCTGCTATGACACTAACTATCTTGGGTGTTGTTGAGACTTGGAAGCCACTAGCTAGATATGAAGTTTGATTTGAATGATTGAGCAACATGGACTCAATCATACTCAAGAAATGGTTGGTGATTGATCTTCGAGGTCTCCCATTGACTGATCACCTGTTTCTCTAGTTTGCTTTATTTGCTTTACAACATCCAAGCGCTCTGAGGAATAAGAGGAAGGGATCTACGTACAGTAGCAATGCAAGCACCATTAATAGTGTAGAGTATAAAATGGAAAATAATGTTGGACAAGGCAGCAATAAGTTACCAAAAATGGCATATACTTTCTGATAGCTGCTAGTATAGCTGCATGTCCTACAGCTGTCACCTGGTAAGTAATAACAATGAAAATCAACTTTCATTGAAAATTTTCAGCATATTTCTTCTCTGTATAACTCTTAGTTATACTGCATTATGGTTGCGCATTCAGCTAAGATCACATAATACTATGTTTAGATTCCAAATGAGGAAAACAAGAAAATGTGAGGAACAGAAGAAAAATAAAATAAAATAAAATAAAATTAGTTCCCCTCTGATTTTATTTCTCATACAAAGAGGTCATAATTTCAGAAAATGCCAGTAGAGGGGAAAACTATAATTCATGTTGGAAATAGCATTATATATTTATACTAATGGGTAGTTTAATAAATCCTAAAAAACGGGGTGAAACACACATACACACAGAGAGATTGAGTGTGTGTGTAAAATTGACACCACATATACACTACTTGATAACTTTTGTAGGATGCGAAATAAATCAATCCAACCCTTGGATTTAAAATTTTTATGAAGTAGTCTAAGTTCGCAAAATTTCATATTGGTACTTTAACGCACTACTCTATTTTAATGTATAAAAGGATGAAGGTGCTCACCGGAAGTAGCATCAAAATTGTCACTGGAATTAGCACAATTATGTCAGTCATGGTTCTTTCTAGCCTCTTTTTTTGACTCCTTGAAGCCTTGCAGCCATGTGCTTGCTTTACAAGTAGATCAAAAGCAACCATGATGTCTATGAAGAGCAACAGAGTGCCCATCCAGAGGTTCTATTAACACATTCCACAGATTAAGAACCTTGAGTCAATACAGTCTTCACATTTATTAGAAACAGATTATTAGAACTCTTACTGCACTCGTGGATGCCAACTTCTTGCTGTATCTCTTGATGAAACTTTCATGCAGAGGATTTGACTTATCAATACATGAAACTTCCCCACGGTCATGTGTTTTCTTGCCTGTGGTTGCTGAAATTGAAGCCTGTGATTTAAATAAAATGAGAAACATTGGTTACTCAAGGATGATATAACTGAAGTTCCAGAGAGTTGGCACTTGACAACACTGACTCAAAAATGTCGGTTATTGTCTTCTCGTGGTTTGTTACGCCTCAGATCTTGTGCCAGTATACTCGGTGCAGAATAGGGAATAATCTTATAGTATGCATCACTGCCATAGTTTCCAAGTTTCCTAATCCTAACAGATTTCCCAAATCTTAGCTTTTAAAAAATCCTTGAAATTCTCTCTTTTCTTTAAGGATAAAGTACCAAGAATACTAACAAAAGTCAAATCAATTGTTACCCTTGCCAAAACACATTGGCTGAAATCTGAACGCTTGAAACTGAAAACAAATCAAAACTTATCAACCTATGAACCTAATTAGAAAGGGCTAGACAAATTTGAGTGTAGAACTCAAAGTAGGCATAAACTTGCATCTCTAATTTAAGAAGATAATGAATTTCCTTTGTATCTATCTTCTTGTTATAACAAATAGTATTGCATAATGTACCTTTTTTAATATAGAATTGTTTTGCAAATTACTCTTTGGACACCCTTCTATAGTCAAATCAAGTGACTTCTGCTGCACTTCAAACACCAAAGGTAACTTTGGTCCGTATATGCTTCCTATATATGATGTGTGGTTGTCAAATGCAGCATGATCCACAATATTTAATGATTCGCTGCACATAAAGCACAAGTTCAATCATAATTATTTGCTTCTTTTGTCAGAAATTAGCTCAAGTGAGTGAAAATAATGAGTAAAAAAAAAAAAAAGGTCAAAACAAGCATACCCTGTTTTGTTATATGCAGCCCAGTGATCTTGCAGACAAATGCTTAGCAAATCCTGACTAGGAATGTTAAGAAAGAAGGAAAAACAAACTAGGTTAACAGCAACTATAGGCAGACAAAGAAACTTAAACTGGTAAAATTTATGTATAAATTAAATGTTACCAGCGAAGCAAGTATGACAGTGAAGCCGTGTCCAACGATTGTTGAGTTGAACGATTAAAATGTGCAAACCCAGAGAAAACATCATAGCATACAGTAAAAACTACAGAAGAAATTATCTCTTTCTCTGCCTGGCAAGCATGATGTTTAGACCCTTTCTCCCAGCAGTTTATTTGAACATATGAAGCATAAAAATCAAGCCATCGTATCTCATGAGTTACTACCTGAAAGATGGCATATATTAAAATTAGCAATATTTGATTTGAACACAGAAAAGTTATTTAACATCAGCATTGGCAGAACTAACAGAAACTAACCTCCATGAAAAGCTCATACACTTGGATGGAGGAAAATTCTGGATAAATGAAAAGAATGCCACATTCCAAGTAACTTAAAACCAAAGCATTGAATCTTCTGTATCAGTATCTCGAAAATTGAAATGGTTAAAATGTAACAAACCGGCAACGAGATCAACCTGAGGAAGTCTTTAACCATTTCGTCAGGATCCTTAATGCCCATTGCTGACAAAAATGTTCTTGTCATTCTTCCAAGATATGCAAAAAGTCCCAATGTGGCCAAGGTTTCTAACTGAATCAACAAAAGGTTACACCATAAACAAAAGTCTGAATGCAGAAGACTAAATAACCACTGCACCAATAAAATAACAAGACTAACAAGAGCAGGTGTTCAGCAAGGCATATGATCATGTAATGCATGGCTAGGAATATCTTCTATCCATTTTATAAAACTAAATACACACTCACTAACAAAATATGTCCTTCATGTCAACATTACATTTAAGTATAGGTTCGAAATTTGACATAAAATATGTGCCTGAATGTTTCTGCTATTCAATGTGAATGAGCAAGATTTTTTCAGTAAATATCATATTATACCCGGATTAAGTTCCATCAATTCATGAATTTCTGTATGAGTCAGCAAGTTGACCTTGTGCTGAAAATTTTGTTTGTTTGAAATGATACTTTCTTCACAGAAAGCTTCCAGTAGTTTCTTATAGGCCAAACCAATCCAAAACTCAACGTCCTCGGTTTTTTCACTGGGAAGAACCTTCTGACCAAAATGGGACAAGAAATTCACTTCAAATCCTGCCTCAATTGCTAGCTGGTGTAACTTGTCCACAGATGCAAGATTGAGTGAAAAATCCATGAGCTTGACTAAAACATCTTTAAGAGACAATACAAGTATGTGGCAGCAGATGCGCCTGGAGCCCAGATTTACCACTGCGCTACAGCATGTTATTGCCACAATAATTCCTGCAATACCGCTGAATATTTTTCTGTCAGGATACATTCCCTCATCCGAATATTAGGTGAATCTAACAGAAATGAACATAAAATCATCAACTTGAAGACTAAATGTGGAAGTAAAGTCAATGCCAAGTTGTTGACTAAGGAAAAGGACTTCCATCCAAGAATGCAAATATATGTTTCTGAAATTAAATCAAGGTTGTTTCAGGCAAACCTTCCTGCATATTCCATGGACCACTTTTTTAGAAGTGGAACAAAATATCCTGCTATTTGTGGCATTTCAGTGTCTCTAAACCACTGCACCAAACATGGATGCCTCATTTTCAGTTGATTTTCAATGTGTTCTCCCATCTGATTTATCAATGGGGTCAAACTGAAACAAGGGAGGAAAAGTAACTCAGATCTGAACAATGCTTATATCAGTTGTATTTGACAGCTTGGTATCTGCTATTACTAGACCTAGTCATAACTTGTTTGGCAAAAGTAGAAATAGTAAATATGATATACTATTATGCGCAACTATTCCACCAATCGTAGGAAGAAAAAACAGTAAAAGCTTACATCTCTCTAACGGGGGAAAATTCATTCTGTCGTTCATGTGAAAGCAATATCTCCATATCGATTGCTGTTTTCATTAAAGCATAAACTGCAACCTGTGTGAGCATGCTATTAGATCTAATCAGACATCCATGTTAATTTCTCTGAGCAGAAAATAAGTATATGCACCTTTTGATTGAAATGCTCATATCACAAATCATTGGCTAATAATATCAAAAGACAACTATATATTTCTTTACCAAAAATCATTTTGCTACATACACATATACCTGATAAGCAATATGTCTATGCCATTCATGCACATCCTTGCCGATCCAAGCCATTGTAAGCTCTCGACCACTCCTTGCTAGTCCCAGCGACTCAATAGTTTGGGAGAAATTCCTAGCAGATTCGTGCAACATCCACACAACACAATCCACCCTATTAAGTTCCACTCCCTTACTACTTGATGTAACATTAGTAACCTCATTTGCTGCTTCTTTGCTTTGTTTAGCACATGAAAAATGAGCCTTCACTGACGCTGGCAATGATGAGCACTTCCTTAAGGACGTGTAACATCTAGACAAAGATACAATTAAGGGACCAGTAGTCAAAGAGCTATTGTTTCTTTCCTCAATTGTGTTCAAATTGGCATGTAGAAGGGCATATGCCGTTGTCTTTTTTCTGATATGTAACCCGTAGGATCTGCTGTTGGAAGAAACAGAAGTGTCTTAATTTCACAGAAACAGACACACAACACACGCGCACACACACACATTTATGTATAAATTATAATGAATGTATATTTTTGGAAGAAAAAAAAAACTACTATAGTGTAATACAACTCACATACATGAGCATTCATCCCTTGTTTAGGAAGAGAATTTTGTTTGAAAACTGGTTAATTTTCTCGATGTTACATTATCCCAAAGACATCAACAACAGCAACTGTGAAGATAAAATTTCAATCTCTTGGGAAATGCCACCTAGCAACAACAACTTCTTTCAAAATTACTTTGGTAAGTTCCAATTCAACGCATAGTACCAAAAAATGGAATATAGGAGACCACATCCCATTCGATAATTGATCCTCACAACTCAGAAATTCAATTATCATCATCATCATATGCATGAAAACCAATTTCCGGTAGTAAATAAAAATGTTCAAAAGGGAACAGGAATGTGCTTGAAATTAATACTTCATATATGTATATATTTAAAATATTACTCCTTTTACCGGATATAAGGGGTGACACACTAACGTTAAAGCAACAAAGAGAAAAAGAGGAAGCTTACGAGTAGTTGAATAGTTGAAGCTGCAGATTGAAAGGGGCAGCCATAGAAACAGAATGAGGAAAGCAAGAGAAGAGAAAAGGAAAAAGCAATTGTCTTCTTGGAACACATAAATAATGAACTCAGAGCGGTGCCATCAAGGCACAGATAGAAAGACAGAGATTTATAAATAATTCAATAACTTCATTATAAAAAATAGTATTTATGTGTAGCTGAGCTGTACAAATATTATAGCTAACTAACCTTCGGATTTAGCTCCTGCTACCCGCTTTGCTTTCTTCGGTTGATGTAACTACTAACCAGTAAAGTGTAACTACAAATTACAGACTGCAAAGCAAATACATGAAAACCAGAGAGAGGTTGTGTTTGTCTCTTGCCCGCTCCTAATTTTTTACCCGGCCAAATTTTTAAACCCAAACATTTATCAGAAATTTCTTAGTACCTAACCCAGTACTACTACTGGTATTAAATATGATTATAAAATTACATTACTCCACAACTGCACGGAGAACAACTACCATCGGACTGTTGTCTGTAGACGGTGGTACACATTAAACAACCTTCGTATCTTAATCTTAATTGAAAATATATAAATCGTTGTCCTTATCACGTCATTTTATATTCTGTTTTTTTTTTATAAACAAGGTATCCTCGAACGCAATTTCGATAATCTCTCGAGTCGAATAAAACTACATGGACGACATAAACTCTCATTCAAGAGTTTTTAAGAGTTTTAATATTACTGCGTTCTCATGGCTTGGATTCAAATTCAGAACCACTAGTTAAATTAGAAGAAACTCATACAATTTCATCCAATTGCTCTTGAATATTTTATATTCAATTTAAACAGCACAAAGATTTTGACTTTTATATAAAAAAATATTCATCATACAAGAGATTTTGATTTTTCTGGTAAAATAAAAAGGAGGTTTTGATTTTTGTCCACGAACACATTATAAAGAATATTAGTCTTTGCGGTACAGAATATATTACGAATTGATATTGACAAAACCGCAATCCACTTAACGAACAAATGTAAATTTTAAAAGTTGATTTTGTAAAATTTAATTTAGCTAAATTGAGCTTAAAGTATAATAATGTGTTTGAATGATTTTACGCTAAAAATAAGTTTTAATTTAAAATATAGTATAACTTTTTCACTCTAATCGAATTTTTTCACTCAAATCGAACAAAAGTTTAAAGGCAAAATCAATTTTGACGCTCAGACCATAAATACACACTTAAAATTCTAAAACAGTTACTTACAAGGAATTTTTTAAAATTTAATTAATCACCCAATCAAACAATTGACTCTAGTGAGCCTATCCAACTCATCTAAACTATTTTGTTATAAAAAAAAAACACTAGTACACAATCTACTAATTCCATCATTATTGAACATAATCAAATGAATAATAACTACATTATTAAATATATAATATAATTAACATTAATATAAAATCATAAAATTTAAATTAAGTAAAATTTTAAAGGCTAAAATATTGTTTTAGTCCCTTATGTTTATTTTATGTTTCATTTTGGTCCCTTATGTTTTATTTGTTCCGAATTGGTCCCTTACGTTACAAAAGTTATACCAAAATGGTCATACCGTTAGTAACACCGTCAAAATGCTGAGTTGGCACGTTGGGGGACCAGATTGAAACAAAAAAAAAAAAACTTAAGAGACCAAATTGGCACCAACAATTTGGTGCCAATTTGGTCCGTTATTTTTTTTTTGGTTTCAATCTGGTCCCCCAACGTGCCAACTCAGCATTTTGACGGTGTTACTAACGGTATGACCATTTTGGTATAACTTTTGTAACGTAAGGGATCAATTCGGAACAAATAAAACATAAGAGACCAAAATAAAACCTAAAATAAACATAAGGAACTAAAACAGTATTTTAGCCAATTTTAAATTAACAAAAAAAGAATATGTTATCTGTCTTGCAAAGGAAAACATAATAATGAGAAACTAAATAATAACTATTCATGCAACCCCAATGTTGGGTGCGAGTGGTTAAAGCACTCCATCTAAAAGGACGAACTAGGTTAGTACACGAGTTCGATCTCTGGCGATGGAACAACTTGAGGCTAGGCTTTACTTACCTCCCGACCGAACTCCGGATTAGTCAGGGCCCCTTTTCCTTGGACACCGAAGTGGGCTCAAAGACCTCTAGACTAAAATTAATAATAATAACTATTCATGCAGTCTTTATAATTTGAAGCCAAGCTTTTATCTGCCTAATAAACATTTTTAATTGTATAATAGTTTAAAAAAATCAAATTGGTTCTCCACTAGTATTAAATCGATTCTACTGCTTCTCTACCATCTATCCGATCACCCATTTTATTTTTTTTTCAGTTGAAAGAACCAACCACCAACTAGTTCACCAATTTTTCTGTTGAACTGAGCAATACAATCCGGTCTGGCTTTTTATGTCATTGCCAAGATGGACTTATCTTTGCTTTTTGCTCACTACATTATTTTTAAAGAACTAGAGCCGTGAATAAAATGCCTCTTTGCATTAGTTATCTACTTTCATACAGCTATAACTACATATCTTATTGAGGGCATGAGAAAAATCCTGTCAATTTTTTGTTCACCACCAAGCTATCCAAATGACACCATTGCAATGCCAGAATGTATGCTTATCAAATGAATTGAATGACAAAGGAAAGAATGGCATTACCAAAACTCAACCTCAAAAGTAATATACATTCTAAAATTCTTTGGGTTCATCGGTCTCTATCATCAATTCTCTCGGTAATTTTCCCTCCAGGAGTTTCTACATTACTTTCCCTAAAACCAAGTTCTGCCAAGTCTTGCTTTGCCATCAAGTTCCTGCAAGATGTCAATCATATGGTTCATGGACAAGCAGTTATAACAAAACCGTGGGCAAAACAAACCTAAAAACACATGCCAAAAATAATACCAACAGCAATATTATATCAATATTTTACAATGAATACGAAAATGGATCAAGATATCCACTAAAACTGCCAACTTTACTACTTCAAATTTCATCACAAAAATTATTTTGGGTTATATGAGATGAGATTTCAACATTCCATTGCAAAATGTTGTATAAAATTAGATAAAATAGCATTCTACTTGTTTTACTACCATCTTATCAAGCTCCCATGTAAAGAGAACAACTAAAATAGATTCTTAGAACTATAAAAACAATACAGATCCATAAGAAAACATTGAAGACACTAATTTTTACTCGAAATTACTGTATGGGCACAATGACTAATTAATAATGGATGCCAGTGGAACTACACGAATAATTCCTCCATGTTATACCTTAATATGTGATTGCTGTGACTCACCAATGTCTCTTCAGTAATTAGTAATTACTCCAGTAATTTTTCCTTTTGTAGAAGAATAATTATAATTATTTGATAATTAAGAAATTTGGGTGGTTCTATGTGTATTTTGTTTTACTCAAAGTGGAAATTAATTTTGATTAGCACTGCTCCCCCTTTAGCCCACCAAAACTGCAATGCTCACTCAAATAGATCACACTCGAAAGTTGAGAATGATTAATTCAAATCCACTAAAGATATTAATTATCTTACAAAGCAGCTTACTCATTAAGTTACACCAAAGAGCTCCAAACAGTAGTCTATTTAACTCCAAATACTGAAACCGGTGGTAAGAGGAACACAAATGGACATTAGAAATGGCAGGATAAATATGATCAATAGTACAGTGAAACCGACTCACTTCTCCATACGACATTGCAGATATTTTTTCGAGAATTCCCTGCATTTGTCAGACTTGCTTGCAGCAGTCTTTAGACAATTGAGATATTCTTTCTTCTCCTGAAATAAGGCCAATAGAGGAATTAAGGAACATGAAGATAGAAATGATAAACTTGGATAGTATTTGAACACAGACAAAACAGAATGAAACAATCTATGGTGTGTTAGTTTTGGAGTCAAACGCACTCAAATGCACATTGAGCCACAACAACAAATTGTAGCTTCGGCATCAAACATGTCTTGGAACGCATGTTGACGATAAATCAATTTTAGTATCACCTTTTCGGTGAAACTAAAGTGAATCACTCTTTTTACCTTTGACGAGTAAACCTCCATTTCGGTCTTTAACTTGTCACACGTTATTTTAATCACTACACTAAGGAAATACAAATTAAAGTCCTCGGTATATTTTTAGTTGGACAAGTTGACCCTTGAAGAAGGATTGATGAGACAGAAGCATAGGTAAAGGACTATGTACAGACAGAAACATAAGCCCATGGCATAAATTTATATTTCTTTAGGTGCAAGGACTAATCTGATGACATGTGCCAAGGTTAAGAACCAATATGGAGGTTTACTTGTACCAATTCTGGCCTATTTTCAATATAACAAATATAGAACGGAGTTTATATCTTATATTCTGTTGCATTTTAACCTATCTATCAGAGGCTACCTCAGAATTAAGAAGTTTAACTTAAACTCTGAAAACACGATGCAATTTGCAAGAGCTTTATTTCTTTCATGTATACATGTTAAGCCTTCAATTGTTGATGGACAGTAGAGAGAAGAAGAATACCAGGTCACACAAATGCATGTGGTCCAATGGGAATATTCCCTTTTCGGGAGGTACCGGACGGAGCCCCCTGTTGCCACCAAATGCTCCACCTATATATTACACCAGTTTCAGAGAGTGGAATTGAGTGTCAAAGTAACCAGAGGCTAGAAAAGATAATAGTACTAGAGAGAAGAATCAAATCAGTTCCCTCCATTTTGAATCCAGAATAACGAGTCATCATTTTTATAAACAAGTGTAAGCAAAAAAACAGAAGCAAAACATATTCAAATCAATCCTTTCACAGAGAAACCTAACCTGAAAATTTGTGAGTGACTAGTGAAAGAGAAACGAATACCTGCACTCATGTCTAGGTTTCGTGTGGAACTTGGAAGGAGTGTGGCCGAGAAGCCTTGAAGAATCGGAGAGACCAATCCAAACTTCAAATGGAAATTGAACGGTAGAGACTTTGAGATTCTTTCGTGTCGGAGTTACGGTGGCTTCAATTACTGGATAGGAATTGTTGCCGGCGGTGAACCCAAAGAGAACAATGACTCTTAACCCCTATGTTGAAGTTTCAGCTGCTACTAGTAAAGAGTCCCGTGCATGACACAGTTAGAATAAGAATGGAATAAAAGTTTTTAGTTCAATTCTTTTTTAATTTATGGATATTTTATGTATAATGATGTGCTTAACTAAAAGTTATTATTACATCTAGCAAAAGGAATATTATGCACCAGATGTATCAGCATTAGAATTCACTAATTGAAAATTACCTTCACTGTCTGCAATTGATGTCCCAAAAAAAAAAATCTTCGAGGACCGACCCATGCGAAGCAAAGAGAGGATACATAAAAAAAAAAAAATTCAGTTCCTCAAACAGAATCGTAAAAGTTGGAACATTAGCAGCAATGAATGAAAAATTTAAAGACTAAAACAGAGGAGAGGGGGAAAGGCTCAGTTTGCAGTGACGAAAAATACTGACAACGCAACAACCTGCCTGGAATAGCTTTAACACGTCGACGGGATCGTTGTCGCTGGAAGAGCTCGTAGAAGCAGGAACGAACAACGGAGATTGATTCTGGATTAGCTGGCCTGGTCGAAGGAGCGCACCACTGCTTGGAGGAGAAGCTTATTAGGGCTGCTTTCGGCAACATCGGAGGAGAAAGGAAACAATAATAATTCATTAATATTTTGATTACATTATTTGGTTTTTTTTTTATTGAAAACATTATTTGTTTTCTTGTTACAATGACAGGATTACATTATTAGGTGACTTAGTAGTTGAGCCAAGAGATATAAATGAGTTGCAAATAGGAGGTACAGGGCTCATATCCTTGCTACTAATAAAATTTCTCTCTCTTTTAACAAAACTAACTATTAACATTTGCCTATAAAAAAAAAGATTACATTATTTTTTTTTTGGAACAAGACAAGATTACATTATTACCTGGTCCATTTCCCGAAGATTAAAAATTACAAGGTTTAAATATGTTTTTAATCCATGTAATATAGAGTGTTTTGATTTTAATCGTTGTAAAAATTTTTATTTGTTTTTGGTTCTTACAAGATATTTTATTTTAATTTTGGTCTTTTTAACCAAAATTCATAAGAAATTCTGTAAGAAAAAAAGTGTTTTCTATGGATTCTACCATGAATTTTGGTTGAAATAGTGGTTTTTAGTTATTCGGATCATCATTTATAAGAAATTTGGTAGAAAATAAAGTGTTTCTGTGGATTTTACTACGAATTTTGGTTAGAAGGACCAAAATCAAAATAAAATTTTTTGCAGGGACAAAAAACAAACAAAATTTTTTATAGGGACTAAAATTAAAACACTCTATATTTGCAGGGATTAAAAACAGATTTAAATCAAAATACGATAAATAATTTAACGAGTAAAATAATTTTACTAAATTGTCATAGTTAATTATTGTAGTATTAAAAATTATCATAAATACATAATAAAGTATTTTCTCCGGACTCAATTATAAGAAAAAATGTGTCTAAATTTGGTGGACTCAAATATAAGCAAATTTCAACTAACCTACTCATATTTAATGTCAGTGTTCAAAAATACCCTTAATCTAATTCAACTTTTGTTTTCCAAGAAACGTTGTGGAGACCATTATGATTAAGGGTAGTTTAATAAATCAAGAAAATTAAATACACTTAACTATCATCCTTAATTAGTGTGAAATTAGATATTTGTGTTTATAATTGAGTTCGGGGGGAGTATGATGTCTTGAGAGTAATGTACGAAATAGTAGTAATATTTTTTTTTATAAGCAAATGTTAGTTGTTAGTAATGTTACAGCAAGTCCCACATCGGTGGGTTCTTGCTTTGGTGAAGGCTTTGGAGCCTATATAAGGAGGCTTAGTAATGCTTTTATAATCATCCCAAACATTTCTCTTCTTCCTCTTTTATTATTTCTTATACTCAACAAGAGTATTGTGAGAGTATTTGTGAGGTATTTTGTGAGAGGTATTCTTGTAATATTTTCCCACATAGTGGAATTCTTCAGTCTTGCCGTGGTTTTTCCCTTATTTGTTGAGGGTTTTCCACGTAAATTTTGTGTGTTCATTTCCTTATTTTCTCGTCTCTTATTTTAGTTGTGTGACACCATTCCGATACTCTGGTACCTAACAGTGGTATCAAAGCTCCAAGGTTGGTGATACTATTCCGCTGCGTCACTTTAGGAAGGTGTTGGTTCTTAGTATGCTCTGTGGTTGCAGCATTGTCTGATCTTCCACATCAGAAAAGAATTGTTGCTGGAAATAGTGTGGTAGTGTAGAAGTGCATGTCTAGGAAAAGTTACGGCTAAGGAAAGACTTGGTATTTAAGCGTGTCCATTGGTGACCCACCTCTTTCACGGGAACTTACGGTGTACTATTTACGGTCTACTGATCACTATTCGATTATACGATACTATTCCCATATCACGGTTACTATTCATACGTGTGGTTGTATACTTTTCTGAATTGTTAGCGTATACTAGATTTGTTACGGTGTACGGGATACGTGCAATCGTGTTCACGATTATCGTCTTATTCACGGTGAAATAGTGCAATCCGGTTTGGTTAGTGTACAACCATGGCGACAAAATTTGAGATAGAAGTTCAGCGGGAGTAACTTCTCCCTGTGGAAATTGAAGGTGGCGGCGGTTTGAGGAAGGATAATTGCTTGGAAGCAATTGAAAGCGGACCCACGGATATGGTGATGAAAAGTGGAAAGAGAAGGATGGCAATCTTTGTCGCCAATTTGCACCTAGCAATGGCGGATTCAGTTTTGTCAAGTGTTGCAGAAAAAAAGACTGCAAAGGAGATTTGGGATGTACTTAACAAATTGTACGAGGTTAAGTCACTTCACACAAGAATATTCTTGAAGATGAAACTCTACACTCTTTGAATGAGTGAATCCACATTGGTGACGGATCACATTAACACCCTGAACACGCTATTTGCTCAGCTCACAGCATCAGATTTCAAAATAGCAGAAAATGAACGTGCAGAACTTTTACTTGAGCTTACGGTCGTATGATCAACTCATCATCAACATTACAAACAACAATGTTGCTGACACTCTTCACTTTGATGATGTTACCAGTGCAATCCTTGAAGAAGAATCCAGGAGCAAGAATAAGGAGGAAAGGTCAGAAAGTTCGAAGCAAGCAGAAGCTTTAACGATGACGAGAGGCAGATCAGCGAGCGTGGCCCCGATGGGAGCCAAGATCGTGGTAGATCAAAATCTCGAAGAAGAAAGAATCTCAAATGCTACAACCGTGGCATGAGAGGGCACTTGAAGAAGGAGTGTTGGAATAAGAAGAATGGAGAGAAGACCTCGAAGCATCAACCTCGCAAGGTTGTGTTGCAAGTACCTCGGATGATGGAGAAATCTGTATAAGCGGGCAGCAAGTCCTAAAGGTGGAAGGAAACTCAATGATGGTTGGATAGTGGATTCAGGTGCGACATGGCACATGACTTCACACCGAGATTGGTTTTGTACTTATGAGCCTGTCTCGGTAGGATCCGTGTTTATGGGAAATGATCACACCTTAGAAATTGTTGGAATCAGTCTTTGTCGAATAAAGATGCAAGATGGTGCTGTTCGTAAGATACAAAGTGCGACATGTGAATGGCTTGAAAAGGAATCTATTGTCCACTGGGCAATTGGATGACCTCGGGTGCAAGATCCATATTGAAGGTGGAGTCTTGAAAGTAGTGAAGGGCAACCTTGTGGTGATGAAAGCAGAAAAGATCACAAGCAATCTATACATGCTTTTGGGAGATACGTTGCAAGAGGCGGATGCATCAGTTGCATCAGCGAGCCATGAAGAATCAACGATGATGTGGCATCGCAGGCTAGGCCATATGTCAGAACGTGGCTTGAAAGTTCTTGCGGAACGTAATCTCTTACCCGGGCTCAAGACGGTAACTTTACCCTTCTGTGAGCACTGTGTGACAAGTAAGCAGCATAGATTGAAATTTGCAAAAGTAGCTACCAGAACGCATACTAGACTTGATACATTCGATGTGTGGGAGTCGCCAAACATCCATGGGGAGCAAAGTATTTTGTATCATTCATTGATGACTACTCCAGGAGATTGTGGGTGTACCCAATCAAGAAGAAGTCGAGATGTGTTTCCGGTATTCAAGGAGTTCAAAGCACAAGTAGAGCTTGGCGGGAAGAAAATCAAGTGCTTGAGGGCGAGACAATGGAGGAGAATATGTAGATGGTAACTTTCTATCATTCTCAAGCAAGAGGTATTACGAGACAATTCAGCATTGCACATACACCTCAAAGAATGGTGTAGCAGAGCGGATGAACAGGACTCTCCTAGAAAGAACAAGAGCTATCTTTGAGAACATCGGGATTGGCCAAATCTTTTTGGGCGAAGCGATCAAGCGCACATTACGTGATAAATCGATCGCCATCAGCGGCGATTGGTTTGAAGTCACCAATGGAGATGTGGAAAGGAAAGCGGTAGATTATTCTTCTTTACATGTGTTCGGATGTCCTGCGTCGTAATGTACAACTCCCAAGAAAGAACAAAGTTGGATCCAAAATCCGTAAAATGTATATTCTTGGGTTATCTTGACAATGTCAAGGGGTATCGCTTGTGGGACCCCACTACCCGCAAGCTTATTGTTAGCGGAGATGTAGTCTTTGCGAGAAAATGAACGCAAAGTGAGCGAAAAATGACACTTCCAAGGAGACCGCTATAGTGCGGTTGGAGAGAAAGACTCGAAGATGATTCTTACGGGCGAACGAGCACATAGAACAAGAACCAGGATGAGGTCAATGATGAAGGAGTTCGACGATCAACACGTCGGATAACGGCACCATCATGGCACTCGGACTATGTTATGGCTGCCATGATGCATCTTGTCTTTTGGCCAGAAGAAGGTGAACCATCACTCTTGAAGCGTTGAACGATTCGGATGCTTCTCGATGGATGACAAAGAATGCAGGAAGAAATGGAAGCCCTACATAGAAATAAGACTTGGGAACTTGTTGAACTTCCAAAGGGTCAAAGCCATCTGAACAAATGGGTGTTCAAAATCAAGCGAGGCGGCAATGATCAAGTGGAGCGATATCGTGCGGACTTGTAGTCAAAGGTTATGCTCGAAAGAAGGGATAGACTTTGGCGAGATATTTTCTCCGGTTGTCGGACTTACTACTATCGAGGTAGTGTTGGCAATGTGTCTTGCATTTGATTTACATCTTGAGCAGTTGGATGTAAAGCTGCTTTTCTTCATGGAGAGCTTGAAGAAGAAATTTATATGCTCCAACCGTAAGGCTTTAAAGAACAAGGAAAAGAAAACTTGGTTTGTAGGTTGACCAAATCTCATGCGGTCTAAAGCGGCGCCCGGATGTTGGTACAAGAGATTTGATTCCTTCATAATTAGCCTTAGTTACAACAGTGAGTTCGGACCATTATCAGATTACTACAAGAGGTTTGATGATAATGATTTCATCATTTCTTTGTTGTATGTGGATGACATGTTGGTGGTAGGCCCCAACAAAGATCGAATCCAGGAATTAAAGGCACGATTGGCTAGGGAGTTTGATATGAAGGACTTGGGACCCATAAACAAGATTTTAGGGATGCAAATTCAGAGATAGAAATGATAGGAAGATTTGGCTTTCTCGAAAAGAATTATCTAAGGAAGGTCTTGCGGCGCTTCAACATGCAAGGCGTAAGCCAATTTCTACCCCGCTTCTGTCAATTTTAAATTATCCTCGGTATGAGTCCTAGCAATGAAGCGGAGAGGATGGAAATGTCTCGATGCTGTATGCATCAGTGGGAAGCCTTATGTATGCCATGATATGTACCGGACTGGACATTGCACAAGCGATGGGAAGCGGTTAGTCGGTTTATGGCAAATCCAGGTAGAGAGCATTGGAATCTGTTAAGAGGATCCTTAGATACATCAAAGGAACCTCGGATGTTGCATTATGTTACGGAGGATCGAATTCATTGTCGGGGTTATGTTGATTGATTTTGCAGGTGATCTTGATAAAAGGAAATCCACTACCGGGTATGTATTCACAATTGCGGGGAGCGGTGGTGGTTATCTAAATTCTGATCGTTGTAGCTTTGTCTACTACAGGTGAGTACATGGCGACTACCAGGCTTGCAAGGAAGCTATCTGGATTAAAGGTTTAATGGAGGAACTTCGGGCACAAGCAGATGATTACCGTGTATTGTGACGGTCAGTGCCTTGCACATTGCAAGGAATCCACTTTTCATTCCAGGACAAAGCATATAGATACCCAGTATCACTTTGTTCGTGAAGTGGTAGAGAAAGGAACCGTGGATATGCAAAGATTCACACCAAAGATAACCTAGCGAGATGTGATGACGAAGCCAATCAATCGACAAGTTTATTTGGTGTCGATCCTCCTATGGCCTATCGTAAACGTAGCGACATGGAATGGCAAGGCGAGAAAGAGTGGTGTGAAGATATGATTGACTCAATCAAAATCTTCAAGTGGGAGAATGTTCTGACAAGTCCCACATCGGTGGGTTCTTGCTTTGGTGAAGGCTTTGGAGCCTATATAAGGAGGCTTAGTAATGCTTTTATAATCATCCCAAACATTTCTCTTCTTCCTCTTTTATTATTTCTTATACTCAACAAGAGTATTGTGAGAGTATTTGTGAGGTATTTTGTGAGAGGTATTCTTGTAATATTTTCCCACATAGTGAAATTCTTACAGTCTTGCCAGTGGTTTTTCCCTTATTTGTTGAGGGTTTTCCACGTAAATTTTGTGTGTTCATTTCCTTATTTTCTCGTCTCTTATTTTAGTTGTGTGACACCATTCCGATACTCTGGTACCTAACAAGTAATAGTAGTAGTATTTATTTTGGGGCAAATTGGGAGAAAAAAAACTAAATACTACGTTGAAACAATAAAACGACAATTCAAATTAATTCAGATTTTATTTTTCAATAATGTTTTTTATTCTCATTAAACAAGTTCCTGTACAAAATTAAATGAAAAATGGTACTTTCAGAAATACAATTATCTTTTGGATTAAATATGTTTTTCACCCGATAAATATAGCAAAATTTGGTCTTAGTCCCTGTAAAAATAATTAAATTATCTCCCTTTAACGCTAGATTCTTTGATTTTTGGCCGTTGACATCATCTCTTCGTCCAAAAAATGTGGCTGACGTAATGGCACTTGGACCCGCTGACATGGTCTATTAAATTGATTTGGCACCCATGGAAACTTTGACACACCATTTTTAGTTTTAAATAAATTAAAAAATAAAATACAAAAGGCAAAATAAAAAATTAAAAGAAAGTAATTAGGGTTTTCAAAGTTTCATTTTCATCTCATTTTCACTATCTTTCTTTTTCATCTCCCCAAAAACACATCCAATGTGAAAATGCGAAGAATTAGACGAGAGGGGTACCACTACATTGACTTGCAATTGGAAGGAGATCAAGTGATCAACGACAGAGAAGAGGGCATGATTGCGCACGACATTTAACTACGACAAATGGTATTCCCATTTTAACCTTTTCTTCTGCATGTGGGGGCCAACATGCCAATTTACTATTCATAGGGAATATTTTATCTTGTCTGGGTATTTTTTTTTGTGGGAAAAAAAAGTCCTGATATATGGACATCAAAAAAGTGGACATCGTAGTCCACACCGTAGGAGACACACACACAATAGAATTTGATTTGACTAAAGGAGAGAGAAAAAACTGATAAAAAAATTATAACCGTAGTGGACTACGGTGTCCGACACCAGTGGTGGTGTCCAAATATCTTTTCTAGGAAAAAAATGGGGGTTTGCTAGTATTTGTATTTGGTTACTTTCACACAAGGATGAGTTTCATTATTGTTTTTCATCATGTTAGTGAGTTTGTGCGGGATTGGATATTTTGTTATAAGGGGGTACCAGACCATGGTTGAAAACAGTGATTTTAACAAATGGAAATATTTTGTAGGACATTGGATATGATGATAAGTGCTATACGTTATGGTGGAAGATGGATGATGATGTGGGTTTCAAAGAAATAAGGTTGGATACAAATGCCAACGAAGTTGGTGCATATTTTGTGAACAACAAATGTGAGGCTGATTTATATGTTAAGCATGATGTGGAAAGGATGATTGGGTCAATGGACGTCCCTAGTTATGTTAAATTGATGTTTTTTTGGGGGGGGGGGGGGGTTCATGAGGGTGACAATGGTGAGGGTGGTAAAAGTTTAAGTGATGATGAGGGCGCTCAAGGTGATGACGAGGGTGGATATGACAGCAGTGAGGATGAAGCTAATGGAATTACATTAGATGACAATGAGGATGAGAGGGCCCTAATAGTGTATATGAAATGAGTGAGCAGAATTGAGTTAGTTAGGAGCGGTTATATCCTGGCAACCAAGCTAGCAAGCGGTTAGAGTTTCTGTTAGCTTCTAGGAGCTTCGATCATCTCTTATAAATACTTGTAATCATCACTGAATCAATCAATCAATGAGAATACAGTTTTTAATACTTTCTATGCATATTCATCTCTCAGTATTTTACTCTTTTATCATGGTATCAGAGCCTAGGCCAAGTTGGATGATGGGTTTGGTGTAATGGAACTTCCTAAAGTTGGATCTTGATTGATGGTAAGAGTTAAAACAAGGGCAAAACATTACATATCTTTGGAAAAGATGGTGTATCTACTTATGTGCCTATTGAAGACCATGAAATAAAGGACTAATATGTCACTAATGAATTAAATAGTAGTGAACCTGATGACTCTGATAAAGAAGGGCACATTAATATTATGAAATGAAAAAAATGTGTAAGATAATTAGAAATTTGTGTAAAATTTATTTGCACCGTTAATTATTAAGTTCTATTTTAAATTGCCAAAATTAAAACTTTTCATAACTATATACACTGAAAATTCAAACTTAAAAGTTTAACAAACCACATTAAATGAATATTCAAAAATAATGACGTGCTTTAATTTACACAAGTTATTCTTTATGATTTTTTTACGATTTGAAATTTTTTATCAGTGGAGTGTTAGTCGAGTGGAAGCAATTTGTCCCATAAAGAGGAGAACCTAAGTTTGAATCTTTAAAGAGTCATTCTCATTGGGAAGCTGAGAACTAATTTAGTCCCTGAAAAATAAAAAAATATCAATTTAGTCCTTAAAAATCTCAAATGTGGGTCAAATAAGTCATTTTAAGGATGATTTTTAGGAATATTTTAGTCCCTATTAGGGATTAATTTGACCCATATTTAAGATTTTTAGGGTCTAAATTAGTATTTTTCATTTCCAAATGACTAAATTGGTTTCCGTGGTTTTTTTTGGGACCAATTTGAGAAGTTTTTAATACCATTGTTCAACGAGTCAGCCTTCGTAGTCTTGTTTTAAAATACCGACTTGGTCGGCTTCTTGAAAGTGATTAATGCAGAAACGAAAAAACAAAGTTAATTTTCAACGGAGACCTAGCCCAACTTGAGGAAGGTAGGCAAGTGGACCAAACCTTCCCTGTCAATAGAAGCTTACTGTGTCCAAGACTCCTAGTATCAAACGAAAATTGAAAACCCTTTGACATGATTGTTATTGGAAACGTCAAATGTAATCAACACTGAAATTAATAATAATATGCACAATTGCACACTAATCACAACTTTGATAATGTATTGATACATATCTGCAGCTGCCTCTAACCTGAAAACTTAAGCTAAAACTCACTTCTTGCCCCAAATTAACTTGCTGTCACTAAAAAATAGTACAGTTATCCAGGTTAGTAGATTGAAACCGTTAAATGAAGCCTGAATGACTCATATTTTGAGTTCCATTTGCTAAGGTCGTAATATGAGCTATTCAATTTTCATTTAACACGATTTCGATTTACTATCAGCCGTAACTGTACCATTTTTGTACCATTTTGCACCATTTTTCCATTGCAGGAACTCGGGGTCCGTTTTGCCCTTACTTCGTGATTTTCTAAACAGAGAAAAAAACTTGATGGTGTAATAATTATAGGTAAAAAGCATCGTGCCCATGCTAGCTGCAAGAAAACGGCATAAGCAAGCGATGCAGGTATAATTGATCATGTAGCTGTATTTGTTATATTTGGCATGAAGATGAATTTGTATTGAGATCTGACACAGCAAAGCAGTCAGCCCTAGCATCAAGCTTTCTTAGCCTCTGTCCTTGAGGATGCTGAATGATTACCAGAACTTCATTTTTGGAGCTTTCATCACGAGAAGTAGAAGTTGGCTACACAGACAAAAATATAGATGAAACTATTTGACTTATTTGAACTTCATAATGAGTGTAAATAAATTAATAAATGAATGAATTAATAACAGAAGTCAGCTAAAGCTTATTTGGCTACGTAATGCGGTAATACTACTGAATTAGTAAACTATCCAACTTGAGAACGTGCGAACGTGTGTGTTTGTAACACTTACCACCCCAATGTGCCATTGGTGAGTACTAAATTCTTTAAACGTTGTTGCATCAATTTCCTGCACCAAAGTTCTTAGTAGTCAGAAAACAGAATAATATCCTACAAACTAAAAGGTACAGTATAATATAAATTAAGATCTTGTTTTCCAAAAAGTAAGAGTTGATAGAGGAACAAGTAGCAGCTCAACCTAAAGAGAAGCAAGATTTAGATTGTAAAAACATCATTTACACCTTATTTACTTGCATAACATTATGTTTAGAACTTGTTATATTGAAAACATTCTAGTTACAAATGTTTCAACAGCACATGACAACTAAAATGATACATTTAATTGACATCTTGACCTCTTGAAAATGCGAAGATCGATAACTTACAATACTGTATATGGGAGGCACCAGAGTCTCGCCTTTACACTTTGTGGCAGGCATAACAGAGAAGTGTGGTGCCAAATCTTGTGACCTAAAAATCCATCTGCAGGTTAAGGAATAGAACTATTTGAGATTAGAAAAGGACACATAATTGGGACAAAATCATGAATATTTTTCTCGCACTGCATCATCTCTTGTCAAGGAATTTTATAAATTTCAGAAAATTCAAATGTTACTTATAGAGGAACACAAAAATGCATACCCAATGTACACAAAGATGCAGAATTGTGCCCATTCTCTGATCAGTAAGCGAAGCCAGTAATTCCCTGAGGAGTCATCAATGTTCATATACATCTACAATTAATGGGCTTGTCAAAGTCAGATATTTTTGTATATATCATTGTTCGTGAAAGTTTACAAAGTGAAACCCAAAAATAATACCACAGTTTCTACAGTAGCTACCATCTGCATTGCACCCTGAAATTTCCTGCACAGAGTAGAGGAAAGATGTCGACTAATAAGTACGAATTCTTGCCTACATGATATGGTCTATATATCTATGACATTAGTTTGGGAAGAAATTACTCATATACACTTCTCAGATGTGTGGCACTTACTTGAACATCATGTACTTTTTATACACAGCATCATGCATTGCTTGAACATCCTCATTTTCTATAATGCTCAATTGTTCTCGCAACACTAGTAGGTTTTGGGATACATGGTGGAATATTATATAGAATGAAATAAAATAATTTAGTAGAAGAAGCACCTGCACATATGTTCAAATATGAATCAGCATCAAAGAACAATGCATGTTTATACGAATCACAAATATAGCAGTTTTACCAATTGAACTGCATTGTAATGACCAGCTAAGAAACTTACAGTGAAGTAAGGCACGGAAGCCTTGTACCCAACTAGAGTCAAATAAAAGACACATGCAAGTGCGGCAGTTGAACGGCGTTCATTTAAAGAAAGATGCTCACACATGATGCAGTAACCATGAGAAATGAGCAAAAAGGAGACAAAAGCAGCTGTCTGAAAGAGCACCCCTGTTACATATACACCAAATGACATCCACAAAGAGCATGCCTGAAAATTGAAGCATGAATACCTGCAAGAATGGTATCAAGAATACAGACCTCAAATACAATTATACAATTTTCACACCCCTAGGATGTGCTGCATTATCAATATAGTCATGCTTATATTTCCACGCCCTTTATCCAGACAAGTATTCCGAAAAGTACTGTCCTCTCCTATATAGTCTTATTTGTTAGAAATCCAATTAAGAATTCAAGTATTAGTCCTTTTTGTGTCTAAATTGAAAGTGTTATAAAATGTTAATGTTTGCTCAAAAAAAAAAAAAATTGGTATCCCCTTCTAATTTGCCTTCATTCATACACTTACTCTGTCTCCTGAACTATCAACTGAGACAAGAGTTACCCACGCTTCCCAAATTAGAACACTTTGATTGATACTATTATACTAATACAAAACCCTTGTCTGAACTAACTGAAAGATAATGCCATCTTAGTAAATATCAAAATGAAAATACAAAATCTTCAAGTTTAACGATAAAAATTAAGTACAGTATTCAACAAGCCAATAAAAAAAAGGTCCAAAGCCTACCAGAAGAGGAAGGATAGCATGAGCTGCAATGCTTTAATCAACGGAACCGAAGTAAGTGTCCACTGCAAATTATTCCACTGCTCTACCAAAACAATATGGCAAAAATAAAAAAAAGACACAGTTACGAAATCAAAAACTCAGCAGCACCAAATTCAAAGTAACAATACTATCTCATTTTTTGTGCCACGAAAACTCTTTCATGTCACAGAAAATCACAGAGCGTAAAATTAAATTTGCATATTTCTTTGTCAAAAATTAATTCTCCTTAGTTTTACTCAGATAATCTGCGTACTGCATATTTATGTTATGGAGAACGAATCAAAGAAACGATCTTTGGAAACCAGAAAGAAAAACATAAAAGGCAGTGAAATTCATTTTATCGCGTTGCATACCGATAAAGCTTAAAGGATCAAACTCGAATAGCGAAGCAGAGTCCAAACTCGAAAAGCTAGCAAATACAGTTCTCAACATAGTAACATTCAGTTTCAGGTCACTGATAAACCAGTTCATTTGTTCCTTATCATCCAAAATCCCAAAAAAACCAAACGAAACGCAACAGTCATAAAAAAAATTCAATCGATTGAGCCGAAGATTAAGAAGGAACCTGAAAATGGCGGGTTTTGTAGGTGTAAGCGGTCCAGGAGCAAGCAGAGACGAACCAGATCGACAAGAAGGTTAAGTACAGCGACGGAAGTGCCCGATACGACTCGTCCACTCCGTCGCCGGACGCCACCATTTGGTTGCCGGAAAGTTGTGTTTCGCCCCCGGCGAACTCAAATGCGGTTTCTATTCTAACTGTTTTCTGTGCCGTCGTTGTGTTCTATTTCGCTGAGTTATGTTTTGCGCTTACTAAGCGCATTTTATACGCTAGAGCGTTGCACACGTCTGAAACGTGGCACATTGCCTTTCAAATAAGTCAAAACCATAATTAAATGATTTCATTTTGTTAATTAATTAATCAGACTTTGGTTTAATTTTTTCGAACGCAAGTCCGTTCCTGTGGGACATGAGTCTCAATCTTTACTGACTGAACCAATCTTTGTTGCCACTTTGGTTTAATTTTAAAATTATCTTCCAGTAAATCATGCGATGCGGCTGCTGCCACTTAGCTAATTAAAAATTTTCTTATAAAAAATTGGACATCATATTTACTATGATTAAGGTAATTTATAAGTAAATTTGTCATTATGATTGCCACTCAATATATTTTAGTTAAAATAATATTTGACCCAGCCCAAAATTTGGTGCGAAACCATGATAACTTGCTTTGCTTGGTTATGATTTTGGGGAATGAATATGGAGGATGGGTTTGATTAACTATGCTCAGCCACATTTTTTTTATTTTGTATTAAAATGCAAAGTTGATGGACCAGGTTTAGGGGAAAGAAAGTTGGTGGGTGTAACTATCTTCGGTGCAAAGTGGAGTCATGCAACAAAACCACTCGGAGTTCTTTGCAATGCTCGGGTGACGAGTATCTACTACTGCCCACTCATCAAAGATTATCTATGCAAACATAAAATCGCTTTGTTTTTTCGGATTAAGTTATTTTAATTAAATGTTTGTTTGCTAAAATGGAAAAGAAAGAGGAAAAAAATCAGTTCAAAGACTCTTAGAAGTAGCATTAACATTTAGCAATAGATATTGTCATGCTCATGACCGCGATGAAGAGGACGTGAAGAGCACTCAAAAGCATTTGTCCTCTGCCCGCTTTTGAATCAATACACAAGTGAAATATCTTTTTTTTTTTTTTACAATCTGTTTAAAAAAATAAATCCTGTTTAAGATTATTATTTATTACTTTTTATAAATACATTTAACATACATGAAACTATAAACAACATAAAAAAAGGAGAAGTGCTTCATTTAATTGCTGTTCTTTCATTTTATTTTAGATTTTAAACAAAGCGACAAAACTCACCAAATCAATATAGAAGGAAGTGTTGTTGGTAATGCATTTGACCAACTAATTTCCGCTAATTGTAGGCAACGAGGTGTTGACTATGTCAAAGTAAATTGGATGCCTTACAAAAGAGTTTATGGACAAAAAAATTTAGTAAGGTTTTTTAGGTGACAATAGTGTGTTATTTTCAATATAAATATGACTTTGGTATTTTTTTTATCGTTTTTAAATTTTTATAATTAAGGTGTAAAACTAAAATAATGGAATATTTTTATCAAAGAATAGCATCGGAAGCACCTAAATAATTATATCTAAGTTATATATGGTAAAAAAGCATTCAATTTTATGTTTGAACCAAATATGTATGGTAGATGAAGATGGTCATCAAAAGAGAGTTAAGACTTTAGGTGAACAAACTCACTAACATAACTAGTTTCCTTCACGTACTAACCAATCAAAAGCTTGAAGATATAATCTTTAAATCCACTTGTCATCGTCGTAATAAACACCGCCTCCTCCATAACCAAATAGTTTCAATTTGCTATGTATAATAAATCTATAAATGAGTAATTTTAAATGTATAACTTTCTCCAAACTACAAACTAATAGTAGTAAGTTTTTAGAGCAAAAGTAAAAACTCAAAAGAATATGTCGTTGACATAAAAGTCAAATCCAACATAAAGACCAAATTAGGGGAGTGGTGAATTTTTCCATCCCCTTTTTTCCTGTTGTTCTTTATAGTCCCAAATGATAGAGAAATGAAAAAAAGAAAATATACTGACAGTCATTTTTATTATCTCAATGTGACATTAATTTTTTTCTTAATTTTATCATTAAATAAATACTATGTATATCACTCTCAATACATCATACTCCCTCCGTCTCAATATATATGTCATATTTGGCTAAATCACATAGTTTAAGAAAAAAATAAATGAAAGAAAGAGGGTGATAATTTTACCAAATTAACATTATTAACTATTGGTGTATCAACTATTGTCATAAATGCAAAGTGAAGTATTTGAGGGTACAATTGACAAAAAATATTTAATATTAATGACATGTATTTTTGGGGAAAAAAAATTTATTGTTGTAAATGTCGCATAAATAACAAGGACAATTTAATAAAATTATTTTACTCACTAACTTATTTAGTTAATTTGTGTGAAAAACGTATCTTGAAACGAAAGGAGTATTTTGACCAATAGATGCAATATCAAATACCACCCTGCGAACAGTAACTACTACCGACAACATGACATGAGTTGGACTGACTGATGCAAGTTTCAAGAAATACAGGTCCCTACAACTAGGCATGGCAACGGGCCGGTTCGGGGGCGGTTTTTGCCTTTCCCGCCCCCGACCCCGCACCTAGGAAAAAGCTCGAACCCGCCCCCGATCCCCGTCGGGCCTGAAAAACGGGGTCCCATCCCCGCCTCCGACGGGGGTCGGGTTTCCACTGCCCGCCCCCGCCCCCGGTCACGAATTATAGTAAAATTATTCAAAAAAAATTATAAAAACATTTTAATTTGTTAAAAAATGGTTGCCTTTTTTTTGGTACAAGGTTCTGTGCCTTTTATTTAAAAAAAATAACAAGGGAACTAACAAAAATCAAGATTGTCAATAAGAACAAAAATCAAGATTGATGTGTTACAAACAGTTAAAGTTGATAAACTCACAACTCCAGGAGTTGATATAAAGTTTTAAGTGTGAGTTATAAGTGCTATCTGAATGTTGTAGAACTACAAGCAAAAACTAAGAGTTATAGGTTAACAAGTAAAAGTTTTAGTGATTCAAACCATAATATGTAACTTTTTCAAATCAAATATATTTTACAATCTACAAGAGAAGAAATGTAATGAGATTCTAAATTTCTAATAATATACTATATTTTAGCCAAATAAAGTTTTGTAAACACTAAAATGCATGTCATCATTTTAAAAATTCCAGTACATCTCCACCACAAAATATGACACTCACGGTGGTGCAAAATTGGAGCTATCACTATCATAGTCATCAGCATTGCTAACAGAAGCACAGTTGTTCACTAGGGTATTCTCATTGCCATTGCTAGAGCTAAAGAAAGATCTGCTTGTCCTTTGATTTTGAGTCATGGATGGGGGCATATCAATGGTCATTTTACTTTCTGAACCTCTTATTTTGCTCTGCTTTGCCCTTCAAGTTATTCCAATACATGACAAAAATCAAAACACAAGTTAGAAGAACACAATTAAAAAAACAAAAAAAAGATAGCAACTAATTTATGCTTTGCTGATATGTAAGAACCCAAGCTCAACAACAGAACTAGATAATTAGTGTGGTTGTCATTGAAAAATGAAAAATCCTCTTCCAACATAAAACCTTAGCAGTCATGAATCAAGCAGGTGAAGTGCAAGAACAAAAACAATTGGAATCATCAAAACAAAACAGAAAGGGGGGAAAAGGATAGAAATGCATAGAGGAAGAAATTAGAAATCAAATTTATCAAATACACAAAAAATGGAGAAGGGTAACACAAACACAAACCCACGAAGCAAAATGCTTCAAGCATCAAACTAGGAAGCACAAGATCGGCAAAAGTCAGAAACTTTCAAGAACCAAGCATTTGCAGGCATATCAGTTTCATTAGTCACAGACCCATTTCAGCACTGAAACAGAAACTGGGAGTTGAGAAATGAAAAA
This sequence comes from Calophaca sinica, assembly GCA_037113605.1. Lineage (NCBI taxonomy): Eukaryota > Viridiplantae > Streptophyta > Magnoliopsida > Fabales > Fabaceae > Calophaca > Calophaca sinica. Next base: position 134,849,173 of record CM073731.1, on the reverse strand, counting down.
CAATGGAACTCAAAATAAAAATCCAACCTTTGAAACAATAATGGAAGAAGTGAGTGGCAACAACAATGGTGTCTGAAAAGTTTATAAGAGGATAGATTGTGTCGAGAGAGAGAGAGAGATCTGAGATAGAAATCGCATGAAAACGAACCAAAACTCAAATCCAGATGCATCAGAAAACAGTTACAACAAAATTAAGCAAAAATCAGAATCTACACACACAAGATTAGCAGCTACAGAGTAGATCCAGATCAGCAAGAGCAATAACTAAAGTCAGGAAATTTTCGATCCAGAAAACACAACAAAAGGGGACCGATCCAGAAACAAAAAATATCACGCAAACACAAAAAATAACCTAAAAAAAAAAAACGCAAATCGCAGAAAGATCGAAACGCACCTTCTTCGAACGAAACGCGATTTGCAGGTAAAGTGTTTTGGTGACTGATGGAGCAACGGCAGCAGCGGAGGAAAGTGTTTCGGGTACGGTGACGGAGGTTATTGACTTCGCGGGTACGGTGTTCGATCAAAGCCACCAATGCCTCCTCTTGTTCCTCCCTACTCGTGCTTCCGTTCTCTTCATCCATTGCTTTAATCGATCTTAATCGATCATCACCTCACCACGACGCGAGTCTTTTCGCTTCTTCCAAAACCTCGTTTTGTTGTCCTAAGCGCACGTAGTAGTAGCGGAGCGGGGGTGGGCTGTGTCTATGGTTGCCGTCGCGGAGAATCTGAGAATGGAAGATAGGGAGAAGAGAGGCGCAAGCGAGTGAGACGGGGAACTCGGGGAGAAGCACCGCAGTGAACTCGGGGAGAACTCGGCGAGACTGAAATAAAACTAGGGTTTTATTATATTGTTAATATATATATATATATATATATATATATGTAAGGGTATATTGGTAATTGCATAACAGCGGGCCGGGTTCGGGTGCGGGTTCGGGACGGGTATCAACACCCCCATACCCGACCCCGACCCCGACTTTGTAAAGCGGGGAAAACCCGAACCCGAACCCGAACCCAGTCAAACCGAGTTTTCTCCGTCAAAGTCGGGACGGGTTCGGATGGGCCCCCGCGGGTTCGGTTCTTGCTGCCATCCTACCCGCAACAACAAAAGGGATTATTAAACGCACCCCCACCTATTAAGTACACACCCCTCTAAAGATGTGAATTCTTTTAAATATCCCTATACAAAAGAACAAAAACTCATACTATTTTTTGGCGTTCTGAATATAGTACCGAAAATTCACATTTTCAGTATACAAATTGTATACCGGAAACGTGAGTTTCCGGTAAATTGTTTTTAAAACTTTTTCATACCGAAAATTGAAATTTCCGGTACACAATTTGTATACCGAAAATTAGAATTTTCGGTACTAACAAATTTTTGTTTGCAATCCGGAAATTAGGAAATTTCGGTACAAAGTTTTTTTATTTAACACCGGAAATTATGAATTTCCAGTATACAAATATTTTTTTTAATGAAATATTTATATTTTTTATGTAGGGTTTTTTAAAATAAATATAACAACTAAATAATAACTTAAACCACGATTAAACACAAAAAAAATACGCAAATATAACAAAATGAAAATATAACAATGAAAAATGTGCAAAGTTAACATAACAAATATGATCGTCCTAGCATCTCCTATGTCGACGCTTCGTCCCGGATGTGGATGCCTCTGTCCCACTCTGTGCTATCTGTAGTGTCTGGGCAATATACTCGACAAGCAGAGCGGGGTCCATCATCTCATCTACGAACATCGTCTGGAGAATGTCGGTGATTGAGTTCAGCCTCTCAGTCATATCATAACAACTCACCTGCAAATTACAACAAGACATCAGAGAGACATCAGAGGAAATAAACAAATACAAAAAATACATAATGTATATCTAAACACGTACACAATCAGAAACAGCCTTAAGAGCAACCGAATTGATCAGAAATGGATGTGACATCCTGCGATACCACTCCATGTACCTCTCAGTGCACTCCGCTGGATAAGAGGCCACGTCTAGTGGGACAGTCGAAATGATAGAGTGCAGAGGAAAAGATATCTACGCATCCGTAATCTCCTCAGCTGTGGGACGTCGTGGTGGTGGCCGTGGAATGTCCTGGATATAGCCGAACTGTCTGACTACCCTCTCAGACAGGTACGACACAATAAACGAAGCACATCGGATGTACCCCGAAAACAGGCACGCGGGATGACAATGCGTCCTGTGGCCAGTCCACAGTGTCCAAAAAACATCATCAGGTGTCAACGCATCCAGTGCTCTCCTGATGGGCTCCACCTAGCCGTGACCCCTAACAGATGACCACCTCATGGCTCTTGTCATGCCCGGGGTGATGCCAAGATCCTTCCTATCGCTGATAGTAGGGAAATACTCATATATCCATGCATGTGACAACAATAACGAATCAACACGCCATATCAATATTTTAAATAAATAATTGTTTACAAAAATAGGCTACGTACCTAAAAAAGTGTCATATATCCGCCAATCTGCTTAGTGTCATGCAGGCTAGCGTCGCCCAGATATCCGTACAAGACGGATAGTGCAGCACTAGCCCATGACACACTACCAACCGCCTGTAAGTCATGTACCAGGTCCAGGTACTTGACGTCAATGTATATATGGCTCTTGCCTGCCAAAATGGTACAGGCCAGCAACAATATTATGAAGGCTCTGGCTGCAAACTCCCACTGTCCTTCTTCCCCGCGCTTGTCATATGTCGCCATCAAAAAGTCAATACTCGTATGAGAACCCCTCCTATTTTTTGTCTCCTTGCGTGCCTCCACATATGTACACCCCAACAATGTCTGTAAATAAGATATGACAATGTCCACATCCATCACTGGGGCTACATAGAAAGAGCCGCTGACTTTAAGGCCTAGAAGGCAAGACACATCATCAAGCGTGATGGTCATCTCTCCAAAGGGCAGATGGAATGTGCTCGTCTTCTGGTGCCACCTCTCTGCAAAGGCGGACATTAAGGCCCTATCAACCATCCTGAAGCTGCAGTATACCAAGGATGTTAGGCCAGCCTGCACGACATAGTCCTCTACATGACGAGGCACTGGTAATCTTCCCTGCAACGATTTTTGCAACTTCAGGCCATGAGCGGCCACAGTAAGCGCATCACGCTCCTGCACACAAATAAACAACATTTATCATACAAAAATATAAACATTTGATCAAATAACAACCAGATATATACAAGCCCCTGTCATATCTGATAGGCAACGTGATGCTCAAAGTCTGTAAGCAACGACCTATCGTAAGGTCCTCCATTAAAGGGATCTTGGTCTCTAGCTACATCCTCTGGAGCCTCGTCTACAATATGGGGATCCTGGTCTCCAGCTACATCCTCTGGAGCTTCCACATGCTCATGTGGTTCCTCGTGCAGCGGCTCTTCGTCGTGAGGCTGTCTGCGAGCAATACACCTCTTACGCTCAGAGACAGTCGGAAGCTATCGTTGTCTACGAGGTGGTGCACTGTCAGCAGTGGATGCTCCTCGACTCCCTCCTCTCGACCTAGAAACCATAAAAAAAAAACTCAAATAATTAGTAATAAATTTAAACAAATAAATAAATTTATTTATTTAAATAAATTATACTAAAATTCATTAAAAAATACACAATACCAGAAATTCACAATTTTCGGTATATATGTTCCGAAAAATGTGAATTTCCGGTACACATTTTTTTTATTATATACCGGAAATTCACAATTTTCGGGACATAATATGTTCTGGAAATTGTGAATTTTCGATATATATTAAAAAAAATGTGTACCGAAAATTCATAATTTCTAATAAAAAAAAGCGTAAAAATGAAATCCCCCGGAAATTTCAATTTCCAGAATACAATTTGTATACCGGAAATTGGAATTTCCGGAACTAAGTTCAAAACGCAAAAAAATACGTACCGTAAATTCGAGTTTCCGGTACGATTGCAGTATTTTCAGTTCAGAAATTTGGAATTTCCAGAAAGTGTGAATGAAAAAAATAAAAGTTGAGTTTTTTATGTTTTGTGTATGGGTATTTTGAAGAATTCGCAATTTGGAAGTGTACTTAATAGGTGGGGGTGTATTTAATAATGGCCCAACAAAATAATGAGGTGGCGTTCCATGTTTAACCAAAAACAAATTGAGCTTACAAAATTTAAGAAAGCCGGATACATTGAAAATGGCCCAAGAAGCCCCCAAATATCTTCACCGGAATCATTTGATTCCCTTGACCAAAAAAAAAAAAGAATCATTTGATTCCTTCAATTTTATTTCCAGAGGGCTGTGCCTGCTTATTAATTAGTATTATTTACTCCATGGAGGTGCTTATTAATTAGTATTATTTACTCTATGGAGGTGTTTGTTACAAAGTATAAATGACATCATTTTTTAAAATACTATTACCACAACAATTATTATCAGGTATCATTCCCAATAAATTTTATAATTACTTAGTACTCAAAGGAAAAAAATTTAAATTATGAAATTTAAAAAAATAAAAATACAAAAATGTGGTAGAATAAGATGAGAGTGGGAAGTTGTAGTTGGTTGGCTTACGAAATATCTTTATTACTACAGGAATGTAGGATTACCACTCTTAAGAGAATGAAAAGTGGAAACGGCATGGGTAAATAATGTACCCGAAAAATTATTAAAAAAAATACCTGAAAACTAATAATATCCAATAATATTTTTTTAGAACTTGAAACAAATATACGGATGTTATATTTTGGCTTTACTGCAGTTTTGGTCCCCTTATTTTCACCAATCCGTAATTTTAGTCCTTTTTTTTTTAATTTTACAATTTTGGTCTCTCAATTTTTAAAATTTCTGACATTTTATCTAACAGTAAAATTTGGTCACAAATTTGGTGATGTGGTAAGTGACTTGGTGATGTGGCATCTGACTGTAATGTATCAGTGGCATTTAAGTGACATTTGGTTTCCATCTCATTAAAATTTAATTAAAATAATAAAAGAAATCGTTTTAATTAATTTTTCAAATAAATAAATAAAATAAAATCATAATAGAATAGGCCATGGATCTGTTAATATGAACCCTAAATTGCGATCCCAAGCCCAGTCTTCTTCCCCCCATTTCCCCCAGTTCTTCTTCCTGCTCTAGATCTTTGTCCCTCTCGCCCAGATCCCAGATCTTTCTCTTCTTCTTCTTCCTCTGGTTCTGGTTTTATGAAGAACGATGAAGAATCGAAGCAGAACGAAGAAGAATCGAAGGTTTCTGGGTTCTGGTGAGAATGAGAACGAGGGTTTCTGGGCTCTGGGTGAGAGTGAGAACGATGGAGGGTGAGAGTGAGAACGAAGCAGCACTCGTTGTTGTGTTCTAAGGTTTCTGGGTGAGAGTGAAAACGATGGAGGGTTTCTGGGTGAGAGTGAGAACGATGGAGCGTGAGAACGAAGCAGCACTGCTAGTTTCTTCTATTCCTTCTTTTCTTCTTAAGCCTTCTTCTCTTCTGCCACTTCTTCCTTCTTTTCGTCTTCTTCTTCTTCAGCTTTCTTCTCTTCCTTCTTTTCTTCTTCTTTCGTTTCTGGTTCTTCTGCAGGAGGGGCAGGAGCAGCAGCATCATGTTTAGGGACGATGAGAGGAAGAAGAAAGGGGCGATTTAGGATTCGTCAGATTTAGGGATTTAGGATGGGGCGATTTAGGGATTTAGGATTCAGAAGAAATGGGCGATTTACGATGAGAGCAGCTGCCCTATTTAGGGTTCATCAGATTTAGGGATTTAGGATGGTGCTTGGTGCTTGAATGATCCAGATTTTTCCAGATTTATGCCTTTGTTCAGATCTGGAAAATAGTGATTTGTTTGATTTCCAGATCTGATTTTTTTTTAGGTAATTAGATCTGATTTGTTTATTTTTTTTTAATGAAGAAATGAGTGATTTGTTTGATTTTCTGTTTAAAAAATGACTTGGATTTTTAATTTATTTATTAAATTAAATTTTATAATTAAAATAATAAAAAAGAATTAAAATAATGAAAAAGATGACATGCATGACTTTCACCTCAGCGTTTGACCTGCCACATTACCTAATTTTGACCAAAATTAGATATAGGAACCCAATTTCAGAAATTTTAAAAATTGGGGGACCAAAATTGCGAAATTAAAAAAAGGAGACCAAAATTACGGATTGATGAAAATATAGAGACCAAAACTTCAGTAAAGCCTTATATTTTCTACCTCATTTTCTCGAGAATAATTTTACTTGCCTTGAAACAAACACATTTTTTATTTAGACTCATCTATCTCAAAGATCTCAATAGCCTTTCCAAAAGTAGATCAACAGTTTCAAAGAGTTTTACCCCATTAGTTTGTGTAATACCGTCTACAAAATATTGACCAAGGTGCTCGTGAATCAGTTAAGGCCATACATATAATGCAATAATTATCCAGAAAATTATTCATAGCATGCATAAGTCAAAAAGAAAGAAGTGAGATGTGGCGTATAAGATTGACCTTGAAAAAACCTATGATCATGTTGATTGTCGTACCTGAAGACGTGTTTAAAGGATATTGGCATACTTACCATCACAGTTAAATTTATTATGCATTGTGTGAGTTCTTCCTCCTTAGCTTTATTGTGGAAAGACAAAAAACTTTTCTCCCACAAGAGGATTGAGACCAGGGAAACCTTTATACCCCTACCTCTTTGTCATATGTTTGGCCATAGGCAAACGTTTTCGACGCTTTTCTTTCTAACAGATACTTGGTAGTCAGTGTTCCTTCATATTACTGACGATTTTTATTTTATTTTTACATTATCTCGACGGCTTTTGGCTCTTAATAATGAATGATTTTCTCGTAGTGTGAATAACCGACTGCTAGATGGCCATTGATGGAAGTTACTCCACGTGGGAGTTATTGGTGATAGGAAGGTTTGATGATGAAGCTGGGTCGAGCCTCTTCAATCATCTTTGGGACCTGATAAGCCAGTGTCTGGTCCAGAACAAAATCCCTTCGTTAGTAATATCGGCGAGAGATTGATAAGTTCAATTCTACACGTTTTTATAAAAACATGCATGGTTTTAATAGCAAAAGAAAAACATGCATGGTTTAATCGTAACTTCAGATTTCAGAACTTAAAAACAATTCTTTGCTTTATTAAATTGACTACGTAGTTTAAGTGAGTTTGAGGGTTCACCAAAGTCAGAAAAAGTCTAAAAGCTTATAAAATGTGCTTATAAAGATACTTATATATTATTCACCAACTAGATTCTTACATTGACAATGAAATTTGGATTCACGTGTTTTTGGGATATGAATTATATCATTACCAACTGAACTAACTTTGGTTGACATACCCAGTAACTTAACAACACATGTCGGTTGAGATGTATAAAGAAAACTATCATAACCCAAAAATAGTTCAAATATGTTCAAACTACCGTTACGAGGATTTTTTTTTTTTTTTCGCTATTCCTACCCTCCACCGGTATAAGGCACCTTCCACCACCGTCAACTATATGACAGAAGAACAATTGGGCAATTTACATATAAATTATATCATAAATATTCCGTCATTGTCCGATCCTCCCCAAACATAATACATGATTACTTAATGTTAATACTTGCCACTATATCGTATTTTTAACCAAATAATATAATAGGTAAAGAGAGATATATATCCGTCGTGCATGGAACGTGGCCAGTATTTATAAGATGGGTTAAATATGAAATTAGTCCCAAAAAAATCCGCAAAGTTTGTTTTTAGTCCCCAAAAAAATTTTGCAGGTTTTTAGTCCCCAAATTTGAAAATATTTTTCCGTCAGTCCCTCTAGCTGACGCCGTTTGTGTCGCTTATGTGGCGCTTATGTGGTGCTTATGTGGCGGTGACTAAAAACGAATTTTCAGAATTTTTGAGGACTAAAAACGAACTTTCAGAATTTTTTGGGACTAAAAACGAACTTTTAGAATTTTTGAGAGACTAAAATCATAACGGCGAATTTTTTGAGGGACTAACGAAAAAATATTTTTAAATTTTGGGACTAAAAACCTGCAAAAAAAATTTTGGGACTAAAAACGAATTTTGCGAATTTTTGGAGAGTCAATTTCATATTTAAGCCTTATAAGATCATATATGTATTTGATTAATTAATTAATTAATTAAAGTACAATGCACGAACTAAGAATAGAATATCCATCAGATCGATGATGCGGAGATTTAACTAATCGGGTTAAGAGAGAGAAATAGTCATTCCATTTACTATTGACTACCAAAAATAATGTAAATTAATTAAGGATATTCTTGTAAAAAAATAATTAATACACCTAGTAATTTAAAAAATAGCTTATAAAAATGGACATTTTTTTTTTCAAAAGAAGTTTATATTTATTGAAGGAAGTAGTATTTGGTTAATGTTTAATTAGTGCATGCATAATAGAATTTCAAACGAATATAATAGCATCTCAAAGGAATATCTATACGGAAACTACATACTTAGATTATCGAAAAGTCATCGCTTGGAATTTTACCAAGTGCTCACTGTTCATAAATGATCACATGATCCATGAGTTCACTGATAAACAAAAAAAAACATTGCAATGATCCAGTCTCCAGAATACCGATGATATATTTATAGGTTAGTACGAAAGTAGTTGTCTAGTTTTTGAAGGTGGCTGATGCGTTCGTAACACGTTGCCGTAGAATGAGACGATTTTCGTTTTCGGCTGCTTCTATGGTGAGCAAGCATGGTGGGTAACACCACCATGCATAAGTTTGGGCAATCGTTGGATCAAAAAAATTCTAAATCTTATCATGCACCCTCCTCTACTGGATCAAACTTTACTTTCTCATTTTTTTTTCTCTCATACCCCACGCACGGCCTCTTCCTCCTCTCCCTCCGGTCACCCCTTCCTTCCCCAGATCTCGACTATACCCCATCACCGGCAGATCTCTACCCACCCCCATCGATAATGGCGGACCACCACCATCAACAACCGATTATGTTGCGAACTCGAATCGCTTATGCGGCAAGCCTCTCGTTAGATAATCATCAACATCCCGAATCTCGCTCTTGTTAAAATTGCAAGAACCCAAATCCCTAGATTCAAAGAAACACTAGGTAAAAAACACACCAAATTAGACTCAGAACTCGTCTTTTACATACTCATGGACTCACATCTACCAAGAACCCAAATCATGCATCTTCTTCCCTTTCACGAACCATAAATCCCAAATCCAAATGAACAATTCGACGATATGCGACAACCTCCTCGGTGCTCAACGGGATTTCCGTTGGTGGTGGAGTCGAGCACCGAGAAGTTGTTCAAGGTCGACGACACAACGGATTTCTGTTGGTGCCTTTAATGGAGATTTATTGGATTTCCGCGATCGCATGTAGTCAGCGGAAATCGGTCGTCTGCTTTCGACGGTCGAGATCGGTTAGTTTCGACCGTCCGATCCGATTGATCGTTGTCGAGATTTGCTCTGACATGAAACTGCGCCGAGTTCCTACCGCAAAGAAATCCAGGTCCGTGATCTCCTGGCATATCCGGGAGATAGCGCGCAAAATGGTGGTGACGGTGAGGTTGCGATTTAAGGCCATGGCGGTCTGACGCAAGACGCCCGGGAGTAGCGAGCACGCGTGTGTTCGAGACTTCGAGTCACGACACTGGTTGGCTCATGGTGAAACAACCATCGTTTGCAACCGCATCATCGCGACGGGGCTTAGGGTGGCGTTGCAACCTTGGACGAACTTGATCTGTGTTGCCTGGTCGTATCATTAGAGATGAAGTCGGATAAGTGACAGCGAGAACCATCGACGAAGAGGTGAGAGAGGGAGAGAAATCAAAGAGGGGATTTGATCTAGTGTGGGAGGGTGCATGATAACTTCTGAGTTTTTTTTGATCTAACGGTGAAAGAAACTTGTGCACGGTGGTGTTACCCACCTTCCTTGTGCACCATAGAAGTTGCCTTTCGTTTTCATTAAAGATTCTTTGTGATTCTTTGCGATTACTTTTCCTTTGTACTCCACCTTGAGAAGAATTAGGCAAAATTACACCAAATGTTATTTATCTTAATTTAAAATTTAATTTCAGTCATTTATATTTGTTTTGTGCCAAGTTGGTTTTTTAAACTTAATTTTAGTTTTAATTTAGTCCTACATGCATGTTCTAAAATATTGACAATATCGATCAAATTGGTATGTTTTTTTGCTTTTTACAACGACTATTTGGGTTCTGATTTGTGGCACAATTGATATGACAGATTGTGCTTGTGGCACACATGCATTTCTCGTTACAGATCAGACAACAATTTGTCTTGAAATTAATGTTTTAAAACATGCAGTACTAAATTTAAACAAAAAAAGATAAATGACTAACTTGAAACTTTAAATTAAGATAAAAGATCTCTAGAGTAATTTTGCTAGAGAATTATTCAAGTACCTTGTTGATTTTTTTTTACGGTAAAACATAAATTTCATTAACTAAACCAAGCAACATTACACATAGTTTGAAACAATAACAAGGGGACATAACCCAAACAAGATGATCAAGCTCGCGTAGCGGCGTTGCTCGGTGTGAATATCACTTTTGGGACTGGCAAATATCTTGGACTGCCTTCCATGGTGGGTAGGAGTAAGAAAAGCACTTTTGCGTATATTAAAGATCGAGTTTGGAAGCGATTATCCTCTTGGGGTGGGTAAAGCAAAGAAGGAAGTACTCATTAAGTCGGTTCTTCAGGCAATACTGTCATATGTCATGAGTGTCTATTTACTTCCATCTTTGTTGTGCGACGAACTTGAGAAGATGATGAACTCATATTAGTGGGGCACAAGTAGCAATACCTCTAATGGGATCCGTTAGATGTCTTGGGATCGTCTAATTGTGAGCAAATGAAAGGAGGATTGGGGTTCCGTCAATTTGAGGCCTTTAACGTAGCCATGCTAGGCAAACAAGCCTGGAAATTAATTGCAAACCTGGATTCACTGGCTCCACAACTTTTACGGGCCAAATACTTTCCACACGGCTCTTTCCTGAATGCCAAACTGGGTCGTGATCCTAGCTTTGTTTGGCAAATCCTGTGGCACACAAGGCCCATAATAGAATTGGGTTGCAGATGGATAGGGACAGGGTGATGCATCCCTGTTTTGGACTCTCCTTGGCTGCGAAATTGTAGTGCGTCTCGTCTGAGCCTACCAGGAAACCATCTAGCCACGGACATGTTTGTGCATCAGTTAATGATTCCGGGACATAAAATTTGGGATAGTGAGCTAGTGCGCGGTCTGTTTGATCCATCACCTGCAGAGGAAATTTTGCGTGTCCCTCTATATGAATCGGAGAACAAAGACAGGTTTGTGTGGAATTTAAGCTTCCATGGTGACTACACTGTCAAGTATGCATATCATTTATGTAGGCGCTTGTTTCCTAAGGATTCCCACTGTGATGTCCCTGGAGATTGGAGGATGCTCTGGAAGCTAGATGTGCCACCAAAAGTTAAGCATTTTCTTTGGAGATGTTGCCGCAAAGCTCTACCAACTCGGTTTAGGCTCAGTCAAAAAGGGATTCAATGTCCATTTTCTTGTGTGCAGTGTGATGCAAATCTGGAGGATACTTGGCACCTCTTTATCGAATGTGAGAAGAGTAAGAATTCCTGGCTGAAGGAAGGACTGTGGTCAACCATTCAATCGAGTAGCGACTGTGCCATGAGCTTTAGTGATCTTTTTTTTATGTTTGTGCTAATTTGGATCACATGCAAGTCAAGAAACTTGGGATGATTTTATGGAGTATATGGTTGAGTAGGAATGACATGCTTTGGGAGGCCGAAAACCATGATGTTGAGCAGATTCTCACACGAGCGAGCATGGTATGGTCAGAGTGGAATTTGGCCAAGAATGTTTCTATTCCGCAGCATCAGGGGTCAGATTCAACTGCGAAAGTAAAGTGGAGGAAACCACCCTCAGGTTATTTTGCTTGCAATGTTGATGCAGCTTTCCACACTAATATGCGGGCTACTAGTGTTGGTATTATCTTAAGAGGAGGGGATGGTGAGTTTCTTCTAGCTAAATCTTTATGGCAAAACCAGCAAGTAGAGGCAATGGCGGATCCATAAAGTTTTTCTAGTGGGGGCAAAATTTTGTTTTTTATAACATTCAATGTTCATGTTTAAAAAAAAAGAAAAAAGAGGACCAAATTAGTACAAAAAATGTGGAGATCTATTTACTCTCTGAGAAATGAAAAGTATCAATTTGGTTCTCAAATATTTCAAATGTCGGATATATTAGTTATTTTAGGATAATTTTTAGGGACATTTTAGTCTCCAAGGACTAATTTGACCAACATTTGAGATTTTAAAATATTAAATTGACAATTTTTATTTCTGAGAGACTAAATAGGCCTCCGTTTTTTTTGTCAAGGACCGTTTTAAGCCTTTACTCTAAAAAAAAATTATACTATGGGAACAACATCTATTTTTTTATGGGGGCAAAATATAAAATTATGAAGAATTTTAAAGTTAAAAAAAATTATTTATGGGGGCAGTTGCCCCCAAATTCCTATAGGTAGATCCTCCACTGAGTAGAGGTGAAGGAGGGGGAAGCTTCGGGACTTCTATCAGCACTACAATGGGCCCATGAGTTGGAGCTTACTCATGTCATCTTTCAAACTGACTCTAAATTAGTAATAGATGGCTTACAAGCTAGTAGAGTTGGTTTTATTGAATTTGGGCCTTTCATTAAACATTGTAGAGACATTTTATCCATGCATCCAAACTTTAAGGTAGAGTTTATTAGGAGACAAGCAAATGTGGCGGCCCATGGTCTTGCAAGGGCGGAGACATCCTGGCCTTGATCCCATGTTTTTGAAATGTTACCTATTGAATTAGAAATGCTATAATCCTATTCCAGTCAAAAAAAATACCCAAACAAGATCTAAGTCCTATTCTTTTTTATCCCCCCACAAGCTTGTATGCTCCAATTCCTTTGCAAATTCCATCTGAGAGCTTGTAACTGCTCATGTCCTTCCAACCTTTCAAGTTTTCCAACACAAGGTCCATGACAAAGAATAAGATAGCCAAATTTGACCTTTCAAAGATTACCGAAAGGCCAGTATATTTTGAGCAAGAATCCACAATCATAACTCTCATTTTATTACAAATCATTTCTTTGGCTTCGTCATGCTCAATTCGAGTACATGTGGTCTCAGAAATTTCCAATTGAACGACTTGTCCAGGGGCCCATTGATAGGTGTTTGGAATTATGAGGGTTGCATAAGCCACATAATGGTTCACATAGGAAAACAACCAGCCATCGTAGTCTAGCGGCTTCGTAGGTGGTCAAAAGAACAGCTAGAGGAACAATAACATCTTATGCCTTGTAGCTTTCTCGTGCCTCTCATTCTGAACAATCAAGCATGGCGCCCCATGATGAGGCCTAGCCATGTACACAACACATATTGAACCAGGGTTCCCATCAGTAGTTTCTCCCCTTCCCCTCCAGCAGTGCAAGCCAGAGTTCAGAATTACCAAACTCTTATGGGACATCTTATAAAACACTTCATCGGCACTCTTGGGACAAACAAACCATAGAATTGATCCCCACAAAAAAGAGTCCCCAAAGATGATAGTACCAACAAATCCATATTTAAAACTTACCTTAAACTGCAGACCACCCATCATAAGGTTGAACGGGTTCCCAGTCTCTGTGGTGACCCCACCCAGGGCACTCTATGAGGCAAAAAGGTTGCCGCCTATAGGGACGAAGCCAGAACTTTAGCCCAACAGGGCCCAAAACTAAAATGTTATTTGATGGAAATTTAAAACACATTATTATTTTTATTAAATATTAAATAAAAAATCCAAATAAAAAATTAATCTAAAAAGTCATACTTTGAAGATTTGAAAATATATTTAAGTTTTTCAAAAAAATTTATATTCACTTGCAAAATTCAAGTCTATTAGATCTACCTTCCATTGTTTTTTTAAACATAGGTATAAGTAGCATTTTCCTCGCAAGTGTGTGTGATAATATAATACCCACATTTTTTTATCAACTATATAACAAAATTAAGGTTTATTATTTTCTTATATAGAAAATACCAAAACGTCAACGAAATATTCTTAACTATTACTATAGTTACCAAAAAGATTCATAAAACATTATTATGTCTTTTATTTTTACAATATTTGTATTTTTTTATTCAACAATTTTCATTTTTTAACTGCTTATGTTTATATTCTTAAGTATCACAAAAAAAGTAATTACTAACTTTAAATTTATTTATTACATGGCAAAGATTGCAGTTTTATATGAAAAGTTGCATTTCATGTATGTGATTCGGCTTTCCTCTAAATCTACTCACTCACTTCCATCCGAAACCCAATTCCCTTGCATGTTATTTAGTTTCTCTCTGGGTGATATTACCCCCTTTGGATCCTTGTGTGATAGTAATTTGATTCGATTCAATGTTATCAAACTCGGACCGGTTACCAACTCGGTTAGGGTGTTGGGTCATTAGGTCATTGGTAGAACCAATGGGTCACTGGTTGGACCACACGAATTAATAAATATTAAAAAATAAATAAATTACACTTATGCTTATGTGTTGTAGTTATATATATATATATATATAGGGGCGTTCAAGTTACTCTAGGAGTAATTTTTGTCTGAGTTACTCTGGCTAATATCACTTTGTAGACATTGAATTTTATCAATCCAACCGTTTAATATTGTCATATTATGTTAATGATCATGTATACCAAATTTTAGATAAATTGGACATCCATAGCTATGTAATCATATGATCAACATTTTACTTGTAAATTAAAACGTATAGTATATGTTGAATTGAAGTGATCTGATGAAGTATTAAATATTTTTAAAATTTTATGAAGTTTTATAGAGTTCATCTACTCAATAAGAACTTTTCATGTAACGGTCCGATTGATGAAATTTAATGTCTATTGAGAGATATTAACCGGAGTAACTTAGACAAGAGTTACTCCTGGAGTAACTTGAACACCCCTCATATATATATATATATATATATTACTCAAACATATTGACAGCTAATCTGATGGTCCGGTGGTAAAGTAGTGTTATGTATGTGTCTCTAACAGGTTCGAATCCTGAGACGACCCTGTCCCATTTTCCCAAGTACATAATTCTTAAGCATATTTAAATGATAGTGGTGATGTAAAACTGAGAGTAATATATAATATATTTGTCACACAGAAGTGTATAAATGTATCTAAAAATACTCATCTGTAGGGCCCCGGCTATAGTATGTGTATAGTGACAGTAATACAATTACCAAGTAAGCAGTAACTCGGACTTCCCACCTACTGACTCTGACTCACTGGCTGTCGAACAACTCAAACGATCCCACCATTGGAAATCATCTGGCACTGCTAAGACCCGTAGACAAATACATGCAAAGCAAAGAAATAAAACGAGAGATAAGAACACACTATACGCACCATTAAACGGGAAAGCAAGAGTAGAACTCATGTATAAAAAGAAAAGTGCATACGAGTAGATCAACCGCTCTCGCACTCACGCACCTAGGATTTTACATGCCTACGTGGCCACACAGCAATAATCAGCAGCAGCGGCCCCATCTTAGCCTTTGTAGTTACAACTACCTCCCACCAGTCTGTGATGGGCAGGTTAAGTCAGTTGTTCATCCCCATATCCCGCTCATCATACCCTTAAGAGTGCATCCCTATTCCTCAACTTCAGCGATAGGAACAGGTGTCGAGGAGACACTCGGGATCGGCACTATGGACAGTGATACAACAGTACCCCGTCAGGATGACCAAGCTACCCGACGTCCCGATAGGATGGTCGCGAGTCATCCATCACATGTGGACTTATCGGACCCAGACTATCCCCAAGGACCAGTGTGTCATGTACTGACTGCATCGTATTCGCACTCTGGTACCTGACCTCGTACACAACCTATGTGTACGGCGGTGGATTATAGCTATGCATATGAAACCTCACCTCGTAATCTAACAGCTTATCTAGGCATTTATTAGCACGTTATAAATAACTCATCCAATCATCATACTCCCACATAGAACAATATTCAATCAGTTGACACAAGATCAGCATAATTATGACTATCAGCATACACAGCACAGCATCAATCATCAACCATCCTTGATCAACATATAGATTAACCTTAGTGTCGCTCAGGCGACTTGCTACTGACATGTTATCAATCAGCACACCGGCAATCACACACACAATCATAAGATAGTCATAAGTTGTCTATTCTAGGGTTTTCACATATCAAGCAAGTTATTCATATGGTTGATAGACTAGCGATAACTACCATCAGCTACCGCAGGTCACAACCCCTCACCTGAGGTGTTGTTGTTATCAACCGCTAGTAGGGCTTGGGTCACCCTACACCTAATTATACACTTATTCTAATTCTACAATCCCTAGTGGATAGGGTTCAGATCTCCCACCTGGATAGAAGACTGCTGAAGTTACTGCTGCCACCTACACCTTCGAGCCTACTAACCCAAGCAGCTACTATTAACACCCTCGGGCAACTGCTACTGACATTCCCCCTTGAGAGTTCCCACTAAGAGTTTTCTGGTGCACATGATCCTCTCTTGAGGCAAGTGCAGAGCATACTTACTTCTTAGAGAGAATTCTGGAGAGAAGGGGAACTACTTTTCACAGGCACCTCTTTCCTTTCTCTTGAGGATTTCCTACTAAGAGCTTTCTGATGCACAAGATCCTCATTCGAGGCAGGTGCAAAGTATACTTACTGTTTAGGAGAAGCTCCTAGAGAGGAGGAGAAGAGGAATTGGTGCAAGGAATGAAGGGAGGGTGAACACCTATTTATAGGTGAGCTCCAACCCCATCGCGGTGTGATGGTCCCCTGTGTAGGTTTCGTCGTGTCGCGATGGTACCTTCTAGAATCCTCTGGATATACACGTGGCAAAGATCCAATGGTGAGATTGTCAAGTCCCATCGCGTTGCGATGGTCACATCTCACAAGTCCCGTCGCATCACGACGGTACCTAAGGAAAAATATCTAGTTTTTCTCCTTCTAAAATCTTCTAGGGTGATCCGCACCCTTCTTCCTAGGGGCATTTTGGTCATTTTACAATTTTCTACACTCTTCCTAAGGCCTCTAGGGTGTTCCATCCTTTCTAGGGGTATTTTTGTCCGTTTAGGATGTTCTACACTCTTCTGTGGGTCCCACCTTGGATTTCTAGCTCCTTCCTTGGGCTTTTGGGCCTCACTTTGGGTCTTTGGGCCTTTCTTAAATTTCCTGATCCCTAGTTAAACTTATCTAATTCCTAATTACTAATCTAATTAGGCTTCTAACACCAACTCAAATTATTATTCAAGGTTATTCGAAAAACGGGATGTCACAAATCCCGATATTGATATTTTTCTAATTTCTACTATTTTCAACCGGGGGTGATGTGAAAACCCTTGCCAAAAGTGACATGACAGGGCGCATGGGGAACACTTGGTAGAGTATGACAGGCGCGCAGATGTGTGCGTGTGAAGGCTCCATAATAAGAATGCGAGTCAGCCGACCAAGCCGGGTGAGCGAGTCTATCGGTTTTCACCAGTTCACTCGCAAGTCGATGGCTTCATCTCCCAGTTAAATGCACAATTGATCCAATATGATGACTGAACCGGCCATGGGTCCGGTTAACGGGTGAACCGGTTGGACCAGCTGGTTCGGTCCGTGTTTCACAACACTGCTTTGATTAATATGGTTTACCATCGTAATTCTCTCCACACGTGAGTCTTCGTACAACGGCACCCCATTAATCTAATGTTTTTAAAAGATATATCAGGGGGCCAGGCCCTTGCAGCCTTCAACATACCTCCATCCCCGGCTGCCGACACCATCCCAATGTTCCTGTACAATCCCTGTTGCAATGTCACCGTGAACCACCACCCACACCCTCTCTTGTGAAGCACTGCCACTAAAACTAGAAGCCACGTCGTTGATCTCTGTTGCTCCACCAATTTGTCGTAGGGGAAGGGAAGTGGGGGAGATGAAAGGGGGATGAACCCTAATGTGTTGAAATGTTAACTAAAAAAATAAAATGAGTTTAAATTCCAACTCATCATTATTCTATGTCAACATATGACAGTGGGCTCATAAATGTGACTAAGCATTGACAGATAGCATTAGTGAATACCACATATGCTAGAAATTGGGGAACAGTCACAGGCGACCTCCTAATTCCAATTATTGATAAACACTGGGGACCCAATTCGCTTGTTTAAAATATGAGGTACTGAAATCACCAAATTATGATACTTAAAAGACTAAAAGTAGATTTAAGTCTTATTCTATTAACCATTCCGTTCATGTATGCGAGCTCTATATATTCAATAAGCTGCTTTGTGAACTTCACTTTATCAACTAAAGGAGATTCACTTCTCTTAATTGCTCTCAGTTCAATATTAATGAAATAAAATACTTCGCTAACATTTAAATTTTCATTTTATGAGTTTTTAAATACCCCACCCTTTATGTGTGAAATTAATTATTGAGATAATGAGACAGTTCTCCCCATTAATGGTATTCTTTTTAAACTCAAATCCCTGGCGAAAGCGACCGTGATACTAGTTTCATTTTTATTTTTATTTATATTTATATTTTTATTTTTATTTTTATATATTTTCTTTATATTGACAATGATATACATGAGTATCATAGATACGACAACTTTGTTGGGATAATCGTTTTATGGATATTTCAAACTTTTATTATTAATCCATGTTACTTTTTTAGTCGAGTACATGTTCACTTTTTAAGTAACATAAGTATATCCCGTTGTTTAAAATATATAATTTATAAAAAAAAATATGTATTAACTAGGCGATGTAGGTATCTAGATGGGTGCAAGTATTTAAAAGTATTTTTTTTTTGTTCTAAGTATTTAAAAGTATTTAGAATCGTTTAAGATATATAATTTTTATTTATAAATTATATATTTTTATATACTTCATATATAAAAAATAATATATATAAATTATGTGACACAAGTATATAAATATTATGTATTTATTTTAAAAATTATCACAAAAACACTTATTCAAAGATACACAAAAAGTGTATTTTAAAATATTAAGTATTTAAAATGTGTTTTTCAAACAAATATGTTTTCTTGAAAATGATATTTGTATGCTCTTTATGGTAATTTTGTAGTTAAAAAATTATTTCTACATAGTTGCATCCAAACAAGTTAAAAATCAATTTTTTTAAAAAGAGATTTTTTATGATAGTAAACAAACAAATTAGCTTCCGCTTTCCATTAAAATCTCTAAAAAATTTCTCTAGATTTTGTATAACAAAATCATTTTTTTTAATCTATAACAAACGGAGCCTTAATTTACTTACCCTTTGAGCAGGCCGTGTCTAGAGATTTTAGAGCTTTAGGCAAGACTATATTAGAGAGACTTCAGAATGAAAAAGTAAAAAACTATGAAGAAAATTTTAAATTTTATAAAATGAATAGATAAAAAATAACGGTTACATCACAATAACACCAAATTTATGCAACGACATTATTTTACACGCAAACACTGAATTAGTAAATTCAAAAGGGCAATTTATTTTTCTTTTCCGAAACTCCTTAATTAAGTATTAGTTTTGCTATATCGAAACTTATATGTTGTGCTAACCATTTGTGGGCCTACATTATAATTTATAAATATAGAATACTAGATTATTAATAAAAATCATTTTTCGTTAGGAGTTTACAATAATTTCTTTTGATCAATGTGGGTTTGTAATAACACAGAATGTATACTTTATCAATGGATGAAAAAATATGGGGCCCATGGCATTCGCCTTAGTTGCCTAGCTCCTACACGGCCCTGCGGCTTTGAGCCCCGGTTTATAGTACTACTATTTAAACAAATTTTGATAGACATAAGAACTAGCCTAACAAATGTAACCCCAACCATACATTTAAGTTAACTTCGATTAAATTTACCATTGGACGAGTCTATCCGACATATTAACAAAAGAAAAGGAAAAACCACATTAATTTTGTGTTTACTTGTGACTTTATCAGTCAATAAGAAAAAAATTTGAAGACGAACCGAAGATTACTTCCGTCACTGGTAATTTAAAATACAATTTTTTTAATGTGTGTAATCTTGCACATGATAAGAATTATTAATTGTTCACATTTTTTTTCTCTTATTAATTTTCTAGTTTCTTATTTTGTGGTGAATAAGATTACATAAATGTGAATCTATAAAATAAAAAAGAAAGTGAATAATTAATAAAGAAAAAAAGTGAGTAATTAATGATTCTTATCGTGTGTAAGATTGCATAGGTTAAAAAAACCCTTTAAAATATACTGTAATGCGCTGTATAAGAACAAACAATTCTTCGAGGATCATCTCACGTGATAGTTCTAAGACCAAATCTTAATGTCACTCGTTGTCGTCCTTAAAAATTTTAATGACCATGTGATGTGGAGTCATTTTATAAATTAAAGGGCATATGAATTCACCCAAAAAAAAGGACTTATGCCAATGAATTAACAAGTACTAACTAAATTTTAATGACCATGTGATGTGGAGTCATTTTATAAATTAAAGGGCATATGAATTCACCCAAAAAAATAGGACTTGTGCCAATGAATTCTTGATCTAAATTTATCATAAAGCAATATACTAATAACATGAATAACATGTTACAAAAAAAAAACCAACCACAATCAATAAATTAAAAAAGACTACCCAAGTATCCAGATCAATTATTGTTTCAAGTAAACGTGTCCGAATTAGCTCACATCAAAAGTTTCTTGACTCTTGTGTTAGCCACCTTTATTTCTAAATTATATTAATAGCATGTGTATGTAAACTAACAACTCTAATCCTTTCCAATGTTTTGTCCTATTCCTTTTGTGTTGCCAAGCTTTAATGACTGCCTGTATATGTGAGACAAATGTGAATGATGATAAATCCTTTTTTTTACTTGTCAATTTTTAAAAAAAAGTTTTATTATTACTTCCAGTCCCATATATAAGAGACAAATGCACTTTCTAGGTTCTATTATTTATCTGTCGTTCTCAAAATTCAAGGTTCCATTAATTACTTTTTTATCAATTACTCTCTCCGGTTTGAAATATAAGCAAAAAAAAGTCTCGAAAATACATAGATTTTTTTGGTTATATTTTAGAGACTTTTTTGCCTATATTTCAAATCGGAGGGGAATATACTTTTAACTATTTATTGTAGAGGGAGAAATAAGTGTAATGACATAATAAACAGTCAATGGTATCATAAAAAAAGATTAATAATTTCATAAAAAATAACAAAATTTATTGGTTTAATTGATTTATGTAAAACAACATTAAACGACATTTAAAAAGGAACGGATATAATATTTAATTATAAAAAATTTATTGTAGTTACCAAAAATATACTGTATAATAGTATTTCATACCACCGACCATTAGAAAAATTGATGGTTGCCAATGCCATTGGTTACAAAATTCGAGCCAATTGGGATTGTGAAAACAGAGCTGACTTTTATTTGAATACTAGAACTGTTCATGTCAGTGGTAGTACTACCTTGCAGAGTTTACTAAAGCGAAAATTGCACATTTGCACGTTCTATTCTTAAATACAATAATTGTAGAAATGAAAGGAGGAAAACAAAAAAAAAACCTCGATGGTAAGAATCTCCAAATTATTGTTCAATTATAAGTGTCACATCTAAAAATGTGCAAGAGCTACTCTCCTAAACCTCTAGACCATTGCAATCCTAGAAGAATGCATATGATCAGTTGGTAGCGAACAACTATACAAGCCAAGCATGCATATGGTAGAGATGTTTCTTTCTCTATTATTAGAAAAGACGATTAAGACACTACTAATGAAGCATTTAGACACTCCAAATCCTAGTGTGGTCGATGGTAGATATGTTCCTTCTCTTTTTTCTCACAAAAGAATTGTAAGAATTCAGACATTCAAATGGTCCCCTCAAAGCCGGCTTATGAGGGGGTGGTCTACCCAAACCACCCGATGTGGGACTCGCAACACGCCCCCTCGAGCCTGGGCTCGTCACCACGTGAGGCCAGACTATCCACATCACCGAACGCGCTCGATACTACGTAGTTAATTCAGATCCGAATTGGTCAAACCGCTTATGAGAGGGTGGTCTACCCAACTATATAAGCAACGGCCAGACTCGTTAACCACCCAATGTGGAACTCGCAAGAAGAATAGTTGTGATTATAATCCCTAGCTTTAAATCCGAAGTCATTGTCCATAAATTAAAATTAGTGCAAGAAAATTGAAAAACAAGGAGCTGCAAACCTAGATAAGGAAATGAAAGGTGGAGAGCACCAATCGGTTGTGAATTTCTTTAATGAGTGAGGAGTGGCGTTTGGACAACACAACTGACAATTCGATTGCAACGACTACAGGCACAAGAAAAGCGAGACGTGGACTAACGAGGCTTACCCAGAAATGTTGTTATAATTGAACGTTGGGGCTACAATAGTAATTTCATGTTTGTGTGGGGCCCTATGTACCGGTAAGAATTCGTGAATTCCTCCGGTCCATCCTGTCCTGCCCATCTGTACTATGAATGAAAGAATCGGTACTTCTCAAATTTGATATTTTACTGACAAACGTGTTTATTTATTTTAGACTATTTTCATTACATAAATCCCAAAAAAAAAAGACTATTTTCATTACATTACATATATTTTTAATAAAAGAAATACCTAGAATTTTCCATTCTCTGTTCTATAACAAATCTTAAAACAATAATGTTATTTATATATATATATATATATATATATATGTTCTGAAACAAGCTTGAGAGGATATTGGAGAACACGCAGCGTCATGACGGATAATGACGGCGTGTTGGGGTAGTGTCTGCTGCCGCAAAGCAGTCGGTGTGTGTAAGAGGTAGTGAAGAGGTGGAAAATAATAATTCGCCGATCGTTTCATGCGTTTCTTTTAATCACGAGTTGAGGGCGATTCTGATGAATAGTCGTGAGACCGAGAATGCCGTCGGATCATTTGCCACGACTGTGATGGTGGTGGAATCCGAGGGCCAGATTGGATCTACATGCCGATGTGGTCTCTCGAGGAAAGCGGAGGGGTCGATCGCGAAATGGGCCTGAAAAGTGGATCTTGGATTGGGCCTCGGCCCGTCAGGCGGTTCTCAGTCGCTGCTCGAATGTCGAGGTGGTGACTTGTTGTCGAAGATTTATTGATGTCGGCGTTCGGCGTCCTTGTCCGTGAAGCTGCAAGCGTCGTCGTATGTCGCGGCTTGTTCATTAGTCGTTCGGGACCTTCGTGTTCCATGTCCTGGCGGCGATTCTCGACCGCGAGGCTTGATGTACTTGTGCAAGGCACAAGGCATCACGAAGCTCGTGCACGCCGGCTGCGACGAGGTCGATCCACGGTGCTCGCAAGCGAGCTGAGCTTTGTCACGGTCTCGGCGCGAGGTTCTGTTCCTATCAAAGTATAGACAATTTTCAACAACTTGATGTAATAAAGTTAGCGTTAATTTTTATGTTGAGTAAAGTGCTCGTAGTCGAGTTTTATACTTCCCTGTGGGAGTAGTTGATCTGGCTGTCCAAGCGGCAAGGTCGAGGTCATCAAATAATCAAGGTCAGCGTGGCGTAGGAAGTTTAAAGCCGTCAATTTTGAAATTGCGGTGAGCGGGCCTGGTAGGTCGCTCAGTCTTTGGGTGGCGTATCCACGCATTGCGAGGTGCTTGCTAGCGCCGCAGGCTTTATCACGAGCTCGTGCACGCCTTGGTCTCAAAGACGAGGCTCGATCTCTTCATCGGTGCTTGTGCGAGGCACAAGGCTTTATCACGAGCTCAGGCACGCGCTGCCGGTCGACGACGGTCGATCCACGGTGCTTGTGCCCAGCGCGACAAGGCTTTATCACGAGCTCGTGCCGCGGTCTCGTACGACGGTCGATCTCTTCATCGTGCTTGTGCAAGGCACAAGGCTTTATCACTGAGCTTCGTGCACGCGGCCTCGGCACGGTGTCGATCTCTCATCGGTGCTTGTGCTAAGCGCGCAAGGCTTTATCTTGAGCTCGTGCCGCGGCGGTCTCGGACGAGGTCGATCCGAATGCTTGTGCGCGCAGGCTTTATCACGAGCCTCGTGCGGTCTCGACGCAGGTCGATCTCTTCATCGGTGCTTGTGCCTAAAGCACAAGGCTTTATCACTTGAGCTCGTGCCGCGGTCTCGACGAGGTCGATCTCTTCATCGGTGCTTGTGCCAGCGCCGAGAGGCTTTATCACGAGCTCGTGCGGTCGGCCCCGCGGTCGATCTCTTCATCGTGTGCTTGTGCCCAACGCGCCGCGAGGCTTTATCACGAGCTCGTGCGCAGGTCTCGTGACGTAGTCGATCCGCAGGTGCTTGTGCTAACGCGCAAGGCTTTATCACGAGCTCGTGCGCGGTCGGTTCGGCACGGTCGATCTCTTCATCAGGTGCTTGTGTCAGCGCACAAGGCTTTATAACGGAGCTGTCGCGCGGTCCGACACGAGGTCGATCTCTTCATCGGTGCTTGTGCCAGCGCCTGCAAGGCTTTATCACGGCTGCGTGCGCGGTCCCCGACGCAGGGTCGATCTCTTCATCGGTGCTTGTGCCCAGCGCCGCGAGAGCTTTATCACGAGCTCATACCGCGCGGTCTCGCACGAGGCTCGATCTCGAGCTTCATCTGCCGGCGTTCCAAGTTCTTGGAATTTCTTTGTCCTTGTAGTGTCTCGAGGTGTGG
Organism: Calophaca sinica; assembly: GCA_037113605.1. Lineage (NCBI taxonomy): Eukaryota > Viridiplantae > Streptophyta > Magnoliopsida > Fabales > Fabaceae > Calophaca > Calophaca sinica. The sequence continues at coordinate 134,824,441 of CM073731.1, read as the reverse complement.
CGAGTACGATCCAGGCAGCTACGGCGGTGTGCTCTATGCAGGCGGTGTGGAGTCGTGCCAGCGGTGGTGGCGATGAAGCAGTCTGAGATTTTCGCACCTTTCGCCGATCTACGAGGAGAAGCGAGAAACACGATCTTCTCATTTCGATCGTGGCCTTGCGGCGGAGATTTCCTTCAGCCTGGCGATTCTCCATTCGATCGAGGCGTTGATTACGAGCATGCATCGCCCGGCATGGCTTCGAATGAATTCACCGGAACTCACGGATGAGGGCGGCGGTCTGTTCTACATCGGTTTGGCTTAACGATCGAACGGCGTCACCTCACGATGCGAGCGGAAGGTTATTCCTGTCTCTCATATTCACCAGTAAAGTGCGAGTTCATGGTGAGGTGGTTCGCCGAGCTATCGGCGGGTTTGATGGTTCAAGATCTGCGTTCGCATGAGTGGAGCTGCTAGTCGCGTCGGCGGCTTGATCCGGTCATCGTCGGTGAAGAAGGAGACCCGACAGAAGATGAAATCGAAGCGATTCCCACAGATTTGCGCCAATGTACCGAACAACACTCCGGCCTTCCGAAGTCGATGTGTGTAAGAGGTGAGTGAAGAGGTGGAAAATAATAATTACCTCGATCGTTTCACTGCGTTCTCTTTTAATACGAGTTGAGGGCGATTCGATGAATACTTGCCCCGTGAGACGAGAGTGCAGATCGGATGTTGCCCGACTGTGATGGTAGGGTGGAGATCTTGAGGGCCTGGATCGGCCACATCGATGTGGTCTCGAGGGAAGGCGGAGGGACTGATGCGGAAATGGGCCTAAAAGGTGGATCTTCGGATTGGGCCTCAGCCCAGTCCGAAACAATATACATGAAGGGTTTGTTACATAGATTAGAACAAAAGAATGTAAAATCATATATAATGGGTTTCATATAAAAATTATTTTAAAAATAACTATTCTCACTCACTTAGCTTTAATCCATCACAATTTTATTTACAAATTAGCTCTTAACGAGCCGGTTTGTATAAGATTAGCCCGTATCAGAATCGATTCTATCCGAATGAACACTTCACTAGCTTTTGGAAAAATTACCTACGATATTTTATCATTGTTTATCATTGTTCCGATAGAAATAATCTTAGGATATGTTTGTATTAAAGTTTTTGGAAGAGAGAGTTTTTTAGGGCTAAATCTATATGTTAATATATAATTGAGATTTAAAAAAAATTGAAAAAATAGCATGATAAATAATCATATAACATTTCAATCACATTTCATTCGTTTTTACAAACATTTTATAATTTTATTTATTTAAAAAAGAAAAATAAGCTCTTACCCCCTCTCCCATCACTTCCAAAACCCTTCCTCCAAGTAGACAAACGGGCTATTAAAAATTTAAAAAATTGGAAGAGAGTGAACTGTGGTGTGAAACATATTATTGGTAGGTCAAGGGTCGCTGTAGGAGTGAGCGTACCCTTCACTACAAAAAGACTAAGCATATGGTGCTTTGTCCTCAAACTCAATTCTCTCTCTTTCTACTCTAATTGTGACTAACTCCTCCATATGTACTCCCTACATTCTCCCCCAGAAACATTCCAACTCTAATTAACTCACAATGACAGAAACAACAACAACAACCTCTTCAGAAACAGCCACCACCACTAGCTGCAACAACTCCTCCACGTCATCTTCTTCACCGCCGTCCCCCTCAACAAACAAAACGGACTCGTCGGCCCAAAAACAGAGGCCCAAAAGGCCCAGAGACTGCAGCAAGCACCCGGTTTACCACGGCGTACGAAAGCGCAACTGGGGCAAATGGGTATCCGAAATTCGCGAGCCACGCAAGAAATCACGCATCTGGCTCGGAACCTTCGCCACTCCAGAAATGGCAGCTAGAGCACACGACGTCGCCGCTCTCACCATTAAGGGCCATTCCGCAATTCTCAACTTCCCTCACTTAGCTCACGTGCTTCCCACACCCGCCACGCCAGCACCACGTGACATCCAAGCCGCAGCAACCGCCGCAGCAGCTATGGTTAACTTCGACTCCGTTGACGTGCTCCACTCTTCTTCCGAGTCCGAAGAACTCAGCCAGATAGTCGAGCTTCCTAAAATTGAAGAAGAAGAAGATGAGTCGGTTGACTCGGCGGCTGAGTTCGTGTGGCTTGACTCGGTTGATAGTTGGGTGTATCCGCCAATGGGTTTAGAAGGAATCGAATTCTATGCCGCTTATAACTCAGGGTCTGAGATAGAGATACCCATTTGGGATTGAACCGTGGGTGGAGTTTTCAATTTGCTAATTGCTCCCCCGCTTTTGGCACTGCAAAAATTATCTTCTTCGATCCTCTTCTTCACTTCCCATTATGTGGGATTGGCGTGTATGTATCAATATCAATGGGTGTTTCGCTATTTTTGCTGTCACTGGTGCAGGTTCCAGGGGTCAGTTCCCAATTACTGTAATATACTACTACACTACTAGTATATATTTTCATTTTCGTACATTACTTATGGCTTTAGGCAACTCACTTTCCTTCTCTCTGCATATTAGTCTTTGGTAGCTTCCTCTGTTTACTAGAAAGTAGTAGATAGAAAGTAGAAACGGAGACAATGTCCTTATGTGAATGCCGAATAAGTTTTTGCCACATTACTGTAACGAACTAGAAGATTTTATTTTGAGTTTGATAGTTCTTTTGTCGGTCTTTTAATAATATTTTGCTATAGTTACTTGCCAGTGACCAATGAGCTGTAAAAACTAAGAAGTGTGACGAAGACTTTGAAAGGGAAGCTGAGTGAAATAAATAATTATAATTAGTTTTAATAAAAAAACCATAGTTTTCTAATCTTCATTTTCCTACACCAATTTCGTTTTTTTTTTTTTTTGCGAAAAGGAAGGCACACCACTTTCTATTTTTTTGGTTACGATGGTATTGGTGGAAGTATCCCATGACTTTGCTGATGACTAATCTTTCCGAGACCTTGACTGCATTAAAGCAATCCCTCCCAACGGTATTTTTTTATTCTCAAGGCTCGAACTCGAGACATTTGGTTAAGGGACCTAACTGCAGTACCAGTCGGACCAACACTTAGTTGGTACTCCGCTTTCTAGTTAGCAGTGTGAGAAAATTATTTTCCCACATCAAAATTTATACAAATTTATGTTGACAAGTGGCAAGTGATTGTGATTGTGTGTCAAAGTAGCATTCTAGCAATGCAGTTTGCAAATAGCAATGCAGTTTCCAAATGAGGGACCGAATTCATTCTATTAACCGTGTCACACAGTTACATGTAATAATCAATCTCAGCCATTAATTTGAGATCAAACGGTTCACATTACATCTTCATCAAAAATTATTTTCCCACATCAAAATTTATACAAATGTATGTTGACAAGTGGCAAGTGATTGTGGTTGTGTGTCAAAGTAGCATTCTAGCAATGCAGTTTGCAAATGAGGGACCAAATTTATTGTATTAACCGTGTCACACAGTTACATGTAATAATCAATCTCAACCATTAATTTGAGATCAAAAGTTCACATTACATCTTCATCAAATTAGCTTTAAGTAATTTCTAACATTAATATGAGGTCAAACGATCGAGATTGATAACTGCATGATGCAGTTATTGCGGGGAATCCGTTTTTGCAAACGAGTGTTTGCTGATTTATTAAATGACCAGTTTCCAATTTAAAAGGGAAAATGTAAAAAAAAAAAACTTTATTAATTGTTTCCATTTATTTATTAAATATTGTGATGAAGTGCTATTTGATTTAAAAAAAACTTATTTTACAATATTTATAAAAATAGTTTCAAGAGACTATTTTATGACTTTAATTATTTTATACTAACAATATAATTTTTTTTTTCACAATGCATCTCATCATATTTCACTATGTAAATATTTGTGAATTTATTTTAGGAAATAATCTTACTACATGACATCATTGTAAGATACTGTCAGTTATTTATGAAATTTTTTATAGTATTAATACCTAATTATTAGACTCTCTTTCTTTTGACTAAACTCTTTTTAACAAGGTTATCAAAACCGGACAGGACACTGAACCAGTGTAGGTACTGATTCAAGGTTCAAAGGTCGGACCGAGGTCGAACCGGGGTCGGACCGGAAATGAATTAAGTTATATTTTTAAAATTTTTAATATAACATATAAAGCACTAATAAACAAAAAATAACATAATATTCATAACATCACGACATAAAAAATTAAATTATGCTTAAAATGTTATATGTCAACATATAACATGCAAAAATTACATATTAAACTAAAATAAATATGTTATAATAACTTTCTAATATTCAATAATTACAAATACTATAATGTAAGTATTCTCATAATTTATATTAATATATAAATTAATTTTAAATTTTATTATAATATTTAATTTAACCCATCAACGTGAAAAAATGGATATAAAATCTCTTATGTGTCAAAAATAATGTCATTTATCATTTGTTTAAAAAAATAAAAAAAATAAAAATTTGTTGAACCGCCCAGTTCCCGGTTTTGTTCGGTTTTTTCCCGGTTTTCCCGGTTTTGGCCGATTTTTTACCGGTTTTCCGGTTTTTAGGCCGGTTCAACTATAGTCCGGTTTTAAGGTTCAAACGGATCGGACATTGGTCAGGTTCCCGGTTCAACCGGTCGGACCGGCCGGTCCGGTCCGGTTTTGACAACTATGCTTTTTAAACACTACAATCTACACACTTCACAAATAATGGCAACACTAATTAGTAAAATAAAAAGAGGATTCGATCGGTTAGTCCAAGAGTAAATATTTAGACCTGTAAGTAATTAATATCTTGTCAATAACATTATTGTCATTTAGTGGTTTAAATATATTTTATTAATTAAGAGATAAAATAATAAGATCTAGCAACTCCAATTACCGCGGTTGCTTAATGTGTTGCTGATAAAGTTTGTAAGGAACTATTCCTTGATTTTTATTTTTATTTTTCACTATTGGAGCATTCTTAGGTGACAATATATCACGATTGCTTAAATTGAAGGACATTTGCTTATGCAATTGCTTAGTAATAAAAAATGAATTCAAGTTATCAAATCTCAAAAAGTGGGTAAAGATGGAATAATTTGTGGAACTCATTTTGAGTTTTTAAGAATTGTATCATTTGGAGTAAAAAATGAGTCGGGTTGCTTAAAAGTTATGTGACATAATAGGATCCACTTAATGGTGAGATCTAAAATTAATTAGTTGCTTAAAATTGCACCATTAGAAATACTAAGTTTATATGTGGTGGTATGATTTATTTCCCATTTCGTAGAAAAAGTTGATAAAGAAAGAAAGTTATTCCATTTAAACTTTTAATGGGTAAAGAATGTTAATTTATAAAAGGCACTCATGTGGCATGATTCATGTGACATTCTATATGACGAACGAGATAAAATGGTTGTTAGAGTTCACTTTTGTTTTCAAGTAAGGTAAAGAAATAAATTTGACAATTATGCATTGACAATTTTTACGGATAGTTAATCATAGTTTACCATCTTGTCTGGTACAAACAAGTTGTAAGAAATAATATTATACTATAATATGATTAGATGGTGAAATATGATTAAATACAATTGTAAAACTTCTTGAGTAAAAAAAAAAAATACAATTGTAAAACTTATTTATACTCATACTTTTGTTTGCTATAATTGCTAGTCATGATTAGATATCTAAATTAGCTGGTATAGAGGGGATTAGGATTTGAGCTTGGGTCTTTTATGTTTGGATTATATTGATAATTGATCATTTGTTCTAAAAGGTGTTCAGTTTGTAAAAGAAGCATAATTTGTCTTTACAGCTGGGTATGATTTGATATGCTCAGAATATTTACACTGTTTGCACTACACTAAAAATCAATTAATAATGTATAAAAAACATAATTAATAGTAATGTACCAGAAATATTAGTGTTCTTTTCTTTCCTTATGTAACAAAAAAAAGAAAAGAATTAGTGTTCTTTTTTAAAAAACATATTAAACTAGTTTCTTTAAAATGTGTATACTCTTAACCTAATAATACTGTTAAAAATATGGTTTAGTAAAAAAAAAAATCACAGTCAATTGTCACTGACTTCTTTTTAAATAAGTAGTAGGATTTTCCTTCATCTAAATTAGATGTTCTCCTCTCCATTTATTATATTCTTTAGTTATGAGTTTGAAAACGTAGATATTTAATGGATTACGGGAACAAAAAATTAATTTTTTTTTACACTTGTTTAGTTTACTTAACACGAGCTCTTATTTTGTACCCAAAAAAAAAACAACTCTTATTTTAGTGAATAAATTGAAACACCTCAACTGTTAATAAAAAAATAATAAATGATATTTTAATATATTAATAATGATCAATTGTTTATATGTTTTTAAAAATTCAACTGTTATGTAACATCAATCTGGTTTTCATATCATTGGTTAAAACTGTAATATATGACAATCCTGTAGTAATTATTGTAAGGCAATTTCATTGTGATGTGGGTAAAAATGCCAGTATCCCTATAAAGCTGGAAAAAAGAATGGTTAGACTTTTTTTTCTTCCCCTTTTTTAAAGTGAATAATGTAGGAGTTTAAGGACTCAGAATTTTTTTACATAATCATCCAATCAAATTTCAGCTAATGTCACTTTATTATATATTTTTTAAAATATCTTAACAAACATCTACGCGGTGACATTTGATTGCATATTCGTGTAAAAAAATTTTATACTATCAATACACAGTCTTTAAATACATTATTTATTTTAGATGAGTGAAATCTTATTTGTGTGCGTGAAGTTTAAATTCCTAGTTAAATCCAGTGATAAATTGTAACAATAAAAAATCCGGCGATAAATTTGTGATTTTTTTTTTGGATAGAGTGAAAATTTCATTCTATTTATAAGAAAAACATCAATATAGTACACAATTTTGTCGAGTCTGAGCCTCTTCACATTTTTGTAAAAAAATAAATAAAAACATTTTGTCTTTGTCAAATTTATTAGTTGTTGTAACCTTTTTCATCTTTAGACCGTTGATTAACTTTATTGTTTTTTTACGGAACTTTATTGTTTTTAGGCAAAATTGTATTTTAGGTCCTTTAAGTTATTTTAAAGTTTCACATTAGTCCTTTAACCTTTTTTTATGTGTCAATTAGGTCTCATAAGTTAGGTTTGGATAACAAAATAAGGCTTTCCTTACCATTCCTCCATCTCCTCTCCTATTTGTCACTCTTAACCTATGTGTCACTGCTGAGGTGTCAATAAATATAATAAAAAATATTTTATTTAATTAAAATAAAAAAAAAATCTGTAACCAAAAAAAACAAAAAGCAAAATTTCTCTTCCTCCCATTGATTCTCATCTCCTTCGCCGCTTTCATCTTCCACACCTACCACCAATCCTCTCTCTCATCTTCAATCTCCGATTCCAACCCTAATTTCACCCTCCGAACCCCAATTAGAAACCCCAACCCCATTTCCCCCAATTTCATTTTCGTTATCAAAGTCCTCGCCTTCAACTGCCTCGAATCCCTCTCCCGCTGCCTCCGCTCCCTCACTGCCGCTGATTACCTCGGAGGCCGCGTCCATTTTGCCACTGCGGACGCTTCCTTTATGGATCAGAAGCTGCGGGAATCACACCGTATTTTGGAATTCGCTGATGGTGATTGGAAATTCGGCGAAAAGGTGGTACATTACAGAATAGGGAATGTGGGTTTGCAGGCCCAGTGGTCGGAGGCATGGTGGCCCAGTTCCGATGATGAGTTCGCCTTCGTGGTGGAGGATGACTTGGAAGTTGGACTAGATCTAGAAGTGGAAGAGGGGTTGAAGATGAAGTTGAAGATGAATCAGTTTTTTTTTTGGGTTACATATTTTGTTTTTTTAATTTTAATTAAATAAAATATTTTTTATTATATTTATTGACACCTCAGCAGTGCCACATAGGTTAGGAGTGACAAACAGGAGAGGAGATGGAAGAATGGTAAAAAAAAGCCTTATTTTGTTATCCAAACTTAACTTATGGGACCTAATTGCCACAAAAAAAAAGTTAAAAGACTAATGTGAAACTTTAAAATAACTTAAAGGACCTGAAGTACAATTTTACCTTTTTTTTATTAAGTCTTTTAAAAGTGCAATTTTCAATATTCATATTCATATTCGTTGATGTGTTTATGTCATATTCCATTATCCCTCATCTTAATTAATTAGTGCATGTTTGGTTATTGTTTAGGCTCTTAGAACGTCAGTTTGCAATGCTAAAGGCAAAATATCTGATGTTTGGTTTCACGTTTTATTTGTGTGCCAAATGACGTTTACCTTTAAAACACAATTTCAGCCGGAAGCACCATCAATGATCCTTTTCATTCTTCAGTTTGCCGTTGGGAATCAAATAATTTTTTGACTTCCGGTATTAACTTGCTAATATTTCGCACCGTTGCCAAACTATTTGTCCTCCTGCTTCGTTTCGCATTTCATTTTCCTTTTTGAAAAGTGTGTGTGGCCAGCATACAAGGGAAACATCACTGCAGGTTTTTTTTTATTATATTGTTTTCTTTCTTTGTATATTTCTGTAACTATTTAATAGTATTTATTATTTAATATATATACATTCTGATTTATTATTACTTTTTTAGCTTTGCTAGCTTTCGAGAAGCTTCCTGCTTCTTATTATTTTTCTTTTCAAACATATAATATGTAATGTATATAATATATTGCCTATACAATGTTGAAAGAATAAAATAAAAATGTAATAATATATATTATATATATACACATTTAAAAAAATATTCAAATAAAATAAAAATAGTAAATATTTTTATATTTATATATTAACATATATTTATATATATTGAAAATTTTGAAATAAAATAAAAATACTAATATTATATTATATATAAAAAATCATACCCTTTACAGTAATTACACATTTAAAAGTACTTTTGATTAATATTATCCAAACAAATTTTATTTTGTCAAAAGCACGTTTACGAAAAAAGTATTGAAACAGAAATCATGTTACGGTAAACTCATTTTTAATCAAACGTCCGTTTGTAAGATGATGTTGAATCAAACGTCCGTTTGCAAACTTTAATCCAAACGGACCTTTAATCATTCAGCCCTCTCTTCGTATTTATACGACAAATTTACCGCATCAATTGATTTAACAATCCACCAAAAAAAGCATTAGTAAGCTATGCACCAAAAAAAAAAATCAGCAAGCTACTCGCACGTCTCTTCATTTTCCTAACTAACTCGTTTGGCTAATTGACTAATTAAGAGACTAATTCAATCACTGGGCTTTTAACTCTCATCATTTGACTCAGCCTACCGTTTTAAATTATTACAAGTTTATTTTGTTCGGTGGAAAGGATACAGACAGAAAGAAAAAGAAAGAATAACGGTAGAAAGAAAAGCATTATCGAAACAAAAGATAAAAGAGGTTACGTGCTTCCACAAAAAACACTAAAAAAAATAATTGCGTTTTGGGAATTGTACCGTTGTATGGTTTTGAATATTCATCGCGATGTCTTATTCGGAATATACCGTTGTAATGTATTTTAAATTCTGTATCTTGACTTGAATACGAACTATACGTAACGTACACCCTTAAAAAAACGAACGCTTAAATATAAAATTAGTCCCTAAAAATTTACAAAGTTTGTTTTCAGTCTCCTAAAAAAAAAATTAAAGATTTTTAGTCCCCAAAATTTGAAAATAGTTTTCCGTTGATCCTTGTCGCTGATGCCGTTTTGTGGCGCGTACGTGACGCTTATGTGACGAGGAATAAAAATAAACTTTTAGAATTTTGGGACTAAAAATAAACTTTTAAAATTTTTGAGGGACTAAAATCATAACGACGTCAGATTGAGAAACGAACGGAAAAATATTTTGAAATTTGTGAGATTAAAAACCTTCAATTTTTTTTAGAGAACTAAAAACAAACTTTACAATTTTTTTTGGGACAAATTTTATATTTAACCCAAAAACGAAATTAGATCGGAAGTTGGAACACTAAAATTCTATAAGAGCTGACTCTTCCAGAGATAAGGAAAAATTCTTACATCGTAAATAGGTGAATATGCGTGGCCATGTGACAGCCTCGCAGAATTTTTTTGGTGGTTAGATAAAAAAGTAAGAACTACTTTTTAAAAAAAGAATATATAATATTTATTATTTTTTAAGTGTCATTGTCAATTTTTTTTTTATAAATCTTTATTTTTATTCATTTTTTTATCACTTTACCAGTTTAAGATAATATTGATTGTTAATTTGTCAATTAGTGTGTCTTTACTCTGCCTAATTATTTAGTAATATTAAAATTAAATAGAAATGTTGGCAATTTTTTTTTTGGTACTAGAAATGTTAGCAACTTAATAACGGCGATATAACCCCAACTCACGCTTTTAAAATGAAGAACATGATAGAATCAAATGAATATATTTATGTAAAAGCTAGTGTAAAAAATGCCGAACAGTAATACATATATTGACTACACTAATTTTTACACAAATATATTCCTTTGATTCTATCATGTTCTTCATGCTAAAAGCGTGAATTGGGGTTATGTCGCCGTTTAACCGATGACTAGGATATATTTTTTGGTAATAATGACGAGGATATATTAGTCTCGAGCAGATATTTTAATTTTTTTAACCATTAACTATTTATATATTATTTAATAATTCATAATTTTGTTTTCTTCACCTTTATCTTAAAATCAAATGCAACAAAATTCACATCATTTTTTTAATAATAAAATATTTTGAAATTTTATTTTGACTTATACTTTCAAATCATATTCTAATTATAATTATTTATAATTTATCTAACATGTCAATTATTAATGAGACATTTTTCATATAAAATATAAATTACTTGGATACATTTGTTGTAGTTTTGAAAAAAATGCTTTTCCCAATGAACTATCGCAAATCATTTTAAAGCCATTATTTATACTTTTCTGGAAAAAATAAAAAAAACACCGGAACAACTTTTTAAGCTTTTAGTTTTAAAACAAGTACCTAATATATTCCTTTGATTCTATCATGTTCTTCATGTTAAAAATGTGAATTGGGGTTATGTCGCCGTTTGACCAGATGACATGTTTCTTATATGTTGTTGTGTTTGATAGACTTTGTTTTGTTTTGCTTTTTTTTTTAGTATTATCCAATTTGAACAGCACCACCACACATAAGCAGTGAATCAAATTTCCTAAAACATTCATCATTTGATCAAAAAATGGCAAAAACACCTTAAAATTAAACAAGGTGATGCGTTTATCTGTGAGTGGAGGTGTTGAACTCCATCTATGAAAAATGTCTCATTAATAGTTGAGGTGTTATATAAATTATAAATAATTATAATTAGAATATGATTTGAAAGTATAAGTCAAAATAAAATTCCAAAATATTTTATTATTAAAAAAAAGCGATGCGAATTTTGTTGCATTTGATTTTAAGATAAAGGTGAAGAAAAAAAAATTACGAATTATTAAATAATATAAAAATAGTTAATGGTTAAAAAAATTAAAATATCTACTCGAGACTAATAGATCCTCGTCATGTTTTTCATGTTAAAAGCGTGAATTGGGGTTATGTCGCCGTTTGATCGATGACTAGGATATATTTTTTGGTAACAATGACGAGGATATATTAGTCTCGAGCAGACATTTTAATTTTTTTAACCATTAACTATTTATATATTATTTAATAATTCATAATTTTGTTTTCTTCAACTATTTCTTAAAATCAAATGCAACAAAATTCACATATCTTTTTTTTAATAATAAAATATTTTGGAATTTTATTTTGACTTATACTTTCAAATCATATTCTAATTATAATTATTTATAATTTATCTAACAAGTCAATTATTAATGAGACATTTTTCATATAAAATATAAATTACTTGGATAAATTTGTTGTAGTTTGGAAGCGTGGTGGAGCTGTTCAAATTAGTGGTGATGACATGTTTCTTATATGTTGTTATGTTTGATAAACTTTGTTTTGTTTTGCTTTTTTTATTTTTTTTTATTTTTTTTAAGTAGCTTTGCTCTCTCTTCATTCATAATCACTGTGTGCTAGGAATGGCTTTAAAATGATTTGCGAGAGTTCAATGGGAAAATCATTTTTTTCAAAACTACAACAAATGTATCCAAGTAATTTATATTTTATATGAAAAATGTCTCATTAAAAATTGACATGTTAGATAAATTATAAATAATTATAATTAGAATATGATTTGAAAGTATAAGTCAAAATAAAATTCAAAAATATTTTATTATTAAAAAAAATGCGATGTGAATTTGGTTGCATTTGATTTTAAGATAGAGGTGAAGAAAACAAAATTATGAATTATTAAATAATATATAAATAGTTAATGGTTAAAAAAATTAAAATATCTGCTCGAGACTAATATATCCTCGTCATTATTACCAAAAAATATATCCTAGTCATCGGTCAAACGGCGACATAACCCCAATTCACGCTTTTACACATGAAGAACATGATAGAATCAAAGGAATATACTAGGTACTTGTTTTAAAACTAAAAGCTTAAAAAGTTGTTCCGGTGTTTTTTTATTTTTTCTAGAAAAGTTTAAATAATGGCTTTAAAATGATTTGCAAGAGTTCATTGGGAAAAGCATTTTTTTCAAAACTACAACAAATGTACCCAAGTAATTTATATTTTATATGAAAAATGTCTCATTAATAATTGACATGTTAGATAAATTATAAATAATTATAATTAGAATATAATTTGAAAGTATAAGTCAAAATAAAATTCAAAAATATTTTATTATAAAAAAAACGATGTGAATTTTGTTGCATTTAATTTTAAGATAAAGGTGAAGAAAACAAAATTATGAATTATTAAATAATATATAAATAGTTAATGGTTAAAAAAATTAAAATATCTGCTCGAGACTAATATATCCTCGTCATTATTACCAAAAAATATATCGTAGTCATCGGTCAAACGGCAACATAACCCCAATACACGCTTTTAACATGAAGAACATGATAGAATCAAAGGAATATATTTGTGTAAAAATTAGTGTACTCAATATATGTATTACTGTTCGACATTTTTTCCCCTCTTGAAAAACACTGTTTTCATGCACTTTCACAATGCACTATCCAGTATATGCATATATGATATTGAATTATCAAAATCCTAGGGGGGTAAATTTTCCCCTAGTCCCCTAGGTGGATCCGTCACTTACATGGCTGTTATTTATAGTTCTTAATACCAGTATAAGGTTTTTGCATTCTCATTGGCCAATATGTTCGCTGCTAAAATTCTCAAATTTGGGGTGATGACATGTTTCTTATATGTTGTTGTGTTTGATAAACTTTGTTTTGTTTTGCTTTCAAAACTACAACAAATGTATCCAAATAATTTATATTTTATATGAAAAATGTCTCATTAATAATTGACATGTTAAACAAATTATAAATAATTAAAATTAGAATATGATTTGAAAGTATAAGTCAAAATAAAATTCCAAAATATTTTATTATTAAAAAAAGCGATGTGAATTTTGTTGCATTTGATTTTAAGATAAAGGTGAAGAAAACAAAATTATGAATTATTAAATAATATATAAATAGTTAATGGTTAAAATAATTAAAATATTTACTCGAGAGTAATATATCCTCGTCATTATTACAAAAAAATATATCCTAGTCATCGGTCAAACGGCGACATAACCCCAATTCACGCTTTTAACATGATGAACATGATAGAATCAAATGAATATATTTGTGTAAAAATTAGTGTACTCACTATATGTATTACTGTTCGGTATTTTTTACACTAATTTTTACACAAATATATTCATTTGATTCTATCATGTTCTTCATGTTAAAACGTGAATTGGGGTTATGTCGTCGTTATTAATAATTGACATGATAGATAAATTATAAATAATTGTAATTAGAATATGATTTGAAAGTATAAATCAAAATAAAATTCCAAAATATTTTATTATTAAAAAAAGCGATGTGAATTTTGTTGCATTTGATTTTAAGATAAAGGTGAAGAAAACAAAATTACGAATTATTAAATAATATATAAATAGTTAGTGGTTTAATTTTTTTAACCATTAACTATTTATATATTATTTAATAATTCATAATTTTGTTTTCTTCACCTTTATCTTAAAATCAAATTGTTGCATTTGATTTTAAGATAAAGGGGAAGAAAACAAAACTATGAATTATTAAATAATATATAAATAGTTAATGGTTAAAAAAATTAAAATATCTGCTCGAGACTAATATATCCTCGTTGTTATTACCAAAAAATATATCCTAGTCATCGGTTAAACGGCGACATATGTAACACCTTACTTTCATTCGCATAAAGTTAAGATAATTATCATTAGATACAGTAATCCCAAAATAGAATTCAAACTTAAATCCAACATTAAGTCCAAATGCCACAAAACCAGACTTAAATACATAAGTTCATATCGGTACAACATCAATACATACTTCTAAGAATTTCAACTCCCAAGTGCTCCTATAAACTAATACATTGAACCATATCCCAGGAGCACGCAGCTGTCAATCGCCCTTCTGCACTGTGCATCCAGAAATAATTAAGTAAAGGAGTGGGTGAGATAATAATCTCAGTGAATCCTCCTTCGACTCCTCACCATTCACTCATACAATTTTCTATCAGTCAAAAATCAATATGACATATTTATGCAATGCATATTCTTACTATGAATTTCTAATTCATCTTTGGTTCGCATTTATGGGTAGTGTTATATGCTTACGTCCATACAACCCCATAAATACGCTTTCGATATGGTGGTTAGACGTCTTAACCGTCCAAGGGCGTCCCACACGGCTAACCATATTGATCACCCCATTTTAGAGGAATCTTAGTATCTTTTAGGGAATTAAATCACCACTATATCCTTAAATGCATGCTTTACTCTAAGAATGCTATTAGAAACTACTTCTACTCAACATGCAACTGAATACACTCATGTAAAAGATACATTTCAAGTTCAAAATAGAGCATATATCATAATGAGTCCAAGAAAACACATTAAGACAAGAAATAACTTCCATTAGAGCTCCATGGAGCTCTCAATGGTCAACATTCATCACAACATCTATAGGGGTACAACAATACCCCCTTAATCAGCCCCAATAACACATGCATAGCTATCAAAAATAAAAACTGTGCATAAATGAGGATTTGGGGAACTTCCTAATATAGGGTTCATGATTTTTCTTCAAAAGGGACCCTAATGTGGGACTTATGGGTGCCCAACACCTAAGAGAAAGAAGAACTCACAACAACTTCCAAGATTCAATCTTCAAGGTTGATGTTCAGCTCCTTCTTCTTCCTTCTTCCTCTTCTCCTTTAGCTGGCCTTCTAGTGATTCCTCCAATCTTCCCAAATCAAGAGTAAACACTCCCTAACTTGCATTCAAGCTAAGATTGTTGGTGAATCTAGCATGGATCCTTGTTTTTCCCCTAGTCCTGTGAACCCTAGGTGTTTGACCCTTCTCCTTCTTCTCTTCGCACCTCTCTCTCTAACTCTCTCTATCCTTCGCTCGTTTCTTTTTTTTGAGTTTTTTCTCGATATATCAGAATGTGAATCGATTCACAAAGACAGTGAATCGATTCACTTAGTGTAAAATTGACAGAATCGCGGCTTTAAGTGCAGAATCGATTCCTGCAGTTCTCAGATTCGATTCACAGAGAACTAACTTTTGTGAATCGATTCATGCTGCGATTCACAGAGGATCAGCCTTTGTGAATCGATTCCTCCTACGATTCACTGAAAACCTAATCGAGTCCCAAAGAAACTCACAATCGATTCACAGGCCTGGAATCGATTCACACTGGGCAAAAATTCACCAAACACCATTTTTCACACATTTAACTATAGAAATTAATGAGAATACCACTTAAGGTTCATCTTTAAGCCATACTAGGCTTATATCCACATACAAATCAAGGCTTGGGGATTTTGGGGTGTTACACTACTACCCACCTTTTAAAAATTTGTCCTCAAAATTGATAAATTAACATACCTATTGGAAAAGTCGGATATTGGTTTTGCATCTCCTCTTCGAGTTCCCAAGTAGCTTCTTCTGGGAGTGGATCCTTCCCGCATCACCTTAACCAAAGGGATAGTCTTATTCCCGAGTGCCTTGGAAGCTCAGTCCACGATTTGGGCTTTCGGGCTGGTATGTGCAATCAGGCCTAAGTTGTATGGACTCATGGTCTATAGAGTGAAATGGATCCGAATGTACTTCTTAGTCGAGACACATGAAAAACATTGTGGAGATTTGACAAGGAAGGAGGCAAGGCAATTTGGTACGCGACAGGACCAACTCGACTGAGGATTTGGAAAGGACCCACATACCGAGGGGTCAACTTTTTGGCCCTAAGAGCTCTACCAACACCTATAGTGGGAGTGACTTTCAGGAATACATGTTCTCCTTCATCAAATTCAAGGGGTTTAAGCCTACGATCTGCATAACTTTTCTGCCTACTCTGAGCAGTCTTTATCTTTTCCCTAATCGTGCGAATCTTATCAGTAGTTTCTTGGACAAGGTCAGGGCCTAGCAATTGTGTTTCTCCCACCTCAAACCAACATAGAGGAGTTCTACACTTGCGACCATAGAGAGCCTCGTACGGTGCCATTCCTATGCTAGAGTGATAGCTGTTGTTGTATGAAAATTCAATTAAGGGCAAATACTTGCTCCAACTACCGCCATCCTCTAAAACACAGGCTCTAAGCATATCCTCTAAGGTTTGAATGGTTCTCTCCGACTGGCCATCTGTCTGAGGATGGTAGGCTGTGCTAAGACTCAATCTCGTCCCTAAGGCTTGATGAAGTGCCTTCCAAAACCGAGAGGTAAACTTTGGATCCCTATCAGAGACAATGTTAGTTGGAACTCCGTGGAGCCTAACAATTTCTCTGATATAGATCTCAGCTAACCGGGCAGTTTTGTAAGTGGATTTTATGGGAAGGAAATGAGCAGATTTGGTTAATTTGTCCACTATAACCCATATAGAGTCATATCCTAGCTGAGTGTAGGGTAATCCTCCCACAAAATCCATTGCTATTCTATCCCACTTCCACTCAGGAATTTCTAAGGGTTGGAGAAGACCTGAAGGCTTTTGGTGTTCTATCTTGGTTTTCTGACAAACCAAGCATTGAGCTACAAATTCTGCCACATCATTCCTCATGCCTGGCCACCAATACCTCTGTCTAAGGTCTTGATACATCTTGGTGGAACCAGGGTGTATCGAGAATCCACTCTTGTGGGCTTCTCCTAGAACCTGCTGTTTAATGGAATTATCCTTTGGTATGCAGATTCTCTGATGGAACAATAAAGTGCCATCCTCGGCTTCAGAAAAACCGGGGCGGTGCTTGCTAGACTGCAGCTCTACATCTAAGCTCTGGGCAAGTCTAATCTGTTCCCTAAAATCACAGGAAATTTCTAAATGGTAAAGCATGAGACTGTTCACTGATGGAAAAATTCCAAGGTTAAGGTCCCTAAAGGACTCCAGCAACTCCATTTCTTTGATCATCAGTGAAGACACATGCAAGGACTTCCTACTCAAGGCATCAGCGACCACATTCGCTTTGCCCGGATGGTACTTCAACTCAAAGTCATAATCTTTTAGGAACTCAACCCATCTTCTCTGCCTCATGTTAAGTTCCTTCTGATCAAAAAGGTATTTCAGGCTCTTATGATCACTAAACACTTCAAATTGGGCACCATACAGATAGTGTCGCCAAATCTTTAGAACGAAGACAATGGCTGCAAGCTCTAAGTCATGAGTAGGGTAGTTCTCCTCATGGGGCCTTAACTGCCTAGATGCATAAGCTACAACTTGTCGGTTCTGCATAAGAACACATCCTAACCCTTTCTTAGAGGCATCACTATAAACTTCAAATCCCAAAGCGGGTCAGGGGATAATCAAGACCGTAGAAGTCAACCTGGTCTTAAGCTCTAGGAAACCGCTCTCACAGCTCCTAGTCCATACAAAAGGCTCCCCTTTCTCGTCAATCTTGTTAGGGAAGTACTCCATGAAAATCCCTTAATGAACCTTCTAGTAACCGGCTAATCCTAGAAAGCTCCTAACTTCGCGGATCGTGGTTGGTCGATCCCAACTAAGGATCGCTTCTACTTTACTAGGATCAACCGACACTCCCGCCCGAGAAATCACATGACCAAGAAACTTAACTTCATTGAGCCAAAACTCACATTTCTCCTGTTTAGCAAAAGGCTTTTCTCCCTGAGGTACTTAGAACAATCCTAAGGTGTTCCTCATGCTCTCGAGGATCCTTAGAATAAACTAAGATATCGCCTATGAAGACCACTACAAACTTGTCAAGGAAAGGCCTAAAAATTCGGTTCATGTAGTCCATAAATACGGTGGGGCATTGGTTAGACCAAAAGGCATAACCAAGTATTCATAGTGGTCGTATCTAGTCCTAAATGCCGTCTTGAACATCCTCTGCCTTAACTCTAATCTGGTGATAACTTGGACCTTAGATCAATCTTAGAGAAAACCAAGCTCCCTAAGTTGATCTATCAAGTCATCTATCCCAGGCAAGGGGTACCTATTCTTCACTTTGTGATCTTATTGATTTTCCCAGAATCAATATATAACCTCATACTCCCATCTTTCTTCTTCACCAAAGGACAAGGCGCCCAAGGTGACACACTAGGTCTAATAAACTGCTTAGCAATCAAATCTTCCAACTATGTCTTTAATTCCCTTAACTCCAAGGGTGACATCCTGTAAGGAGCTATGGAGATTGGTCCCGTTCCGGGAACCAGTTCTATGGAGAACTCAACTTTTCTCTCTGGTGGTAAAGTTGCTACCTCGCTAGGAAACACATCTAAGAATTCGTTCACTATAGGGATAGTACCCAGGTCGGGGCTAACCTCTACAGTTGAAGAAAGTAGGATCATATATCCTGCAAGACCTTCCACTAGACAGTGACTCAATAGAAAATCATTACTCTGTGTAACATGACTTGACTCTTCAATAATAGAGTGCACATTTGGAAACTCAATCGTTTTACAGAAACAATTTAAAACAACTTGATGGGCGGAAAGCCAATCCATACCCAAAATAATGTCCATCCCTACAAGAGGTAGACACACAAGGTTTACTAAAAACATCCTCCCTTGAATTATGAGAGGACAATTCTCACATACTAAGGAAGTGGAAATGCTACCTTCTGTGTATACACATGCAATGGAATTTGCAATGAGGTAAGACACAACCCTAACCTTTGAACACATGTACACGAGATAAAGGAATGTGTTGCTCCCGAATCAAACAAAACAACTAGAGGTTCATCCTGAAGGAAACAAGTACCTTTCATCAGATTTTCCGCTCCCTTTGCTTTCTGGGCATGCAAAGTAAAGACTCTCCCTTGGTTAGGATCACTAGGCTTGGCTCCTTTCCCTTTAGTGTATTGGGGGCACTCCCTGGCCAGGTGTCCTGGTTGGTGACACACATAGCAAACATTCTTGCCCTTCATACACTCTCCCGGATGTCTCTTCCCACAGTTTGAACATGCATGATAATCAGACTCGGAGGTTTGAGCCTGCTTTCCCTTGAAAAGGTTCCCTTTCGGTCTCATGTGTTGGGCGTTCTTATCTGCATCCTTCTTTTTGTTCTTATCTTGCCACCTAGTTTGCCTATCTTCATACATCCTCTTCGCTTGCTTCAGCCACGTAGCTCTGATGCACTACTGTGGCGAAGTCAGTGAATTCAGTTTGTGAAATGATGTTTTGGATGTCTGGCCTTAGTCCCCACTTGAACTGCTTGATTTTCCAATTATCGTCCGGAGCAAATTGAGCAAATGTATGAGTACCTTACCAACTCTTCAAACTTGTTCACATACTCTGAGACCGTGGATTTTCCTTGCCGCAGCTTGGACTAACTCTGGTCCATCATATCCTTCACGATGCATGGGAAGTACTTCTCCAGGAAAATCCTCTGAAAGTTCTCCCAAGTTAATGGTATCCCCTGAGCCACCATATAAGCTCGGGCCCCTTTCCACCAGTTCTCAGCATCCTCTATAAGTACATGAGTAGCTAGCTCGACCTTTTGTTCCTCGGTACAGTGAACAACCTTAAAACTCTTCTCCACGGCTTCCAGCCAATGTTGGGATGCCATGGCTTCTGTTCTTCCATTGAAGGTTGGAGGCTTTGTCTTGAGGAACTTGAGGAACTTGAGGAATTTCCGGTCTAATTCCTCCTCTTGCGGGGGAGGTTGGGCTTGGTACTGTTGTTGTTGTTGTTGGGCCAACTGAGCCGCAAGGTTGTTGGTTACAATACTCTGATTCTGAATGGCTTGCAATATCCCTTGTAGCCAAGCATTCTCTTGTTCTGGAGGATTCGGAGGTACCTCAACATTCCTTCTAGGTCTTCCGCCTTCCGTAACACAAGCCATGATTCTCGCATAGAATGCACCAAGCATTGAGTTGATCAGCTCAATATCTCTTAGCATAATAAGTAGAAAAACAACAATGAGACTCAAGAAATTCACGAAACTATTCCTAGCAACCCCTACATCCGATTAGAATCGAATCAGCTCGATACCATAATGTAACACCTTACTTTCATTCGCATAAAGTTAAGATAATTATCATTAGATACAAGAATCCCAAAATAGAATTCAAACTTAAATCCAACATTAAGTCCAAATGCCACAAAACCAGGACTTAAATACATAAGTTCATATCGGTACAACATCAATACATACTTCTAAGAATTTCAACTCCCAAGTGCTCCTATAAACTAATACATTGAACCATATCCCGAGAGCACGCAATGTCACAATCGCCCTTCTGCACTGTGCATCGTAAAATAATTAAGTAAAGGAGTGGGGTGAGATAATAATCTCGATGAATCCTCCCTTCGACTCCTCACCATTCACTCATACAATTTTCTATCACCAAAAATCAATATGACATATTTATGCAATGCATATTCTTACTATGAATTTCTAATTCATCTTTGGTTCGCATTTATGGGTAGTGTTATATGCTTACGTCCATACAACCCCATAAATACGCTTTCGATATGGTGGTTAGACGTCTTAACCGTCCGAGAGGCCCCACACGGCTAACCATATCGATCACCCCATTTTAGAGGCATCTTAGTATCTTTTAGGGAATTAAATCACCACTATATCCTTAAATGCATGCTTTACTCTAAGAATACCATTAGAAACTACTTCTACTCAACATGCAACTGAATACACTCATGTAAAAGATACATTTCAAGTTCAAAATAGAGCATATATCATAATGAGTCCAAGAAAACACATTAAGACAAGAAATAACTTCCATTAGAGCTCCATGGAGCTCTCAATGGTCAATATTCATCACAACATCTATAGGGGTACAACAATACCCCCTTAATCAGCCCCAATAACACATGCATAGCTATCAAAAATAAAAACTGTGCATAAATGAGGATTTGGGGAACTTCCTAATATAGGGTTCATGATTTTTCTTCAAAAGGGACCCTAATGTGGGACTTATGGGTGCCCAACACCTAAGAGAAAGAAGAACTCACAACAACTTCCAAGATTCAATCTTCAAGGTTGATGTTCAGCTCCTTCTTCTTCCTTCTTCCTCTTCTCCTTCAGCTGGCCTTCTAGGGATTCCTCCAATCTTCCCAAATCAAGAGTAAACACTCCCCAACTTGGATTCAAGCTACGATTGATGGTGAATCTAGCATGAATCCATGTTTTTCCCCTCTAGTCTGTGAACCCTAGGTGTTTGACCCCTTCTCCTTCTTCTCTTCGTCGCACCCTCTCTCTCTAACTCTCTCTCGCCCTTCGTGATTCTCTTTTTCTCACGAGTTTTTTTCGATATCTTTCAGAATGCGGAATCGATTCACGATGTGAATCGATTCACCGATTGTAAAATTGACAGAATCGCAGCTTTAAGTGCAGAATCGATTCCTGCGGTTCTCGATTCGATTCACGAGAATCGACTTACGTGAATCGATTCATGCCGCGATTCACAGAGGATCACCTTTGTGAATCGATTCCTCCCGCGATTCATGAAAACCTAATCGAGTCCCAAGAAACTGACTGAATCGATTCACGTGGCACTGGAATCGATTCACACTGGGCAAAAATTCACCAAACACCATTTTTCACACATTTAACTATAGAAATTAATGAGAATACCACTTAAGGTTCATCTTTAAGCCATACTAGGCTTATATCCACATACAAATCAGGCTTGGGGATTTTGGGGTGTTACAACATAACCCCAATTCATGCTTTTAACATGAAGAACATGATAGAATCAAAGGAATATATTAGGCACTTGTTTTAAAACTAAAAGCTTAAAAAGTTGTTTCGGTGTTTTTTTATTTTTTTCCAGAAAAGTTTAAATAATGGCTTTAAAATGATTTGCGAGAGTTCATTGGGAAAAACATTTTTTTTCAAAACTACAACAAATGTATCCAAGTAATTTATATTTTATATGAAAAATGGCTCATTAATAATTGACATGTTAGATATATTATAAAGAATTATAATTAGAATATGATTTGAAAGTATAAGTCAAAATAAAATTCAAAAATATTTTATTATTAAAGAAAAGCGATGTGAATTTTGTTGCATTTGATTTTAAGATAAAGGTGAAGAAAATAAAATTATGTATTATTAAATAATATATAAATAGTTAACGGTTAAAAAAATTAAAATATCTGCTCGAGACTAATATATCCTCGTCATTATTACCAAAAAATATATCCTAGTCATCGGTCAAACGGCGACATAACCCCAATTCACGCTGTTAACATGAAGAACATGATGAGGATATATTAGTTTCGAGCAGATATTTTAATTTTTTTAACCATTAACTATTTATATATTATTTAATAATTCATAATTTTTTTTTCTTCACCTTTATCTTAAAATTAAATGCAACAAAATTCACATCGCTTTTTTTTAATAATAAAATATTTTGGAATTTTATTTTGACTTATATTTTCAAATCATATTCTAATTGTAATTATTTATAATTTATCTAACATGTCAATTATTATAAAGCGGAAATGACGAGTTTTGGATTGATTACTTTGTGTATTAAAAATTAGTGTACTCAATATATGTATTACTGTTCGGTATTTTTTACACTAATTTTTACACAAATATATTCCGTTGATTCTATCATGTTCTTCATGCTAAAAGCATGAACTCGGGTTATGTCGCCGTTTGACCGATGACTAGGATATATTTTTTGGTAATAATGATGAGGATATATTAGTCTCGAGCAGATATTTTAATTTTTTTAGCCATTACCTATTTATATATTATTTAATAATTCATAATTTTGTTTTCTTCCCCTTTATCTTAAAATCAAATGCAACAAAATTCACATCGCTTTTTTTTTAATAATAAAATATTTTGGAATTTTATTTTGACTTATACTTTCATATCATATTCTAATTATAATAACACTAATTCAACCAACTCTTCTACTAGACCAAAAGAATTGATGGAGTTCAACACCTCCACTCACAGATAAACGCATCACCTTGTTTAATTTTAAGGTGTTTTTGCCCTATCAAACACAACAACATATAAGAAACATGTCATCACCACAAATTTGAACAGCACCACCACGAGCTAGTCCATATTCGAAGTCAGGCCCACAAAGACAAATGCTGGGGGGGTTTGCACTATCCAGTATATGCATATATGATATTGAATTATCAAAATCCTAGGGGGAAAATTTGCCCCTATTCCCTATGGGCAAATTACGGCGACATAACCCCAATCCACGCTTTTAACATGAAGAACATGATAGAATCAAATGAATATATTAGGTACTTGTTTTAAAAAAAATGCTCTTAGCTCGAATATCGATCATCGGTGATCCTAAAACAATCCTAGCACATAGTGATTATGAATGAAGAGAGAGCAAAGCTACTTAAAAAAAAAGGCAAAACAAAACAAAGTTTATCAAACACAACAACATATAAGAAACATGTCATCACCACAAATTTGAACAACACCACCACGCATAAGCAGTGAAGCAAATTTCTTAAAACATTCATCATTTGACCAAAAGAGGGCAAAAACACCTTTAAATTAAACAAGGTGATGCGTTTATCTGTAAGTGGAGGTGTTGCACTCCATCAATTCTTTTGTTTCAGTAGAAGAACCACCCCTACATCCATGCAATCCCAACCAGTTCAAATTAAAAGATAAGAGACCTTATTTCATTGATTATTATTTCATATTTCTTTCTATTTTTTTAACTTATTTCATTGATTATTGTTTTATATTTCTTTCTATTTCTTTTCCAGAAAAGTTTAAATAATGGCTTTAAAATGATTTGCAAGAGTTCATTGGGAAAAACATTTTTTTCAAAACTACAGCAAATGTATCCAAGTAATTTATATTTTATATGAAAAATGTCTCATTAATAGTTGACATGTTAGATAAATTATAAATAATTATAATTAGAATATGATATAAAAGTATAAGTCAAAATAAAATTCCAAAATATTTTATTATTAAAAAAAAAAGCGATGTGAATTTTGTTGCATTTGATTTTAAGATAAAGGCGAAGAAAACAAAATTATGAATTATTAAATAATATATAAATAGTTGATGGTTAAAAAAATTAAAATATCTGCTCGAGACTAATATATCCTCGTCATTATTACCAAAAAATATATCCTAGTCATCGGTCAAATGGTGAATTCACGCTTTTAACATGAAGAACATGATAGAATCAAAGGAATATATTAGGATGTGAATTTTGTTGCATTTGATTTTAAGATAAAGGTGAGGAAAACAAAATTATGAATTATTAAATAATATATAAATAGTTAATGGTTAAAAAAATTAAAATATCTGCTCGAGACTAATATATCCTCGTCATTATTACCAAAAAAAATATCCTAGTCATCGGTCAAACGGCGACATAACCCCAATTCATGTTATAGGAAATTTGCTTCACTGCTTATGTGTGGTGGTGCTGTTAGGAAATTTGCTTCACTGCTTATGCGTGGTGGTGCTGTTCAAATTTGTGGTGATGACATGTTTCTTATATGTTGTTGTGTTTGATTAACTTTGTTTTATTTTGCTTTTTTTTTTTACTTTTTTTAAGTAGCTTTGCTCTCTCTTCATTCATAATCACTGTGTGCTAGGATTGTGTTAGGATCACCGATAATCGTTATTTGAGCTAAGAGCATTTTTTTGTCACCTTACATGCAGACCACAGAATTCCTATTCTATTTCATGGTATCAGACTCTTTTTCCTTAACCTAACAGCTCCAACGATCCTGCTATGGCACCTTCATCAATCAATCCAAAACTCTTCATTTCCTCTTTACTTGTGATAAATAGTTAAATACTTATGTTTCTACTGAATAAGAATCTGGACACACTATCTAAAGAGTAAGCCTCCAAATTTATACTTGAGAATTTCAGCAGCGAACATATTAGCCAATGAGAATGCAAAAACCTTATACTGGTATTAAGAACTATAAATAACAGCCACGTAAGTGACAGATCCACCTAGGGGACTGGGGGCAAATTTGCCCCCCTAGGATTTTGATAATCCAACATCATATATGCATATACTGGATAGTGCAAAACCCCCAGCATTTGTCTTTGTGGGCCTGACTTCGAATTTGGACCAACTCATGGTGGTGCTGTTCAAATTTGTGGTGATGACATGTTTCTTATATGTTGTTGTGTTTGATAAACTTTGTTTTGTTTTGCTTTTTTTATTTTTATTTTTTTAAGTAGCTTTGCTCTCTCTTCATTCATAATCACTGTGTGCTAGGATTGTGTTAGGATCACCGATGATCGTTATTTGAGCTTTTTTTCAAAACTACAACAGATGTATCCAAGTTATTTATATTTTATATGAAAAATGTCTCATTAATAATTGACATGTTAGATAGATTATAAATAATTATAATTAGAATATGATTTGAAAGTATAAGTCAAAATTAAATTCCAAAATATTTTATTATTAAAAAAAAGCGATGTGAATTTTGTTGCAATTGATTTTAAGATAAAGGAGAAGAAAACAAAATTATGAATTATTAAATAATATATAAATAGTTCATGGTAAAAAAAATAAAAATATCTGCTCGAGACTAATATATCCTCGTCATTATTACCAAAAAATATATCCTAGTCATCGGTCAAACGGCGACATAACCCCAATTCACGCTTTTAACATGAAGAACATGATAGAATCAAAGGAATATATTTGTGTAAAAATTAGTGTACTCAATATATGTATTACTGTTTGGCATTTTTTACATTAATTTTTACACAAATATATTCCTTTGATTCTATCACGTTCTTCATGTTAAAAGCGTGAATTGGGGTTATGTCACCGTTTGACCGATGACTAGGATATATTTTTTGGTAATAATGACGAGGATATATTAGTCTCGAGCAGATATTTTTATTTTATTAACCATTAACTATTTATTAAATAAAATTCACTCCGTATTTTGGAGTTTCCTTAACTACTTTTTAAGCTTTTAGTTTTAAAACAAGTACCTAATATATTCATTTGATTCTATCATGTTCTTCATGTTAAAAGCGTGAATTGGGGTTATGTCGCCGTTTGACCGATGACTAGGATATATTTTTTGGTAATAATGACGAGGATATATTAGTCTCGAACAGATATTTAATTTTTTAACCATTAACTATTTATATGTTATTTAATAATTCATAATTAATTTGCCCCTAGTCCCCTAGTTGGATCCGTCACTTACATGGCTGTTATTTATAGTTCTTAATACCAGTATAAGGTTTTTGCATTCTCATTGGCTAATATGTTTGCTGCTGAAATTCTCAAGTTTAAATTTGGAGGCTTACTCTTTAGATAGTGTGTCCTGATTCTTATTCGGTAGAAACATAAGTATGTAACTATTTATCACATCATGTTAAAAGCGTGAATTGGGGTTATGTTGCCGTTTGACCGATGACTAGGATATATTTTTTGGTAATAATGACGAGGATATATTAGTCTCGAGCTGATATTTTTATTTTTTTAACCATTAACTATTTCTAAATTATTTAATAATTCATAATTAATTTGCCCCTAGTCCCCTAGGTGGATCCGTCTCTTACATGCCTATTATTTATAGTTCTTAATACCAGTATAAGGTTTTTGCATTCTCATTGGCTAATATGTTCGCTGCTGAAATTCTCAAGCATAAATTTGGAGGCTTTCTCTTTAGATAGTGTGTCCAGATTATTATTCAGTAGAAACATAAGTATTTAACTATTTATCACAAGTAAAGAGGAAATGAAGAGTTTTCGATTGATTACTTTGTGTATCAATGAGTTTCTTAATTTAATAACATATAAAATATAAATTCCTTCACTCCCTGGTTCTGATTGTTCCATTTGGGATCCAGGGGACTCCGACTTTTGGAGTTTGCTTATAATCATACAAAAAAGCCACATAGTTTGTGTGAAAGTGCATGAAAACAGTGTTTTTCAAGAGGGGGAAAAATGTCGAACAGTAATACATATATTGAGTACACTAATTTTTACACAGATATTTTAATTTTTTTAACCATTAACTATTTATATATTATTTATTGAAGAACATGATAGAATCAAATGAATATATTGGGTACTTGTTTTAAAAAAATGCTCTTAGCTCAAATAACGATCATCGGTGATCCTAAAACAATCCTAGCACATAGTGATTATGAATGAAGAGAGAGCAAAGCAACTTAAAAAAAAGGCAAAACAAAACAAAGTTTATCAAACACAACAACATATAAGAAACATGTCATCACCACAAATTTAAACAACACCACCACGCATAAGCAGTGCAGCAAATTTCTTAAAACATTCATCATTTGATCAAAAGAGGGCAAAAACACCTTTACATTAAAGAAGGTGATGCGTTTATCTGTAAGTGGAGGTGTTGAACTCCGTCAATTCTTTTGTTTCAGTAGAAGAGCCACCCCTACATCCATGCAATCCCAACCAGTTCAAATTAAAAGATATGAGACCTTATTTCATTGATTATTATTTCATATTTCTTTCTATTTTTTTAACTTATTTCATTGATTATTGTTTTATATTTCTTTCTATTTTTTTCCAGAAAATTTTAAATAATGGCTTTAAAATGATTTGCAAGAGTTCATTGGGAAAAGCATTTTTTTCAAAACTACAACAAATGTATCCAAGTAATTTATATTTTATATGAAAAATGTCTCATTAATAATTGACATGTTAGATAAATTATAAATAATTATAATTAGAATATGATTTGAAAGTATAAGTCAAAATAAAATTCCAAAATATTTTATTATTAAAAAAAAGCGATGTGAATTTTGTTGCATTTGATTTTAAGATAAAGGTGAAGAAAATAGAATTATGAATTATTAAATAATATATAAATAGTTAATGGTTAAAAAAATTAAAATATCTGCTCGAGACTAATATATCCTCGTCATTGTTACCTAAAAATATATCCTAGTCATCGGTCAAATGGCGAATTCACGCTTTTACCATGAAGAACATGATAGAATCAAATGAATATATTAGGACGTGAATTTTGTTGCATTTGATTTTAAGATAAAGGTGAGGAAAACAAAATTATGAATTATTAAATAATATATAAATGGTTAATGGTTAAAAAAATTAAAATATCTGCTCGAGACTAATATATCCTCGTCATTATTACCAAAAAATATATCCTAGTCATCGGTCAAACGGCGACATAACCCCAATTCATGTTATAGGAAATTTGCTTCACTGCTTATGCGTGGTGGTGTTGTTCAAATTTGCGGTGATGACATGTTTCTTATATGTTGTTGTGTTTGGTAAACTTTGTTTACTTTTCTTTTTTTTTTTTTCTTTTTTAAGTAGTTTTGCCCTCTCTTCTTTCATAATCACTGTGTGCTAGGATTGTGTTTGGATCCCCGATGATCGTTATTTGAGCTAAGAGATCTTATTTCATTGATTATTATTTCATATTTCTTTCTATTTTTAACTTATTTCATTGATTATTGTTTTATATTTCTTTCTATTTTTTTCTGAAAAGTTTAAATAATGGCTTTAAAATGATTTGCAAGAGTTCATTGGGAAAAACATTTTTTTTAAAACTACAACAAATGTATCCAAGTAATTTATATTTTATATGAAAAATGTCTCATTAATAATTGACATGTTAGATAAATTATAAATAATTAGAATTAGAATAAGATTTGAAAGTATAAGTCAAAATAAAATTCCAAAATATTTTATTATTAAAAAATAGCGACGTGAATTTTGTTGCATTTGATTTTAAGATAAAGGTGAGGAAAACAAAATTATGAATTATTAAATAATATATAAATGGTTAATGGTTAAAAAAATTAAAATATCTGCTCGAGACTAATATATCCTCGTCATTATTACCAAAAAATATATCCTAGTCATCGGTCAAACGGCGACATAACCCCAATTCATGTTATAGGAAATTTGCTTCACTGCTTATGCGTGGTGGTGCTGTTTGGAAATTTCCTTCACTGCTTATGCGTGGTGGTGCTGTTCAAATTTGCGGTGATGACATGTTTCTTATATGTTGTTGTGTTTGATAAACTTTGTTTTGTTTTGCTTTTTTTTTATTTTTTTAAGTAGCTTTGCTCTTTCTTCATTCATAATCACTGTGTGCTTGGATTGTGTTAGGATCACCGATGATCGTTATTTGAGCTAAGAGCATTTTTTTGTCACCTTACATGCAGACCATGGAATTCCTATTCTATTTCATGGTATCAGACTCTTTTTCCTTAGCCTAACAGCTCCAACGATCCTGCTATGGCACCTTCATCAATCAATCCAAAACTCTTCATTTCCTCTTTACTTGTGATAAATAGTTAAATACTTATGTTTCTACTGAATAAGAATCTGGACACACTATCTAAAGAGTAAGCCTCCAAATTTATACTTTAGAATTTCAGCAGCGAACATATTAGCCAATGAGAATGCAAAAACCTTATCTTTGGTATTAAGAACTATAAATAACACGTAAGTAGTGACAGATCCACCTAGGGGACTGCGGGCAAATTTGCCCCCCTAGAATTTTGATAATTCAATATCATATATGCATATCTGGATAGTGCAAAACCCCCAGCATTTGTCTTTGTGGGCCTGACTTCGAATATGGACCAGCTTATGGTGGTGCTGTTCAAATTTGTGGTGATGACATGTTTCTTATATATTGTTGTGTTTGATAAACTTTGTTTTGTTTTCCTTTTTTTATTTTTATTTTTTTAAGTAGCTTTGCTCTCTCTTCATTCATAATCCTTTGTGTGCCAGGATTGTGTTAGGATCACCGATGATCGTTATTTGAGCTCTTTTTCAAAACTAATACAGATGTATCCAAGTTATTTATATTTTATATGAAAAATGTCTCATTAATAATTGACATGTTAGATAAATTATAAATAATTATAATTAGAATATGATTTGAAAGTATAAGTCAAAATTAAATTCTAAAATATTTTATTATTAAAAAAAAGCGATGTGAATTTTGTTGCATTTGATTTTAAGATAAAGGTGAAGAAAACAAAATTATGAATTATTAAATAATATATAAATAGTTCATGGTAAAAAAAAATTAAAATATCTGCTCGAGACTAATATATCCTCGTCATTATTACCAAAAAATATATCCTAATCATCAGTCAAGCGTGACATAACCCCAATTCACGCTTTTAACATGAAGAACATGATAGAATCAAAGGAATATATTTGTGTAAAAATTAGTGTACTCAATATATGTATTCTTGTTTGGCATTTTTACACTAATTTTTACACAAATATATTCCTTTGATTCTATCATGTTCTTCATGTTACAAGCGTGAATTGGGGTTATGTCATTGCTTGACCGATGACTAGGATATATTTTTGGTAATAATGATGAGGATATATTAGTCTCGAGCAGATATTTAATTTTTTAACCATTAACTATTTATATGTTATTTAATAATTCATAATTAATTTGCCCCTAGTCCCCTAGGTGGATCCGTCACTTAGATGGCTGTTATTTATAGTTCTTAATACCAGTATAAGGTTTTTGCATTCTCATTGGCTAATATGTTCATTCTTTGAAATTCTCAAGTATAAATTTGGAGGCTTACTCTTTAGATAGTGTGTCCTGATTCTTATTCGGTAGAAACATAAGTATTTAACTATTTATCACATCTTGTTAAAAGCTTGAATTGGGGTTATCGCCGTTTGACCGATGACTAGGATATATTTTTTGGTAATAATGACGAGGATATATTAGTCTCGAGCTGATATTTTTATTTTTTTAACCATTAACTATTTATATATTATTTAGTAATTCATAATTAATTTGCCGCTAGTCCCCTAGGTGGATCCGTCTCTTACATGCCTGTTATTTATAGTTCTTAATACCAGTATAAGGTTTTTGCATTCTGATTGGCTAATATGTTCGCTGCTGAAATTCTCAAGCATAAATTTGGAGGATTACTCTTTAGATAGTGTGTCCAGATTCTTATTCAGTAGAAACATAAGTATTTAACTATTTATCACAAGTAAAGAGGAAATGAAGAGTTTTGGATTGATTACTTTGTGTATCAATGAGTTTCTTAATTTAATAACATATAAAATATAAATTCCTTTACTCCCTGGTTCTGATTGTTCCATTTGGGATCCAGGAGACTCCGACTTTTGGAGTTTGCTTATAATCATACAAAAAAGCCACATAGTTTGTGTGAAAGTGCATGAAAACAGTGTTTTTCAAGAGGGGGAAAAATGTCGAACAGTAATACATATATTGAGTACACTAATTTTTACACAGATATTTTAATTTTTTTAACCATTAACTATTTATATATTATTTATTGAAGAACATGATAGAATCAAATGAATATATTGGGTACTTGTTTTAAAAAAATGCTCTTAGCTCAAATAACGATCATCGGTGATCCTAAAACAATCCTAGCACATAGTGATTATGAATGAAGAGAGAGCAAAGCAACTTCAAAAAAAGGCAAAACAAAACAAAGTTTATCAAACACAGCAACATATAAGAAACATGTCATCCCCACAAATTTGAACAACACCACCACGCATAAGCAGTGCAGCAAATTTCTTAAAACATTCATCATTTGATCAAAAGAGGGCAAAAACACCTTTAAATTAAAGAAGGTGACGCGTTTATCTGTAAGTGGAGGTGTTGAACTCCGTCAATTCTTTTGTTTCAGTAGAAGAGCCACCCCTACATCCATGCAATCCCAACCAGTTCAAATTAAAAGATATGAGACCTTATTTCATTGATTATTATTTCATATTTCTTTCTATTTTTTTAACTTATTTCATTGATTATTGTTTTATATTTCTTTCTATTTTTTTCCAGAAAATTTTAAATAATGGCTTTAAAATGATTTGCAAGAGTTCATTGGGAAAAGCATTTTTTTTCAAAACTACAACAAATGTATCCAAGTAATTTATATTTTATATGAAAAATGTCTCATTAATAATTGACATGTTAGATAAATTATAAATAATTATAATTAGAATATGATTTGAAAGTATAAGTCAAAATAAAATTCCAAAATATTTTATTATTAAAAAAAAGCAATGTGAATTTTGTTGCATTTGATTTTAAGATAAAGGTGAAGAAAACAGAATTATGAATTATTAAATAATATATAAATAGTTAATGGTTAAAAAAATTAAAATATCTGCTCGAGACTAATATATCCTCGTCATTGTTACCAAAAAATATATCCTAGTCATCGGTCAAATGGCGAATTCACGCTTTTACCATGAAGAACATGATAGAATCAAAGGAATATATTAGGACGTGAATTTTGTTGCATTTGATTTTAAGATAAAGGTGAGGAAAACAAAATTATGAATTATTAAATAATATATAAATAGTTAATGGTTAAAAAAATTAAAATATCTGCTCGAGACTAATATATCCTCGTCATTATTACCAAAAAATATATCCTAGTCATCGGTCAAAGCGACATAACCCCAATTCATGTTATAGGAAATTTGCTTCACTGCTTATGCGTGGTGGTGTTGTTCAAATTTGCGGTGATGACATGTTTCTTATATGTTGTTGTGTTTGATAAACTTTGTTTAGTTTTGCTTTTTTTTATTTCTTTTTTAAGTAGCTTTGCTCTCTCTTCATTCATAATCACTGTGTGCTAGGATTGTGTTTGGATCACCGATGATCGTTATTTGAGCTAAGAGACCTTATTTCATTGATTATTATTTCATATTTCTTTCTATTTTTAACTTATTTCATTGATTATTGTTTTATATTTCTTTCTATTTTTTCCTGAAAAGTTTAAATAATGGCTTTAAAATGATTTGCAAGAGTTCATTGGGAAAAACATTTTTTTCAAAACTACAACAAATGTATCCAAGTAATTTATATTTTATATGAAAAATGTCTCATTAATAATTGACATGTTAGATAAATTATAAATAATTAGAATTAGAATAAGATTTGAAAGTATAAGTCAAAATAAAATTCCAAAATATTTTATTATTAAAAAATAGCGACGTGAATTTTGTTGCATTAGATTTTAAGATAAAGGTGAAGAAAACAAAATTATGAATTATTAAATAATATATAAATAGTTAATGGTTAAAAATATTAAAATATCTGCTCGAGACTAATATATCCTCGTCATTATTACCAAAAAATATATCCTAATCATCGGTCAAACGGCGACGTAACCCCAATTCATGTTATAGGAAATTTGCTTCACTGCTTATGCGTGGTGGTGCTGTTTGGAAATTTGCTTCACTGCTTATGCGTGGTGGTGCTGTTCAAATTTGCGGTGATGACATGTTTCTTATATGTTGTTGTGTTTGATAAACTTTGTTTTGTTTTGCTTTTTATTTTTTATTTTTTTTAAGTAGCTTTGCTCTTTCTTCATTCATAATCACTGTGTGCTTGGATTGTGTTAGGATCACCGATGATCGTTATTTGAGCTAAGAGCATTTTTGTCACCTTACATGCACCATGGAATTCCTATTCTATTTCATGGTATCGAGACTCTTTTCCTTAGCCTAATGGCTCAACGATCCTGCTATGGCACCTTCATCAATCAATCCAAAACTCTTCATTTCCTCTTTACTTGTGATAAATAGTTAAATACTTATGTTTCTACTGAATAAGAATCTGGACACACTATCTAAAGAGTAAGCCTCCAAATTTATACTTTAGAATTTCAGCAGCGAACATATTAGCCAATGAGAATGCAAAAACCTTATACTGGTATTAAGAACTATAAATAACAGCCACGTAAGTGACAGATCCACCTAGGGGACTGGGGGCAAATTTGCCCCCCTAGAATTTTGATAATTCAATATCATATATGCATATACTGGATAGTGCAAAACCCCCAGCATTTGTCTTTGTGGGCCTGACTTCGAATATGGACCAGCTTATGGTGGTGCTGTTCAAATTTGTGGTGATGACATGTTTCTCATATATTGTTGTGTTTGATAAACTTTGTTTTGTTTTCCTTTTTTTATTTTTATTTTTTTAAGTAGCTTTGCTCTCTCTTCATTCATAATCACTGTGTGCTAGGATTGTGTTAGGATCACCGATGATCGTTATTTGAGCTCTTTTTCAAAACTAATACAGATGTATCCAAGTTATTTATATTTTATATGAAAAATGTCTCATTAATAATTGACATGTTAGATAAATTATAAATAATTATAATTAGAATATGATTTGAAAGTATAAGTCAAAATTAAATTCTAAAATATTTTATTATTAAAAAAAAGCGATGTGAATTTTGTTGCATTTGATTTTAAGATAAAGGTGAAGAAAACAAAATTATGAATTATTAAATAATATATAAATAGTTCATGGTAAAAAAAATTAAAATATCTGCTCGAGACTAATATATCCTCGTCATTATTACCAAAAAATATATCCTAATCATCGGTCAAACGGCGACATAACCCCAATTCACGCTTTTAACATGAAGAACATGATAGAATCAAAGGAATATATTTGTGTAAAAATTAGTGTACTCAATATATGTATTACTGTTTGGCATTTTTTACACTAATTTTTACACAAATATATTCCTTTGATTCTATCATGTTCTTCATGTTACAAGCGTGAATTGGGGTTATGTCGCTGTTTGACCGATGACTAGGATATATTTTTTGGTAATAATGATGAGGATATATTAGTCTCGAGCAGATATTTAATTTTTTAACCATTAACTATTTATATGTTATTTAATAATTCATAATTAATTTGCCCCTAGTCCCCTAGGTGGATCCGTCACTTACATGGCTGTTATTTATAGTTCTTAATACCAGTATAAGGTTTTTGCATTCTCATTGGCTAATATGTTCGCTGCTGAAATTCTCAAGTATAAATTTGGAGGCTTACTCTTTAGATAGTGTGTCCTGATTCTTATTCGGTAGAAACATAAGTATTTAACTATTTATCACATCTTGTTAAAAGCTTGAATTGGGGTTATCGCCGTTTGACCGATGACTAGGATATATTTTTTGGTAATAATGACGAGGATATATTAGTCTCGAGCTGATATTTTTATTTTTTTAACCATTAACTATTTATATATTATTTAGTAATTCATAATTAATTTGCCGCTAGTCCCCTAGGTGGATCCGTCTCTTACATGCCTGTTATTTATAGTTCTTAATACCGATTATAAGGTTTTGCATTCTCATTGGCTAATATGTTCATTCTTTGAAATTCTCAAGCATAAATTTGGAGGATTACTCTTTAGATAGTGTGTCCAGATTCTTATTCAGTAGAAACATAAGTATTTAACTATTTATCACAAGTAAAGAGGAAATGAAGAGTTTTGGATTGATTACTTTGTGTATCAATGAGTTTCTTAATTTAATAACATATAAAATATAAATTCCTTTACTCCACAGTTACGATTGTTCCATTTGGGATCCAGGAGACTCCGACTTTTGGAGTTTGCTTATAATCATACAAAAAAGCCACATAGTTTGTGTGAAAGTGCATGAAAACAGTGTTTTTCAAGAGGGGGAAAAATGTCGAACAGTAATACATATATTGAGTACACTAATTTTTACACAGATATTTTAATTTTTTTAACCATTAACTATTTATATATTATTTATTGAAGAACATGATAGAATCAAATGAATATATTGGGTACTTGTTTTAAAAAAATGTTCTTAGCTCAAATAACGATCATCGGTGATCCTAAAACAATCCTAGCACATAGTGATTATGAATGAAGAGAGAGCAAAGCAACTTAAAAAAAAGGCAAAACAAAACAAAGTTTATTAAACACAACAACATATAAGAAACATGTCATCACCACAAATTTAAACAACACCACCACGCATAAGCAGTGCAGCAAATTTCTTAAAACATTCATCATTTGATCAAAAGAGGGCAAAAACACCTTTACATTAAAGAAGGTGATGCGTTTATCTGTAAGTGGAGGTGTTGAACTCCGTCAATTCTTTTGTTTCAGTAGAAGAGCCACCCCTACATCCATGCAATCCCAACCAGTTCAAATTAAAAGATATGAGACCTTATTTCATTGATTATTATTTCATTTTTCTTTCTATTTTTTTTTACTTATTTCATTGATTATTGTTTTATATTTCTTTCTATTTTTTTCCAGAAAATTTTAAATAATGGCTTTAAAATGATTTGCAAGAGTTCATTGGGAAAAGCATTTTTTTCAAAACTACAACAAATGTATCCAAGTAATTTATATTTTATATGAAAAATGTCTCATTAATAATTGACATGTTAGATAAATTATAAATAATTATAATTAGAATATGATTTGAAAGTATAAGTCAAAATAAAATTCCAAAATATTTTATTATTAAAAAAAAGCAATGTGAATTTTGTTGCATTTGATTTTAAGATAAAGGTGAAGAAAACAGAATTATGAATTATTAAATAATATATAAATAGTTAATGGTTAAAAAAATTAAAATATCTGCTCGAGACTAATATATCCTCGTCATTGTTACCAAAAAATATATCCTAGTCATCGGTCAAATGGCGAATTCACGCTTTTACCATGAAGAACATGATAGAATCAAAGGAATATATTAGGACGTGAATTTTGTTGCATTTGATTTTAAGATAAAGGTGAGGAAAACAAAATTATGAATTATTAAATAATATATAAATAGTTAATGGTTAAAAAAATTAAAATATCTGCTCGAGACTAATATATCCTCGTCATTATTACCAAAAAATATATCCTAGTCATCGGTCAAACGGCGACATAACCCCAATT
Organism: Calophaca sinica; assembly: GCA_037113605.1. Classification (NCBI taxonomy): domain Eukaryota; kingdom Viridiplantae; phylum Streptophyta; class Magnoliopsida; order Fabales; family Fabaceae; genus Calophaca; species Calophaca sinica. The sequence continues at coordinate 134,787,149 of CM073731.1, read as the reverse complement.
CATGTTATAGGAAATTTGCTTCACTGCTTATGCGTGGTGGTGTTGTTCAAATTTGCGGTGATGACATGTTTCTTATATGTTGTTGTGTTTGATAAACTTTGTTTAGTTTTGCTTTTTTTTATTTCTTTTTTAAGTAGCTTTGCTCTCTCTTCATTCATAATCACTGTGTGCTAGGATTGTGTTTGGATCACCGATGATCGTTATTTGAGCTAAGAGACCTTATTTCATTGATTATTATTTCATATTTCTTTCTATTTTTTTAACTTATTTCATTGATTATTGTTTTATATTTCTTTCTATTTTTTTTCCTGAAAAGTTTAAATAATGGCTTTAAAATGATTTGCAAGAGTTCATTGGGAAAAACATTTTTTTCAAAACTACAACAAATGTATCCAAGTAATTTATATTTTATATGAAAAATGTCTCATTAATAATTGACATGTTAGATAAATTATAAATAATTAGAATTAGAATAAGATTTGAAAGTATAAGTCAAAATAAAATTCCAAAATATTTTATTATTAAAAAATAGCGACGTGAATTTTGTTGCATTAGATTTTAAGATAAAGGTGAAGAAAACAAAATTATGAATTATTAAATAATATATAAATAGTTAATGGTTAAAAATATTAAAATATCTGCTCGAGACTAATATATCCTCGTCATTATTACCAAAAAATATATCCTAATCATCGGTCAAACGGCGACATAACCCCAATTCATGTTATAGGAAATTTGCTTCACTGCTTATGCGTGGTGGTGCTGTTTGGAAATTTGCTTCACTGCTTATGCGTGGTGGTGCTGTTCAAATTTGCGGTGATGACATGTTTCTTATATGTTGTTGTGTTTGATAAACTTTGTTTTGTTTTGCTTTTTATTTTTTATTTTTTTTTAAGTAGCTTTGCTCTTTCTTCATTCATAATCACTGTGTGCTTGGATTGTGTTAGGATCACCGATGATCGTTATTTGAGCTAAGAGCATTTTTTTGTCACCTTACATGCAGACCATGGAATTCCTATTCTATTTCATGGTATCAGACTCTTTTTCCTTAGCCTAACAGCTCCAACGATCCTGCTATGGCACCTTCATCAATCAATCCAAAACTCTTCATTTCCTCTTTACTTGTGATAAATAGTTAAATACTTATGTTTCTACTGAATAAGAATCTGGACACACTATCTAAAGAGTAAGCCTCCAAATTTATACTTTAGAATTTCAGCAGCGAACATATTAGCCAATGAGAATGCAAAAACCTTATACTGGTATTAAGAACTATAAATAACAGCCACGTAAGTGACAGATCCACCTAGGGGACTGGGGGCAAATTTGCCCCCCTAGAATTTTGATAATTCAATATCATATATGCATATACTGGATAGTGCAAAACCCCCAGCATTTGTCTTTGTGGGCCTGACTTCGAATATGGACCAGCTTATGGTGGTGCTGTTCAAATTTGTGGTGATGACATGTTTCTTATATATTGTTGTGTTTGATAAACTTTGTTTTGTTTTCCTTTTTTTATTTTTATTTTTTTAAGTAGCTTTGCTCTCTCTTCATTCATAATCACTGTGTGCTAGGATTGTGTTAGGATCACCGATGATCGTTATTTGAGCTCTTTTTCAAAACTAATACAGATGTATCCAAGTTATTTATATTTTATATGAAAAATGTCTCATTAATAATTGACATGTTAGATAAATTATAAATAATTATAATTAGAATATGATTTGAAAGTATAAGTCAAAATTAAATTCTAAAATATTTTATTATTAAAAAAAAGCGATGTGAATTTTGTTGCATTTGATTTTAAGATAAAGGTGAAGAAAACAAAATTATGAATTATTAAATAATATATAAATAGTTCATGGTAAAAAAAATTAAAATATCTGCTCGAGACTAATATATCCTCGTCATTATTACCAAAAAATATATCCTAATCATCGGTCAAACGGCGACATAACCCCAATTCACGCTTTTAACATGAAGAACATGATAGAATCAAAGGAATATATTTGTGTAAAAATTAGTGTACTCAATATATGTATTACTGTTTGGCATTTTTTACACTAATTTTTACACAAATATATTCCTTTGATTCTATAATGTTCTTCATGTTACAAGCGTGAATTGGGGTTATGTCGCTGTTTGACCGATGACTAGGATATATTTTTTGGTAATAATGATGAGGATATATTAGTCTCGAGCAGATATTTAATTTTTTAACCATTAACTATTTATATGTTATTTAATAATTCATAATTAATTTGCCCCTAGTCCCCTAGGTGGATCCGTCACTTACATGCCTGTTATTTATAGTTCTTAATACCAGTATAAGGTTTTTGCATTCTGATTGGCTAATATGTTCGCTGCTGAAATTCTCAAGCATAAATTTGGAGGATTACTCTTTAGATACTGTGTCCAGATTCTTATTCAGTAGAAACATAAGTATTTAACTATTTATCACAAGTAAAGAGGAAATGAAGAGTTTTGGATTGATTACTTTGTGTATCAATGAGTTTCTTAATTTAATAACATATAAAATATAAATTCCTTTACTCCCTGGTTCTGATTGTTCCATTTGGGATCCAAGAGACTCCGACTTTTGGAGTTTGCTTATAATCATACAAAAAAGTCACATAGTTTGTGTGAAAGTGCATGAAAACAGTGTTTTTCAAGAGGGGAAAAAATGTCGAACAGTAATACATATATTGAGTACACTAATTTTTACACAGATATTTTAATTTTTTTAACCATTAACTATTTATATATTATTTATTGAAGAACATGATAGAATCAAATGAATATATTAGGTACTTGTTTTAAAAAAATGCTCTTAGCTCAAATAACGATCATCGGTGATCCTAAAACAATCCTAGCACATAGTGATTATGTATGAAGAGAGAGCAAAGCTACTTAAAAAAAAAAGGCAAAACAAAACAAAGTTTATCAAACACAACAACATATAAGAAACATGTCATCACCACAAATTTGAACAACACCACCACGCATAAGCAGTGAAGCAAATTTCTTAAAACATTCATCATTTGATCAAAAGAGGGCAAAAACACCTTTAAATTAAAGAAGGTGACGCGTTTATCTGTAAGTGGAGGTGTTGAACTCCGTCAATTCTTTTGTTTCAGTAGAAGAGCCACCCCTACATCCATGCAATCCCAACCAGTTCAAATTAAAAGATATGAGACCTTATTTCATTGATTATTATTTCATATTTCTTTCTATTTTTTTAACTTATTTCATTGATTATTGTTTTATATTTCTTTCTATTTTTTTCCAGAAAAGTTTAAATAATGGCTTTAAAATGATTTGCAAGAGTTCATTGGGAAAAGCATTTTTTTAAAACTACAACAAATGTATCCAAGTAATTTATATTTTATATGAAAAATGTGTCGTTAATAATTGACATGTTAGATAAATTATAAATAATTATAATTAGAATATGATTTGAAAGTATAAGTCAAAATAAAATTTCAAAATATTTTCTTATTAAAAAAAAGCGATGTGAATTTTGTTGCATTTGATTTTAAGATAAAGGTGAAGAAAACAAAATTATGAATTATTAAATAATATATAAATAGTTAATGGTTAAAAAAATTAAAATATCTACTCGAGACTAATATATCCTCGTCATTGTTACCTAAAAATATATCCTAGTCATCGGTCAAATGGCGAATTCACGCTTTTAACATGAAGAACATGATAGAATCAAAGGAATATATTAGGACGTGTATTTTGTTGCATTTGATTTTAAGATAAAGGTGAGAAAAACAAAATTATGAATTATTAAATAATATATAAATAGTTAATGGTTAAAAAATTAAAATATATGCTCGAGACTAATATATCCTCGTCATTATTACCAAAAAATATATCATAGTCATCGGTCAAACGGCGACATAACCCCAATTCATGTTATAGGAAATTTGCTCCACTTCTTATGCGTGGTGGTGCTGTTAGGAAATTTGCTTCACTGCTTATGCGTGGTGGTGCTGTTCAAATTTGCGGTGATGACATGTTTCTTATATGTTGTTGTGTTTGATAAACTTTGTTTTGTTTTGCTTTTTATTTTTATTTTTTTTAAGTAGCTTTGCTCTCTCTTCATTCATAATCACTGTGTGCTAGGATTGTGTTAGGATCACCGATGATCGTTATTTGAGCTAAGAGCATTTTTTTGTCACCTTACATGCAAACATGGAATTCCTATTCTATTTCATGGTATCAGACTCTTTTTCCTTAGCCTAACAGCTCCAACGATCCTGCTATGGCACCTTCATCAATCAATCCAAAACTCTTCATTTCCTCTTTACTTGTGATAAATAGTTAAATACTTATGTTTCTACTGAATAAGAATCTGGACACACTATCTAAAGAGTAAGCCTCCAAATTTATACTTGAGAATTTCAACAGCGAACATATTAGCCAATGAGAATGCAAAAACCTTATACTGGTATTAAGAACTAACCTAGGGGACTGGGGGCAAATTTGCCCCCCTAGAATTTTGATAATTCAATATCATATATGCATATACTGGATAGTGTAAAACCCCCAGCATTTGTCTTTGTGGGCCTGACGCCGTTTGATCGATGACTAGGATATATTTTTTTGGTAATAATGACGAGGATATATTAGTCTCCAGCATATATTTTAATTTTTTTAACCATTAACTAATTATTTATTATTTAATAATTCATCATTTTGTTTTCTTCACCTTTATCTTAAAATCAAATGCAACAAAATTCACATCGCTTTTTTTTAATAATAAAATATTTTGGAATTTTATTTTGACTTATACTTTCAAATCATATTCTAATTATAATTATTTATAATTTTTCCAACTTGTCAATTATTAATGAGACATTTTTCATAGATGGAGTTCAACACCTCCACTCACAGATAAACACATCACCTTGTTTAATTTTAAGGTGTTTTTGCCCTCTTTTGATCAAATGATGAATGTTTTAGGAAATTTGCTTCACTGCTTATGCGTGGTGGTGCTGTTCAAATTTGTGGTGATGACATGTTTCTTATATGTTGCTTAGGTACTTGTTTTAAAACTAAAAGCTTAAAAAGTTGTTCCGGTGTTTTTTTTATTTTTTTCAGGGTGAAGAAAACAAAATTATGAATTATTAAATAATTAATAAATAGTTAATGGTTAAAAAAATTAAAATATCTGCTCTAGACTAATATATCCTCGTTATTATTACCAAAAAATATATCATAGTCATCGGTCAAACGGCGACATAACCCCAATTCACGCTTTTAACATGAAGAACATGATAGAATCAAAGAAATATATTTGTGTAAAAAATAGTGTACTCAATATATGTATTACTGTGTTCAGCATTTTTTACACTAATTTTTACACAAATATATTCCTTTGATTCTATCATTTTCTTCATGTTAAAAGCATGAATTGGGGTTATGTCGCCGTTTGACTGATGACTAGGATATATTTTTTGGTAGTAATGACAAGGATATATTAGTCTCGAGCAGATATTTTAATTTTTTTAACCATTAACTGTTTATATATTATTTAATAATTCATAATTTTGTTTTTCTTCACCTTTATCTTAAAATCAAATGCAACAAAATTCACATCACTTTTTTTTAATAATAAAATATATATATATATATATATTTATCCCGCACCATTCAATAGAAAAACTCTGTAATTCAATTCCAATCAATCTCATGTACTTCCATCTTATAAAAGATAATGCAATATAGAACATGTTTGTAATGGTGTTACTCATTATTAGAATTACCAAGTGAGACATTTAAGAGAGAGAGAGAGAGAGAGGGAAACAGAGAGAAGACAGAGAAAAAAATTATTTGTCTCTCTAAAAAAATATCTTTTTGTTTTTAATCCAATGGATTTTGATTTTTTATTTAGTATTATCCAATGGATTTAGAAAATTAGTGGATGGATTAATAACCATCCATAAATTAAATGGATGGATTGGATCCAATCCATCAATATTTTTTATTTTGTAATGGATGGATTTTTCATATGGATGGATGATGGATTAATGGTTTGTTTTGCCACCCCTACATCCATGCAATCCCAACCAGTTCAAATTAAAAGATAAGAGACCTTATTTCATTGATTCATTTGATTTTAAGATAATGGTGAAGAAAACAAAATTATAAATTATTAAATAATATATAAATAGTTAATGGTTTAATTAATAATTGTTAAAAAAATTAAAATATTTGTGTAAAAATTAGTGTACTCAATATATGTATTACTGTTCGGCATTTTTTCCCCTCTTGAAAAACACTATTTTCATGCACTTTCACACAAACTATGTGACTTTTTTGTATGATTATAAGCAAACTCCAAAAGTCGGAGTCCCCTGGATCCCAAACGGAACAATTAGAACTAGGGAGTAAAGGAATTTATATTTTATATGTTATTAAATTAAGAAACTCATTGACACACAAAGTAATCAATCCAAAACTTTTCATTTCCGCTTTACTTGTGATAAATAGTTAAACACTTATGTTTCTACTGAATAAGAATGTGGACACACTATCTAAAGAGTAAGCCTCCAAATTTCTACTTGAGAATTTCAGCAGCGAACATATTAGCCAATGAGAATGCAAAAGCCTTATACTGGTATTAAGAACTATAAATAACAGCCATGTAAGTGACGGATCCGCCTAGGGGACTAGGGGAAAATTAATTATGAATTATTAAATAATATATAAATAGTTAATGGCTAAAAAAAGTAAAATATCTGCTCGAGACTAATATATCCTCGGCATTATTACCTAAAAATATATCCTAGTCATCGGTCAAACGGAGACATAACCCCAATTCACGCTTTTAACATGTTTCTTATATGTTGTTGTGTTTGATAAACTTTGTTTTGCTTTTTTTTAATTTTTTTAAGTAGCTTTGCTCTCTCTACAGTAATACATATATTGAGTACACTAATTTTTACACAAATATATTCCTTTGATTCTATCATGTTCTTCATGTTAAAAGCGTGAATTGGGGTTATGTCGCCGTTTGACCGATGACTAGGATATATTTTTTGGTAATAATGACGAGGATATATTAGTCTCGAGCAGATATTTTAATTTTTTTAACCATTAACTATTTATATATTATTTAATAATTCATAATTTTGTTTTCATCACCTTTATCTTAAAATCAAAGGCAACAAAATTCACATCGCTTTTTTTTTAATAATAAAATATTTTGGAATTTTATTTTGACTTATACTTTCAAATCATATTCTAATTATAATAACACTAATTCAACCAACTCTTCTACTGAACCAAAAGAATTGATGGAGTTCAACACCTCCACTCAAAACTATTTATCACAAGTAAAGAGGAAATGAAGAGTTTTGGATTGATACCATAAAATAGAATAGGAATTCCAAGGTCAGCATGTAAGGTGACAAAAAAATGCTCTTAGCTCAAATAACGATTATCGGTGATCCTAACACAATCCTAGCACACGATGATTATGAATGAAGAGAGAGCAAAGCTACTTAAAAAAAAATTAAAAAAAAAGCAAAACAAAACAAAGTTTATCAAACACAACAACATATAAGAAACATGTCATCACCACAAATTTGAACAGCACCACCACGCATAAGCAGTGAAACAAATTTCCTAAAACATTCATCATTTGATCAAAAGAGGGCAAAAACACCTTAAAATTAAACAAGGCGATGCGTTTATCTGTGAGTGGAGGTGTTGAACTCCATTAATTCTTTTGGTTTAGTAGAAGAGTTGGTTGAATTAGTGTTATTATAATTTGAATATGATTTGAAAGTATAAGTCAAAATAAAATTCCAAAATATTTTATTATTAAAAAAAAGCAATGTGAATTTTGTTGCATTTGATTTTAAGATAAAGGTGAAGAAAACAAAATTATGAATTATTAAATAATATATAAATAGTTAATGGTTAAAAAAATTAAAATATCTGCTCGAGACTAACATATCCTCGTCATTATTACCAAAAAATATATCATAGTCATCGGTCAAACGGCGACATAATCTCAATTCACGCTTTTAACATGAAGAACATGATAGAATCAAAGGAATACATTAAGTACTTGTTTTAAAACTAAAAGCTTAAAAAGTTGTCCCGGTGCTTTTTTATTTTTTCCAAAAAAGTTTAAATAATGGCTTTAAAATGATTTGCGAGAGTTCATTGGGAAAAGCATTTTTTTCAAAACTACAACAAATGTATCCAACTAATTTATATTTTATATGAAAAATGTCTCATTAATAATTGATATGTTAGATAAATTATAAATAATTATAATTAGAATATGATTTGAAAGTATAAGTCAAAATAAAATTCTAAAATATTTTATTATTAAAAAAAAGCGATGTGAATTTTGTTGCAATTGATTTTAAGATAAAGGTGAAGAAAACTAAATTATGAATTATTAAATAATATATAAATAGTTAATGGTTAGAAAAACTAATATATCCTCGTCATTATTACCAAAAAATATACCCTAGTCATCGGTCAAAGGCGACATAACCCCAATTCACGCTTTTAACATGAAGAACATGATAGAATCAACTGAATATATTTGTGTAAAAATTAGTGTACTCAATATGTGTATTGCAGTTTGGCATTTTTTACACTATTTTTTACACAAATATATTCCTTTGATTCTATCGTGTTCTTCATGTTAAAAGCGTGAATTGGGGTTATGTCGCCGTTATTAATAATTAACATGTTAGATAAATTATAAATAATTATAATTAGAATATGTTTTGAAAGTATAAGTCAAAATAAAATTCCAAAACATTTTATTATTAAAAAAAAAGCGATGTGAATTTTGTTGCATTTGTATTTAAGATAAAGGCGAAGAAAACAAAATTATGACTTATTAAATAATATATAAATAGTTAATGGTTAAAAGAATTAAAATATCTGCTCGAGACTAATATATCCTCGTCATTATTACCAAAAAATATATCCTAGTCATCGGTCAAACGGCGAATTCACGCTTTTAACATGAAGAACATGATAGATTCAAAGGAATATACTAGGATGTGAATTTTGTTGCATTTGATTTTAAGATAAAGGTGAAGAAAACAAAATTATGAATTATTAAATAATATATAAATAGTTAATGGTTAAAAAAATTAAAATATCTGCTCGAGACTAATATATCCTCGTCATTATTACCAAAACATATATCCTAGTTATCGGTCAAACGGCGACATAACCCCAATTCATGTTTTAGGAAATTTGCTTTACTGCTTATGCATGGTGGTGCTGTTCAAATTTGTGGTGATGACATGTTTCTTATATGTTGTTGTGTTTGATAAACTTTGTTTTGTTTTGCTTTTTTTTATTTTTTTTAAGTAGCTTTGCTCTCTCTTCATTCATAATCACTGTGTGCTAGGATTGTGTTAGGATCACTGATGATCGTTATTTGAGCTAAGAGCACTTTTTTGTCACCTTACATGCTGACCTTGGAATTGCTATTCTATTTTATGGTGTCAGACTCTTTTTCCTTAGCCTAACAGCTCCAACGATCCTGGGTTTTGCACTATCCATTATATGCATATATGATATTGAATTATCAAAATCCTAGGGGGGCAAATTTGCCCCTAGTCCCCTAGGTGGATCCGTCACTTACATGGCTGTTATTTATAGTTCTTAATACTAGTATAAGGTTTTTGCATTCTCATTGGCTAATATGCTCGCTGCTGAAATTCTCAAGTATAAATTTGGAGGCTTACTCTTTAGATAGTGTGTCCAGATTCTTATTCAGTAGAAACATAAGTATTTAGCTATTTATCACAAGTAAAGAGGAAATGAAGAGTTTTGGATTGATTACTTTGTGTATTAAAAATTAGTGTACTCAATATATGTATTATTGTTCGGCATTTTTTACACTAATTTTTACACAAATATATTCCTTTGATTCTATCATGTTCTTCATGTTAAAAGCGTGAATTGGGGTTATGTCGCCGTTTAACCGATGACTAGGATATATTTTTTGGTAATCATGACGAGGATATATTAGTCTCGAGCAGATATTTTAATTTTTTTTAACCATTAACTATTTTTATATTATTTAATAATTCATAATTTTGTTTTCTTCACCTTTATCTTAAAATCAAATGCAACAAAATTCACATCGCTTTTTTTTTAATAATAAAATATTTTGGAATTTTATTTTGACTTATACTTTCAAATCATATTCTAAATATAATAACACTAATTCAACCAACTCTTCTGCTGAACCAAAAGAATTGATGGAGTTTAACACCTCCACTCATAGATAAACGCATCACCTTGTTTAATTTTAAGGTGATTTTGCCCTCTTTTGATCAAATGATGAATGTTTTAGGAAATTTGCTTCACTGCTTATGCGTGGTGGTGCTGTTCAAATTTGTGGTGATGTCATGTTTCTTATATGTTGTTGTGTTTGTTAAACTTTGTTTTGTTTTGCTTTTTAATTTTTTTTTATTTTTTAAGTAGCTTTGCTCTCTCTTCTTTCATAATCACTGTGTGCTAGGATTGTGTTAGGATCACCGATGATCGTTATTTGAGCTAAGAGCATTTTTTTTGTCACCTTACATGCTGACCTTCGAATTCCTATTCTATTTTATGGTTAAAAAAATTAAAATATCTGCTCGAGACTAATATATCCTCATCAAACGGCTCGTGAATAGGTTGTTTGAGGGTATAACTGTCTTTTTCAATTTATATTTTATTTTTCTTGTTATTTCTATTATGTAACTCATTGAATTTTGAAGAGATATTATAGTGGGTTGTTGCAATTAGTTCGAACTTCGAACCCATTTCCGAGGCATTGTGTGAAGCATGGATGGGCCTAGGTTGATCATTATGGGCGCATTTGACCCAATTTAAATTTTAATCTTTCTCTCAAATATATATATAGGTACAAAGACATATGTAAATTGCCTTCACATTATGGACTTTTTTTAAGAAGACTTGTTACCACTAAATCAAGTGACTGCTGTATTTTTTATTTAATACTTTATTATATATATTTTCTAAATATATATGACATATTTTTAACATTGTAAATTATATATATATATATATATATATATATATATATAATTTACAATGTTAAAAATATGTCATATATCCCAAACCATAAAATTTATAGGTCTGTCCCTGGTGTAAAGAGGCACGTTTCGCCTTTTGTCCATGTACACTGTACGGCATTTTGGAATCTTTATTGTCGCCATGGTTCAATTTTTTTTTAATTATATATATGCTGATTGGGAATGGGGTATGCCTATTCCTTCGTCAAATTTTTCCCATTCGTAAATAATTTAAGAAATGTTTTCATAAATTCAAAAATGATTAAGTTATAAATGAGCTCAACAAGCCAAACTCAAGCTTTACTTTTTTTTTGTCAAACCAAGCTCAAGCTTTTAGTTAGGCTCGATTAAATAAATGAGTCAAACTCAAGCTTTACATTTTTTTTGCAAGCCAAACTCAAGCTTCAATTGCTCGACTCGTTTACACCTCTATCCCTTATTACTAGTCCAATCCTAGATTCCTAGTCACTTTATGTAAATTAACTTCAAACATTAATAATTTTGAAATGGAGTGTGTGCGTGTCTCTATTTATGACATTGTAGTAGTTGACAGCTTCACATTTATACTTGCTCAAAAAAAAAAAAAAAACTTCACATTTATACCGAAGTAGATTATAATGGCGCAGAATACGGTGGTTAAGATGGTTTAGTCATTGTTATTAGGTTAAATGATCTTTTTGGTCCCTTAACTTAATTTTTAAGTTCAGTTTGGTCCCATAACTTTTAAAAGTGCAATTTAGTCCTTAAATTTAACTATGTTAACTTCTCTTAACTTTCACTGATGTAGTGTAGACGCAGTAAATAATTGTCTGATGTGGAGAAAAATATATTATTTTAATACCACGTGGCATTTATCAATATTAATAAATTTGTTTATTATTTATAATTATAATTATTATAAAGACATTTTAATTACCCAGAACATTTCTTCAACACTGATTGCCAAGAAAAAAGCTTTAATACAAGAACTCATTTCAAGTTTCCAATAACCATCAACCACAACACCCTCAACAAGAATGGAAAACAAGGGGCTTGATCTATAAAATGAAACTAATCGGACACATAGGGGTACATTCAGTCACTGAAGAAGAAGAAAACTTAAAATCTCCATAACAGTACATCCATACACTTGGTCTTTCTCTTCATCTTCACCACTTCAACCACTACAAGAAAACTTGGCATTTTCTAGGGCCAAAAATCCTAAGAAATGGCCAAAAGCCGTAGAAAAACGCCAGATTTCTGAGGGCCTACCGAAGGCCACAAAGTAGTAGGTAATTCGCTGGTAGGAAACAGTTTCCCATGACTAAATTTGAAAAGCCTTAGGAAATTTCTGAAGACTCTGAGCCCTAGAAAATTTACTGCAATTTCCGAGGGGTCAGAACCCTACGAAATTGTAACTAGTTAATAAAAAAAATTGATGCAGCGAACGCTTTATCAGATTTAGTTTAATGTAAAATACAATTCCTAAATTTAATTATTTTAGGAAATAATGCTCTTTCACCGTTAATTATGTTAGTAGCATCAACAAACAACACAATGTTACGAGCATTTCAGTCCCATCAACACTTTCCACCAACACATAAAAACACAGGGGGGTGTGGATAAGAAAAAAGAAAATTAAAGATTGATTGAAAAGTGAGTGGGGCAAGTAATACAACAAAAGGCATTACTAATTTCCAGTCCTTCGTTCATTCCAACTATCACACCTTTCCTAATTCACATCACAGAGTAGTGATTTCCATTCTATACAAGTAAATAAAACCGCACCAAATGATAATAATAAAATAAAAAAACAACAGCCAAGATAAGACCATGGTTAGTATTAACATTATTAGGAGCAACCATGGTTTGCCAACGAGAAGTACTTGGCTTGAGAAGCAGCTGCAGCCTCAGACACTAATGCTTGCATCACCAATGTCTTGACCTGCCAAGGCCTGTAAGGGAAACCCTCCCTCGCATACGAGTTGAGCAGTGCGGCGGTGCCCTCCTTCAGCAACCCTCCGAAAGGGTTATCCTCCTCGTCATTCCTCGCCGTCGCTTCCAGTAACATCAGATCCGATCTGTACTTTTTTTTGAACTCTCCAACCGAAAACATTGGACAACAAAACAACAATAAAATCTTCATGATTTCAACAGAAGACAATGTTTCTTACTGAGGAGTGCATCTTCCTCTGGTCCTTGTGTAGAGGAAGTCGGGCCAATGTTGTCTCTGAGCTGCTGCTGCTACTAACTGGGAAGTTGATAGGACAAGACAAAAGAGAATTAGAGGGAGGAGAAAGAAGAGAGGGGGAGAGGGGGGGAATGGAGCGGCTGTGAAAGAAAAGAGGAGATTAGGGTTTTTTGCAACGTGGGTTTCACGTTTCACCGTTTTGGGTCTGAAATTAAAAAAAGAAAGAAAGAAAAGGAAACCGAGGGCATGTGCCACTCGGTGAAGAGGGTGACGAGTTGGTCCAAACCTAGTGGTGGCTGAAGGTAGGGTTGTGGTGGAAGGGAAGGGATAGGGTGTTGTGAGAAGTGGCAGCCCTAGATCGGGAGAGAATTAGGGTTTGAACGAAAGGGGAATTAGGCTTTGAATTATGGTTTTTTTTATCTTAATTGTTTTCATTTTAAAATTGATAAATGACATGTGGCATTTAAATAATACTATTTGTATCCACAATAGACAACTGTTTGCCATGACTACGCCATATCAGAGAAAGTTAACACCGTTAGTGTATATATTGATGGGAAGGACTAACTTGGGTTAACAGAGTTAAGTTAAATGACCAAATTGACACTTTTAAAAATTATGGGACCAAATTGAACCACAAAAATGTTAGATCAGAGACTAGAGTTTAGCAAAACTGAAAACTTCATTGATTGATTACCCTTTAATACAGATTACAAGAGAATCGATCTACTAACAGAAAAACTAACAAATTAACTAACTGATTAACAAACTAATCAGTTAGTTATGGACACTGGGCCACAAGCCCAAAAACACCCAAAAACAAAAAAGCCCGACTACTAATTACTCCCACTAACATACTGAATACACCAACAAATCCTCTCCTAAACTAAACTGCATCTTGCAGTTAGTTTAACTCAGTCACCTTGCACATTCCTAGCGAATTTCTCAGCCTTGAAAATGTCTCCAACTTCACTGCTTTTGTCATCAAGTCTTCCAATTGATCATGAGTAGAACAGTACCTCAGCTCAACTATACCATATCTGCAAAGATCTCTCAAAAAGTGGAATCTTACATCGATATGTTTGGTTTTACCATGAAGAACCGGATTCTTTGACAATTTGATGGTGGAATTGTTATCACGCTGAATTGTGATACAACCCTGCTGAGTCACACCCAAAGCCTTCAAGATTCTCTTGAGCCAAATTCCTTGGCAAGCACATAAAGTAGTAGATACGTATTCTGCCCCTGTGGTAGACAGTGTGACCACAGGCTGTTTCTTAGACATCCATGAGACAGCTCCCGAGCCCAATAAGAAAGCATACCCAGAAGTATTTTTCCTATCATCAATATCTCCTGCATAATCACTATCTGAGAAAGCCATCAACTCTAAAGCAAGTCCTCTTTTGTACAGAATACCATACTCCAAAGTTCCTCTCACATATCTTAGCACTCTCTTGGCTGCAACAAGGTGTTTTTCAGTGGGTCTCTCCATGTAACTACTGATCAAGCTCACAGCAAAAGCTAGATCAGGTCTTGTAGCAGTCAAATACATCAGGCTTCCAACAATTCTTTTGTATTTAGTTGCATCCACAGCCCTGCCTTCTTCTTCCTTAGATAGCTTACTACCAGGAACAATGGGATTGTTTACTGGTTTGCTATTCTCCAAACCGAATCTCTCAAGTATCTCCTTTGCATACTTCTGTTGATTGATGAAAATACCATCACTGTTCTGAAATACTTCAACTCCCAAGAAATATCGCATTCTCCCCAAATCTGTCATATCAAACTCTTCTTTCATGGCCACTTTAAATTTTTCAAACATACTTCTACTACTACCAGTGAGCAAGAGGTCATCAACATACAAGCTAACTATCAATCGGTTGTCTTTACCATCAGTTTTGGTGAACAAAGTATGTTTATGGGAGCATTTTTCAAAGCCTGACTTACTGAAATATGACTCAATTTTGCTGTACCAAGCTCGTGGGGCTTGCTTAAGGCCATACAAAGCCTTATGAAGCTTATACACCTTCTCTTCTTCTCCTTTCCTTTCATACCCCAGTGGTTGTTCAACATATACTTCTTCACACAAATCTCCATGTAGGAAGGCACTTTTTACATCCAATTGGTACACATCCCAGCCCCTCAAAGTTGCAACAACAAGGATACATCTAATTGTTTCCCATCTAGCAACCGGAGCAAAAACCTCATTGTAGTCAATACCATGTTTTTGAGAGTACCATTTTGCCACAAGCCTTGCCTTGTATTTTTCCACTTTTCCTTCTTCATTATACTTGGTCTTATAAATCCATTTCACACCAATACTCTTTGCTCCATCTGGTAAAGATGTCAACTTCCAGGTCTTGTTCCTTTCAATAGATTCAAATTCAACATCCATTGCTTTCCTCTACTCCTGATGCTTTACTGCTTCCTTATAGACATAAGGGTCTTCACAAGGTCCAAACATAGCCAAAGTATGTAGTTCATCACTGTCATATGCATCTTCTGTTTCATATTCACTGAGCCAATTAGGAGGCTTGATGTTTCTTCTATCTCTGTCCTGTGCAATTGATTGATCTTCTGCATGAGTTCTTGATGAAGTAGCAGCTGCTGGAGAGTTTCTATTATGCCCTACTGTTATGTTTTGTGGAGAATCATTTCTGTTTCCTGCATTTGGAGATTCAATCCCAGTTGTATCTTCTGTTTGAACCACTGCTTCTTCTGCAGTTGCAGCTTCCCTCTCTGTTGCTTCTTTGTCTTCATGATCACACTCAAGTGCTTGCTTTTCGGTTGCTGACTTGTCTGAGTCCCAGTTCCAGCCTTCATTTTCAAAGAATACGACATCCCTACTGATTGTAACCTTCTTAGTCACTGGATTATACAGCCTGTAAGCCTTGGATTCCTCACTTACTCCCAAGAACACACTCTTAACACTTTTGTTGTCCAGTTCTTTTCTTTGTGCATCAGGAACATGCATGTGAGCAATGCAACCAAATATTCTAAAATGATGGACTGAGGGTATAACACCATTCCAAGCCTCTTCTGGTGTTATATCTTTTACAGCAAAGGTGGGACTTCTATTCAGGACATAGTTGGCCCAATTCACAGCTTCAGGCCAAAATTCTTTAGGAACTTTCCTCCCTGACAACAGACTCCTAACCATATTCATAAGAGTCCTATTTTTTCTCTCAGCCATCCCATTTTGTTGAAGGGTGTAAGCAACATTTAATTGTCTTTTAATGCCACTGATTTCACAAAATTTAACAAAGTTGGCTGAGTTAAATTCACCTCCTCTATCAGTTCTTAAACACTGAATTGAACTTCCAAATTGCTTCTCAATAATAGATTTAAACTTCTTAAAACAATCAAGAGCTGCAGATTTTTCTACCAGAAAATATATCCAGGTTTTCCTACTCAAATAATCTATAAAAGTAAGGAAATACATTTTTTTGCTATTAGATTCTAGTGTTATAGGACCACAAATATCTGCACGGACCAGCTCTAATTGTTGAGATACCCTCCAGCTGCTTTTCTTTGGAATAGATTCTCTGTGCTGCTTGCCTATCATACAATCTGTGCACACTTCTTTTGTCTCCTTCACATCAGGTAGCCCTTTCACCATGTTCTTTTGAACCAGCAACTTCAAACCCTTGACACTTAGGTGACCATACCTATGGTGCCAAAGCCGAGTTGCTTCTTCAGCAGACACTTGAAAACAGGAAGGAATGAGAGCAGAAGCAACAACTGCAAACAACCTGTTGGTTGCCATTTTGGAGGACATAATTAATCCGTTTTCATTGTGATACAGCTTACACATGTCTTTCTTGAAAACAATTGTTAAACCTTTCTATTGAAGCTGGCCTATGCTGAGCAAGTTGTTCTTTAATTCAGGAATGAAATAAACTCCTGTGATTACCTGAACCATTCCATTAACCTAAAGCTTCACATTGCCTTTTCCTTTCACTGTCATCTTGGAATTGTCTCCAAGCTTCACTGATTCTTTAAATCCTTCATCAAGATCAAAGAACCATTCCTTGTTTCCGCACATATGGTTGCTGCAACCAGAGTCTAGGAACCACACTCTTTCTTGGACAAAATTCAGAGTTTCTGATCTTGACATAAGAAGCATCTCTTCTTCCTCATCGAATTCAGCATAATTTGCATTCTCCTCCAAACTAGGACACTCATATTGAAAGTGCCCCAATTTGTGGCACTTGTAACACTCCACATAATCTTTATAGAAAGATTGTCTTCCACGACCTCTTCCTCCTCTTCTGCCTCTTCCCCTATTTCCACTTCTGCCACCACTTGCCACTTTTAGAGCTTGTTCTTCCTCCTTGTGACCCCTCATTCTTTGTTCATGTACTATCAAGCTACTCTCCAACTCATCAATTGACATGGTAGTAACATCATTTGATTCTTCAATAGAACACACCACATAGTTAAACCGAACAGTCATGGATCTCAGAATCTTCTCCACAACTTGACTTTCTTCCATTCTTTCACAGATTCTCCTTCCTTCATTTCAAGAACCTCAAATTCCTTCCTCAATGCGTGAAGTTGTGCCCTCTTGACCTTAGTTGATCCCCGATATTTTTGTTTTAGGGAGTCCCAAATCTCCTTCGCAGTGTCTTTCTTCAAGATGGTTTCTATGATATTTCTATCAATAGCTTGGAACAAATAATTCATTGCCTTGAGGTCCTTCAGCTTGTGATCCTCCACATTCTTGATTTGCTCTGTAGTTACGACTGCAGGTGCCGCCGGTAGGTTAGGAATGCCAGTGTCAACCACTCCCCAGAACTCCTTGGATCGGAGAAGATTCTCCATTAGCATGGCCCAATGGTCGTAATGACCATCAAACCTTGGAATCGCGGGTTGCACGAAGTTGTTGACCTCCTTGTCCGTCATGATTTCTCCTTGAATCAAGTATCGCCGCTGTGGCTCGTCAAGAACGCAACTGTTATTTTCTCTCTCTCGCTCTCTGTATCGCGCACTCTCTTTCCAGGCCCCGTGAAGAGCTCTGGTACCACTTTGTTGGATCAGAGACTAGAGTTTAGCAAAACTGAAAACTTCATTGATTGATTACCCTTTAATACAGATTACAGGAGAATCGATCTACTAACAGAAAAACTAACAAATTAACAAACTAATCAGTTAGTTATGGACACTGGGCCACAGGCCCAAAAACACCCAAAAAACAGAAAAGCCCAACTACTAATTACACCCACTAACATACTAAATACACCAATAAAAAATAAGTTAAGGGACCAAAAAAGTAATTTAACCTTATTATTGGTTTTTAAAGCTTAAGCTTTTTAGCACGACCTGTTACTTTGATGCAAATTAAGCTAACTACTTATCTTCTTCTACTTTTCGCGAGGGCCAAAAATTATGACTATGAAAGACAAAAAGTTTATGTGACTCAAATATTTCAATAACAATGTTAAACAACTAAAACTAGCAAATTATTACGAATCATTGATTAATGTTATATTAAAAATAATTTTGCTCTTCCGTCAAAGTAAAAATGAATTTTGGTCTTCTTAAGCGAAGGATGAGTTTTAGAAGATAGTAATTAAACAAATTAAATTATTTTTTAAAAAAAGTATATAACAAATTAAAAAATAATTTAATTTGTTATATACTTTTTTTTTGTATTAACTTTTTTTTTTGACAAAAATAGTATGCAAAAACATCACAATGACAACTAACATCTCAACTATGTTGGCACTTTAGAGGCCTCCTATCATTTGCAGCACACCATAAATATTGTTAAAAATGAGGTAAAAAAAAAAAGCGAGCACAAAGCATGGATGACAAGAACCAAAACCCATGAAAAAATCATTTATACCTATAGTAAAGAAGTCCTACACTGTTACGATAGAACTCCCCACCAATATAATTAGGAATAGTATCCTACCAAATAAATCCCTGAATAGAAACCCTATGGATGCTAGTCTATCAGCACAACTATTGTCTTCCCTATAAATATGAGAGCAAACAAAATTCATCCTAGAAGTAATTATTAAGCAATTGTGCCACCTATTTCTAAGATGCCAAGGCACTAAAGAAGAAGATTTAAAAGCCTGAGCCACTAATTGAGAATGACACTCCAACCAAAGCTTATGTCAGCCCTTTTTGTAAGCCAACTCAATAGCAATCATAACACTCGTCAATTCAGCATGATGGGCATAGGTGATACCAAGAATAACTTCAAAACAACCCAAGGTGGCAGCACTATTATCCCTGAAAATACCACCACAAATAGCCAGACCAGGAGCACATCTAGCAGCACCATCAGTATTGCACTTAATCCAATAGCAAGAGGGAGGAGACCACAACACTTGCTTAATGCAAGTTGCCCTGCCTAGCTTGGCTGCAACATTAAAAGACTTGAGAATAGAGAAATCCTCGATAGAAGAGGACATAGAACTCGTGCTCATGGCACCCGTTAGAGAAACATTAGCAACAATAAAATTAATTGCACTGGACAGCGAAATCCTCTTATCGTCAAATCAGAGCTTATTTCGACAATAGTAGATTTATCCAGCACAAATTTTATCACAATTATATATTTAAGTATATATTTTATCACAGTTTTAACTATATTAATAATTATTCTTGTATTATACACTTTAAAGTTCATCCCCCTTATTTACCAAAAAAAAGTGCATCTGCCAATTCCTTTTAACAATTAAAATAAGTGGGGCGTTCAAGTTACTCAAGGAGTAACTCTTATCTGAGTTATTCCAGTTAATATCACTTTGTAGATATTGAGTTTTATCAATCTAACCATTTAATATCGTTATATTATGTTAATGATCATGTATACCAATTTTTAAATAAATTGGACATCAATAACAATGTAATCATATGTTCAATGTTTTACTTATAAATTAAAACGTATAGTATACGTTGAATTGAAGTGATCTGATAAAGCATCAAATATTTTTAAAATTTTATGAAGTTTTATAGAGTTGATCTACTCAATAAGAATTTTTAATGTGACAGTCCGATTGATGAAATTTGATGTCTATTAAGAGATATTAGCTTTTAATAAATCAAAAGCTTATTGATGTCTATTGATATCTACACAAATTAATGAAATTTGATGTCTATTGATGTCTACACAGATTAATAAATCAAACATATAAAAATTTAGCTTAGCCTGGATAGCAAATAAGCTAAAACATTTAACTTATTCGGGTTTAAATTCTTGGGGAAGTTAATATCAGTTTATAATTGGCCGTAGCCTACTGACATCCGATGAGCGCCTATGGCCTAATGGATAAGGCGCCTGACTTCTAATCAGGCGATTGTGGGTTCGAGTCCCACTGGGCGTGATAGTTGAATTTCTTTGTTTTTCAAATTTTAAATTAGAATTGGTAGCTTTTAACTTTTAAGAAAGACCTTATAATTTTTGCTGAAAAAAACCTTATAATTTAAGGTGCTCCAAACCAATCCTGAAAAAATATACTAGACACTCGCTCGAATTAAAACAGAGTCATATGATTTAATTATGCTTTATTTATTTTTCCATCAAAAAAAAATTATGCTTTATTTATTTGCAATAATATTTCTCTAAAAGTTTTAACTTTATTATCTTATTACATTTATTTAGACACGTGAAGTGAGGTTTTTTAAGGGCCTGTTTCTCACATATTAAAAAAATAATTTTAATATCAAACTAATTTATTTATTACTTCTTATAGATTTTTACAAAAAATAAATTAATTTAATTTAAAAACTGTTTAAAATTTGCTTAAAAATGTCCAAAAATATTTTTATTCTTATTATTTCAAAAAAACTTAAAAAGTATTTTAAGAAGCAGTATTACAATATAGTAAAATGGTGAAATATGATTATATACGTTTGTTTACGCCCAAAATATTCTTAAGTATTAGCTGAATCCAATAGTAGCCGAAGCAAGAAAATTAGTCGATTGGATGTTAGCCGAATCACAAGCTAGCCGAATATGCAACTGATAGAGCCATAAACAGGAAACTAAGAGCTAGACATGGGCCTTGAGCTTACTGGGTTGAATTGAAGATATTTGACCCATTGAGCTAACATGAAGTCACTTATTGGGTCAGGTTCTTGAAATTGCTCCATGAGCCGAATGAGGTGGAGATTAATTTTGAATTAATTTAAATTCAAAATTAATTAAAGTCAAGACGATCTCCAAGTTTTTAGGAGCTGAGCGAGAGAGCCAATGATAAGATCCACGCTGAGAAGACCGTTGGTTGAAAACGTGACCATGACGTGGTAGTGCACCTAGATTTTAGGATAGTGGTTAGTGGAGCATGACACTACTCAGCTGATTAACTGCCAACTAGGAATTTATCATTGTTAGCCAACTGAACGTGGCAAATAGGGATAGTTCTTAGTTGTTACTATAAATACCCAAGTTGTACATAATTTTAGGGACATCAATCAATACAAACAACTTATTTTCTCTCAAGTTTATTCAGTCACATTTTATATTTACCTTTGTGTTCTCTTTTTTTTATCTTAGTTCACTTACTTAACCCTTTCTAGAGTGAGTTAAGGGACTCATAGCTGAGGAACAAAGTTTCTTCCTTGGCGTAATCGCTTGAAAAAAAGTGAATCACTGTTGTGGAGTTTAGCTGATTTGCAGCTAAGTTACATTCTAGTCAACAACGTCTTTAGAATTTTTTTTTAACAAATCCTTATATCTTTAGAAGTTTTTAAACAAGTCCTTTTTTAATAATAATTGGCTTTACTGCAGTTTTAGTCTCTTTATTTTCGCTAATCCGTAATTTTGGTCCCCCTATTTTTAAATCCGCAATTTTGGTCCCCTAATTTTTTAAAATTCTGAAATTGGGTCCCCACCTCCAAATTTGGTCAAAATTGGGTGATGTGGCAGATGACTTGGTGATGTGGCAATTGTGTGTCCTATACAGGTGGCAAATCTGGTCCAATCATGAGTCCAACTCATTTAATCCATTTAAAATAAAACATTTAATCATTTAATTTAATTAATTTTAATTTTCAATTAAATAAATAAAATAAAATCATAAGAAATGATGAATCTGATGAATGAACCCTAATTCCCCAACCCAAACCCAGTTCGACCCGTTTTCTTCATCGTTCTCCTTCTTCCAAATCCCTCCATTTCTTCCACTCACACAGTCACCTTCTCCTCCTTCCAAATCCTCATGTTCTGGTGATTCAACAACAACAACAACAACATCAACAAGAGCAAGAACATGGAACAACAACATCATCAACAACACCAAAATTAACAAAACGCAAAGAAACCCCAAACCCAACAAAGGAACCCCAAACCCATCGTTCTTCAGAAATAATAACAAAGGACACCCAAAACCCATCGTTCTTCTGCTTCTTCTGCAACAGATCTGGAACGATGAAAACGAACGCAAAGGAACCCCAAACCCAAACCCTAACCTAATCCAAAACGCAATCCAACAGATCTGGAACGATGAAGAATGTAAAGAACAGAGGAAGAATTTAAAGAACAGATCTGGAATGCAACCCATCTTCTCTGCGCTTCATGAATCTGAGAAATTCTGGAAAAACCTACACTGCCTTCGTCGTGCTCGTTGTTCTTCGTCGTGCCTCGCTGCGAGAGCTACTGGGCCTACTTCAACATCTTCTGCGAGTTGGAACAGTGGTCGTGGTCTTGCTCCCTCTGCGGCAACCTCAATGGCCTCTCCTCCAGCGCCATCGAACGATTCTCGCCCTCAATCTTGTGCCGAGATGATGTCATCATTCGTGGATCTCGCTACTTCGCTCCCTCCTTTGCTCTTTCTTAGGGTTTCGAATTTCACACAGTGACGAAGTTGAGACGGAGAAGATGAATTCGCTTCTTCAGTTTATTTCAATTTTGTTATTTTATTTATTTAATTAATTGAAAGTTAAAATTAATAGAAAAATAAAATTAAATGTTTGGAATATTTGGTTCCCCTATTTTATGCTGATGTGGTTGCTATTAGTGTATCATAATACACATCAGCAAGAAAGTCACTGGACACATCAGCATTTCAGTGGCCACATCACCCAATTTTGACCAAATTTGGAGGTGGGGACCCAATTTCAGACTTTTAAAAAAATAGGAGACTAAAATTACGAATTTAAAAATGGGGGGATTAAAATTACGGATTGGTAAAAATAGGGGGACTAAATCTGCAGTAAAACCATAATAATTCATTAACTTTTTGTTAAATTACGGAAACCTATTTGAAAACATAAATAATCTATAATGACTTGCGGCTTCTAAGAAAATTCCAAATTAATAAATTCAATGAATGGTTCTGATTTTTTGTTGTTACCCGGTAGAAGTTTTAGCTAATTAGCCAACTTCTTCCACAACAAAAAAAAGAAGCTAATTAGCCAACTTAACGATGATGTGGGGCAATAAATTGCCCCCTATTGATTAGTGCTTGCTAGCTAGAAAAAAGAGGTAGCTAGAATTAAAGAAGAGACAAAGATTGTCGGCTAAATTATAAAATTGATCCTCTAAGTTTATTTTAGGTTTTAATTTGGTCCTTTATGTTTTATTTGTTTCATTTTGGTCCTCTATGTTTTATTTTAGTTTTCAATTTGGTCATTTCCGTCACTAAAAGTCAATTGTCCGTAGCTAAAAGTCTATTTTTCAAAATGTTATTTGGCTTTTAGCTACGAACAATTGGTTTTTAGTGATGGAAAGGACTAACCTGTTGTAACTTTTAAAACGTAACGGACCAAAACGAAACAAATAAAATATAGAAGATCAAATTAAAACCTAAAATAAACATAAAGCATCAATTTTGTAATTTATCCAAGATTGTCAGCAGAATATGACTTGCCAATTTAGATTGTGTGTCTTCCTTTAAGAAAATTCCAAATCAAATTTGGGTTGTACTGATCACAATCATGACGATAATTGATTTCGCTGTATAAAACATCATGATTTATTTGTATGTTTTCTATGATTTGCATCCTACACTTCAACAAGTCAAAAGATGAAACAGGTTACTAATAGATACTCTCTCCATTTCATAGCTTTAGTAGTTTTAATAATTCTTTTTTATTTTAAAATAATGAGTGTTTTATTGACAAAACCCCATAAATACTTAATTGATTATTTTGGAACCTACACTAATTAATAAGGCTATTAGAGTAAAAATATATTTCAATTAAATAATTTTTTGGTCTGTGTGTAAAAACCTTAAACCACCAAAACTATCGAATGGAGAGAGTATGAAACTCTAAACTATTTAATGATTAAGCTCACTTGTCATTTAAATTACCATTACTTGAGAAAACTCAAATGGTCAAGGGACAGAGCAAAGGAGCAAGTTTTTAGGAATAAAATATAAATAAAATAATAATAGCAGCATAGCTCACCAAAGCAGGAAAGTTTAGTGACTGACGATGACGAAGCTTTCAAAAGTGGGAAAGAAATCGAATTTATCCAACGTGTATGGTATAAAATGACTTTTAGTATTTAATAAATTTGTACCTTTGAATAATAAATTTCTTATAAATGATAAATGGCTTAAATAAAATTTTTATCTATGCAAATATACCGATTTTTGCCTTCACTCTCTAAAATATTTTTTGGTCTTTGTTTTATTTTAATCTATGTAATCTTTGTTTTTATTAAAATTAATCCTTATATTATCCATATTGAAGCGAACAAATATTGCTCAAATATTATGGAGATTATAACCAACATAAATAAATATTACAAAGACTAAAACATTAAAGACCGAAAGCAAATTTCTTATGTTTGAAAACTAGTATATTTACAATGATGAAAAAGATATTTAAATTGAGATATTCTATTAAGTTGAAAGTTTTTAGAAGAATGCTATGGACAAACTCTCTCTGATACACTCTCTTAACCATTGGGGTACGTCACTCTTTTTAAAAATCTGATAACTTGTAATTGGCTCAACTTGTTTACAATCTTTTAACCTAGTGACTGGTAATTGGAAATCCATGGCCTACAACAATTCCCTGCGACGTTATTTGCTTTGATTCTGTTGAACAGTATCAGGTATTGGAAAGCCAAGAGCTTCAACAATTGGAAAGCCAATAACCCAAAACCTTCAACAATTGGAAAGCCATCCCTCCAACAATTTTTCAATAAAATGCTTTCTCGTTTCAGTAAACTTTCTTCGTTTGATTTAATTTTCCCTTTCATATGATAAAAAAGATCGAGACATCACTGTGGAGTTATGTTTAGATCTGGGACATTATTTTGCTCTTTGGATTTTTATTTTCTCGTGAAAAGACTGAGACTTTGATTTTTCAGATCTGCCCTATTACTGTAGCAGTTGGAAAGACTTGGAATTTCCGGCAAACACTTTGGGGTTTTCAGTGATTCTTTGAGTGTTTAAGTGTGGGGGAATTCCAGACTTTGGGATGTTGGGTGTTTGAGAATTTTTTGGTGAGTCACGGAAGAAGTCCGTTTGAGATTCCAGTAATTTAAAAAAATTAAAAAAGGTTATAAAAGTTTCTAAACCGACAGGGTCGGTTACCAAGTAAAACCTTAATAAAAAAGGAGGACGTGGATCAATGGTTCAGAGAGTGTCCAAAAAAGTGTATCAGAAAAGTTGTCCCTAGCATTCCTCGAGTTGTTATATAAGAAGTTGAAAGTTTTTATTAAATCAATTAAGTCTAAAAAATTTCATATGAATCCACAATATTTTAGTATATCATCGATTGCACTACATTATTTCTAACAAATAGTATACTATTTTTTTACAAGCAAAGGAATGATATTATTAGGGAGTACAATGGGAACTGCCTGTTAGATAATATAATATAATAGTACTAAGGGTAGTTTAGTCTTTTATATTTTTAGTATTTATACTTTTCTATTGTCTTGTATTGTTAAGATTTATCTAATTGCAATCCTATTGGAACCCTAACGGAGCCTCTTCTGTGCTCCTCCTCTTTCTCTTCTCTTCTCTTCTCTATGATTGTTAACATGCTATGCATCTATGCAAAACTCTATCCAAACTATCCAAACATACATCATATGAGGAACCATAAACAGTAAAGTCATCCATAAACACTTCTATGCAATTTTCTATAAAATTAGCAAAAATACTAATCATGCACCACTGAAAAGTGCCAGGTGCATTGCATAGGCCGAAGGGCATCCTCCGATAGGCAAAAGTACCAAAGGGGCAAGTGAATGTGGTATTTTCTTGGTCCTCTAGTGCAATATAGATCTGAAAGTAACATGAAAAACCATCAAGAAAACAATAGTGAGATTTACTTGCCAAGCGTTCAAGCATCTGATCGATAAAAGGCAACATGGCACTATTTCTTTACCGTTTGTTTCTTCCTCCATACAGATTGCTAACTTGTTCACAAAATTGCATTTTGTCGAACGTTTTCGTTTCTTGACTGACAAACTCTCGATGCTCCCTGTTAACGCATCGTGAGTTTGAGGGGGATGTTAGATAACATAATATAATAGTACTAAGGGTAGTTTAATCTTTTGTATATCTAGTATTTATACTTCTCTATTGCCTTGTATTGTTAAGACTTATCTAATTGCGATCTTATTGGAACCCTAACGGAGCCTCTTCTCTTCTCCTCCTCTTTCTCTTCTCTTCTCTATGATTGTTAACACTCCCTTGTACTCCAACCCATTACATCAAGATTGACTTACAAAGATGCAAAGCACTCCAATGGATTAACACACCAATCTGAAAATGATAAGCCTAATTTTATCCCCTCCCTACAAGCAAACCAACCCCAAGATAACATTTTGACTTGAGCAATCAGGTAACGGCCAACCATATGATATGCCTCGCCCTCTTGACTCTCTTCCCCTTGACATTCACCCCATGGTGTAGAAAGTTACTGACCCCATCAACATGGTGTACCCTTTTAACACCCAACCAGGCAATCACTAATGACCAAACATTATATGAGAAATTGCCAGAGAAGAAAAGATGACTACAACTTTCAATATGTGAAAAACAAAATCCACAAGAAATACCTTGTGTTGTTGAAATCACACCTCCGTGTTGCAACTCCTCCCTCGTAGGCAGCCTATTTAGAAGCAGTCTTCAAGCAAAAACCAGATTTTTTTATGGTGTCGCACACCTCCACCGCCATTTTAATGCCTTTGACAGATTCGGGTCAGTGTGAATCAATAGATGTTTAATGAGCAGAAGTGAATAGCCCAACTTGGCCGACTACCTGTTCAGCTTATCAGGCATCTAGACCCAAGAATCACGCCCCTCTTTCACTGGACTGGCTAATGCATTATAATTTTGCAGCTCCTTCACTATTACTATTTAAAATATAAACAAATATGTATTATTATAGATTCTATATTTATAAATGTTTAAATTATTAAAAATTTGATTTGCATAATTTAACAGTTTGATTACTCAAATTTGTAGTTTTTGAAAGAGTTATTAAATGACGCATGTGACAACCACCCTAAAAATTTAATGGAGCCGCCACCTATGTTTATTAAGAAAAAAAACAATAGGAAAAACCTTTTTCGAAATAATAAAACAGAATGGTCTTCGAACCAGATTTGGGTACGGGAGTTGATTACGCACAGAGAAGGATTAGCACCCCTACACGCCCATTAAAAAATGGTACCCTTTAATTGCTTAAGAATTTGTTTGCCTAAAATTGTTTCCCTTTTTGCTTTTATTATTATTTTATTCTCTTTTTTTTTAAATAAAACAGAAAGGAAAAAAGAAACTTTAGAAAAGAAAATAAATATGATTTTCTTGAGAAATTTATGTCAACTTATTGAAAAAAGGAAAAACGTATAAATTAAATAAAAAAATTCAGAAACATCTAGTTTTATTTTTATGCCCCTCGTAACGGAAGATTTGCAAATTGGTCCCTATCTAGAGTTTGACCCATTTGAAAGGCCAAACCTTAACCCTAATTCTATTTGATCATCGTGTGAATCAAAGGACAGGTGCGGTACACTTGTATTTGTAGAATCAAGAACAAAGCATTATATCAGAAGGCAACAAGAAAGATGAAACTGCGTATGACTCTCAGTTCGTATAAATTGCAGTCCAACAATTACATGCTTCTAAGAAGAGAGGCCATATAATATCAAAAAATAAAAATAAAAGGAATTAAGATAACCAAGGAAAGAAGAAGAGAACCTGGAGTAGGGCTCTCCAGTAACCAGTATCAACCAAACCAAAATAATAATTACAACGAAAGATCAAAAGGTGTTTGATCGAAAGAAAAAAAAGAAATTTGGTGGTGTTCTCCCTCACTGTCTCATCTCCTCTCGTTTCAGTGTTCTTCTGCCTTTTTTTTTTTCCCTTCTAGGTTTGCCCTTGTGCTCTCGGTTTTCCTCCCTAGGTTGGCTCTCGGGTCCTCCTTAGGGTTCCTCTCCTGGGTTCCTTCCTTTTGTTCTAGGGTTCGGCCTTTTCTTTTATAGCCTCCACACCTGCAAACACAATTAAATCAAATCAATGAATGAATAAATTAAAAATGGAAAGAAGAAAAGAATGAAACGAGCACCCCTTTTTCGCGATCCTGTTGGAGATTCACACGGTTTCTCCTTTGAGATCTTGACTAATGATTCGGTTTTGGAATATTTGGGGAGATTTGGGCGAGATTGAGAGAGAAATGGAGAGATGGCCGCGGCTAGTAGAAGAAGTGGTAGAGAGAAAGAGGGGGGATGGAGGCGAGAATAGTGGAGAAAGAGGAGGAGGATGAGGGTTAAGGAAGAAAGAGAGAGAGGGGGAAAAGAAGGAGGCTGAGCGGCGCTGGTTTGGGGGCGTGAGTGATGGATTACTCTTCTAGGTTTTATTTTTAGGGTCAGGTGAGGTTTGAGCCGGATTGGTGAATGGTGTGTGATGGGCTTGGGGGTACATGCAAAAAGGCGTGGGGTGCGAGAAGTATCTGAGAGGTGGAGCGCCTGGGAGGCATAATTAATAAAACAAAGGGGTGTAGCAAGTAAAATGAGAGTGGGGTGCATGGTGTGCTGGATTGGGCCACCTTTTGGGGCCATTGCTCTTGGCACCATCCCACATTTTTTATTTGTAACCCATTTCTCTTTTATTATTTTTCCTTTTTTCTTTTCTTTCTTTTTCTTTCTTCTTTTTTTATTTTCTTTGTTCCACTTTACTCACTATTTCCATCTCCTTGTAAGACCAAAAATATTATTCTTATTTAAGCAAAATAAATAAATAAATAAAGCCCGGACAAAATTGGGGTATGACAACGCAAGTATTAGGAATTACACATGGTGACACTAAATGATTTCTTGCTCTCTATACACACATGAAGAAGCTCTTGATCTGAGCAAGTATCTTGGTGCTCCTAAAGTGATGCCCTAAAATATTGAATAGTTTTGAATTGGATAAAATGTAATAAATTTAATCTATTTAATGGTAACTTTTAATCTAGTGAGAAAATTTGTTATATTTTTGTTCTAAGTATTTTAACCTTGACACTTGATGCCTATTAGAGAATAGATTAGTAAGTTAATGATAGTTGTCAAGTTTGTTATTAGTTAGTTATGACAGCTGTTAAGTTTGTCACAGCTGTCAAAGCCTTGACTCTTGAGTTGTATTAATTAGCACATTATGCGTCAATCATTGTAACCTTTCTATTATTCTGATCAATGAAAGCAGAGCATGTTTAACTCATTTCTCTTACATGGTATCATCGAGCCTGCGGGCCTTTGCTTCCGCTTCTCGATTTTCTCTCGATTTCTTCTTCTGCATGTTGAAATCATTTCTGTTTCTTCCTAATTTCTGTTTCTGCTTCGCGATTTCTTCTTTACGAAGTGAAATAGTTTCTGTTTTCATCTCAATTCTTGTTTTAGGTTTCGCGATTTTAGGTTTCACGATTTCTTCTTCCACGAAGTGAAATCGTTTCTGATTTCTTCTGGAATTCTTGTTTCTATTCAAGATCTGAAGCTATAATCATGGCTGAAGCTTCACCAAATCAAGGAAATGGCGTTCATTCCTCTGTGTCTGAAACTTTGAATGTTACACCAGGAATCACAATGAAGTCGCTGAAGTATGGTCTCACACATTCAATTTCTTTAAAGCTTGATGAGAAATTTTTTTTGCTATGGAGCCAACAGGTCAATGGCGTAATTACGGCGCACAATCTTCACCGCTTTATCTTGAATCCTAAAATACCACTTCGGTATGCTACGGAAGAAGATCGTATTACTGATAAAGTCTCAGAGAAGTATCAGAAGTGGTTGACTCAGGATCAAACATTCTTTACCTGGCTTCTTGCTTCACTCTCGGATGGTATTCTTCCTCGAGTCCTTGGTTGCAAACACACATATCAGGTTTGGGACAAGATTCATAAACACTTCCATTCTATGTTAAAAGCAAAGGTTAGACAGCTAAGATCTGAGTTGAAAAATACTAAAAAGGCATCACGATCCATTTCTGAATATCTGCTCATAATTAAAGCTATTGTTGATTCGTTAGTTGTTGTTGGTGATACAATAACTGAGCAAGATCATATTGATGCGATATTGGAAGGACTTCCTGAAGAATATAATTCATTCGTTATGATGATTTTTAGCCGGTTAGATACTCCATCGGTTGAGGATATAGAGTCACTGCTTATGGTTCAAGAGGCACAATTTGAGAAGTTTCGCCAAGAACTTGCATCTCCAAGTGTCTCTGCCAACATTGCTCATTCTGGTAATGGTAATTCTGAGAACAATGGTAATTCTGGTGTCCTCAATTCTAACTCTGGCATTGCTAGTGGTTATGGCAATAATTCTGGAAATTTTCGTGGTGGATTTCTTGGTTGCGGTCGCGGACGTGGCCGTGGCAGAGGAGGAGGACAGAGACATACTTGTCAAATATGTGGAAAACCAGGTCATGAAGCTCTCAGATGTTGGTCTCATTATGATCGTTCCTATGCACCTTCTGTGAACCAAATGGCTCCTTCTGTGAATCACATGGCAGCACCTATGAATCAAATGATGGCACCTATGAATCATATGTTTCCTATGTAGCAGCATGTTATGAGACCTGCAACACACATGGCTTTGTCTCCATTCTCACCTTACACTCCTGAGTTGCGTGCTCCATCTACTTCTGATTCACAAGGCTGGTTTCCCGACTCTGGAGCATCTTACCACCTCACTGCAAATGCTCATAATCTTACTCAAAGCTATCCTTTTCATGGCCAAGACCAAGTGATGATGGGAAATGGACAAGGTTTGCACATTCAATCTATAGGTTTTTCTAAAGTTGCTTCTAGTAATAATCAGCCTTTGTCCCTTAATCATTTGCTTCATGTCCCTCATATTACTAAAAATCTTGTCTCAGTCAGTAAGTTTGCTCAAGATAACAAAGTTTATTTTGAATTCCATCCTTATCATTGTTTTGTTAAATGTCAAGCATCTAACAAGGTGCTCCTTGAGGGTGTGCTTGGACAAGATGGGCTATATCAGTTCAAGCAATTTCACATTCTTCCTCAAACTTCCAGAGTTTCATGTTCTGCTGTAATAGCTAATCCTTTTTCTGCTTTGAATAATACTGTTGTTGCAAATACTTGTTCTGTTGGCAACAATTTTAATACTGTTTCTAGTTCTCTTAGCAGTAATATATTTTCTCAATGGCATGCCAGGTTAGGTCATGCAAATTCACATGCTGTAAAAACTGTCCTCAACCTATGTAAAATTCCATTTCTAAATAAACATGCTTTAGATAGTTGTAGTGCTTGTTGCATTAGTAAAGCACATAAACTGCATGCTCCCTCTTCTCAAACTGTTTACACTAAACCTTTTGAAGTTGTACACAGTGATCTTTGGGGTCCTGCCCCTTTTTCTTCCTCATGTGGTTACAACTACTATGTTACATTTGTTAATACCTTTACAAAGTTTAATTGGATATACTTTCTTAAGCAAAAGTCTGATACCTTGGCTGCCTTTAAGCAATTTTTGGCTTTAATTCAAAATTAATTTCAGTCCTCAATCAAAGCCTTTCAATCAGATTGCGGAGGGGAATTTAGACCCTTCACCCATTACCTTACTAATTTGGGAATTTAGCATCGTTTAACATGTCCCTATACTTCTCATCAAAATGGGACAGTTGAACGCAAGCACAAGCAAATTGTTGAAATGGGCTTGACTATACTGTCTCATGCATCTATTCCAATCAAATACTGGGATCATAGCTTTACTCAAGCTGTGTTTTTAATCAATATGTTACCTACTGCTGCATTGCCTCAGTTTTCTTCTCCCTTTCATGCCTTGCACCAAACTGTCCCTGATTACAGCATGCTTAAAACCTTTGGTTGTAGTTGTTTTCCTTTACTAAGACCTTACAACAAAAACAAGTTACAGTTTCGATCTGTTGAATGTGTGTATCTTGGTCTTTCTCCCCAACATAAAGGTCGTAAATGTCTAGCTCCTTGTGGAAAAATTTATATCTCTAAAGATGTTAATTTTAATGAAGCAAGATATCCTTTTCCATATCTGTTTCCTACTATTTCTCCTGTCACAGATTCATATTCAGGTCTGCCTACTTCAATTCCTCTTGTTTCTGTCACACAATCAGCTCCTCTTGTTGCTAATATTCCTAATTCAATTCAGTCCAGTCCCAGTTTATCTTACTCTTCTCAATCTAATTCTGAGTTCTCTGTTAGCTCTCCTACTGTTCCGCCTAGTGTTTATCCTGCCAATGGTCATGATGCAGGTTCTGCTCCTACTGTAATTAGCAATCATAACCTACATCCTATGATCACTCGAGCCAAAACTTGGAACCTCAAGCCTAAAGCCTTCTTGTCATGTGCTGAACCCAAAACTGTGAAACAAGCCTTGTTTGATCCTAAGTGGCTTGATGCAATGAAAGCTGAATATCAAGCTTTACAGTCCAATAACACATGGTCTTTGGTTCCTTTGCCGCCTCATAGAAAGGCCATTGGTTGCCGGTGGGTGTTCAGAGTTAAGGAAAACCCGGATGGTTCAGTGAATAAGTTGAAGGCTAGGTTGGTAGCCAAAGGTTTTCACCAAACTCAAGGCTTTGATTTTTCAGAAACCTTTTCTCTAGTAATCAAACCTGTCACAATTAGAGTTATTTTAACTCTTGCCATCACTAATAAATGGAATTTTCAGCAAATTGATGTGAATAATGCATTTTTGAATGGCTTTTTGCAAGAAGAAGTCTACATGGTGCAACCTCCCGGTTTTGAAGCACAAGACAAGTCTCTTGTATATAAACTTCATCAATCCCTTTATGGCTTAAAGCAGGCTCCTAGGGCCTGGTATGACAGGCTTACTGCTGCATTATTACAGTTTGGCTTTGCAAAGAGTAGGTGTGATCCATCACTTCTTGTCTACACTTAAAAAGGAGTATGCATCTATGTTTTGATTTATGTAGATGATATCCTCATTACAGGATCAGCACCTTCTGTTATTCAAGATCTAATTCATAAATTGCATAATCAGTTTGCATTGAAACAGCTTGGCAAAGTTGATTACTTTCTGGGTGTTGAAGTAAGACATTTACCCAATGGTTCTTTGCTGCTTAATCAGTCCAAGTACATCAAAGATCTTCTTTGCAAGGCCAAAATGGAAGATTCAAAAGGGATTTCCTCTCCTATGTTGGCGATTGCGTGTTAAGTAAGTATGGGATGATGTTCTCGCTCGATGCACCTTATGTACAGGTCTATTGTTGGTGGTCTGCAGTATGCTACTTTAACTAGACCGGATATTGCTTTATGTGTTAATAAAGTGTCGCAGTTTATAGCTAGGCCGTTGGAGTCGCATTGGAGAGCTGTTAAGCGCATTCTTAGATATCTTAAAGGGTCTCTTGATCACAGTTTGCTGCTGCAAGCTTCTCATCCTGGATTACCATTTTCGCTGCGTGCATACAGTGACGCCGATTGGGCCACAGATCAGGATGACAGGAGATCTGTTTCTGGTTCATGTACTCGGTCCCAATCTGATTTCATGGAGTTCTAAGAAGCAACAACTTGTTGCTCGGTCCAGCACTGAGGCGAAATATAGGAGTATGGCAAACACCACTGCTGAGCTTCTATGCATTCAGTCACTGCTCAAAGAGTTGCAGATTCCTTTTCGGGTTCCTACACTGTTATATGATAATCTAAATGCTGTAAATCTCACTCACAATCCTATTTTACATGCAAGAACCAAGCACATAGAATTGGACATTCATTTTGTTAGAGAAAAAGTGATTGCTAAGCACCTGCAAGTTCTGCATGTTCTTGGTGTTGATCAAATAGCTGATTCCTTTATAAAACCTTTGTCTCCTTCCCTTTTTCAAGCATTAAGATACAAGCTCAAGGTGTTTCCCATTAGTCAACCTCCTTGAGCTTGTGGGGGGCATATTAGAGAATAGATTAGTAAGTTAATGATAGTTGTCAAGTTTGTTATTAGTTAGTTATGACAGCTGTTAAGTTTGTTACAGCTGTCAAAGCCTTGACTCTTGAGTTGTATTAAATAGCACATTGTGCATCAATCATTGTAACCTTTCTATTATTCTGATCAATGAAAGCAGAGCATGTTTAACTCATTTCTCTTGCAATGCCAACTTTTGTTGCTCATATGTGTGTATTTATCTTCATTCAATTGCTAAAACATAGAACATTACAATTAAATTGATCAAACAGTAAAGAAGCATTCCCCATCCACGTTAAAAGCAAAGGGGCATCATATATGTATCCTACGATCCAACCTATCAATTTCTTCCTCACGCGGTCAAAGACAAGGAAAAAATGAGATGCCACAATCTTAATGCTTATCCACTTCATTTTTTTGACTTCTTTGGACACAATTCGATAAAGTTGGCTTCTTTGGTAATGAGAAATTCAGAAAAAGTTCAGAACGCAAGAAATATTTACATTTCCTTAACAAAATTATTTACTTTTATAAACTTGATGAAAACATGAACAATTATCAATGTCTACAGTTTTAAACTCCCATACACTGCAAGTAGTGGAAGGTTATATTTGTCAGCAAAGTTGAAAGCTGAAAGGTCTAAGGAACGTATTCAAATTTCAGACTCTGTCCCAATTTTTTTCATTTATATATATGAATGGAAAAAAAAAATATCAAGGCTGGCATGATCACAAATACAGGACAAAAAACGTAACATAATGAAATCAAAGTAGCTGATAGTAAAAAATAATTGCAGTTCAAATGCTAAAACCTAGACAAATTATACTCCAAAAGCAATTAATCAACAAAAAAGGAGATACAAATTTAGCCACTACAAGAAGTTCAAGGTGTTAACAGCAGCACAATTACAAATGTAGCCACAAGAGTCATAAAGACTGAACCAAGCACCATGGAGGGTGAAGCCCATGAGCTATGTGAAGGAGAAGGAGCCAATTCTGAGAAACCTTCTGGTGGAATAGACATTGAAGATGGAGAGTCAGAAATTTGATGTGGGGACATCACCTCTACAATTAACTTCTGGCCATTCTGACAGTGATCATCAGTAGGGGTGGCAAAGTGATCCATTTATCCATCATCCATCCAATCTATCCATAAAGAAATCCATTCAATCCATCCATTACAAACAAAAAAACTAAATGGATTGGATCCAATCCATCCATTTAATTTAATGGATGGTTAGTTATCCATCCACTATTTTTCTAAATCCATTGGATTACACTAGGGGTGGCAAATGGATAGAATGAATAATTTTTTGAATTGTTCATAAAAAATATTTTTAATCATAAAAAATATTTTCAATACAAAAATTATTTTTAATTATAAAAAAAATATTTTAATCAAAAATAATTTTAATCATAAAAAATATGTTTCTCTCTCCATTCTCTCTCCAATCTTTCCCCTATCTCATCTCTCTCTCCCACCTCTCTCTCTCTCATCTCTCTCCCCTCTCTCCCTCTCTCTTATCTCTCCCCTCTCCCCTCTCTCTCTCTCCTTTTCTCTCATCTCTCCCCTATCTCCCTCTCTCATCTCTCATCTCTCTCTCCCCCTACTCCTCTCTCTCATCTCCCCTCTCTTGTCCCTCTCCCCTGCTCTCTCGATCTCTCTCCCGATCTCCTCTCCTCTCTCTCATCTCTCTCCCTCTCTTCTCTCTCCATCTCTCTCCCTCCCCCATCTCTCTCATCCCTCTCCCTCTCCCTCTCCTCTTCCCTCTCTCTCTCCCCTCTCTCCTCTCTCTCTCATCTCTACCCCCTCCCCTCTATCTCTCATCTCTCCCTCCTCTCCTTCCCCCTCTCTCCCCTCACTCATCTCTCATTTCTCTCTCTCCTCCCCTCTATCTCCCATCTCTCTCTGTCTCTCTCCCCCTTTCTCTCATCTCTCTCCTTATCTCCCCTTTCTCATCTCTCATTTCTCTCTCTCTCCTCCCCTCTATCTCTCATCTCTCTCTCCTCCCTCTCATCTTCCTCTCCCTCTCTCTCATCTCACTCCCTCCCCTCTATCTCTCATCTTCTTCTCTCTCTCCCCTCTCTCCCTCTCTCTCATCTCTCCCCTCTCCCCTCTCTTTGTCTCTTTCTCCTTCTTCCTCATCTCTCTCCTATATTCTCCTCTCTCTCATCTCACTCCCTCCTCTATCTATCATCTCTTCTCCTTCTCCTTCTCTCCCTCCCTCGATCTCTCTTTCTTCTTTCCTTCCTCTCTCTCTCTCTCCCTTCCTCCGTCTCACCCAGCCTCCGCTGTACATTTATTCATTTATTCGCTTAGCGTAAAATTTAAAGACGAATTAAAAACATATTAATCATACAAAAAGATGTACCATTCAAGTAGCTTAATATATTTTTTTGTGTGAATATATAGCTTAATATTGAATAGCTTGAATATTATGCGAATATTCGCTTAGCTTAAATTCTAAAACGAATTTCTTAATATTCAGATTCAAAAAGTAGGCAATTCTAACTAGTTTTTTTATAAATAAACTGATTCAATTTAATATAGCTATTTATTTTTTGGCCACTTTTTTTATTAGTCCACTTTGATAAGGGTACTAAACTCCCGCTTTTTTTTCCCAATTGGGAATAAAATTGATTATTATTATTATTATTATTATTATTATTATTATTATTATTATTATTATGCTAAGATATAGTTAGCAAAGAACACATTATTCTTCCGTAAAAGCAACACATTATTCAATTACAAATTTTGAAAATTCCAGCTTGTAATTAATTTTCTTTGATGGGGCTATAGCGACAATCGCTATTATGAGAGCAACAAGGGTAATGGAAAACGTGATTGAATCCACGGAATGTGACCGGGACCAGCTTTAATTGGTTTAATGGGCTTTGAAACCATTTATAAAACGATTGACACAACTAAACTGCTTTTGGGAAAAACATATGATTTTGTTCTAGAAGTGTGATTCTCTGTGAAAGAGGGAGAGAGAGGGAGAGAGGAGAGAGAGAGAGGGAGATAGAGGAGAGAGGGAGAGAGAGAGGGGAGAGATAGAAACAAGAGAGGGAGAGAGGGGGAGAGAGAGAGAGACAAAGGGAAGTAAAGGGAGGAGGAGAGAGGGAGAGAGATAGGGGGAGAGAGAGGAGAGAGGGGAGTAATATGTTTTTTTATGATTAAAAATAATTTTTTTCTAATTAAAATATTTTTTATGATTAAAAAAAATTGTAATTAAAAATATATTTTATGATTAAAAATAATTTTTTGTGATTAAAAATAACTTTTATGGATGGATTGGACATCTATCCATAAAAAAATTGTTACTGGATGGATTGAATGGTTTTTTTTTTTAAATGGATGATGGATGGATTGGATTTTCTTGATGAAATTTTAGTGGATGGTAAATGGATAAATGGATTTTTCCAATCCATCCAACGACAAACCTGTATAAGAGAGAAAGGAGAGGGGGAGGGAGGAGAGAGAGGAGAGAGGGGAGGGAGATAGGGGGAGAGAGATATATGTGTGTGTGTATATATATATATTTTTAATAGTTAAAAATATTTTTTTGTAATTAAAATAATTTTTATGATTAAAAAAAAATTTTTAGTAAATAAAAAAATTTTTGTAATTAAAATATTTTTTATGATTAAAATATATTTTATGATTAAAAATAATTTTTGTGATTAAAATAATTTTATGGATGGATTGATATCCATCCACAAAAAATTGTTAATTGACTGGATTAGATTGGCTTTTTTCACACGATGATTGACGTGATTTTTTGACGAAATTTTAATTTATTGTGAAATTGATAACGTGATTTTTCCCATCCATCCATTAGAATCCATGGATGGATTTATCTAATCCATCCATTTTGCCACCCCTAATCATCAGTTCCACTAATGAAGTAGAAGGCCCCGGATCTGTCAAGATTGAAAGTGTTGTTCCCATTTTTAAATGAAGAGATGGGTTCCCTTGGATCACAGTGAAAATAATCATGTTTCTCCACAGCTAGAACTGAGTCATTTTGGTACTCAAAAACTGCATGTAGAAACAAGAACATTACTCAATACATTTTTTTTTTGTTGCACAACTGAGTTTTCAAAACAAATAACAATGTAAAATTCATATTAATTAAGTATATTGAAATACAATGGAGTTCACTTTGCCTCATTTTTTTTCTCAAGAAAATAAATAAATAAAATCATAAAATGTAACACAATATATATAGGTGGCTTGAGAAAAAGTATTTAAACAAATGAGTGATGCAACTTCACTTAAAGCAAACAACAACATTGTTGATCCATGCCGTCCCATGAATACTTCACTTTGAACAGATCACTAACCAGTAGAAATCATCCAATTCGTTTTCAAGTGTTAAATGTTATCTAATGTGAATTGGGCTTATAGAACTGATTGAACAAACTTAGGTGCAACTATTAATACCTCGTTTTTCCTTACAAACCCTCCACCTTTCCGAAAGTTTACTTTCGGATGGCGTAAAATTGTCCGGAAATTAACATTTGGAAGGCAAAATGAGTACAAAAAATAAACGTGCGAAAACTAACTTCTAGAAGGGGGTGTGTGTTAGAAAAAACAGGGTGTTAATAGTTGCCCCCAACAAACTTACCAAGAGAGTCACCAACTAGAAACCTGTTCCTTGCAGCCCATTCATTATAAAATGCAGTATTGTTAGGACCAGGTACATGCCAACCCAAGCGATCACCAACTTTGAATTCCCTACCAGCTTCAAACTGAAATATCCGTGGCAGCCAACAAAACAATCGTACAAGTGCAGAGGAGGCTCAAAAGGGATGATGCCATGTCTGAGTTCTCTTCTATATTCCACCCAAAAAGGCCGCAAAGAATAAGGGTATGTTTGATTACACTTTTTAAAGACAGTTTTCTATTTTTAAAAATTTAAGAAAAACAAAATTTGTTTTTTATTAAGTTTTATAAAACAAAAAACTGTTTTTAAAAATCAAATCAATCAGACCCTAAATAGTTGTAACTTGCAACTGAATGCAAATTGTGGAGGAAAGTATATATAAAAGTCACGCATGAGCACATAGGCTATATATCAAGAAGAGGTGTTTAGTTACATGGGGCGGTTATTGGGTGGTTTTTGGATTGTTAGCAATAACGTGTGCAATGGTGAGGGGGTTCATGGTCAAGTTAGTATTGGTAACATTGGAATGAGGCCGAGAGAATAGCTAACGTGCAGACTCTATATATTAATATAGATATAGATTTCTTCGCTTGCATTTTCTCTTCTTTCTTTTTTCTTCATTTGAACTACAAAATGTGCAGCAAGAGTTATGTTAATTCAAATTTTGAACTGAAATCTAACAATCATCAGTTTACGAAAAAAAAAAAAGAAATCCAACAATCATCAGTGAAAGATGAACTTTATAAAATCATCAGTATGCAATCGATTGTATTGTCCACACAATCAACGAGTTTAACACAAGTTAATAATTTCGTCAAAAAAAAAGTTAATCATTAGTGGCAGCAATTTGACTGGATTACGTAGGAACAAGTCTCACTAATATTTATTAATTACTAATTTATATTTCACATGTACTTGATATGAATTTAACAGTAACAAAAATAAATTATGTGATTTTTAAGTTTTTAAATAGTACTCATCCCAAGTAACATTAACATGTATCATAGATCTGGTTATAAAAAAAAAACATGTATCATAAATCTTGTTTTCTTTTAAAAAAAATTAGCCCTAAAACCCCAAGGAATTGGCCTAGTGGAGCATGACAGGACTTGTATCCAACATGATGTGGGTTCAAGTCCCCACTAGTCCCCTTGGGGCGAAATAAATGTAATTACCTTCATAAGTGCTCAAAGAGCCCGGAGATTTTTCCTGCCTTGGGCTGGGGCGTCATCCCCTCACCCTAAATTTTCTTTCATCAAAAAAAAAAATAGCCCTAAATTCCGTTTTTATGTAACTGTTTTAAAACGTTTTAATTCAAAAAATTTTGGTCTACAAAACGTTGTAATTCAAAATAATAATTTGCATTTTTAATTTGGGCTTTTTGATCAGGCTTCGAGCCTAGCTAAGCAGATGTGATTTTCAAACCAAAGCCCAAATTTTTTTTGTTTATAAAAAGGCCCAACTCAGGTAGATAAACTAAGGGATTATTTTCTTTTTTTTATAATGAATGTAATTTGAAAACACTAATTACCTTGAGTGAAAAAAAAAACACTAATTACCTTGGCAACCAAACTTCATATATAAAATTCGTAATCTTCATTCTCATTTCTGGTAGTATAAACCATTTGTTCAAATATACAAAATCCATATCTTTTTCATTTTCGGTTTTTTTTTGGACAATTTCTTTTCGGCTTTAAAATATCATTATTGCGAAGAACAGAAAACCAACAAATAGAACACGGATTTTGTTCACCACACCCACCATCTCTCTCATTACACCCATATTTTTTTTAAAATATCCAAAATAGCATTATCTTTTATCTCCCAACTTATACTATTTTATCTCTCACTTTCCTCCTTTCATTTCACGCGTTGATAGATTGTTTAATAGTCATATATTTATGGTTTTTAGATATATTTATGGTTTGTTGTTTTTTTTTTGTGAATACGGTTTGTTGTTTAATATCACATATTTACGGGATTTTACATATATATTTACGGTTTAACATATATTTATGATTTGATATATTTACGGTTTTTAATAAAATTTTTAATAAATTGTTTAATAGTTACATTTACTTACAGTTTGTTTAATACATTGTTTAATATTTATGATTTGAGCAGGGCTGTCCCTAACATTTCAGGTGCTCTATGCGAATTGAGAATTTGGTGCCCTATTTTTTTTTATTATAAGTCAAGTATGTATGTATGTATGTATGTATGTATGTATGTATGTATGTACATATATATAAATTATCAAAAGTAGGTAGCCTTAATTGTTTTAATACAACCTCAAAGAAATTAAATATAGCAGAAGAAAAGTTAAAGATTATTGCGATATTGAAAAGTTCAAATTAAACCAACAAATTATAATAAAATTATAGTAAAAATAGTTATATGTGTATCTATCAACCCTAACATGTAGCAAAATCCCTAAGTAAAATAAAAATATTTTGGTGCCCCCTAAAATATGAGGCCTTGTGCGGTCACACCCTCAGGGCCACCACTGGGTTTGAGTCACATATTTATGGGTTTTTAGTCACGTATTTAAGGTTTGTTATTAAAAATTTTCTAAACCCATAAATATGACATATTTACGGTTATATATTGAAAAATATCGTAAATATGTGATATTTGCGGTTATATTTTTTCTAATATATAACCAGTAAATATTACATAAACCGTAGATATGACAAGTTGGATAATTTTCAAAAAATAATGGGTGTAGTGAAAGAACACGTCTATCTGTATATTACTCCCTCCGTTACTTTTTATAAGTCCATTTAGACAAAAAACACATATTAAGAAAAGTAAGTAGCATAATTATAGTTGTTTATAATGTGTATGTTTTTTCAAATTTATCATTCATTTATCATAAATCATACTTTTAACTAATCAATGCTTGTCTTGGATTTTGTATTAGTTAAGAATACTTTTGGAAAGAAATAATTAATATATCTTGTAATTTAAAAATGAGTTTATAATTAGTTATAATTTTTTTCTTCTAAAAGAGGCTTATAAAAAGTAACAGAGAGAGTATATGAGAATGAGACATATTCACAAGGCCTAGCCATTCCAGATGTTGTGAATTGGTACACTTCAGTTTGGGCCTATTCTCTCAGTTCTGTGGGCTGTGCTCTTTGGGCCTTCTTGGTCTATATCTCTGTTGGCTATCCTTTTGTATCGCTACTGGGTAGTAGTTATGGTTGTTATAACCGTGTAACCAACTTAGATACTTGGCTTTGTGATGTTATGGCTTAGTTTGCTGTGCTAGTATGTACTTAGTGTAATGTTTTGATAGCCTTTGCCCGATTTTAATGAAATATTGCACTTTGACCAAAAAAAAAATTGACTTCATTATAAAGCCTCTTAAGATTTTTTTTTTGGGGAACCTGAATTTGGATCCCCTCCCGTCACTTTTTTGATCCAATTTTAGATTTTAAGAAAATAATAACTGCACATTTTTTTTTGAGCCAACCGATTTAGATCGGACGGTAGAGATCGTGCTGACTGCGTAAATACGTCAAAAAAGTGACAGAAGATCCGAATTCGGGAATCAGTATCTTGTAACACACAGTGAAAGGATCATCAGAGGGTAAAGATAGGGAGAAAGCGAGGGGCATTAGGTACCGTGAGTGAGAGTGAAAACACGGAGTGTTCATCTAGGGAACTTGGAAGCCATAGGGTAGGAGTTCTGTGATGATCTCGGGAGAGGTGCAACACTCAACATTATAGTGATCTTTCTCAGCAGGTTTCTCTCCCGGAGACGTAGGCATTTTATGCCGAACTCCGTCATCAATCTTGATGTTCTCTCTTCCTCACTCTTTCCTAATTGTTTTGAACTTAGCTTAATTTCATTCTTGCATATCATCTTGCGATTGGTTCATGTTCTGGTTCTGTTGTTTCTATTTTTCAAGTTGATTTCTAATCCATTTTCGATCTTGGGTCACAACACTAGAAACAAGCCCAAATTTAAGAAACCGACACAACTGGAATCGTGAAGTCGGGGTTTTTTTTGGGGGGGGGGGGGCGGCAGAACTACTATGCATTATTATTTCAAATAAAGGAAAGAAAATTACAGAACTAGCTTCATGATTTGGAAATACAGAACTAAATAGCAGACCAAAAAACACAAAATGATTATTTTCATTTAGATTTAAAATTAAAAGGTTTATCAATTTGTAGCATTATTAATCAAAGTAGTTTCCTTAAGTTGAGGTTAGAAAAAGCACACTTCGCAATATTGTGGATGTGGTCATCAGATTAAGATTGACGATCATTAGTTCAATTTGTTCGTTTCTGGTTTGTAGCCTTTAGCTTGCAATGGTATCACCAATCCGAAAATATCTACCCTTTTAATTGGAAAATGGATTTACTTACGACAACATCGATCCAAAACGTGTTACACAACAGAAAAAAGATGCTAAATGAAAAATTAGAAAGTGGCTGCTTCCCCCACCACGTTTTTTCTAACAACACTCCAGCCCTTTAATTCCCAAAAAATACCCTACCCCCTCTCTCCCTTTCCCTACCCTCGCCCTCACCCCTTCCCCCGTTCCTGTCCCCAGTCCCCCTCCCCTCCCCAACTCTCGCCCACCCAGGTTCCCCATCTTCCCGCCT
The DNA here is from genome assembly GCA_037113605.1 of Calophaca sinica. Taxonomy (NCBI): domain Eukaryota; kingdom Viridiplantae; phylum Streptophyta; class Magnoliopsida; order Fabales; family Fabaceae; genus Calophaca; species Calophaca sinica. The sequence continues at coordinate 134,743,278 of CM073731.1, read as the reverse complement.
TAAATCTTTCTTTTATAATTTATAAATGTTTTTTGTAAGCAATTTTTTGCTATTCGAGAACTAGTTTTAGGAAAGAAAAAAAAAAGTCTTCCAAAAATAGAAAAGAGTTTCCGGTAATAAGAAACTCTTTTATTCCACAAAATATCCCCAAAATAGAAAGAAACTCTAATTTTTAAGTGAGCATGTAGTGTCTCATCTCTAATGAGTCATGTCCGTGTGATAACAAGGTCTATAAAAAAATAAATAAATTTCATGTCATCGAGTTGGGCTCGCGGGTTCATGGATTTGAAATTATAAGTCTATTACCCGAACCAAACCACTCCAGGTTTAAACGGGTTGGTTCGAGTTCGACCCAATCTACGAAGAAAATAATCGAACCAAATGCTTTGGGTTGAGTTGGATCATCAGGCTGATCGGATTGACCTGAAACTTTGTACACCCCTAAGCATTTCAGTATTTTTGTGTTGAGGGTTGTCTTGAAATCCTAATAGGTCTCACCCATTTTGTTATAAGTAGTCTCTGGGTTCTTTGGAGAGTCATTAGGGGCCGAGTGTTTAATGTAGTAGATTGTTAGGCTAGGAGCAACTCATATGTTTAAGGTATTTAGGAGTAGTTTAAGGTATTTAGGAGTTTGCATTAATCATATAATGTGCACAACAATGGTTGTTTGCGTGCAATTGGTGCAACATTTTTGTGGCCTTTACCCCCAGTATGAACAAAATGTAATTAAACCTGACTTTACATTTAAAATCTTGAGCAAGTGAAACATATACTTAAATTAAAAGTCAAGTCTAAGATTGCTCAGAGCAATCTTATTGCCATACAATACATTCACAGATCACAAGCCTTCACACCGGCATTCATAACTTATCAGAAAGAACATCTTGCGACTAAGACGTAAATAGAGTTGAAAAATGAAAGCAAGAGTACATAAGGTAGTGATCAAAGGATAGGGATCGTTGTATGGAAGATGTCGTTTAAGATTATATGTTACGTTTTATGAAGCAATTCAGTGTTGGGAGAGCCATACTACATCATGGACAGCTGATGTGGCCAGCAAAAAACAGCCGATGAAAGTGAAGGCTATTGAGATGGCAACATGGTCACAAAACTTGTGCAAAGGCTTGCAAAAATTTGGCAGTGGTGTATGTCTAATTCCTGTGCGATTCAGATTGGTCACCCCAGATGCAGCAGATCCAGCACTCATCAATGCATAAGCAAATGCCTGCAATGTGACCACAAAGTAGCATTGGTCACAAAGTGAAGCACACTTGATGATTAATTCTCAAGTTTGATAGTAAAGCCAAAATGATAACAAGTTATAAATACCATAGAGAGAAAGGTAAGTAACATAAAAAATGCGAATCCAGATTCACTGCAGTCAAAATTTGACGTAGTCAACAATCTCGATCATCTCATTGAGATCGGGCGGTTCACGTTTCACTTTTTTGAAGTTTGTACCTGTTTTGCGAAGTTAAAATGTGAATCATTTGATCTCAATCAGACGGTCGAGATCGTGCGACTGTGTCAAATTGTGAAGGCAGTGAATCCAAATTAAAAAAACGCAGGATCCAAATTCCTGTGCGGCGAGGAAATCACGCATTTGACGCGGTCATGCAATCTGAACCGTCGAATCAAGATCGGACAACCCTACTCCGACTTTTGTAAATCAAGTCCAAATTACAAAGTTGGAACGTGAGCCGTCCGATTAAGATTGGACACTACAGACTGCGTGATTGTGTGAATACCGAGAATCCAAATCCAAATCCAAAAAATGCAACCTATTGATGGTAATACTAATGGATTTTGCATGTTGGCTACAAAATTAATGGTAAATTCTGCTGGGTGATCCCACATGGTAATGTTATTTATAGCTTCAATGACAACTTAGGAACCAAAGGAGTATAAGTTCAGAAATTTGATCTCAATACTCTATTTTTCAGTCACCGTGTCAAATTTGATATTTATGAATTAATTTTGATTATTATAATAGGAACGTTATAAATAACTGTGTGTACCTGATCCCCAGCAAAAACAAGCCATGCATGATTTCTAGAAGGAATCACAGAAGACATCCTAAGAAATCTTGACATGCCAATGAGTAGTTGCAGCAAGGAATGAGCCGCAACAGCGGCAGAAACCCCAACAAGGTATCTGCCCAAGACAAAGATCAGGAAACTTATTTTTAATATAAAATTAAATTAATGAAAAAAGTTTAGATCATTCAGATTAATAGTTTCCATATCAAGTTGCATACTAGTAGTAAATATTAATTTTGTTTATATCATGAGCAAGATAAGTACCGGTCATAAACCAACTTCAACAAAGCTAAAGATCGGAAAAGAATATTACACCATCATTATACAATCCATGAAAGATCATTTATAAATAATACTCAGGATTTGGATCCTCTCCAGCAAACACTCTCTACTGCTTGTGCAGCAATCATATCTCTTTTTATCTATTTCCTAATTTTTTTTCCCTCTATAATCATTAACTACCCATTATCTCACTCTCTCCTCTTGCACTAGTTTTTAGTGCTGCAGAAAGTACAGTGCTTGAGAGGATCCAAACTCGAATTGACATTTTTATAAAAGTGAATGTCTAAAATTGATTTGAAAACAAAAACTAATAGCATGTTTGGATATATGTCCAAACCCTTTTAAAAAATCACCTTCAATCCACTCTAACGTGATTTTGTATATACCTTCAATCCACTCTAACGTGATTTTGTATAAAATTTTGATATACTTTTTGCTTCCAATTCTTGGTTAATTTGAGTAGAAATGATAAAAATAGCTTTTATGTTAGTTGAAAAATCTACCCTAAATTTTATATCAAAGTTGATTTCTGGAAAAAAAAATCTAAAAATAATTCAATCCACTATGCATTCAATTTTAATCAAATCATCAATTTTACAAAATAAAAGTTGAATTCAAAGCCAAACGTAGCCTATATAAAGAGTTGTTACCAAAACGAAACACGCCAAAAAAAGTAGTTCAAAAATTTACTAAAATCCAGAAAGACACGGATGCGAAGAGACAAAAGAAACATCATAAAAAAATGTGAAAGAGAAAGGAAAAGATGGGAAATAAAAAAGAGAAATTCCCTCACGGGCTTGTGACTGTTCATTCAAATCAAATGTCATGATGACTTGACAAACACCGCCAAGGCCCCACTTTATATGGTCAATTTTGTCCACAACACAGTTGTCAACTCCACACAGTCCGAAGCCATTGTTAACAAACAATATAGTAATAAAACTACTAATATAAAAAATAACAAAAGCAAACTGTCGTGAACTCGATTACAAATTTACAGCCCTTACCATGAAAAAAAATGCAGCAAAAGAAAAGAAATTGTGAGAAACAGTTTTAACTTTTAATTTAATTCGACCTTTTATCAATTAATTTTTAATTCCCTCTCGCATGGGAAACATTTTTTTTGGTTAGTTCAGAAACACAACATACATTGCTTTTTTCCCTCTTTTCTCTCTCCAAAATAAAAACAGAGTGAAAAATTATGCAATAAATAAAATCATAAACAAAATAGAAATAAAAAAGAAGAAGAGGAAGAAGGTGGTTACTCGTAAGACTCAGAGAAAGACCACTTGGAGTGAACAGGTAAGAGAAAGCCATAGATGGAGACAGAGCTGTCTTGTTTGGCTGTGACCATTAGTGACAGCGCAACCACAGAGCTGGCCATGCACAATGCCCTCAGAATAAGCTGCATCGCCTCCGTCCTCCGGCGCCGGCGGATCCCGGCGGCGGCTCCAACGAGTGGGCCACTCATTGTGCCACTGTTCTCGAAAGCTGCCACCTTTGACTCCTCTGCTGTTGTTCTCTGCTCACTCACCATCTCGAGGAGGAGCTACCTAGTTAGCTTCTGCTTTGTCTTTCTTTGTTTCTATGGTGCTTTTTTGTGCTGAGACTGTTGAAGGATACGGTGTGTGTTGGGGCAGGTGTTTATATGGAGGGTGAGAGAGAGAGTGAGTGAGTGAGAGTGAGAAAAAGGGTGGAATTTGTGTGTGTTGCAAATTGCAATGGGAGCTTCTTTGGGTATCGGTTTGTACACTTCGTATTCCCTAAATTGGCCATCGACTTTCATAATTTTTTATTTTAATTAAAAAATATGATTTTTTTTTTCTCTTATAAAATTAAGCTTGATAGAGATAGACCTTTGGTTTACGTAGAGGTTATGCAAAGACAAAAAAGAAACATTATTTCAAGAGATGGGTATAAATCATCCGATCATCCAATTATTATTATTTTTATTTTATAAAAAGACATACACTTTTAATTCTCTTAATATAGTGTTTAGGATTGGTTTATGTAACTTGGCACCGGATCATCACTTCAACTTAAATTTCTATTATAAAATATATATATATATATATATATATATATATATATATATATATATATATATATTGTTGATACATGCGCGATTTTAGTTCTTATAGTTTTCGAATTGTAAATTTTTTTGATACATAGTTAACTTTGTTGGGGATAATTGGATGGATTGCGCACCCGCACACGCGCGTGCGCGCAGAGAGAGAGAGAGAGCTTAGCAGAAAACTGTATTCTGTTTATTATCGATGCATTACTTGCTTTATACAACACACACTGAACTCACTCAATGTATTACATGGGCTTACATGGGCCTTAGCCCAGCACACTAACTGCTAACTAGCCCAATACACACTATCAGACTACTATTTACACCACACTTATTTAGTACAATTGAATTACACTAGCTACAACACCATCCGTTAATTCAATTCCTCTATTTCTTCAACTCCAAGCATCTTCTTCAGAAACTTGAATCTGTCAGGCTTCACGGATTTGGTGAATACATCAGCTACCTGCAACTCAGTTTTGCAGTAAGCCAATTCTAACTTTCCCTTAGTCACTTGATCCCTCAAAAAATGGAACTTAGTTACCATATGTTTACTTCTCCCATGAGATATGGGATTGTTTGCCAAACTAATAGAAGACTTGTTGTCCACCTTGAGAAGCACTGGTTTTCTGATTTCCACCTTCAATTCTTCAAGAAGAGATTCAAGCCACAAAGCTTGACAAGCAGCCTGTGATGCTGCAATATATTCGACCTCACATGATGAGAGAGCCACCACTCCTTGCTTTTTGGATCACCAGGACACAGGTGCATTCATAAACTTGAACCAATACCCAGATGTGGACCTTCTATCCACTTTGTCTCCACACCAATCTGCATCTGAGTATGCTTCCACCTCTGCTACATAATTTTCGCTGCACATAGGAAACAGAAGACCATGATTCTGAGTACCTTTAAGATACCTCATAATTCTTTAAGCTGCCACCATGTGTGACACCCTCAGGTCACTCATAAATCTGCTTATAACACCAACTCCATAGGTGATATCGGGTCAACTATTGCACAAAAATCTGAGACAACCAACAATTTGTTTGTAAAGAGTCCCATCTACTGCCTTCTCACTCTCACACTTGGCCAGTTTCTGGTTTGCTTCCACAGGCATGACAGCTTCATTGCAATTCTTCATGTTGAACCTTTTCAAGACTTCTCTTATGTATTTCTTCTGATGTAGCACAATCCCTCTGTTAGTGTAGCAGAATTCCAGCCCCAAGAAGTAATTGAGAGTTCCTAAATCACTCATTTCAAATTCTTGCTTTGTTCTCTCCTTGAATCTCTCAATTGCAGTTGAATTACTTCCGGTCACCAGCATATCATCCACATAGAGGCACACAATCACCAAATCTGATTTTTGCAGCTGCACATAAAAACCAAACTCCAATGTGCATTTAACAAATCCCAAATGATGCAGAAAATTGTCTATCCTTCGATTCCTTGCTCTAGGGGCTTGCTTCAACCCATAAAGTGCCTTCTCTAGTTTGTACACCTTATGATCTTCTCCTTTAACAATAAAACCAGGGGGCTGCAATACATAGACCTTTTCCTCCAAAGGTCCATTCAAGAATGCAGATTTCACATCAAGTTGATAGAGTGGCCAACTTTTAGCACTTGCTATTGAAAGAACAAGCCTAATAGTTTCCATTCTAGTCACAGGAGCAAACACTTCACTATAATCCAACCCTTTCCTTTGTAAGAATCCCCTAACAACTAACCTGGCCTTGTGCTTGGCCACTGTCCCATTTGGCTTCAGTTTGAGCTTGAAGATCCACTTTACACCATTTGGTTGCTTTGCTTCAGGCAAATTCACTAATCTCCAGGTCTTATTCCTTTCAATTGAGTGAATTTCCTCCTCCATGGCCCTCTTCCATGCTTCATTCTACTGCATCTTCCCATTCTACTGGTTCTGTTCCTGCAAGAAATGCCAAGTGCACAAGTTCTCCTGCATCGTCAATTTCATCATCTTCCAGCACCTCATATCCAGACAATCTTACTGACTGAGTTCTATTCCTTTGTGATCTTCTCTGCACTTGATTTTCTGTATCACCACTGCTTTCTGTTTCTGTATCATTCAACTCTATATGCACACTAGAATTCACACCTTTGTTTCATTGCCAAGTTGCTGTCTAATCTACTGCAAGATCCCTGCTGATAACTAGCTGATTCAACTTTGGATCAAACAATCGATAGGCTCTAGTTGGATGGTAACCAACTAGAATTAGAGGCTCACTCCTGTCATCTAGCTTCTTCCTTTTCACATCTAGAATATGTCTGTAACACACTGATCCGAACACTTTAAGATGCTTCACAGTGGGTTTGCAACCTGTCCAAGCCTCTTCAGGGGTCACCTCCTCCATTCTCCTTGTAGGACACCGATTCAACACATAAGTTGCAGTATTGACCGCCTCACCCCAATACTGTTTTGGCATTTGCTTCTCCTTTAACATGCACCTAGCCGCGTCAAGTAAGGTTCTATTTCTCCTCTTAGCAAGTCCATTATGCTGAGGTGTGTAGGGGGAAGTCACCTCATGTTCTATCCCTTTCTTCCCACAAAATTCTTGAAATTCTTTGGACCTATACTCTCCTCCTCCATCTGTCCTAAGAAATCTAAGTTTGTTCCTTGATTGTCTCTCAGTCATGGCAGTGAATTTCACAAACATTCCAAACACCTCACTCTTTTCTTTTATCAAATACAACCAGATTTTCCTAGTAAATTCATCCACAAATGTTAGAAAATACCTGCAACCTCCAAGTGAAGATTCTTCCATTGGACCACACACATCCGAATGGACCACATGCAGTGACTTCCTTTCTCTTGAGGGTGCATGAGACTTGAATACACTCCTTGTCTGCTTGCTTGCTTGACACCCTTCACACATCTTCAGAGGTGGTTTGATTGTTGGCAAGCCAATCACCATCTTTTAGGCACCTAATAGATTTAGGCTTTTAAAATTCAAATGCCCATATCTATTGTGCCATAACCAAGCTTCCTCCACTGTACTTGAGAAGCATGATTCCATACCCCTCAAATTCACCTTAACGGTTCTGTTTTGTGAAAGATGTGCTTCTATCACTATATTCGTTTTGTCATTAAGCACTTATATCATCCCCTTCTTTATTTGCATCCAGAACCCGTTTTCCATCAACTGCCCGAGGCTTAAAAGATTGTTCTTCATTGAAGGAACATAAAGAACATCAGTAACATAGGCTGGTTTGCCATTTCTCCTCTTGATCAACACCTTTCCAACACCTTCTGCAGCAACAGAGCTATTGTCTATGAATCTGACATTGCTTTTCACTCTATCATCAAAGTCCACAAGCCAATCTTTATAGCCTGTCATATGGTTGGAGCACCCTGTGTCAAGATACTAAGTTTCAACCTTATCCACTCCTGAACTGGTTGTTACCATTAGCAGCATTTGATCTGAATCTGAGCCATCATCCTCTACTTGATGTGCTTCATTCTCAGCCTTCTTCTTCTTTCCTCCCTTTGGGTTGTGCCAGCACTCATCAATAAAATGTCCCCATTTGTCACATGTATAACACTGAATCTTGCTTTTATCAAATCCTTTATTTCCTCCCTTTCTTTTGTGAAAGGACTCTCCTTCATTTTCACCACCTTTCTCATTCTTGCCACCTCCATTTCCTCCCTTCCACTTGCCTTTACCCTTCTTATCTTTGTTCCAGGAGCCACCTTTCTTGAACCCCGATCTAGCCTGTAAGGCCTGTTCTTGCACCACCTTCTCATTGCTCCTTTCTTTAGTTCTCAATTCATGAGCCTCCAATGAGCCCTAAAGTTCCTCGATCTTCATTTCACTCAGGTTCTTTGATTCTTCCATTGCAACAACTACATGGTCGAATCTTGGAGTCAAAGTCCTCAAGACCTTCTCAATTTTCATCAAATCAATCACAGTCTCAACATTTGTACACATCTGATTAGTGAGAGTGATTAAGCGATTGAAGTAATCACTCACCGATTCATGTTCCCCCATTTGAAGAAGTTCATATTGCCTCCTTAAAGATTGAAGCTTCACTTTCTTAAATTTGTCTCCACCAGAGTACGCCTTCTCCAGCAAATCCCATGCATCCTTTGCTGATTCACAGTGTACGATCTTTTCAAACACATCAGGATCAACACACTGGTGAATCAGAAAAAGTGTCTTGCAGTCTTTCTTCTTCGCATCACGTTGTGCCGTTCTTTGAGCCTCTGTTGCATCTTGACCCAGAACCGGCACGCCATTGTTCACAACATCAACAACATCTTGATATCTGAAAATCACTTTCATTTGAACCACCCATCGATCAAAATTTTGCCCCTTCAGAGTCGAAACATTCGCTGGAAAATTCCCATTGTTCGTCGAGCTCGATGACGCCATTGTTTCTACAGGATCACACTTCTCACCACTGTGTTTCACTTGCTGTTTCACCCAGAACCAATAATGGCTCTGATACCAATTGTTGGGGATAATTGGATGGATTGCACACACACTCACACATGCAGAGAGAGAGAGAGAGAGAGAGTAAAGAGAGGAAGGATTAGAGCTTAACAGAAAACTGTATTATGTTTATTATATATCGATGCATTTCTTGCTTTATACAACACACACTGAACTCACTCAATGTATTACATGGGCCTTAGCCCAGCACACTAATTGCTAACTAGCCCAATACACACTATCAGACTATTATTTACACCACACTTATTTAGTACAATTGAATTACACTAGCTACAACAAACTTGACATCTAATTTTTAACGAAGATGGTGATGTGACAGTGAAGTGCCAACGTGAGAGTATGAAGATGGTGATTTAACAATTGCATTTTTTAAATTAATGCTTTACAAAAAAATATAGATGAAATAAAATTAAAAAAACTTATTTTTATAGTAAGAAAATCTTCACTATATATATATATATATATATATATATATATATATATATATATATATATATATAGTGTGTGTGTGTGTACGTAGAGAGAGAAATCACTCATAAAATATGTAAATTTCTCTCTTTATTTGCTTTTGCTTTTAAAAACACATTCTATACACAAAGTTGTAAAGTAATATATTGTTGTTATTATCTTTTTTTTTATAAGCTATTGTTGTTATTATCTCGATAATGTCCTAAATCTCAGAGTAAATCCATAGTAAGGAAAGGCATGATATACATAATATATTTATTAATTACATGAATTTTTATTTTTCTGGCATTTCTCTATGATCATTCCATGATTTTGCTATCTTATACAATAGGTCAATCTCATCTCGGCATACTTGGACCTATCTCTATTTGTTGAAATTCAACTGGGTCACTCTTTTAAAAATGAGACTCACCATACCATGTAGGTCCTACATAAGTTTGGTCGGGCCTATATGAAATTCAACAAATAGAGTAAAGTGTGGTGTAAAGAGAGTATTAAAGAGTGTATTACTAATATTTCGTGTCATGTCTATGACTAAATTAAATTAAAAGAAATGGCTCAATCAAAATTTAGGGTCAAGTAAAAGACAAGAGGAACCCTTTCTAATATCTCTCGTGAACACTGTGGCTTACACCTCCATGAATCCATATTACGATCAATTTCTATCTTCGTTGTAGAGTGTGGATGGATTTCATTTTCAATCCCACCTTTTCAAATAATTACATACATTCTAGCTCAAACAATAGACAAAAACTTATATAAAAAATCTTTAGAGAGTACAAAACTTAAGAATCAAATCATATTACTAGTATAAATATGTAAATTCACCTTCATGAATTAATTGAATTATAATTTGACTATTATTAAATTGTGTCATAATGGAGCTCATAATTAGATGGGTATATGGATTGCCAAAGATATCTCGCTCCACTACTTTTATGTCGAGGAAAATCTAATCTCAAACTCAGGAAATTTGAATGTTTTTGTAAAAATCGTGGCATAAAAAACAAGTGTGAATTATTTTGTCATTTTTTTTCTTTACTCTTTTACTTTGATAACTTAAAATTTTTGAAATTGAAGAAAATCTTATAATCAAGTTGTTGATAATTTTTGTGTCAAAAAAAAAAGTTGTTGATAATTTAATCTTTACAATCCCCATAAGATAAAAATAGGCCTGGCTTATCTCCAATTTAAGGTCAAATGAACTTTATAGAACCAAATTACTATTCTTTCTTGTATCTCTTTTCACGTCTCTTAGGTCAAATAACCACTATTTTATTGTCTTGCTTAATCTTAGGTAGTAGGTCATGGACAGAACAACTACTGTTTTTCTGTAATATTATCATGGTTATTAAACGCAACCACTACCTATGTGCAATCATTAGTGCAGAGCTTTCGATGCAGATGCACACATTCTGTAGACCCGATGCTCATGAATGAGAGTTGTCATATGTTAATAGGATGCTTGTGTTTAGTTCATTTAATGTACGAGAAAACAAAAGATTTATAGACCTAACCGATGACTAGTAGTACTTGCTTAATAATTTGTATAAATAATACTGTTAGTCTTTGTATAATACACTTATTTTCTTGTATGACGATTGATGATTAGCTCAATTGTAAAAAGATTGAGTTATTATCTTTGTCAAAGATACTATACAAACTTTATGCGGATATCATCTAACACCTTTCAGATATAAACTTTCGAAAAGTCATTCGAAAGTTTATATACGGACACCATTCAGCAAATAGCTCGAATGTTAACTTTTGGGACATTGTAAATTGTCTGGAAGTTAACTTCTGGAAGGCAATTTACCTACGACTTGGGTAAGTAGCTTCCAGAAGTTAACTTTCGGACAGAGGCATTTTGAGAAGGAAAAAAAAAAAGCAAAAAGACTCTAAAATGGGGTATTAGCAAAAACGGGGTGCTAATAGTATCCCCTAAATATTTGCCCCATGGAATTAGGTCCAGTTAACATGCCTACACCAAGGAAGGCCCATTATTTAATGAGGCCTACAGATGTTTGTGCAGACTTGGAACCATGCCCTTAACTAGAAGAAAACAAAAGGAAAACATTGCATTTCATGGTGCATTCGGTACTATGTAGTTATTTTATTGGATTACAAACATGTAACGTAGAATCAACCCAATGGACAGTTGGCGTGGCAAAAAATCAAAATGGTGCAGAAAGGGGCTCTTTTAGGCTAATATGAAACGGGCTTTCAGTAGAGAACGAGCATTGGCAATGGCAAGCTTTCTCATCAGCAATAGCCTCCTCATGAGCCTTCGTGCAATCAATTAGCTTCTCAACTAGGCTTCCATTTTCATCCATATGCGTCCCCTCTTTTATAGGATGCGTAACACCCTTCATCGACATCATCAATAAAGATTATTTCATTAAGAAGATATTTAACCAAAGCATAAGCATATGGAGGAGGGTTTTATGGTGAACCCCTACTTTGCTTATATTCTTATTTAGTATATTACTCTTCTTATCTTAGTTTGAGTCAAAAAAAAAAAAATTTCTTTGGTATCCTTAGTTTAGTCGATACTTTAGAGCATTTTTATTTTTATTTTGTCAAGTTATAGTCCCATTTATATTTTTATGTCGGGTTTATAATTTTTCAAGTCCTATTTTAAAGCATTGAGTTGGAATTATGCTCAAAAATCATGTTTAGTCACTTCAATTTTAATCTTTATATTTTATTTTATTTAAAATATTTTAGATGTGTTGATATGGATGTTATGCATTATTATTTTTTTTTTTTGACAAAAGATATGGATGTGATGCATTATGGACTTCATGATTATGGAAGTAATGAATTAGCACGTCTCATTAGTAAAGCTATGAACAATGAAGAACTTTTCATACAATTACAGCTAAATTTAAGCAAATTACAGCTCATTTGAGGAAAAAGTGAATTTTTTGAGTAATCTCTTAAGTCATAGGTATATATATTTTTTTAGTAGTTTAAACAAGACCTAAAAAGAAGGTGCTAGGTGAATTCTTATCTTTTTTTCCATCGTCCTCAGCTTGGAAGATTAATTTGGCAAAATAACAAAAATAAAAAACCATGACATAAATAATAAGATCTATAAGACTTATTTACAAAATTGGTGAAAACCTGAAGAACAAGTAACCTTTCCTCATTTTTTTATGCTATGGAGGCTAAAAACCACTGCAGAGCCCTTTCCTCATTTCTTGTTATTGGTTTTTTAAGTCAAGACAAAACTTATATTAAGTTTCTTGTATTTTCACTATCAGGTTCTCAATTAAAATTTAACTACATTATAATAAACTTCATTTAAAGTTGGAAAAATCATCATTTGATTTTAAATTTGATGGCAAAATTATAAGGAACTTTGTGAAATTTAGTCCTTAAATAAAATTCTCCTAAACACATACCAAATGTCCTAGCTTGGAAAGAAATCATACCTCAACAAACAGAGCTGATGCTTCACTTGGTTCCAACTTTTGTACTACGGCTGCAGCTAGTTCCTGCATGAAAAAAATAAAAGATTATCAACAAGGGACTCTAAAGTCCATTTTCTTTTGTTTGAAAATTGATCTACCATTTTCTTTTGTTTGAAAATTGATCTATGTTAGGATTCGAATCCGTATTTGGTGCAATCACAAATTCACACAATCACATGTAGTCAGCGATCTCGACCGTCCGATTGAGATTAGATGGTTCACGTTTCACAAGACACATTTTGTTCCTATTTTTGCAAAGTTGAAATGTGAACCGTCTGATTTCAATCGGACAGTCGAGATCGTCTGAATGCGTGAATTTGTAACTGCAGAGAATCCAAATTCGTTATTTCCTTTTGGGTTTGGGATAAGATAACTATTAGGAAATTGAGCCTCCAAAGCAAACCAAATGAGTGGTAATGCATAGTGAAGAGAGAGAGTATCTACCCTTGCTTGGGTGAGCTGCACTTGATTCAGGGTTCTAGGCTCCAAGTCAATGGTGCAAGAGGTATTTGCCATGAGCAACAAATAAACTCAGATCTGATCTCCAAAGTAAATAACTTGATGAGTAGCAACTGTATCCCATCACAAAAGCAATGTCTCTGCACGTAGATAGATTATTAATAGCCATTATATAACCAATCTGGAGCATGATATTTTCAATACAGTCACGGAGTCTTTGGGTCATGGGAAAAAAGTTAAGTGGCCATAATAAAAGCAAACTTAGCCGAGTTTCTTCACATCCCGTGGCTAAGTTGAGAAAAAAGTTTCAACATCGCTTGTGACTTCAAATGTTCCTAATTAAATAACATTTCACATGTCAATATCTGTGTTTATAAGTCTATCACTGGTTGGGTCGTGATTTGTGGCCAAAAATAGGCAAAGGGTGCACATAGTAATCAGCCTTTTGGTCCTCTTATTAACTACGGGTGGAATTGGCCAGGCCGCCTGATAAGGGTCTACGGCTTAGTCTACATCAGACCTAGGTCAGGCCAGATTTTTTTTAATAAACTAGGTCAAGGCTTTTTGAGAAGCCTATTTAACAAAAAAAGATTGGGCTTCGAGCCACTTAAAAAGCCTTTTAGGCCGGCCTATTTAAGTAAATATAAATAATAATTTTATATTGCTTTTATTATTATATTAGATTTTGTACATTGTATTAAATCATATACATACTGACATTTTTAATAATTTAAATATATTGACTTACATAGATTTTTGACATACTTAAAGGCCTTATTGCAACATAGAATTTAAATAGGCTATCATATAAGGTTTGATTATCTAAAACGTCATGTTAGACCTCGAAAAAACTTTATATCATACGAATAAATCAAAATCAGACCTTATAAAACTCAGCTTGTCCTATCTATTTTCATTCATATGTCTCATGTCTCTTAGTAGCAGTAGTTTTAATTTTCTTTTTTTTATATAGTTTATTATAAATAGAACTTAACCTCATTGGTCTATTAGCCTGTTAGTTTATTTAAAGATCGATCAGATGACTTATTCAAAGACGTTAATATCAAATAGGCTTTTAAGTAGGCTAAAAGGTCATATCAGGCTTTCAAAAAGGCCAGACCAGACTTTAAAAAAAGCCTATGACAGGTAACAGGTCAGGCTTGAGCCTTAAATTTTTTTATCACACCAGGTTTGAGTCTTGCAAAGCCTAGCTCAGCCCAGCCTATTCCCACCCCTAATATTAACTAATTGTTGATCGGTAATTAGTGGGATTTATTATTGGTTACAACCCTGTTTTCATTAGATATAACGGGCAATTGAAGAAACGAAAATGCAATCACGAGAAGAATATCCGATATGATTAGACATGTAAAAGGGTCAGAAAACCCACTGGATTCGCCCATTTTATTTATGTGATATCAATCCTATTAATCAGTGGAATTATATTTGTAGTCATAATTATAAAGGGTGAAAGTAAAAAAAAATGTAGGATATTTTATTTGGTTTTAGGCTCTCAGCATTCAGCAATATATCTATCTAATTTATAGTTAGACGAATGAATACCCATTTTTACACCCCCTCACGTAGAAAAGATTTTGGAGATTATGTAGAAAAGATGCACCAAAAGTCTAGATCAGAAAAGTACGTAGTACAAGTTTAGAATTTGGAGAGTTGGAGGTTAGGTTGGATATTTGAGGATTGGCTTCAATTGAAAATAATGAGGATGTTAATGAGACTTCAAATTCTAGTGGAGGTTCTCGCATGGAAATGGTGGAAAAGGGTTGGGAAACGGTAATGGGCATGAGGAAGATGAATTACATGTGAGTGTAAGATGAATCATTTGGTTACAAAACCAATTTCAATTTCAAGAAGCAAAGTGTGAAAATTGATTTTGCTAGAATAATTAAGGGGTTTGCTAAAGGCACCCAGCAAGGGGTTTAGACTAAAATACTCCTGGTAAAAATATTAAAAGTGAAACTTTTTTTCCCCTTCATTCTTTCCCTCGCAATTTTCTGATTTTAGAGGCTTTAATTTTTTCTCTGTCAACTCGCAAATTAGAAGCACACACTCGCAAATATCAGAAGAACTCGCAAATTAGATATTTGTGAGTAAATTAGGTATTTGCGAGTGACTGGAGGAACTCGCAAATACCATATTTGCGAGTGTGTTTTCTTTTTCTTTTCTTTTTTTAAATTTTTGTGATTTTTTTTTGTTTCAGTTATGCCAAGCATGAGGAGAGCAGGCTGGGTGGCTGGTAGGGAGGCTGAGATGGAGGCTAATGCTCAGGCGGTTGAGCGTGCGAGAGAGGCTCGGCGACCATGTCGAGAGCATAGGGAGGCCATGACTGCGTCACACCGTCGGAGACTTGTTGACGGTAGACAGAGTGGCCCGAGTAGACAGGGACGAAGTAGACAACAACCTCAGTACGAGGAACATCAGGACGAGGTACCTCCACGTGGAAAAGATTTTGGAGATTATGTAGAAAAGATGCACCAAAAGTCTAGATCAGAAAAGTACGTAGTACAAGTTTAGAATTTGGAGAGTTGGAGGTTAGGTTGGATATTTGAGGATTGGCTTCAATTGAAAATAATGAGGATGTTAATGAGACTTCAAATTCTAGTGGAGGTTCTCGCATGGAAATGGTGGAAAAGGGTTGGGAAACGGTAATGGGCATGAGGAAGATGAATTACATGTGAGTGTAAGATGAATCATTTGGTTACAAAACCAATTTCAATTTCAAGAAGCAAAGTGTGAAAATTGATTTTGCTAGAATAATTAAGGGGTTTGCTAAAGGCACCCAGCAAGGGGTTTAGACTAAAATACCCCTGGTAAAAATATCAAAAGTGAAACTTTTTTTCCCCTTCATTCTTTCCCTCGCAATTTTCTGATTTCAGAGGCTTTATTTTTTCTCTGTCAACTCGCAAATTAGAAGCACACACTCGCAAATATCAGAAGAACTCGCAAATTAGATATTTGCGAGTAAATTAGGTATTTGTAAGTGACTGGAGGAACTCGCAAATATGGTATTTGCGAGTGAAGAAATTTTTCCTTCACTCGCAAATACCATATTTGCGAGTGTGTTTTCTTTTTCTTTTCTTTTTTTAAATTTTTGTGATTTTTTTTGTTTCAGTTATGCCAAGCATGAGGAGAGCAGGCTGGGTGGCTGGTAGGGAGGCTGAGATGGAGGCTAATGCTCAGGCGGTTGAGCGTGCGAGAGAGGCTCGGCGACCATGTCGAGAGCATAGGGAGGCCATGACTGCGTCACACCGTCGGAGACTTGTTGACGGTAGACAGAGTGGCCCGAGTAGACAGGGACGAAGTAGACAACAACCTCAGTACGAGGAACATCAGGACGAGGTACCTCAACGTGAGGGATATCAGCATGAGGTTCCTCACGAGGAACCAGTTGAGATGCACATAGATGCACCAGTAGAGGAGGGACCATTTCCTGGAGGACCTTCCGATACATCGCTGCTTAGATCATTCAGGAACCACGTCGATTACTCCTTGTGGAGCGGAGAGGTAATTATTGTTTACTGTTTTAAAACATTTAAGGGTTTTCTTTTTAATTGTGTAATTCATGAAAAGGCTTTTATTCTTATGTGTGCAGGACCGAGAGGAACCTCTTAGGGTTTTTGCTCACGGCAAAAAGTGGCAGAAGTGGTTTGGGGATCGTCAGCCACTACAACCTGTAGTAAGGAGCATGTTGATCGAGCTGGTCTTTCGACTCTGATGTATTGCAGCTACAAGATGATTGATAGCTCGCTACTGGCTGTGTTTGCTGAGAGGTGGCACGCAGAGACTAGCTCGTTCCACCTTCCAATCGGAGAGATGACCATCATGCTAGATGATGTGTCATGCATACTGGGCATACCGGTCAGAGGTGCCCTGTTCAAATTCCCTCAGATGGACACATATATTGTTATATCTGTTATACGGTCATTGTTGGGGGCATCACATGCGGAGGCCTTGGCAGAGGTTACGGGTCATGGGTGGGCTACTGTCAGTTTATCTTGGCTGCAAGACCTTTATGATAGACGGAGGGATGAGGGTCGGATGGACGAGGCAGCGAGGGTGTTCATACCGGTGCTACTCGGGATGGCTGTTCTGAAGGACAAGACTAGCACCCGTATTAACTGTAGATATATCGAGCTGGTGCGTCACTTGGGTCAGGTTGGACAGTGGTCATGGGGAGCTTTAGCCCTATGCCAGTTGTACGGTTATCTAGGCGACGCCAGCAGGTTCGAGTGTCATGGGTTAGCGGGCTACATTACACTCTTTCATGTACCGCTGTGTTATTAAATAAGAAAATTAAATTTACAATTGTTTTAACTCTGACACAATTTCGTAACTGATTCGTTATTTATGACAGGCATGGATCTACGGGTATTTTCCTACTTCTGTCGTAGATCAGAGGCTTGTTGAGGGTTACGACGGTGAGCGTGTACGCGCTAACCGTTGGAGACCTAAGAGGGGTCATGGGAGGGTGCTTCCATACAGGCAAGCACTAGATGCACTGACCACTGATGACGTGTGTTGGACACCGTGGGCCCCCATAGGCAGCATTGCCCACTCGCTGACATGACATTCTTTTCGGGGTACATCCGGTATGGGAACACCATAGTGTTGTACCTGCCGAGAGAATGCTGCGATAGTTCTGCACAGCAGACATTCCTCGACAGCCACCACGACATTCCTCGGCTGAGGATATTAGTCTTAACTGGATGTCATCTCACCTGTACTCTATTAGATACATCTTTCAGTTGAGGCAGGCCGCTCATCCAGCTGAGTGTGTCGAGATACATGGAGTGGTACTATAGGGTCTCGCATCCACTGTTGATACCTCCACAAGCTCCACGTGATCCACGTGATGATGATGTGTGTCATTGGGTAAGGAATAATAAGTTTTTGCACTGTATATATTATGTCCATTCGTAACATTATCTAATTATTTGCTATAATGTACTTATGGCATTTGTAGGCGGATTGTGTTGATGCGATACGCAGGTTGGATAGAGTTGTCACCATGCTGCATCTGTTGGCTTTATTGGTCAGCGTCACCCTTAGGATTCGATGGGCTTAACATCCCAACCCATGGTGCCTATAATGGGCGTAGCCCCTTAAGCTTGATGCGGTTCTGAGTCCTTAAGGAAATAAAGTTGCACCCTTGCTAACACTACAAGAAAACACGGGATTACCGACGGCCTAAAGCCGTCGGTAATCCATCAAAGCCGTCGGTAATCCAGTATTACCGATGGATAACCGACGGCCTAAAACCCGTCGGAAATATGGGCGTCGCAAAGGATTACCGACGGACTCTCCTTTACCGTCGGTAATATCGACGGGTATAACCGTCGGTAAATGAGGTCGACATCGACGGTAAAGCCGTCGTTGGACTTCCGACGGACGTGACCGCAATCTGAATATTTCGACGGCTTAGGCCGTCAATCGGGAATTTTTAATAAAAATAATAAAATTATTAATTAATAACCAAATTAATTTCATTCTTTAAGTAATTAATTAATTTAATTATTTATTTCTTTAATTATAAAAATAATTTACTCTCATATTAAAAATATTTATTTATTAATTTAATTAAAAATTACTTGTAATTTAATTTAATTTAATTATTAATTGATTTTCCATATATAAAAATGTGATAACGTAAACTAAAAAGTAAATTAAAAAGAAAACATAATAAATAAAAATTCAACGAATAAAAATCAAGAACTAAAATAATATCCAAACGAAAAAATGATATCCAAAAATATGAAAAAATATAAGTACAAACAGAACTAATAGTTCTGGTCCTCCTGATCATGATCGAGATCCTCTACATCATCTGGATCATCAACATGACCATGAGTACGCGGAGGCGAGGCGAGGCGAGGCGAGGCGAGGCCGAGGTCGAGGCGGAGTAGGTCAAGCGAGCTAGCAACCGGTACATCTGCTCGTCAGCCGCAAAGACTCGAAGTCAAAAGCTCCCGCTGGCTGGGCCACGGCCCGCTTCAACTCGGCTATCTCCTGGTCATCCGCGCAGAGCGACCAGTGGCGAGACTACTACTCGACGACTCTCCAGCAGGTGTAGGCGGCGCCCTTTGTAGTTGCTTTGGCAAGGTCGCCAAGACCATATAGGCGCTCTTCTTCTTCCGCCAACCACTTCCGCCAAACCCTCGCCGTGTAGATAGATCGTCAGGGCTCGAGATGGAGAACATGATGAGCTCTGAGATCTAAGCCGAGACATCCTCGCCTCAAACTCCTCCCTGTTAAACAAACAAATAAGTCAAATCTTTTTTTAACAAAACAATATAAACATTATTAAAAAATATTTATTATATTTTATAATTACCTCGAGTCCGCCTCGAACGCTCATCAACGAAATCACCAAGATTCTCTTCAGATGAGTTGCAAGATGAAGCTCGTAATCGAACTTCTCCCCAACCTCCTCGATCGAGATTGTATTAATAAAAAATTTAAATAAATAATAATAATAATAATAATAATAATAATAATAATAATAATAACAATTTTATAACACGCATAAGTCTAATCAAGGTCGCTACCGATCGACATCGCCTCAGCAGTAAGCCGCCACCCTTCTCAGAGGCCCTATTCTTCTTGGCCTTGCTGGTCGCCTTTGGAACTCGTGGGAGTTCCAAAGACGCTACCAACATCGCCAGAGCTCGTCCCTATCCAATCGGGTCAAGATCCCCGATGCGTATCTCAAGCATGTCGTAAAGGCGGTGGGAGGCCTTCATATGAAAATTCTTCTCCATCGCCTCCTCATCTTTTTCCTCCCAAGCAACCTCGTCAGATCAATATAAGACATTATTAAACATAATTGAAATTTACGAAAATAAAATAATATACAATAAAATAAAAATTGCAGCTTACTCAAAGAATTAAACATATGGTCCCGCCAAAATCCTTCAGTGTCCCCCAGGTGGGCCAAAACTCCTGGTAATTCTCCTCAATTGTTGCTGTGATAGCTAACGCAGCAGGCTTTGAGGGAAGAAACATGAACAATAAAAACATGTTAAATAATATATATATATATATATATACATGTAAATTATTAATAACTCCAAAATTGCAAATACTTACCTCTACCAGATGGCCTGATAAGAACTCGACCATCATACAACATCTCAAGAGTGTCGCTCCTGGCCCTCCCCTCGCCAAGAACCTCCTCCTCGCTGAACCTCCCGCTCCTCCCCGCCCCGCCCAATATCGCTGTCATCAGGTGTATGGCCCGTGACTATAATCATGGTCGGACCGATGAGCATCGGCCACCGGATCGTGCACAACATGGGAACTCAAGCGCCATGTGGTCAGCTGAACCCCGGTGGGGATCATGTCAATGTGAGGCAAAGGTGCCGAACATGCCCGAGTCTGTGTCGCCGTGTCGAATGTGCCCTGAGTCTGTAGGTGGTGCGTATAGGCCGTCTAGGTGCAAGAGGTGTATCAGTCGTCTCGGCGTAGATGTACTAGGACGACGTGTAGATGACAACGCCGAAACACAAGAGGTCACGCCTAATGATGGTCGGCCTCGACGATTTAGGGGGTCGAGGGCGATCCCCTTCCCTTCCATTTACCACCACCGGGTGGTCTGGGGGTCTGCCTCAACCTCCCGATGCCATATCTGTTTATAGAGCAATTGAATAATAATACAATGAAATATTATATTTAAACATAACAATATTACAAATGAATTCCATAAAAATAAACAAGTTATGAAAATAATCGACAAATTAAAATATATTGTTACACATTAATTTCTCAAATTGTAAAAAGTTAAACAATTTCAATCGCCCATTCTCGCCCACTCAATTTCGGCATCGCCTTCAGATCCCGATGGTTCTCGCCACTTCTTCATTTAATTCCTCATCCCCATCTATATCTTCATATGTGATTGGATTGTCACGTAGTCGAGTAATGGGTTCCACTTCATTTACTACATTGACATGAGACATCTCATCCACTTGATAAGCCACTTCTTCCTCTCAGATCATCCGCTTCAATGCGACTCGTGGTTTTATCTTTATTGCGACACACCAACCTTGTTTGTCCCTTCGAGTTGATGGATAAGGGACATAATACACTTGTCTTACATGTTGTGCCATGATAAATGTATCAAACATTTGGTATCTTACGCTCATGTGTATGTCAACAAGATTATATTTTCGATCCACTCTTGTGCCTCTATTTGACTGATCAAACCAATTACAATAAAATAGCACTATTTTTTTAGTATAGTCTAAAGTATTGTACGTCAGTTCATATATATGTTGAATCACGCCGTAAAAGTCATCTTCACCTCCATCCGTGGCACCTTTTACATAAACCCCATTGTTAACTGCTTTTTCCTCTGCTTTTGACTGGTTTGGAATTTGTATCCATTTACAAAGAATGTGTGCCATTCTTTTACACGTGATTTAGGACCATGAGATAAATTTCTCAAGTGTTGGATTTTAGGGGATTCTCGCCGCTATACACTGTGTACACACCATGGGCAAACAAATTATGGTTCCTATTTTCAAACAATATTTTTGTATTTTCAAACAATAAATAATAATATATAATATATATATGACGACTCAAAAACATACATGGTTCCTAAACCACGTTGGGAAATATTCATGAATATAGGCGTAAGATTCTTATGCGCTTGTGGGCTTAGTTAACAAGAATGCCCGACCAAGTCATTATCAAACAAATGATCAAGAGCAATTGTGGATTAAAGAAATTGAAAGTGGTCAAAATGATACATACGTTAGATACGGTGATACTTACGCACAGCTTGATCAACACGTGAACGTGGGCCGACTTCCACACTTCGCCTGCTATCCAATTATCCACCTCCTTTCCACCATGACTACGGAAGGCAAAATACCGATAAGGCAAGCGGGTGTCTTTCACTTTCAATTTCTACTGCTCCTACTATTTGTTGGTGTCAACATGAAGTTCAGAAATAATGGGAACAGAAATGGATTGTCTCACGGTAAGTAAGTTGCACAAATAGATCCTTCAACCCTGGCATTATTTTTCACCGACCGCTTTGAGTCACCCATAAATCTACAAAATAACAACGTTGATGATAAAAATTGATACATTTAACCCTTCAAATAAATATTTATTTTAGAGAATACTTTATTATAGTACCTTCGAATGGATACATCCATCCGTATTGAACCTGGCCCACCAAGCCTAGCTTCATGTGCAAGATGCAATCGCTAGATGCTCCATAGAATCAAAGAAAGCAGGGAAATATTCTCTCCAACTTACAAAGAATGATCGGTATGTTCTGCTCCATCCTTATGAGATCATCCTCTCTCAATGTCGCAGAACACAAATCTTTAAAGAATTGGCCGAGTTCACCAAGGATTTAAAACATTTGACGGCAAGGAACTAAATGCAATAGGAAGTAAACACTCCATGAATACATGACAATCATGGCTTTTCATCCTAATCATGGTTCCTTTGTTCACATCGGCACATCTTGCCAAATTAGAAGAATAACCATCCGCATCCGAAGTTCTTTTATCCACCGACAGATCGACTTGGCTTCCTCAAATAGCTTAAAGAGTAACAAAGCTTTGGGTTTCGTGGTCTTCCCATCCGACCGATTCGTCAAATGCAAGTCCTTTCGCGTACAGGAAAGTGGGAAGTCTAGTCCGCCCTTCTCATTGTCTTTTGGTTTTCCTCTATCTATCAGCACTGTGAGAAAAACATTGTCAAAAAAGTTCTTCTCAATGTGCATAACATCAAGGTTGTGTCTCAATAAATTATCTCTCCAGTATGGCAGATCCCAAAAATACTTCTTTTTGTCCAATTATGCCATTGTCCATATCCTTCAAATCGATCCAATTTGCCAAAATCTGTGATTTTGGGCAGTTCCATAACCCTTTCCCAGATATGTTCTGGTGTCAACCTTGGGGGCGGGCCATCTAATTCAACTTCCCCCTTCTTGAAAGCGTTCTTATTCCGTCTAAATGCATGATCATCGGGTAAAAACCTGCGATGTGAGTCAAACCAAGAACTCTTCCCCCCAAATTTCAAGGTAAAGGCCTTTGTATGCTCCATGCAATGCGGACATGCCATTTTACCATGTGTACCCCAACCAGACAACATGCCATATGCAGGGAAGTCATTAATGGTCCACATAAGCGCTGCCCTCATTGTAAAATTCCTCTTTCGTGCAATATCGTACGTCACAACACCATTCCACAACCTTTTGAGATCGTCAATAAGAGGCTCTAAATAGATGTCAATACCATCTGTCGGATTATCTGGACCCGATATAACACAAGTCAAGAACATATAAGGCTTAGACATGCACATTTCGGGAGGAAGATTGTATGGGGTAATGATAACTGGCCAGCAAGAATAAGGTTTCGCCGTGGATTGAACATACGGGGTAAAACCATCAGAGCATAAGCCAAGTCGTACATTACGTGGATCTGCTGCAAAATCAGGATGCACACGATCAAAGTGCTTCCAAGCTTCACCATCAGAAGGGTGGCGCAACATACCTGAAGTGCTTCTATTCTCATAGTGCCATGTCATTTTGTCTGCAGTCTGTGGTGATGCAAACATTCTCTGCAGCCTTGGAATAATTGGCAAATAAAACATTGCCTTCACTGGAACTAGTTTTTGTCTACCCGTCCGATTATTAATATGTGACATATACCTAGGCTCACCACAAAATTTGCATTCAACTAGCGCACCATCGTTTTTACCAAACTCATTGTCGTAATACAACATACACCCTCTCACACAACAATCAATCCTTTTAGATTCCAAATTTCAACTTGGACACTAAGCTTTTAGCCTCGTAATAACTTTTTGGCAAACCATCTTTGATAGGTGACGAGTCCAACATCATTTTCGTTCACGAGATCCAAGCACACTTCTAGCACCACGCTTGGACTTAAGAGCTAAGAGTCTCACACACATTGATAACTTAGAGTCCTGTAGACCCTTCAAACAACGGCTTATTTGTTTCTAACAATAGATTATAAAATTTGTGTGTCAGTCTCATTTGGAAGTTCATCTGTGTCATCATATCGTTGCTCCTCGAATAACACGCTCACCCCCAAGGCATCACAAACCATATCTTGCATCAATTCAATCGCTCACCACATCCCGACCCACGTGAATCGCTTGAAGCACCTTCGCAATTATCACTAACCCCTAAATCAACGTGAGGCAACTTTTCACCATGTGTAGTCCAAATCCAGTAATTAAGCCTAAATCCAATCGAATACGTGGTGCGTGACTTCACTTGGGCTCTTAATCCTTCGCAATCGCAATTAAAGCACTGACATCTAATCCTTCCATTAGTTTTGAAATCTTTATGTGCCATTGCGACTTGGACAAAGCACGCAACCCCAAATAAGCAAAAATCTGGTTTCAAACCCTCTCCCCGGATACAACCTATCATACATCCAACTACGACTCGAAAGAAAATATTCCATCTTCTGCATGTCAAAAAAAATGACAATTTCAGCAGCACGACGTTCTTACAACCGCTCTCTTTCTTTAAATGGTATGACCCTATCCCATTTGAGAAAAAACATTTTCAGAACTCGTATAATAATCATTCCTTAATTCTCGTATCTTATACTTGACAAAATTTCGGCAGCATTTCCCATTGGTCTCTTAGTACACAAAATGAACGCAGTTATGAACACCGCAATCAAGTATGCACCCAGAGAACAAAAGGAAATGAATCGAACCGAAATTTCATCAAATATAAAGATACGAGAATTAAGCAACAACTATTATACGAGTAAAGAAAAAGTTTTTTCCCAAACTGTCCGACTTGGATAATTCAAGGTTCAATATACAATGAGCACATGGTACCCTAAAAGAGTATATGAACTCAATAATATATTAAACCTCAAACGGGAAGCTAAGGCTTCTCTCCGATACTAATAACAAATATCAAACATCCATTCGATCAATGATTAACATAACAATTAGACAAGCAGAAGTGACAAGGGTAGAATTAGTTTTATTATATATATATATATATATATATATATATAATAAAAAATATTTTATTTTCCTTTTTCATTTAATTTCTTATATGATAATTTTTAATGTTGTTATTTTTTATTTCTTTTTTATTGAAATTTTTTTAATTCTTCTCTTAAAAATTCTGCTTTTTAATTATTTTTTATCTTTAAATCTATTTTTTAATTCTATTATTATTTGTCCTTTCCAATTCAAATCTGTCTTGTTTCTTTGAGCAATGGTCCATTTACTGTATGTGTAGTTTTGTTAATCATTTAGTTACCACTACGCCATCCACCATATATAAAATAAAATATTTTATTTTTCAATAAATAATAATTATTAACAATTCAATCAATATTGCAATTTTAATTTATATATTTTATTTTCTTAAAACGGAAGAGCTACTTATTCATTCAAGGTTTATTTAAACTTATTTTACATCACTTAAAATAAATGCTGATATTAATATTCAAATATATCAACATAAAATATATTCATATGCTATCTTTATTTTATTTTAATAAGCCTCTAAAGTAATTTATGAATAAATAATCACTTAAGTTTCTAAAAATAGCTCATTAAATAAATATTTTATTATGTCATTTCAGATTTTGTGCTGAACGTTAAATATTATATGTCACTTTTTAATATATAATTTTATAATTTTATTTATTTCACCCGCTATTTAGCTTACGCTATCTGCCCGCTATTTTACGCTATCCTACCAATTTTACGCTATTTTTCGTGATCCTCGATTAACAACACTGGAATTAGAAAATCGACTTGGTCATTTAAAGAGGATAGAATTAGACAAGGTATGGCAAAGGAAAGAAGTATGTATAGATGTGCAAAGCAAATTGTAGCCAAGCAACATCACCAATATCCATATCCATGAATGAAATGGCAAGCATAAATTAAAATTGCACTCTTTACTCACAAGCATTGTGACTGATGAGTAATAGCAGAACTGGCAGACAATTACACAGTACATATCATTTAGACAATTACACAATACACTTCAAAATCCCCTCTGTGGAGAGAACTATGAACGAAAACAAATAAACATGTCGGTGTGGGGGTCAACAGACAACCCTTTTTCCACCCAATGAGTTAACCGACATGAGTTAGAGTGCATACCTAGTGGTACAAGTGGCGAACTGGTGGAGGTGGCGAACTCAGAGGCCTATGAAACAGAGCTTTTTGTGTTAGCAGAAACTAATAAGATATAAACAAGAATATCAAAACCACACCATTAAAATTAAAAACTAAGAACAATCATATTAAGAACATATATAAATAATAACACAGATTTAAGTCCACACCTTCGAATACAATCAGCCACTTTTGGAGGCAAACTCTAAAATATTGACATTGACAATATGGATATAAGTCCTCACCAGTACAAGAGTGCTCTTATAATATTGACATTGACAATATGGATATATATGAAACAACTAAATTCACAGCTTTAGCAATTGGCATATATTATATTATGTAACACAAAGCCAACTATCACCAAGAAACGCCTCACCTTTACTTAGGTATAAGCATATCCAGTAGAAAATCCAATATACATGCCGAATTTTATTAATTATTTTTGTATAAATAATTTAGTTAGGGGTGAACATGGGCCGGTTTGGATGGATTTTGGCCAAATCCGATGCCCGATCCGATCACTTTGAATGGTTTGGATTTCAAAAAATCCATGATTTTCTAAATGGCGAACTGAATCAACCGAACCGGTGTTGACCGGGTTGGGTTGGATGGGCTCGCGGGTTGTGAAGTGAAAAAAAAAAAAATAAGAGTTCTCATTCCCTAATTTTAAAATGATCCCCCAAGGGAGGTTGGACCAATGTTAGGAAACCAGAATAGTCACACAAGAAATAAAACAGTAACAGAGTGAAATAGAGAGAATTGGGATGGATGAAGAAAGCAAATACAGTAAGGATAAGTTCCCTAACTGCCACAGAGCATAATGCTCCTTCAGATGGTTGCACTCTGCCCATAACTAAAATTACAAATTCCCAAAAGTACCTCTCTCTCCCCTCACTACACGGATTATAACCCCTACACTACATTTGACAAAGCAGTTACATACATCGCTTATATTCGGCTTTCTAACTCTCCATTCCCACTCACTTTTCTATTCCTCCTAACATAAACTTTCCAAGCCTTAGGCTTCCCATCCAAACCTAAATCCCGATCCCATTTCTATCACTATTGGAGTGTAGAAGCTGGACAAGATCCCAGTTTCCTAAACTTCATAAGTCATGACTGTGTCAAATTCTTCATTCTTTGAGGTTTTGACTCATGCCAAATCATGTGTTACTCTGCATTAACTTACCTATATGCGATTACATCATTCTTTGAGGTTTTGGCTCATACGAAATTAATAATCCATTTAGTTTTCTGCATAATTGAAATCAAAATCACAGAGCTGGGCGAATGACTAACTTAACATATAACTTGAATTAGAATTAACGGACAAAGGAAAGCCATGACATAACACTTTGATATCATACTCACATTGGGGAGGAATTTAAAACCAAACTTGCATTCATTGGTCATAGCATAGTAGCCTATAAAAGGAGGGTACTTTACGGTTTAATTTGTGTCATATATATAACTTTTATTGAGAAACTGAAATGTATTATATATATTATTAAACACCTTCTAGACATGTAAAATACAGTTTTTTTATTAAGAAAGTGACGTAATATTTTTACTTATGGGTGAAGTTAAGTAAATGTTTGCCTTTTATTATTCCCCACTTTACTTGGTTATTAACTATATTAATTATAAAAATTCTCATGATTAGAATTTTGTTAATACATATCACAAATAGGACTAAGAAAAATCACCAAAATTCTTTCTCAAAAGTCACTTTATAAGGAACAAGAATTCAAAACTTGGCAAAGCAAGACTTTTGATCTCAACCGAGCATATACTGGTAAAAAGCAAGAACCAAAAAAATGTTGCAGATGTTAAATTCTTAATGGAAGAATTGACATTCATGTCTAGTCACAAATTTCAAAAAAACATTGATTGACTATAATATTACATATGCATAACATAGATCCTATGACCTTGTAGCCTTGCTTCATTAACACAGGTCTTGCATAAGGTACTAGAATTTACATCAAACTCTTCAGTGTAATAATTTATAATGCAGCCACCAAAAACAATCGACAGACACGTGCTTCTCTAAGCTAGTGAACAAACTGAGGGTTCTCATGCTTTACTAATGACTAAGAATTCTTTGAGAATGCACACCAATCACAATATGTACCAATTTACTAAGGACCTCAAGGTTTGTTAGATTCTGCATATGGAAAACGATAAAAATTTTATACGATCTACATATGGAAAACGATAAAAATTTCATACCCCCCCTAAGTCAGAAGCTCAATATAGAAGAAAATCAGAAGCAAATCAGATGAAGGAGCAAATCAAATCAGAAGCATTTCATACCCACGCGAAAGGGAAGAAGGAGCAGAAAACGACAGTGGAGCAGGTGTCGTGGAGGGGTGTGGTGGAGGAGGTGCGATTGGGAGCAGAAAGCGACGGTGGAGGAGCAGAAAGCGACGGTGGAGGAGGCTTAAGCGGAAACTGATGGCTTCTCCGTTCTCCCTCTCGCTTCCGTTTTGACTTCGTGCGATCTGATGGCTTCCACTGATGGCTTCTCCCTCTCGCTTCCGTTTTCAATTCGTGCGATCTGATGGCTACGCAGTGGAAACTGATGGCTACGCAGATGGGGAAGTGACCATCGAGCTCGGGGAAGATGGGGATGTGAAGAGAGTGAAGTTGCTGTGAATTGAAGATGGGGATGCGAAGAGAGGGTAGAAGAAGCGATCCAAGCGACTGAATGAAGAAGAATGATTCTGTTCTGGCCAAATAAAGAGCTTACCGACGGCCATTTTAAACTTACCGACGGTCATACCCGTCGGTAAACGACACGGGATTACCGACGGACCAACCCGTCGGAAAAAATCCCCATTACCGACGGCTACGGACCGTCGGTATTCAAAAACAAGCGGGAATTTTCAAAAATTCACGGTTTACCGACGGACATTAACCGACGGTATGAGTCCGTCTCTAAAAAGCGGTTTTCCGACGGCTTAACCCGTCGGTAATATCCAGAATACGACGGGTTGCGTTTTCCGACGGGTAAGACCGTCGGAAATCCCGCTTTTTTAGCGACGGACTAAAGCCGTCGGTGAATGTCCGTCAGTAATACGCAGTTTTCTTGTAGTGTAACAGCTATAGCTTTTGGCCAAGTGGCAAGCGCTTGATCCAACAAGTGGTATCAGAGCAAGGTCATGGGTTTGAATCCCCCGGGTGACACTGGGGGGGAGATTGTTGGTGGCTTTATTGGTCAGCGTCACCTTTAGGATTTGATGGGCTTAACATCCCAACCATGGCGCCTATAATGGGCGTAGCCCCTTAAGCTTGATACGGTTCTGAGTCCTTAAGGAAATAAAGTTGCGCCCTTGCTAACAACTATAGCTTTTGGCCTAGTGGTAAGCGCTTGATCCAACAGCATCAGGTTGTTGATTACACACAGGAGGGAGATGAGATGTGTGACTACCTTCGGGGGGTGCTTCAGATAGCGGAGGGTCACTGAGTAGTTGTGTTTTTATGTTTTTTTATGCGAACACTTGTTTTTTATGAATGTTATTATTATTATTATTATTATTATTAGTGAGTTCAGAAATATAAAAGAATAAAAACAAACTTAAACGTGACTATTTATTTAACGCAACTACACATTCAAGAACAACAAAACAACATTACATGATAACCGAATGCAACTACAACATTAAAAAAACCAACTATTTATTAAACGCAACTACTCGTTCAACAACAACACAACACAACATTACATGATCTAGTCACCGGTGCCAATCCTTGGCTATGGTTGACGACATGCTTCAAGGATCTCATCAACTGTTCTTAGTGCACGGCATGCTGCAATGATCTCGTCGATCGATCTTCCAAGCACAACATACAACTCTGTTGGGCCATGGCTAGAATGATCACCGAATGCTTCCCACATACTTTGTATGTCGCCGTTGTTTAGAAGTGTCATATTCATATACTGAACACACTCACTACCTACCGAAACAGGGCATCGATAGTAGATCTCTAACACTATACGTGATCCAGCTTCGAGCTTTCGCCATATCTTTTGTTTCAGTTCTTCAATGGTGATAGATGTCTTGATCCTAAATATTTTTGGAACATCGCATTCAAAAACCACGCCATCAGCACTTGTTGTGATTCTGCCATCGTGATAGACAACGGCAAGGCTTGAATTCATCGAGAACTGGGTTGACTGAGTGAGTGACATGGCTCACAAGCGGGCTAAGTGATGAAATTGATTTAGGGTTTATGTGAAATTGAGTATGTGAAAACAGTTCTATTTATAGAACACTTGATGCGATCTGAACCGTTAAAAGTGTGTCGGTCGCATGTCGTCCATTGATATTTTTCAACATAAAGGAAAATTGTCTTCACTCGCAAATAGCATATTTGCGAGTGTCACAAATATGCTATTTGCGAGTGATACGAATGAAGGGAAAAAAATGTTCTAATTTTACTAGGGGTATTTTAGTCAGTTCGCCCATGATGTTGGGTGCACCCAGCAATTTGCTGGGTGCCTTTAGCAAGCCCCATAATTAATGGCAAATTGATAGGCCCAAATATAGGTGATCGATGCTTGATTTGGATCATTTAATTGGGTATTGATACCACCACCCCTTTTTATGATAATCATACCCCTCCCCTTAAAATATTTTTTATTACCCAAAACACCCCATCACCTCCCTCTCCTTCTGGCCAGCCTCTGGCGACCCCCATTCTACGGCGACTATTCTCTCACTAACCACCACCACTTCTCTAGCAAATACTCCTCCAGCGACCACCTTTCGATGTCCACGTCTTCCTCTCCAACTTCTCCTATAAGTAAGATTTTGACTTTTTTTCTCTATTTCGCAATTTTCTGAAAACTTATGGTATGTTTGATTATACTTTTTAAAAATAGTTTTTTGTTTTTAAAAGTTTAACAAGAACAAAACTTGTTCTTTGTCTATTTTTTAAAAACAGAAAAACTGTTTTAAAAAGTGTATTAAGCAAGCCCTTAGTTTTCGAAAAACAGAGAAACCCAAAGAAAAAAATAGCGTGACTTAGTAAAAGGGGTATTTTAGTAAAAGCAAGGGGAGGGAGTGTGGTTGTCAAAAAATTGGGGTGCTGGTATCAATAGCCATATAATTTGGGCTTAGTCTTAACTGGGGCTATGACTATGTGTTACACTTACTCTTACCTCGTTTTGCAAGCGGGCCAAAATATGGAAGTTTGTCTTGTCTGAAAGGGGGAAAAAAAAGAAAAATAAAAGAAAAGAAAGAAAGAAGAGGCTCCCTCATGTGGTCAATTAGATGTGTACACGTTCTAATTTCTTTGAAGAATGCAGCATGGTTTCTTCACGAAACAAAGGGAAATAAACTACCATAACACCTTGCCACAGTTGGCATTTCACTTTAATCCCCTTTTTGACAGGAATATCTTTTTTCTTCTTTTTATTATTGTAAGTTGTTAAACATATCATTCTATTGACACGAGATTGACAAAGTAATTATGCACGAAACAGAAAAATATGTGTTAAGAATGCCTGCAGGACCATTGAAAAACATACGTAGTCAAACCTGCCATGGCTAGGGTATGGTCAATTTGCATTTTAATTTTTTAGCAAGCAACATTATTAGATACTGTGACAACCAAACTGACTCGCTATTTTTTATTTTTTATTTTTTTTGACAAAACTGACTCGCTATTACTTGCCACAAAGCGGGTCAAAAATATACGTTTCTTCTTCAATCTTCAATGTGTAAATTCATCGACAAATATATAGTAGGTGATAGCTGCAGTTGAAAATTAAGGCCTACGATCCTATACATCCTGTTTAATCAACACATATAGCTGTTATTTTTAATATAATAAATGGCACCGATCCCGCATATGTCTTTGTTTTCAACCTTAATTTATGTGAAGTGCATATTATAATTAATCCTGCCAGTTAACAAGGTCACCAACTCGAATAAGAACCAAATGCAATTTCAAGGAAATCGCAAATCGTATATCCTTGGCACGTGAAGCGAAGGTTAAAATTTACAGTTGCTACCTTCTTCAATCTCTCTCTTTCACTCAACTTTGACTTTGCAATTTTTCCATGTAACGTCACTGCCTCGGCCATGCCACTTATTTGGAAATTGTTGAAATAGTTTAGAAAATGTGTCAGTCTTCAACTTTTTTCTTCTACAGAGAAAAATCTCAATTGTATTGAGATCATTGATAAGATTAAGATGGTGTGTCTTGGGCCAGTTTTGTAAGGCCTGGAATCTTCTTCAGGGCAATGAATTGTTAGAACCAGAATTGCTATTAGGAGGTCTAGTTCTGCCTTGAGGCGGTTAATCTTCTTCTTGGGCCTTCAGCCTCTATTTATTGCAAAAAAAATTCAATTATAAATTTCACCTTAAAGTTCCACTATGCACTATTTTTTTCATATATCTCCTAAGCAAACATTCACGGCCTAAATATGACAATAACAGATGGGGATTTGAGCTAATTGTTATCCACCATGCCATGAAAGGTTGGAGCCAAATCACAAATGAAAGAAGTGTACATATACCACACAATTTTTCCAAGAAGCCATAATGTTGCTTGCTAGCTTTGTTTATCACCTAACGACAATGACTCACCAATGACCTTATATATAAATCCGTGCCTTTTGCTCAGGGCCGGCCTGACCATAAAGCTCCTAAAGCTAGGGCTTTAGGCCCCCAACCCAATTTTTTTTTTGCTTTATATATCTTACAAGTCCAGGCCCAGTTTTGTATGCGTCGTCCCGTCTTCTCGCTTTCCATACGTTCGTAACGGTAAAAAATTTAACATGTGTGTGTAATTAATTGAAAAAAGCGCTCCTAATTTGATTACTGATTACCGCTCGTGCCGAAAAATTAATGGGTAGGTTTTGACTTTTCAATTATAAAAGGCCCCACCTTTCCTAAGAGTAGTACATCTTGCTACCATTTTCTTCCTTTTCTGAATTCTGATTTCTGAAACTCTTGTCTCTTGTGCTCCCAAATTTCCATCTTATCTTGATTAAATAATTGCTCACGTGAGATACTGTGTGATACTGAGATACAAAAATTCCAAAACGGCAAAAACTCATTTTTCCTTGTTTGTGAATTGTGACTTTGTGTGGGGGACTGGGCGTGTGGCTTGGCTTGCTTTCATTGGCAAGGTATGTGTTCCAATGTTTCTTTATTCTCTTGATCTCTTCCTTTTTGTTTTCATGTTTTATGTGTATATATGTAAGTGTTATATTTAAATTCTAAATATTCTTTTTTGTTCTTCAAATTTACTAGGAACCATTAATTTCTTTTTGGTTGGACTTGGGAGCAGAAACCAGAAGAAGAAATTTTTATGTGAAATAATCTCTTGTCAATTACCGGCGACAATCAGGTTTTATTGTTCTAATCTTTTTTCTTTAGTGTTGATTTATAATTTAGATTTTAAAATCTTCATATTGATATATTGTGAAACTTTCATTGAAAATATGTCAACTCGAAAATATGAATTGGGTTACTCGAAACTGAAAAAAAAGAAAAGAGTTGAAGCTTTAATTGAATCACAAAAAGGGGCTATAGATAAATTTATCAAAACAACCAAGAAAAGCAAAACTGAAAATATAGGTGAGTGCTCATTGAATGAACAAGCTAACAATTTAGACATAAGTGAAAATGAAAATAGAGAAGAAGTATTGGTTACTGAACAAGAAATTAGTTCTTTAGAAGAATCCACTGCTAAAAATATATATGATCCAGGTCAATGGACAAATGTTGATGCAACTTTGAGAGATTTGTTAGTAGAAAAAGGTCCTATTAAAGTTACTGATATAGATTTTCCTAAGGATGAATACGCGAGACACTTTTCTTCATTACTTTACACTCAAAAGTTGCCCAATGGAGAAAAACGTGAGAGAAGATGGTTGATTTATTCCCGTGACTTGGATAAAGTATTTTGTTTTTGTTGCAAATTGTTTAATACACTTTATAGTACAAGTAAATTAGCTAATGAAGGTAGTAGGGACTGGAGAAATATCAGTTATAAGTTGAAGAATCATGAGATAAGTAGTGAGCACATTGCTAACATGAGTTCATGGATTGATTTAGAATTGAGATTGTCAAAAAACAAAACCATCGACGAACATGTTCAAAAACAAATAAATAGAGATTGAGAACATTGGAGAAATGTATTATTCAGAATTATTGCCGTTGTTAAAACTCTTGGAAAAAGTAACTTGGCTTTTCGTGGAACCAACGAAAAGATTTACCAAGAAGATAATGGTAATTTTTTAAGTCTAATCGAAATGATTGCAGAATTGATCCTATAATGCAAGAACACATTCGTCGGATTAAAGATAATGAAATCCATAACCATTACCTTGGACATAGAATACAAAATGAGCTGATAAATTTGTTAGCAAATGAAATCAAAACAAAAATTATAAAAAAAGCGTTGAATGCAAAATATTTTTCAATCATACTTGATTGTACTCCTGATGTAAGTCGTCAGGAGCAAATGTCTTTTGTACTACGATGTGTGGATATTTCTTCAACTCCAATACAAATTTGTGAGTATTTTATAGAATTTTTAAAAGTAGATGATACAAGTGGAAAAGGTCTTTTTGATGCTATTATGAATGAAATAAGCACTATTGGACTTGATATTAGTAACCTAAGAGGACAAGGCTACGATAATGGGTCCAATATGAAAGGAAAACATCAAGGTGTGCAAAAAAGGTTTTTAGACATTAATCCTAGATCATTTTATACTCCTTGTGGTTGTCATAGTCTAAATCAGTACTTTGCGATATGGCTAATTGTTGTCCTAAAGCTACATCTTTTTTTGGAGTATTACAACGTATATATACACTATTTTCTTCTTCTACTAAAAGATGGAAAGTTTTACAAGATCATATCCCTAGCCTAACTCTTAAATCGTTGTCACAAACGCGTTGGGAAAGTCGTGTTGAAAGTGTAAAAGCTTTAAGATTTCAAACGTCGCAAATAAGAGATGCTTTAATGAAATTAGGCGAAGTTAATGACGAACCTAAGATCAAAAGTGAAGCTGATTGTTTAGCATCTTATGAGCTTGAAAATTTTGAGTTTTTGTTAGGTATGACTATTTGGTATGATATATTGTTTGCTGTAAACTCAGTTAGTAAAAATTTGCAATCAAAGGATATGCGTATTGATGTTGCTATAGAACAATTGAAAGGTCTTATTTCATTTTTTGAAAAATATAGGGAAGATGGTTTTGAAAATGCTATAATTTCTGCCAAAGAAATTGCTACCGAAATGGATATAGAGCCCAAGTTTCGTGAAAAACGTACTATTCGTAGAAAGAAACAATTTGATGAACTTATTGACAATGAAGTCGTAAAAACTCCTGAAGAGTTGTTTAAAACTGATTACTTCTTGTACATAGTAGATCGAGCAATTACTTCGTTTCAAAGTAGATTTGAACAATTCAAAATGTATAAAGATATTTTTGGTTTTCTATTTAGCATTGAAACATTAAGGTCACTGGACAATGAACGTTTAAAAGAAGATTGTCTTAACCTTGAACGTTCATTAAAACACAATGATAGCTCTGATATTGATGGATTAGATTTATTTACTGAATTAAATATTTTAAGAGACATTATACAAGTGGAAAATGATACACCGATTGACATACTTAACTACGTAAGAAGACTCAATTCCTTTCCAAATGCATATATTGCTTATAGAATAATGTTAACGATTCTCAGAATCAAGTTTCTTGGCGAGAAAGAAGTTTTTCAAAACTAAAATTAATAAAATATTATCTAAGATCAACAATGTCTCAACAGAGATTAAATGGATTGGCTTTATTATCGATTGAAAAAGAAATGTTAAACGAAGTCGACTACAATAATTTAATAAATGATTTTGCGTCCCAAAAAGCCCGAAAAATAAATTTTAAATAAAAATATAATAATTTCAAAAAAAGGCCCCATCTTTGAGTTCGCTTTAGGCCTAAGTATACGTTGGGCCGGCCCTGCTTTTGCTGTAGTTAACAACCTTTTTAATTTTTCCCAAAAAAAAAAGGAGAATTGCAAACTATTTTATATCTGTGACTTATGCATGCAATAAAAAAAAAATTCCTTTTGTTGAAATCTTCTTCCGCGTAAAAATAAGATTCGCTCTCATTTTTTTTTTTACATTAGCAAACAAATTTATTATAAATTGAACCAATGAACACCTACAAATTGTTGTGTTTGTGTGTTATTTCAAAAGTGGGAAGTCCCACGTTGCCTACTCTTCAAACCTTTAAGGATAGGTTTGATGACCAATATATGATAGAAAATGATAAGATAAGAGATTGAATAACGATAAGATATGATATATAGACATGATAAGCTCTTATTCTATCATGTGTTTGATTGTGCACCTGATAACAAACTAGATAATTTTATATTATCATATCATGTATTTGAGATTAACCAAATAATTATATAAAATGATAAAATTACCTATGTGGGGAGTTATATATAATTTCTAAAATTAATTTTTAATATTTTTTAAATTTTAATATGAATTTTTAATTATTAAATTTTATTTTAAATATATTTATATTTTATTAGACTTTTTTATAATCTCTAATTTTTTAATAATTTTTTAAATCATATGTAATGACAAAATTAGCCTTATGACAAATTTACATATAATATCTTAAAATTAGTTTTAATATTTTGAAATAAATTTTAACTTAAATTAAATAATTTATCATTTTTAATATTAATTTTTAGTTTTTGTTTTAAATATTTTTAAATTTATTAGATTTATATTTTTAAGATTTATAAGATAATATAAAATGACAAAATTACGCTTGTGACGAAATTGCACATGAATTTTAAAATTAATTATTAATTTTCTTATAAATTTAAATTTATTTTTATGATTTTACTTTTTATTTGTACTTTTTATTTTAAAATTTTTTATTACATTTTAAATTTAAATTTATTTTTTATTTTATAATTCATAATAGTAATTTTTTTGATTTTTTAGTTTTTTATTTTAAATATATTTTTATTTTTATTAGATTTTAAATTATGTTTAGAAGGGTAAATAAGGAATTTTTTTTATCCTATCTTGCTAGTTTCTAACCTGGCCCTTACTCTAGGATAAGAATTATACTAAAGAGATATAATAGGATAAAGTGAAATGATTGAATTATCATATCATGTTGCTCACCAAACACCAGACTAAGACATGATATGATAGTTTATCATATCATGTCTCCCTTATCCTATGGCCATCAAACAGGCCTTAAAGGGTTTATAAGATAATGTATGTCTTGAGCTAGTAAGACAAGCTTTAGAAAGGAGTGAGCTCGCGCACACAAGTTTGGGCCCAAATGTGTGGTTTTAGTATGGTCCAAAGGAGTGAGCTCGCGCACACGATATGGGTATGCGATCCTTTTTATTTCTTGAAATAATTTTTGCAAAAATATTTTTAACTTGAGAAGGCTTACTCAAGAACTATGGTTTTTTAGCCGTTTTATTTGAGACTTGCTCAAAATGTATTTGGATCTTATAATGATAAGATACTTAATTGACTATCTGTTAGGTCATGGTCTTATTGGTTACTTACCCCACTAATCCACTAAAGTCTATTTTTTTAATCATAGATTTTATGCCACTAATGCTACACGTTCACACTCATTCTCCCCATGAACGGTTACTTTATTCTTACTTAAACAGATTTCTCTACGTTGATTTTTCAGTTTGTCCGAAAAGCCTCTACACCCCTCTTCTTCAAATAATTCCAGGGTTTACATCGTCGGTTTTGATCTTCCTTTTTTATGTTCTGATACCTAGGTTCACTATTGGGACGAACTTGTTGTACCCAAAAAGATTTACGCACTGTGAGCGAATAAATCCTTAAGAATAGTCTCATCAACACCACAAGTTTATTTTTGCAGGTTATCGTTCGTTCTTTGTCGATCAATTTGTGTTGTGGCCCTCTATTTACGAAAAAAAATACAAATAATCAACTTCACACACACATATATATACTTAACCAAATGAAGGCTATTATAATTATAATTATAATATATACAATGCAATCCGTTATACATACCAAATCAAATAAATCAAAATAACATTAAGGGATGATGCCTATTGAGTTTGTGAGATGACCCCAATTTGTTCAAATATTGTATTTTATGTTTATTTTATTAATATCTAACTTGATCTCCCATATATAAATTTTGTATGTATCTCTAACCCAACAGTCTTATTCCTCCTATGTGAATACTAAATGAAATAGAAGACAAACATATTTCAAGTTACAAAATTTGTAAATGATAAAGTGGTGGGATAATAAATAGAGAACATAAAAATTTTAACTCTCTGTTCAGATGAAATTGTCATGGTTCTAAATTGCGATCCACAATTGTAATAACAACTGTACCAAGCCACATTTTTTCAGCAATTTTTCGTAATATTTTCAAAGAACGTGACATAATTGCAATCACAATTTAAAATTTTGATTCTGCAGGATAGTCTACTCTAGTGTAATGGGCCTTCATCCACACATAAAAGAAAATGCTAAAAGACAAAAATGCAACTAAATTGCAAGGATACTCTTGCTTGGGCCTTTTTACCAAAAGAGACAACTAAGTAAGAAGCAACAATAATTTAAAAGGGCCCCAATATATGGACGGGTAGTCATAATGTGTCATCCATCACGGTGAGTAAATAAAGGCATATAGATGGAAGGAGTGGGGTGGGTGGTGGGAGGGGACAAGAACCCATTATCAGCATCGTCTTTATACACATAACATGAAAAGATCCCTTGACAATGGGGCATGCAGCAGCGTATATAGCCATATCGTGGAATTTTTGGATATATTATCAGCAACACAGTAACAGAGAGTGCAGGCAGAAGGTAACAGTCATGCACGTCACGTAGCGCATGTGCTTGGTTTCATCACCCACATGCACACTCACTACTACTACTCCCTTCTCATGTGTTCAGCTGCTGCTTCTATTTCATTTATCATAAAACTTCGGCACTCTCCTCCATCCTATCCTATATATATATATATAATTTTATCAAATTATTTTATCAATAAAATCAATTTTGGGTAATACCGACATTGGCCACTCACCAATGTGTACATACAGTGTACTTTATATGTACCCGTTTCCTCGAATATATCGTCGCTTTGTGAAAAGGGCTTAAAGCTAAAAGTATCTTAGGC
The DNA here is from genome assembly GCA_037113605.1 of Calophaca sinica. Taxonomy (NCBI): domain Eukaryota; kingdom Viridiplantae; phylum Streptophyta; class Magnoliopsida; order Fabales; family Fabaceae; genus Calophaca; species Calophaca sinica. Next base: position 134,703,635 of record CM073731.1, on the reverse strand, counting down.
ATATCCTAGCCATGCAATGCATTGCATGGAAAACCTTCTAATATTTTTTGGTCCTCTCTTTTATATATTTTTTAAATACTAAATAGTAATGAAAACCACAAAAATAATAAAATTTTATTAAATATCACATTATTTTTTATTTTTTATTTGTAAATAATTTTATATCGGAAACAATGAAAATAACACATTTGTTGTTAATTACTTTTTATAAAAAAACTTAAAAATAAAATACAGTGGCATTTTATAATTGAAAGTGAAAATAAAAAGTAAAAACAAAAACATTTTCTAAAATAAACAGGTCGTTAATTTATTTATTTGTATTAGCTCATATATTTGGTGGCTTCTAGGGTGGAGAAGTATATCAAATGGTTCATGGGTGAACCATAATTAACAACCCACTACTAGAAAAATTGAAATTAGAGAAGGATAAAATCTCTCACTAAATATACAAAAATTCGTCACAAACCACATTAGAGACGGATTTTGTGACGGATACGAATTCGTAACTAAATTTGGCGTCGCAAAAATTTTAGCGAGGGAAATCAGGATCTGTCACAATTTGTGACAGAAAATCTCCCTCACAATTCCAAATAATCCGTCATTAAAAAATAGGCATAAGTCAAAAAAAAATAGCATTTTCCGTCGCTAATAGTGAGGGATCTAATCCCTCTCTATTAGTGACAGATTTATTTCCCTCGCTATTTGCAATTTATTACAAAAAAAATAATGAAAATTTTTCACAGTTTTCACTTTCTCCACCACCGCCTTCTCCTTCCTCTCTCAGCATCCTCCGCATCACACCATCAACAGACCACCACCTAACAACCACTTCGTCCTCCATCTCAGATCCACCATCACAGAACCACCAATCACTAGAACCTTACTCCCACCGTCGCCCAGAAGAAAAAGTAAATCCAGAAGAAGAGAACAACATGAATCCAGCTTACAAAACTAAACAAACAGATCTGGTCAAGAAGAAAACCAAAAAAGATAAGAAGAAAACCAAACTCGCAGCAAGCCACCAAAAAATCACCAACAAACAGATCAAGCGACCAACACAGATCTTGCCACCACGAAACAGATTGGTGACTACCACCAAAACAGATCTCACCACCAACACATATGTCACCACCGAAACAGAGAAAGAGAGCAACAAATCCCTCCTTTCCTCAGAACCCATTCCCTCCTTCCTTGTTGAGCAAGAGAACTCACCTCATCTTCCACACCGTGAACGGCGACACCTACTACCGCTGCGAGCTTACGCCATAGTCACGCCCTCTCCACCGAACACCACCGCTTGAAGCGCGCTACAGTCGCGCAAGCACCAGCGACCTTGTAGCTTTCCCCATTTCGCACCGGACTTCCGCACGCCCAGTTGCTACCAAGCCCAAGCAACCACCAAACAGATCTCGCACTACAACATAATGTGTAAAAGAAAACGCCACTTTAAGCAGCGCTTATGAAGAAAAACGCTACTTTAGCTAATAAATAGCGCTTCAAAACATAAAACGCTGCTTTAGGCGTAGAGGAATAAACAGCACTTAAGCAGAAAAGCGCTGTTTAAAGTCGTACTAATATAATAAACATCGCTTAAAGCTGGAAGCGCTGATTATGGCACTACAGGAATAAACAACGCTTAAGTAAAAAAGCGTTGTTTAAAGTTATACTAAAACAATAAACAGCACTTAAAGCTCGTAAGCGCTGATTTTGGTCCTTTTATTCCTAAAACAATAAACAGCGCTAAAGTTGTTAAGCGCTGATTTTGCTTTTTTTCCCTATTAAATCGCACTCACGCTCGCTCGATCTACTCCACTTCACACTCGATGCTCGCGATCTGCTCCTACACCTTCATCAGGCGCCGCACCACATACACAAAAACCCTAACCCTTTTTTTCTCTTTTTTTTCGCTTCCTCCCATCTTCTTCTCCAGATTCTTCGCCTCCACCTCATTCCCTCTCTTCTCCAAGTAAACCCTAACCCTTTTTTTGGACTCAATCAGTTCCTTCCTTCCTCATACCTTTCTGTTTTCTTTTTTGGGATCCAATCTTGAGAATCGGTTTGCAAGCCTAATCAATATGAAGATCTGGTTCGCTGTGAAGAACGAGAAACACGAGAAACTGGCTCGAAGACGAAGAGGAGAAGGGTTCGAAGGGTTCCAAGGATGATACTGGCGTTGAGCTGAGATGGAGGCGCTGAGCTCGAAGGGTTTAAAGGAGAGCAAGAAGTGGAAGCGAGAGTTGAGGAAGACGAAGAGGAGAAGGGTGATATTGGCTTGGAGACGAAATTTGGCTCGGAGACGAAGAGAGCAAGATCTGGTTCGCTATGAAAGATCTGTTTGTTTTTTTAAAGTAGATATGTTTGTTTTTTAGGATCTGTTTGTTTGATTCTTAGATCTGTTTTTCTGAGATGAAATCTGGACTCCATCTCATCTTCTTCGTCTGTATTCTTCTGTTTGTTTTTCTGAGTTAATTTTTATGAAGAAAGCTTGAGTTTATTCTTTTGTTTGATGCTGGGAAAAAACGCTTGAGTTTATTCTTCTGTTTTATGTTGAGTTTATTCTTCGATCTATTTGTTTGATTGATGCTGGAAAAAAACGCTTGAGTTGTTTGATTGTTGGTTCCTTCGTCTATGTTGGTTTCTTCGTCTTTGATTGATGCGCTGAAAAACGCTTGAGTTTCGTTTGTTTGTTGCTAAACGCTGGAAAAAAAATAAGGTGAAAAAATAGCGCTTCCTAAACTAACCTTAAACAGCGCTTAATAGTAAAAAAAACGTTGTTGAAAGGTGGGAATAAACAGCGTTTCCTTAAGGAAGCGCTGTTTATTCCCTATTTTCAACAACGCTGTTTAAACGCTGTTTTTCTATGACACATTCAGCAGTGGGTGAATATGCAGCGTTTTTTAAGCGTTGTTTTAGGCCAAAATTAAGCGTTGTTTATTGCCCTTTTTTGTTGTAGTGTCGCCACCAAACAATCACCAAATAGAGCTGGCAACCACCACCGAAACAGATCTGCCGAGCACTATCGCAGATCGTTGCACGAATCTCTGACCCGCGATGCTATCAGGTGCACTTCCTCACATGCGTGGACCAATGTAAACAAAGAAACATAATATGAGTGAAGGAAAGAAAGGACCGAGATGGAGAGATTGAGATGGGGTAGGAGAGATTTCTGAGAGATAGAGAGAGGAAGGGAACTGCGTTGGGTTTCTAAATGAAGGAAACAAATTAAGTTTGAAATGCCAAACCCTAAATGTTAACCACCACAACCCCAAAAATATATGCGCATGAAAAAAGAATTATTTCAAAAAAAAAATTAGTGAGGGAAAATATCCCTCGCTAATTATTGAATTTAAAATCCCTCACAAAATCCGTCGCTATTAGTGAGGAAAAATATCCCTCGCTAATTATTGAGTTTAAAATCCCTCACAAAATTCGTCGCTAACTGTATCTGTGACGAATTTAGTGGCAGAGGAGGTAGAGAGAGTATCTTTCCGTCTCAAAAATCCTTCACTAAATGTATTTTAGTCAATTTGTGACGAATAAATTAGCGACAGATTTTTTTCGTCACTAACGACGTCACAAACTAGATACAACTTAAGTCTACCTGATATCTTATTTTTCGTCACTAAATTCATCGCTATTAGTGAGGGGTATGTGTCCCTCTCAAATTTTCCTCTCTAAAATCGATTTTTCAAATAGTGAACCGTCGGATTAAACAAACCCACGTGATTTCATTGGACATTACCACACCAAATCTCATCTTCATCCACTCCTTTTCTTTCTCTCCCTGCACATCTCTCTCTCCGTCAGCTCCTGTAGCGCGCAAAGAAAACAAGTCTTCTTGAGTGGCCTTATCTTGTTCAACCATGGAATCATTCGGCTTCTTGGAGATTTATTTTCTCCATATGACGTTCAAAGAAATTCGATTCTCCCTTTGTTTTAATTCTCTCTAATTTTCATAATTGTGTTTGATTTGTTTTTAAATTCCCCCTTTCACTTTTGTGATTGTTTTTACACCTGATGTTCATTTTACAGGGGCCTTACTACGGAGGTTGTATGGTGTGTTGTCTTTTTTATGATTATGTGTTTTCGAGTATAGAGAGTGAGATCTAAAGTGGGGTGAGGTGGAGATTTTCTCACAACCAAAACAAACATGTTTTTTATGTTCAAATTCACAGAGCCCACAATGGTGGAGGCAACAGCTCATTGGCGACGACTGGCTTTGTTGAGGAAGAAGAAAAATATATTATGTGCGAATAGTGTATCATAAGATCTGATAGACTTGCACGATCTAACGGCTATTTGTTGTAGTTCACGGTGAACCATTTAAATGTTGGTTCACCCTTGATGCTACTCATATATTTTTCATTATTTTTTTTTCTCTCCGGCCATTGATTATGAAACGCTCATAATACTTTTTATATAGAATCTTTGATATCAAATAACATTTGTGCTTTTTTCTTTTGAGGTTTCAAAATTGAAAGTTAAGATCACATGGTACGTCTTTCAAAGGTATGAACAAAGCTTACCATTCTATTATTTATTTTTTTATATTTTTTGGGATGAATCACCTGTTGAGTTTAATTCAAGCAATTAGATGATAGTTTTCTGTTATTTTGAGTTAGTTAGATGGTTAACAATTTGGTTAACAAGTTGATTAGTTAGAATCTTTGTATTCTCACCCGATGTGGGACTATCATTAGACTTGTATGAATACAGTGAGTTACATCAATAAAATGTTGATTTTTCTCCAATAACTCCTCTCATCATTTCACAGTGTATGTGTGTATTAGTTTCTGCCTCCAACAAATTTGGTATCCAGAGCTAGACGATCCTAGGCACAAGTTTTTGTGAGACACTGTGTGAGTTCTTTCTTTTCTATTGTGAGTTCTTTCTTCCCTATCCATGGCTGCAACTGTAAATGGCAATAATCTCGCTGGCAATTTACCAGTTCTCGACGGCAAGAACTAGGAAAGGTGGTGTTTTCAGATGAAGGCACTTTTTGGGGCTCAAGATTTGCTTGAGATAGTGCAAGGAGGTTTTGAAGAGCTAGGGGCGAATCCCACTGAGGCTCAGAGAACTGCATACAAGGACGCGAAGAAGAAGGATAATAAGGCAACCTTTTACATCGCTCAATGTATTGATGCCAATGCATTTGAGAAGATCTCGACAGCCACATCTGCAAAGGCTGCTTGGGATATACTGGTGAATTACTACACTGGTGATTCAAAGGTAAAAGCAGTAAAGCTTTAATCCTTGAGAAGAAAATATGAGCTGTTGCATATGGAACAAGATGAGAGGGTGGCGGATTATTTCACAAGGTTAGTGACAATCACTAATCTTATGAAAGGTTGTGGAGAAACAATTTCAGATCGCATGGTTGTGGAGAAGGTGATGCGGACCCTGACACCTCAATTTGACTATATTGTGGTGGCTATACAAGAGTCCAAAGAAGTGAGCACCTTGAAGATTGAAGAACTACAAGGTTCTTTAGAGGCACATGAGCTTCGGCTTATTGCTAGAGGAGAAGAAAGGGTTGTAGACCAAGCTCTGCTGGCTCAAACTTCCAAGAAGGGTGATCAAGTTTCCAAGAAAGGTGAACCAGACAAGAAGAAAAGGAAGAAAGGAGGCAAATTTCACAAAGGAGGCAAGGCTGAAGACAAACCTGAGTCCTCAAAGAAAGGGGGAGGATGGAATGTCAACAGCAGTGGCAAGAAGAAAGACAAGAAGAAGATTCAATGCTACAATTGTGAAAAATTCGGTCACTATGCAAGAGATTGCTGGCATGGCAAAGGAAAACAGATCAAGAATGATGAAGAAGAGGCAAATGTGGCTCAAGAGGATTCTGATTCAGAGCCAGTCATGATGATGGTGACAACAATTCCAGATACAGCTCAAACCGAGTCATGGTATTTGGACTCTGGTTGCTCTAATCACATGGTAGTCACAAAGAATGGCTTATGGATCTTGATTGCAACAGAAAGCGAAGGTAAAGTTGGCTGATTTCAGAACCATGATGGCGGGAGGCTTGGGAAAAATTCTTTGTCAAAAAGAAAGGTTGGCAAAGTTGCTATAATTGAGGAGGTGTTGTATGTGCCAGGGATGCAGTGCAACTTGCTCAGTGTTGGACAGTTAGTGCAGAAAGGGTATTCCATAACAATGAAGAACATGGTGCTAGAATTGTTTGATTCAAGTCAAAAATTGGTGTTGAGATCTCCTCTTGCAAAGAACAGAACCTTTCAAACCAGTCTCAACAATGCTGAAACTCAGTGTCTTGCAGCAACAGTGACAAATCAAGATGGATGGCTATGGCATTCAAGGTTTGGTCACTTAAACTTTAAAAGCTTGAGTCATTTGATAAATAAAAAATTGGTGTTAGGAATACCAAAGATTGTAGTGCCAGAAAAGATGTGTGAAGTGTGTTTGATTGGAAAGCAACCTACGAAACCATTTAAATCACATTTACCAATGAGATCTAATGATTTGCTAAATGTGGTTCACTCGGATGTTTGTGGTCCATTTGAGGTCTCTTCATTGGGAGGGAACAAATACTTTATTTCCTTTGTAGATGAGTACAGTAGGAAATTATGGGTGTTTCTAATCAAAACCAAAGGTGAAGCATTTAGTATCTTCAAGAAATTCAAAGGTCTAGCAGAAAAACAAAGTGGCAAGATGATAAAAATTCTGAGAACAGATGGGGGAGGTGAGTATACTTCCAAAAAGTTTGAAAAATTTTGTGAAAATAATGGAATTCTCCATGAAGTGACAGCTCCATACACTCCACAGCATAATGGTCTATCTGAAAGAAGAAATAGGACCATCCTTGACATGGCTAGAAGCATGATCAAGCAGAAAAATCTGCCACATACCTTATGGGGTGAAGCTGTCATCACAGCAGCCTATATACTAAATAGGTGTCCTACAAAGAAATTGAATTGTGTGCCTGAGGAAGTTTGGACAGGCAGGAAACCAAGTGTAAGTCACCTAAGAACTTTTGGAGCAGTATGTCATAGGGATGTGCCTGAAGCAAAAAGAAAGAAGCTGGGAGATAGAAGTGAACCTATGATTTTTGTAGGTTATCATGACACTGGAGCATACTGGTGTACAATCCGAAGCTCACAAAATCATAGTCAGTAGAGATGTTGTTATGAGTGAGTTTGAAGCCTGGGATTGGAACAAAAAGAAGCCTTGCAGCAAAACAGTTATACCAGTGGAGGTTCATGATGATTTTGATGAGGAACAGACTGCAAATACTGATGCAGTAACTCAACAAACAACTCAGGTCACCAGAACTTCACAGAGGCAGAGACAAGTCTCAAGCAGATTAGCAGATTTTGAAGTAATTCCTGATAATGAAGTTGATACAGATGGTGAGTTTGTGCACTTTGCACTACTTGTTGGTGCAGAACCAATCAACTATAAAGAAGCTTTGAGTGAAAAGGTGTGGAAGACAGCTATGATTGAAGAGCTGCAGGCAATTGATAAAAATAAAACCTGGGATCTAGTCAAACTACCAAAGGAGAAGAAGGCCATAGATGTCAAGTGGGTATTCAAGGTAAAACTGAATCCAGATGGTGAAATTGTCAAACATAAAGCAAGACTTGTTGCAAGAGGATTTATGCAAAGGGCTGGTCTAGACTATTCTGAAGTCTATGCACCAGTGGCTCGGTTGGAGACTGTGAGATTAATTGTGGCAGTGGCATGTGGCAGGAAATGGCCTCTATTCCATTTAGATGTCAAATCGGCATTCTTGAATGGTCCTCTTGAGGAAACAGTTTATGTTAATCAGGCTCCAGGATTCGAAATAGAAGGAAAGGAAGAAATGGTTTATAAGTTGCACAAAGCCTTGTATGGGCTAAAGCAAGCTCCCAGGGCATGGAACAAAAGAATCAATGCATTTCTAGTACAGCAGAAATTTACCAAGTGTGCTAGTGAATATGGAGTATATGTGAGATTGGGAGAAGGTGCTGAAATGATGTTGATTTGTCTCTATGTTGATGACCTGCTAGTTACAGGCAGCAATCAGCTAGAGATTGAAGAATTTAAGTGTCAAATGATGACAGAATTCGAGATGACTGGTCTTGGCAAGCTAGCTTATTTTTTAGGCATGGAATTTGTAAGCACACCTAGAGGACTTGTAATGCATCAGAAGAAGTATGTTATGGAAGTACTAAAAAGATTCAAAATGGGAGACTGCAACTCAGCTTCAACTCCAGCTGAGGTGAATTTGAAACTCGGCAAATGTGAAGAGGAAGAATCAGTGGATGCAACCTTATTCAAGCAAATGGTTGGTTCATTGAGATATCTCTACAATAGTAGACCAGATATATGCTATGCAGTTGGACTCATTAGTAGATTTATGATTGATCCAAGGAAGACACACATGCTAGCTGCCAAAAGGATTATGAGGTACCTAAAGGGAACCATGAAGTATGGAATTTTGTTTGCAACTGATGTGAAACAGGATGATGCAGAATTGATAGGATTGTCAGATGCTGATTGGTGTGGAGTGTGACACCCTCTACCCCGCATGTTATCGTTACGAAAATAAATTAAGAAAAAATATAACTGCTGAAAAATACAGTCAAATAAAATTTTCATAAATAAAGGTAGAGTCGTCACACTCTCATAAACTTGAGGAAATAATCATTTGTGATTCTGAATAAAATTCACATGATATAAACGCCCGATGTCACAACGTCTCGGGCTGACCCTAAACATTTACTTGAAAATAACAACATCGATAATAACCAAAACATTGAAAATCCTAATCTACGATGACCGCGCCCATAGATCACTCCTCACCACGTCGTCGCCGTCACTGCGATCTCATCGTCTAAACATACACAATGGTGTATGAGTAGCCACAACAAAAAGGGTTAGACATCATATACAATCATAGCACAAAGCGGCAAAGGACATAGCTTAAGCAATGCGCATACAACACGTTAACTTAATCAACACATAACATGAATGCTTGACTCAACGAGTACTTATGCAATCCTAGACAGCGTCTACTTCACCGAATATGTGGATCCAAACCAACTCGGATGAGCGAGTGAGAAAACATCATCACTCTTGAGTACGAGCGGTGTCTAGTCGAGGGTAACGGTATATTTATTGGTCACGCCCCCGGTGTGGTAGCTATCCACCGCCTTTATATAAGACGCTCTACCCGATTGACCCCCAGTAGGGTACCCTGCCCATCATGACCGATACTATATCGCATCCTCGTTGCTCACCCCAATAACGTTAACTTAACAAGACACATATGATGCATGAACACAAACCAACCAAGTGTCTAACAACAACGACAACAACAACTCCCCATCCACCTCATCAAGCGTAGCTATAACAACGATAACAAGGTACTACTCATCAAGATGGCCGACAAATTTCCCACAATCTTGGAACAAGTCCAAGTTATCAACCTACCTCACCACACTAAGTCTAGGCTAACTTAACTAAATTTTCAACTCTTAACTCAAGTGTTTCAACTTACTTATTTGACCGGACGTACCGTACTACTCCCCTAAAATTATAGGACACCATCCAAGAGAGTTTGGGTCAATACTTATTATATCCTGAATTTAAAAATTCAATTAGTGAGACTTTGCTAAAATAATTCTAGACTTAGTCATCTTTCTGCATAATTTTTCTGTATAACTATTACTCTAAGTTGTCAACTAGGTTGAAATACTCATAACACCAAATCTTGCTTCTAAAGCATTTAAACCATCGACACCACGATATGACCATCATATCCTAGTCCTAAGACTTGCTTGTACCATAACTTAAACGCTAAAAATATCATTATACCTTAGTTAACTCCTAACAATTACACCCATCATCCATACTTTATCCTTTCACATAACCATGATATACCACCTAGAGAATCTAAGTGTAACAAACCACACTCTATGATCATCTAGCTCTCACTCAACACAACAAATCCAGAACATCAAATAGCAACAAGAAATCTCATTTAAACACATTTACATACATTTATCAATAACAAGCCAAGACAACCAAATCATCATATGATCCATACATGACATTCCATCGTAACACATCAATTCAAACAACACCTTATAAGACAATTTCTATTAACATTAACATCATGACATAATTTAATATCAAATTTTCCCATCACAATGGCAATGGTACTTATTTTGCACAACCGCGCCAAGTCTAGGGACCATGGGGCGTCCTATTGCCTAATTATATCCATAAGCCCACTAATCTTGTATCCATCTACCCCTTACCTCAATAAAAAGTTTGAAGTATTCCAAAGGCGAAGAAAACTGCTACAACGACAATTTGAGCACCAACCGAGCACAGGATAAAATTCACGGAAGAAGCGGCAGCTGGAAAAAATAACGATTAGTATAATATATTTTTTCAGAATTTTAAGGCTGAAAGCGAAATTAAAAGAAGTAAAAAGAGTGACCGGAGAACGCCATACCGAGACAAAGGGGTTACGAAGGGTCCGACATCAACTTCACCGAATCGAGCAAAGGAGTATTGTTTTCTGAAGGTTTCGACGCGAGGAATCCGAAAACGACGTTCGTTTTTCGAACCGAAAACTGTGGTGTCCGAAAAAGTGAATTTACAGTCCGCCCAACAATAAAATACGCGACGAACAGTGTCACAGTTGAATGAACAGAGGCCGAAAACGTGTTCTATGGTCGATTTCGGTTGGGTAGTTGAAATTTGGAATTTTTTCGTGGCCTAGGATATGAGAACAAGAAGAGAGAAGAAAAAGAATAAGGATTTGTTCACTGCGTGAGCGGCGATTTTGATTCTGAACGAGACCATAAATAGTCGCAGTTAAAGAAAAAAAAACGTGACCTGCTGGCTTTAAAGTTCAAACGTGGGCCTACTTTCCTTTTTTTTTTTTTTAAACATCAGCACACACACATATCTATATATATATATATAATAATGTATATAATATAATAAATTCAAAACTAATATTTAATAAAAATATAGTAAAATAGTATTAATTAAATATACTAATTATTAAGACAAACACACTTAAATTGTCACAAAATTATCAATATGAGTACACAATTTATAGATTCTAAGAACTTAAATTTGAGGGTGTTACAATTCTCACTTAACAATAGTACTAAGAATAATAATAAAATATCATTCCAATACTCCTTAAATTTAAATAATTATTAACAAGATAATATTAATATTTCAAACTAATGTTTTACAAAAATAAAGATAATAATAAAACAATAAAGCATTACTAAAAATACTAATTTCCAAAGTAACTTACATAAAAATTATCACAAAAATTATTAATATATTCAGGCATATATACATATGTATTAATACGAAAATTGGGGTGTTACAATTCCACCCCCCTTAAAAAAAATTCCGTCCCCGGAATTTCTCTGGTGCTATTAAACGATACGGTTCATGTCCCTAAAACATCATGCAACCTTCTTCACTATTGCTATATATATTCCACACAATTCTTTCTTAAGAGGGTCAACTAAGGTCACTAGCTGGAGAACTTAGTCCTTCTAAAGGTCTAGAATTTTAATAGTTCTAACTTAAATGTCTGGTGTACTAACCAATCATGCTCAAGTGACTTTCATGACTATTTCTAGGATTAACTCCTTAAACTAAGGAATACTAAAACATTACTATCTTAAGGCTTCAAAACTGCAACAACCACAACGAATCAACAAGGCTAACATCTAAATCCTTAAGAACCACTTCATAATTAAAGCTATAATATATATATATATACACACACATTTAGCAACATATCATAAACAACAATTCAACAATCAATATTCACTTAAACATAATATACAAAAGTTAACGACTAAAGTACGACAGACTAAAGCATCAATTTAGAAAGAGAAAATAACATTTTTTTTATAAATATTAATACTAATAGAAAAAATGAAACACAAACAAAACAATTTCCCTTATCAAAGGCATTTGATATTGCAGCCAAGATTAATCACGAGCTAAATACATAAGCTGATCAAAAGGCATCAGACATTTAAACTAGAAATCAATAATTTAGTAATGCAACACAGTCATATAATTATCTAACAAAGTTCAGAAACTTACCTCGGTTCAAGCATGTAACATTTTCAAAGCAAACTAAGCAACAGATATAACGTAGCGCTTTCACATTTCAATATAAATATTCAGTATAACCTGAAGTCCCCTTGAAAGAAATAACACGTTTGTATATTGTATTTAATAGAGAGTCAAATGAAGCATAAAATATAGAAAGATCAATTAACCGCATGTCAGTGAATGTAACAAAATAATTTTAATTTTTTTTTTAATATCATATCGAAAATAATTCAGCAATCAAGACTTAGTTAAGCATAATGCACACACAAAAATTATTGGCTAAAGTATGTTAGACTAAAACGTTAAAATAAAATGAATAAACAATTATTCATCATTTTTAATCCATTTATTCCATAAAAAAATAGAAACTTATTTATCCTAAAAGAAATAACATGTTTGCATGCAATATTTCATAGTCATTAAAATTAAGCACACAATATAGCAAAAGTAATTTATCGCAAATTAAGGCATGACTAACTACAAGTATTTATCGTAAGGTACCCTACGCAAAACCTTTATTATTCCTACTGCTCAACTTACTCTAGGAAAAATATTCTATAGGGTGCTACCCAATGATAGACTCGGTTTCTGTTAGAACATCTAAAATCGGTTTTGTGGTCTTATCAGAAGGCAAAACAATATATTTCCCAAAGATTAACTAATGTCCCCCATTACGTTCTACTTCTATCCTCACTCTAAGCTTGTCTCCACGCCTAGGAAAAATTACTTTCCACCTTTAGAATCTATGGTTTCAAAGCCTTATGCATATCCGAAGCCCTTAAGAATTTAACTGCAATGTAGATAATCTATGCCCATAACTAATTCTAGTAGCTAAGGTAATTCAAAAAAAAACTAATACTATCCACCAAACTGATTATCATTGCTTTTCTCACCGGCGGTAAGTGATTGGGCTGCAGTCCCTCCTACTCGTTCAGCCAGGTAATCCAAGCAATAATAACCATGTGCAACAATCACCTATTCTTCCATAAGGTTCTCTGATAGGGGCTTAAGCGTAAAGATGTCAACGCCACATGATTACCCTCAAGCTTTACAAAAGATCCTTCCTATAGCATAGCCACGATTCCGCTGCGCTACTCTGATAACATATTTCCCAGCTAACAATGTTGTAAATCTAAAATAAGGTCAGCTTATCCTCTCTAGTTAAGCTACTAGCCCATTGTACTTACTAGGATTCCTTTAAGGTAATGGCTAAAAGTCTTGCACCTTAAGTGCAACAACTAAGGGTTAACCTGTATCTCTCAGTTCTGGGTTGATCATTCTCAATTCACTAAGCGTAATTTTAAACAAGATACCAAGAAATTAACAACTTAGGAAATTGCTAACCCAAGATTCATAGCTAATGGTTCAGGTACCTACTATCTTAGCTCTATCTATCATATACTCCTGTGAACTTAGCCCACTGAGAATTGTTCGTGTACTAGAACAAACAAAATTAAACAAGTAATGCATGTAACTCAACTCAGAGTTCACGCACTGAAACACAATAGACCACACACAAAGCCCGGTTAGAACCGAACTGCTCTGATACCACTAAATGTGACACCCTCTACCCCGCATGTTATCGTTACGAAAATAAATTAAGAAAAAATATAACTGCTGAAAAATACAGTCAAATAAAATTTTCATAAATAAAGGTAGAGTCGTCACACTCTCATAAACTTGCGAAAATAATCATTTGACGGTTACGAATAAAATTCACATGATACAAACGCCCCGATGTCACAACGTTTCAGAGCTGACCCTAAACATTTACTTCGAAAATAACAACATCGATAATAACCAAAACATTGAAAATCCTAATCTACGATGACCGCGCCCATAGATCACTCCTCAGCCACGTCGTCATCGTCACTGCGATCTCATCGTCTAAACATACACAATGGTGTATGAGTAGCCACAGCAAAAAGGGGTTAGACATCATATACAATCATTGCACAAAACGGCAAAGGACATAGCTTAAGCAATGCGCATACAACACGTTAACTTAATCAACACATAACATGAATGCTTGACTCAACGGGTACTTATGCAATCCTAGACAACGCGTCTACTTCACCGAACATGTGGATCCAAACCAACTCAGATGAGCGAGTGAGAAAACATCATCACTCCTGAGTACGAACAGTGTCTGGTCAGTGGTAACCGCTATATTTATTCGTCGCGCCCCACCTGTGGTAGCTATCCCCCGTCTTTATATAAGACACTCCTACCCGATTGCCCCCCAAGGCCGGGTACCTTGCCCATCATGGCCGATACTATATCGCATCATCGCTGCTCACCCCCAATAACGTTAACTTAACAAGACACAGATGATGCATGAACACAAACCAAGCAAGTGTCTAACAACAACAACAACAACTCACCAACCATCTCATCAAGCAGCCGGCTATAACAACGATAACAAGGTACTACTCATCAAGATGGTGACAAATTTCCCACAATCTTGGAACAAGTCCAAGTTATCAACCTACCTCACCACACTAAGTCTAGGCTAACTTAACTAAATTTTCAACTCTTAACTCAAGTGTTTCAACTTACTTATTTGACCAGGACGTCACTACTCCCTAAAATTATAGGACACTATCCAAGAGAGTTTGGGTCAATACTTATTATATTCTGAATTTAAAAATTCAATTAGTGAGACTTTGCTAAAATAATTCTAGACTTAGTCATCGTTCTGCACAATTTTTCTGTCTAACTATTACTCTAAGTTGTCAACTAGGTGAAATACTCATAACACCAAATCTTGCTTCTAAAGCATTTAAACTATCGACACCACGATATGACCATCATATCCTAGTCCTAAGACTTGCTTGTACCATAACTTAAACGCTAAAAATATCATTATACCTTAGTTAACTCCTAACAATTACACCCATCATCCATACTTTATCCTTTCACATAACCATGATATACCACCTAGAGAATCTAAGTGTAACAAACCACACTCTATGATCATCTAGCTCTCACTCAACACAACAAATCCAGAACATCAAATAGCAACAAGAAATCTCATTTAAACACATTTACATACATTTATCAATAACAAGCCAAGACAACCAAATCATCATATGATCCATACATGACATTTCATCGTAACACATCAATTCAAACAACACCTTATAAGACAATTTCTATTAACATTAACATCATGACATAATTTAATATCAAATTTTCCCATCACAATGGCAATGGTACTTATTTTGCACAACCGCGCCAAGTCTAGGGACCATGGGACGTCCCTATTGCCTAATTATATCCATAAGCCCACTAATCTTGTATCCATCTACCCCCTTACCTCAATAAAAAGTTTGAAGTATTCCAAGGCGAAGAAAACTGGCTACAACGACAATTTGAGCACCAACCGAGCACAGGATAAAATTCACGGAAGAGCGAAACGTGGCTGGAAAAAATAACGATTAGTATAATATATTTTTTCAGAATTTTTAAGGCTGAAACGAAATTAAAAAGAAGTAAAAAGAGTGACCGGAGAACGCCATACCGAGACAAAGGGGTTACGAAGGGTCCAACATCAACTTCACCGAATCGAGCAAAGGAGTATTGTTTTCTGAAGGTTTCGACGCGAGGAATCCGAAAACGACGTCCGTTTTTCGAACCGAAAACTGTGGTGTCCGAAAAAGTGAATTTACAGTCCGCCCAACAATAAAATACGCGACGAACAGTGTCACAGTTGAATGAACAGAGGCCGAAAACGTGTTCTATGGTCGATTTCGGTTGGGTAGTTGAAATTTGGAATTTTTTCGTGGCCTAGGATATGAGAACAAGAAGAGAGAAAAAAAAGAATAATGATTTGTTCACGCGGCGATTTTGATTCTGAACGAGACCATGAATAGTCGCAGTTAAAGAAAAAAAAACGTGACCTGCTGGCTTTAAAGTTCAAACGTGGGCCTACTTTCCTTTTTTTTTTTTTTAAACATCAGCACACACACACATATCTATATATATATATATAATAATGTATATAATATAATAAATTCAAAACTAATATTTAATAAAAATATAGTAAAATAGTATTAATTAAATATACTAATTATTAAGACAAACACACTTAAATTGTCACAAAATTACCAATATGAGTACACAATTTATAGATCCTAAGAACTTAAATTTGAGGGTGTTACATGGAGACCAAGTTGACAGGAGAAGTACTTCAGGCTATGTTTTCAAGTTTCTAGGAGCATCAATATCATGGTGTTCCAAGAAGCAGCCCGTGGTAGCCTTGTCCTCATGTGAGGCAGAATATATAGCTGGATCTTTTGCAGCTTGTCAAGCCATTTGGTTGGATTCGGTGTTGAAGGAACTGCAGATTGATGTAAAGAAGCCACTGCAGTTACAAATCGACAACAAATCGGCTATTAATTTAGCAAAGAACCCTGTTTCCCACGGCAGGAGCAAGCACATAGAGGCAAGGTTCCATTTCATCAGGGAACAAATGAATCAAGGAACGCTTATGGTCGTGTATTGTCCTACTGAAGATCAATTGGCAGATGGCATGACCAAGGCAACAAGAGTTGACAGATTTGTGAAGCTGAGAAATGCTTTAGGTGTTGTGTGTTTAGATAGCTTGAATTAAAGGGGTGTGTTGAGTTTAATTCAAGCAATTAGATGACAGTTTTCTGTTATTTTGAGTTAGTTAGATGGTTAACAATTTGGTTAACAAGTTGATTAGTTAGAATCTTTGTATTCTCACCCGATGTGGGACTATCATTAGACTTGTATAAATACAGTGAGTTACATCAATAAAATGTTAATTTTTCTCCAATAACTCCTCTCATCATTTCACAGTGTATGTGTGTATTAGTTTCTGCCTCCAACATCACCAAACTAGTCTTTGAAATTCTAGGGTGATGTAAACTTGGTCCTTGAAATTTCTAATATTCTAAAATAGTCCCTGGAATTAAAAGTTTTCAATCATATTAGTCATTTTGAATCGGTTAATTTAGTTCCTGAAATTATTCGACCGTGACTAATGTGATAAAAAAATTGATTTCAGAACCTATTTTAAAATTTCATTAATTTCAAGGACTAAATTAATTGAACATTATAATTTCAGAGACTAAATCAATGATTCACTCATTTTTTTTGTTTTACTCGGCCAATTGTGCCAAAGTCAATTGGTAACTAAACTCCATCAATCAGAAGGATGAAGGTGAATATTTTATTATTTTTCATATTAATAACTTTGATAAAACACATTAATCAATGTGAAGCATACTACATATATATTGGTCATTTTATTTCACAACTACGACGGAAAAAAGCTATTGGAAACGGGTATCTTAGTTGTAACACATACAAGTTCAACCAACGAATCTATTATTGGTTCATCATTAGTTACTTTATCTCCAATATATGATTTTTACACTTTAGTTCTTGTAGAAGGAAATTAAGAAAATAATACCAATAGTACAAAGAGTGGTGAACCTAGTTAATTAGTGTAGTAGCACGATATGATCAAGCTTGAAAACAATTAGTGTAGTAGCAGGATATGATCAAGCTTGAATTAGTTAAAAATTGACTTTGATCACCATATGCTTAATGGCAACCTAGGAAAAAGAATATCAAATATATAATGGACCCGTGAATAGTGTTACTGTAGTATACAATGAAATCGTGGAGCCCATGGAAGAGGAAATGTCTAGGATCAGGTGGACAGTTATATCAGCCCTCGATGTGCACCTAATTCTTTGTTTATTTAACACTCCCTCACAACTCAACTCACATGACCTTGCTTGCTGCACCATTTTGCAAGCTAAGCTAAGCAGCCATTTATTCTTTTAATTCATCTTAATTAATTTTTTTTGCCCCTCCCACGTTGGTATCATAATTTCATTCTTTCCCTTTCCTTTAACGCACTTCCATGTAGATGGTACGTACAGAGGACGATGTGTAACTGGCTAGTGGCTGGCTGCCTATAAAATCTTTTAATTAATTTCATAATTTCACTGAAATCCATGCAATCCTTCTGTTTCATAGTTTCCCCACCAATTTGGGTCCTCGGTAATCGCTCACACCAAGCAATTCATTCGGCCTTGAAGATTGCCATTGGTAGTACTCATATATTTCCTTGGTCGTAAAAATGGGTATAATGTTCACATTCGTATACACTTTTGTCTGGTTAAGCTAAAGTAACAATATCGAGAGAAAGTAAAAAAGTAGTACTAGTACTACATAAAATCATTTAAATTCCCTTATGAACAGAAAGAAAAATTAGAATTACTTTATCGAAAGAAAAAAAAAACTAGAATTAATCACAACAATCCAAGAGTTTATAATGATGGAGGGTATAACCACTTTTTTGATAAGGCAAAAGATCAACACATTGTTTCATGATTACCAATTGACCAAATTGTGTATCAAGCAACCATCTTTTAATTGCTCTTAATTTATTATTATGAATTGTTGTGCAGAATCACATGGTGTGAAGCAATCTGGGTTCCATATATACATATCCATGGCCCATTGGTTTTTAGAAAAGTGATGCCGCGTTTTCTTTACCTTTTTTTTCTTTTACGTATAATTCTCCTTTTTTTGACAAGGTATAATTCTCTTTTATGTATATAAATTGATATTTCTGTCTTTTTTTATAATATTTTATTGATATGTAAATTTAGTCAAAGATTGAAGTTTACAATCAATGCGTTTTTTTTGGTCAACACTCAATGTAACGTTGGTAGATAGTATATTTTAGTTTGGTAAAAAAACGATAGTGTAAAAAAAATTAAAATAAATGGTTATTATTTGTATAAAAAAAAAGGGCAGTGTATACATTAATTCATGTTTGAAGTTCACCGTACATACCAATTACATAATTTTCCATCCTCATTCAGCAAAATATTTATACTTACTTTTATTTATCTTTATTTCCATAAGAGAAAAAGATTTTGATTTTAAATTTGCCAAATTCGGCAAGGAAAAACAATCAAGAGAAGATTCTACAACCGAACAAAGCGCTCTTCTGTCCTAATTTATCCCCTTCCCTTAATTCTAAATCTTTTTTCTTCTTTTCTGACTTAGGAAAAACTAAAAAGAGAAAATTAGAAAAGCTACAAATTCAAATTTATAAGACAAAATTTTGCAGATTAAAAAAGGAAAAAAGAAAAAGGAGGGCCGAAGCTGAAGAAGATAGTTAATCTTAGACCTCCACCCTAAATTAAACTAGGCTAGCACTCACTGGATAACATGCCTAAACTCTGGCCCACAATGGCTGTGGTGATTATGAAGATGATGATGATGAATGATGAAGTCATCTCCACCGTTGGATACGCCGAAAATGGAACTTTGACTCACCAATTGGTGATGCTGCTGTCGTTGCATCTCCTTCTGCCGCCTCAGCTCCAAAACCTTCCTATGCGAATTCGAGTGCTTCGCCGACACAAACGTCGGGCTCGCAGCCGGCCGGTACTCCGGCACCAACCTACCGGACTTGAACCTCACGCCGCACGCATTGCACAGCGTCTTCGGCCCCATTGGGCCCGTCCGCCATTGCGGCGTCTTATCAGCGCCGCAGTGCAGGCATTTCCGTCCAGAGCACTCCGCGCTCAAACCCTCACGCTTCTTCGGAATCATTGCCTTCTCTTGAGACGGAGGCGCGTCGGGGAGATGGAGCAGGCGCGTGGACCAGTCGCCCGGTGCCGCGCGTGAGCGCTTGCTGCGGGCTTTTCCCGGAAGCGGTGTTTCCGGGTAAAGAAACGGCGCGTTCCGGGCGCTCTCGTCGGAGGCAAACGGCGGAAGCGTGTCGGTGGAAGAGGACGACTCCGGCGTCTGCGGTTTGGGGCCGACGGCGGCGGCGCCGGAGAGAAGCTGCAGTGTTTTCAGCTCTTCTTCGGCGGAGAACGAGTCTTCCGCGAAGTTCGAGAGCCATTCCAGTTCCGCCATGTCGTCGTACTGTTCAACAAAAAACCACGCAGCGAGAAATTTCAGTTTTCGAACTAATCAATAAAGAACAATTCAATTCGAAATTGTTAATGATTTCTGGTTAATTTTAGTTGAATTGGTGAAATTAAGTTCTCGGAATGCGGTGAATTACCGGAACACAGAGTTCGCCGGTGAGTTGGAGATCGCCGCCGAAGCCGTAAGGGACAATGGCGCCTGCGAAGCCGTTATCGCCGCCCGAAGAGGAGGAGTTGCAGCTGTCGACGGCAGTGACGGTGGAGGAGTCGGTGGAGTTTACGGCGACATTGTCGAAGAAACCGTCGGACATAATTGCGTCGGCATTGGAGAAGTCAAGGAGGTCATCAATGACGAAAGGCTCAGAAGGCTTTTGGTCTCCGTGACGCTTCTCCCCCGGCGAGAATTGGTCAGCTCCTCCGGCGCCGTAGTAGCCACCGACGAAGTAATCCGGCGCTTCCATTTCACGTACAGTTACGAGAAATAAACGAGAAGTTTGTGTTCTTTTAAGACCAAGAAACGCACCGTTTTGAGAGGAGAAGCGTTGAGGATTGTGTCTGAGAGAGAGGTGGGAGTGAGGGTGGGGTTTTGAGGAGTGAAACAATGGCACAATTGAAATTTCTCACACATTGGAGCATCTTTTTTCATGCACATAGATACATACGTTTAATAATAATATAATAGGGGAAGTGACTTGCAAGTTCTGTAAAGTTAATTAAACCACTTTCATTTTTTGCCCTTTGTTTGGCGATTCATATTTTCTTTAGCTTACCGCTATGAAATGAGAGCTTTCCCTTTCTTTTTATTGTTTGTTTCCCTTTTTTTTACTTTCTAATAATATTTTATTTTAATATCCTCTTAAAGACTAGTCGAAATTATTGTTGCTGTTGCTTCTTCATTTCAAATTTTCCATGTACCTAAGGAGCTTGCATGTGCGTACTCTCGTCCTGTGAAAGTGAAACCAAGGTAACGATAAACAATGAGTTTTTTTTATTTTGACTGCATAACAATGAGTTATTAAAGCAGCGTTTAATATACATTAGAATCGGACAAAATATAGTATAAATTTTATTTTATATTTAATAAGTATTTTTTAGGGATATATTTAATACGTATTAGATAGAATAAAATGAAACAAAAAATAAAAATAAAAAATTTACTTTTATTGAAACTGTACAACTAAATACAGATAAAAAATTCCTGTCCAAAAATATTGCCTTCCTTTTTATTTGTGAGTCAAATGATACAGTAATTATCATAATAGATAAGAATGTCAACAATCTCGCAATGATATACGTAGTAATCAATAAAGTGTAACTATACTATGCTTAGAGAAACAAAAAAGTTGAACATCACGAATGAGTTGGCTCAACATACACTTTTTAAAACCACCACATATGGTCATGCACGCCCTAATTGGTTGAAAATACTATCGTGAGTTTCTCATGACTTACAATTTCGTGACAAATAGCATTGTCGTTAAAAAAATTATGTTATTTTTTATTATACTCATTTGTTTTTTAAAAATACAGCCATTTGAAAAATTTTAATTTGTTTAAAATTTGTTCATTCCAAAAAAAAATTATTTTTCATTAAATGAAATAAAAAAATATTAATGTAGTAAAAAAAGACAATGTAGTCAATTATATTTATATATTCCTAAATTTAAGAGTTTTTTATAACATTTTAATTTCAATATAAAATTTAAAATGTTGATTTATTTTAAAATAGAAAGAAATATGTAATTATTACTAATAAGCCATTTAACATATAAAAATGCTATATTTATATTTGTAGCAATCTATCTATCTTTTATATATAAAAGTATAAATAAATAAATAAATAAATATATATATATATATATAAAAGAAATTTGAGCTTTTGTTTTAAATACAAATTTAATTTAATTTATGAGTTACAATCTTTCAATTACTCTCATCACCATGTATGGTTATACACACCCTGATTGGTTCAAAATCCTATCGTGGGTTTCTCGTGACTTACAATTTCGTGACAAATAGCATTGTCATTAGAAAAATATATGTTACCTTTCATTATACTCATTTGTTTTTAAAAAAACTTTCATTTGAAATTTTTTAATTTGTTTAAAATTTGTCCATTCCAAAAAAAAATATTTTTTATTTTTCATTAAATGAAATAAAAAAATATTAATGTAGTATAAAAAGACAATGTAGTCAATTATATTTATATATTCCTAAATTTAAAAGTTTTTTTATAACATTTTAATTTCAATATAAAATTTAAAATACTGATTTATTTTAAAATAGAAACAAATATGTATTTATTACTAATAAGGCATTTATCATATAAAAATGCTATATTTATATTTATAGCAATATAAAGAAACTTGAGTTTTTGTTTTAAATACAAATTTAATTTAATTTAATTTATAAGTTATAACCTTTCAATTACTCTCATCATCATGTATGGTCATGCATACCCTGATTGGTTGAAAATCCTATTGTAAGTTTCTCGTGACTTACAATTCCGTGACAAATAGCATTGTCGTTAGAAAAAATATGTTACCTTTTATTATACTCATTTGTTTTAAAAAAAATAATCATTTGAAAATTTTTAATTTGTTTAAAATTTTGTCATTACAAAAAAAGAATTTTTTTGCATTAAATTAAATAAAAAATATTAATGCAGTAAAAAAATATAATGTAGTCAATTATAGTTATATATATTCCTATATTTAAGAGTTTTTTATAACATTTTAATTTCAAAATAATATTTAAAATATTGATTTTTTTTAAAATAGAAATAAATATGTAGTTACTACTAATAAGGCATTCAACATATAAAAACGCTATATTTATATTTATAGCAATCTATATTTATATAAAAGAAACTTGATCTTTTGTTTCAAATACAAATTTAATTTAATTTATGAGTTACAACCTCTCAATTACTCTCATCACTCTATTTAAATATTATCAAATACTATTTCACTTATTAATTTAATCCATCATTAGTTGTATTAACTATTAAATATAAAACTTTTTAAACATTTTATTAAATATTTAAATTGCCTAAAAATAATATTAATTATTAAATACAATTTCAGAAAGATACTTAAAATATAAGTAAAATACACTATAAATTATTAAATATTGTTAGCAAATATAAAATTTTGTGCTATTTACTAAAATTAATTAACCATTTACTAAGTTCTATTTACTATTTAAAAAATTATCTTAAAAATAATTAAAAGAAATTGTATATTATAATACATTATCTATTACAAAAAAAAAATATATATATATATAAGAAACACTTTTAAATATAAATAATGATGATAATATATATATATATTATTAAATAATAATTGTTAAATAAAAAATTCTGTGATACTAAAAAGATGTAATGTATTACATATTAAAATTACTCCAAATAATTTCATAGCACAAGTAAAAAGTTTTCAATTTCAATTTTTAATGTGATTAGTATATTCAAAAAAAAATCTTAATTATTATTGGAGGTTTTACAAGTTAGACGTATTTTATACTATTATATTGACTGTAAAAATTAGACGTATTTTAAGTTAATAATATCTCGTTGATGAATAAAAATATATGTATCTTATGTTAATAAGAAAAGTTTTACCAAAAAATATTAAACTATGTTAGATCATATTTATAAACAATAGTAAAATAATTTTATGCAAAGTATAACATTTCTATTATGAGAAAATTTATTATTATCTCATATATATTGTTGTTTTTAATTATTCAATTTAATGAATATATTTTATCTTATGATATGATCAAATTTCATATCATATCTTTGTTTGCCATATCTTTTACTTTTATTTAAACTTATAATTAATAATCCAATGATTAATTAATTTTAAAAAATAACTATTTATTGTTTAATAATCATAGTGACTAAAAACTATAATTTTCTTTGACAAAAGTTACAAGCAAATTTAACTTATAAAGTTTAGTTTATAAAAAATAAGTGTGTAATTTAATAGCATAGTTGAAGAGCAAAAAATAGTAACAATATTTATATGAGAATGGCCAAATAATTCATATGATTGATGAGTGCTTGAATTTTAATATATTTATAAAAAAAGTATCAATTATACTATTTTGAAATATTAATATTACATTAGAAATGTGTAATAGAATAAAATTTTTTATTATGAGAAATCAAATATTTCACACAAAGATTATTACAAAAGGTAACACCAATGTGGAAAAAAAAAATTATAAATAGTTTTGATGATGAATAACTTCAAATGACATTTGAGTTGGAGAATAAATAATCTCTAATAAATAGATTAGTTACAGCAATGATGACTAAAAGCCAATAACAATTTTTAAATTATGTGAGATTACATTAGAAAAAAAATTATATTTTATAATGGACAATTACATATCGCCTTGTTAACAATAATTTAACCATTCTATAAAAAAAAAATTAACCATAAGAGTTAATGTTATTTGTTAACAAAAAAAAAAGAGTTGGGGTTATTTGTCGATAAACAAGATAAGAAATATGTATATTAAAAAAACATAATGAGAAATGCTAGCAACACTCACTCTAACACTCTCCCTCCAACACTTACTCCATGATTGGGTAAAATTCGTATGAGTTCCACTACTTTGGAAATAAGACCCACTAATTTAGTAGGACCCACATCATGAATTTCACCCAATAATGAAAAGAGTATTGGAGGGAAAGTGTTAGAATGAGTGTTGCTAGTACTCCTCAAATATAATGACATAACATGTTTAATAAATTTTTTTATAGAGTTTTCTTATGATGTATTAAAGTTTCAATGATAACTTTACTACAAAATTGATAATTCTAATTATGAAACACGATAAAAATATTTTATACAAAAAAAAATTTATAAATAAATGTGTTGTTTAATATAAAGTTTTTTAGTATAATTATATTTAATTATTACATATTATTCTATAATTAATAAAATTTAATTTTACATTTTTTTTTTGATATTAAGGAGTGCATGCACAAGGCTCAAAGGAAAAAAAAAAACTACAATTAATCCTATAAATTGGAGATAATTATATCAAGCCCTTCAACAAAAACTGAAAAAATGTTAAAAGATAATTGTGTATTAGGTGAACAATAATTTGGTGAGAAATTTGTATAAAATATTTTTTTACCTATTTAAATTATATAATTTTACACATTTTTAATAAATATTTGCATAAAATATAAGTGAACACTGTTATATCTGGTAGAATGTATAATATGAACAAGAGCCATTTTTTTCCTAATCGACCGTGAAAGTGTTGGATGAAAATCTCTTGTCTCACTTTCCTGTCACATTTTCTGTCCCTCCACCAATAACAATTTGTCACATAATAAAATAAAATTATAATGTATTAACACATATGTATATCTCCGACCTTTGATTGGTAGGAGACAGGGATACACTATTTTTTGAGTCAACAGATGTTTATTCGAAAGTGTCTCTGTGATATTGCATTATAATCTCTTAACAAATATCGTTTTTTTTGTCAAAAAAAAAAACAAATGTCGTTTTTTTGGTACATCGAATTATTTGATTAATTGATTGCTTGATATATGAAACTGTCAACCTGTAGTTAAAAGAAATATAGCACACTACACACTGACATGGCACTAATTACTTTTGCTTAAGATTCTTTATATTTGAAGAATTTATACGTTAGGAAATTGTTAACAATTACTAAAAGTTGTGTATGAAAAGTAAAAGATGAACAGAGAAAAAAGAAGGAGGATTAGTTGATGCAATGAATAATTATCATGTGGTGTGAACAGGAATCAAAGTGTTAAGCAGCAGCACAATGGTGGGCTGTCACTTGGAAAGAAAACAGCTATGGCCACAGACACACTCTGCTCACTTTCCTTAACATATCAGTTTCAGACACAAAAATTGGATGATAAAGTAAAACCAAACCACTGGGCAGAGACCTTAATAGTTTATGCATTTACACTGTAAATTATTGGATAATTAATGTCTTAGTTAACAATGATTAATAGGAGAAAATTTTAATGTTCAAGAAATTCAACCCCTAAAGAATCGATCTCTTGCAGGTTTTGTCCCTGTGACTCTTCCAATAGTGTCCAAGTTTACAGCCGGATTCCTCTGCTGCTAATAATTTTATTACTTCGGGAGATGTGCAAAAATTTAATTTATTTCATTCATTCTGATTTATTACAATAGTTTAGTTCAATTAATTGTACTTTCTACCCCTCTTGCCTTATCATGGCCCTCTTATTATATTCCCCTTCTCACGTTTCAGCACGACGCTTACAGCTCAACTTAATCCAAAATTTGCCTATAATCTCATCCACGTGGCTAGTTAATACGAGTTTTACTTTAATCTCACCTGCTACCGAGCAAAAATGGTGGTGTTTCTATCATTACTGTTTTCCGTTTTACTTTAAGCCAGCCTTGTTAGAATGTCAATCTCAATATTTAACGATTGGCCCTTAACATTGAAGTCCAGTAAAATTTTCTAATATTGAAATAAATAGCTAAGAAGTGGAGTAATTGGGTAACTATTATTTTATATTTATAATTACATTGTATCATTTGTACTATCACGCATTTGGAAGAATGTTGCCTCTTCAGTAAGATAATTTTAAATCGTAATCGCAATCGTGTACCTTGATATTGTAGAGAATTACAGCTAATATAGCCTAAATCGCAATTGCGGAGATCCTAAAAACCTTATTGTTAAAGCCTAAATGACAATTGGAGACCTTGATTAAAAACTTTGCTCTTTTGTATGGCTAATGTAAAGAAATAAATATAAAGTTGATGAGGTATTGAAAAATTTAGATTAAAAAGCTTTCATGTGACTAATGAAGCATAATTTTAGCAAAGGAAAATAATTAATTTTTCATTGGGGTCCTTGAAAGTTGTATATATCTGTACCGACTTCAGCAAATTCAAGAACATTTTGATGTAAAATCATGTGGCTGTTGGTGTTAGAGCAAGCATTTTGCTTTATTTTTTATATTTTATACATACAATAAGATAAAACAAGAATTGGGTATGATGGGCCGGCTCATGCGATTCTGATCCCCAGGTTAATGAGCCCCCAGTAACTAGTGGATAAGGTTGCCTTCACAATTATTACCATCACACATTTATATAATTTATAATATATACATTTTTAGGTGTTGTAACTTATTCATTGTTCACTTGTAGCACATTTCAAGTAAAAAAAGGGGGCAAACAATTACAAATATCATTTCAAAAGTAGGAAGAAAAAAAAGCTTAGTGGTTGTTTAAATATGTAAAATGTATGTGGGAGTGGTTTCTCTTTATCAGTGTGGTTTTCCAAATAGAAAAATAGTGGGTTGCAGAGAGAGCACGCGAGAAAGGAAGAAGGGTGTGTGTGCGTGTGTCAGCTATCATGTGAGTGTGAGTTATTTGGGCGAGGGAGGGTGAGGCTTCTCAGTCAAGCTTTGGTAGTAGCTAGGGGTTGGTTTGAACTTTGAAGAGGGATGATACTACATAATTTAGGATTTGGGTTTTCTAAAATAAAGTAAATGGATTATTTGCTAGTAAAATATAAATATTTTATTTATTAAAGAAAAAAAATTTAAAAAGTATATGTATAAAATATTAATTGTTATATTATTTATTTATTTATTTATCAATGGCTGTGTTTTTTTTATAAGCCGGAGCTCACTATTAGGCATATCCCTAAATTTGAGGGGTTTTTTTCCTTGCCCGCTTTCCTTCGCTGCTTCCCCCCACACGTGCGTACTCCTCGCCCATGTCCTATTGCTAACATGGTACCACATGCACCGCACACGATAAAATAAAAAATAATAATAAACACGTCAATGAAACGTGTGTGAATATTTATATTCATTTTCTTTTTATCGTTTTAGTTGTTCTTAGTTTTGGTCTCCGCAATCTTGGCCCTCGTGTTTGAGAATTGACATGCTCTACATTCAAGCTATTGTGCCCAATGGGCCAAGTGACTGAGATCAAACGTTAGTGGCCTGTGGCTTTTAATCCCCATTAAACCGTTGGGCTTTTGCAATTTGCGGTCCAATGCATTACTATCGAGAGAGAAGAAAACGGTGGGGGAAGAATATGGTGCAATAGGGTACTTGCACCTGGCATGCACTTCCAAACCCCACATTGCGCAAGGTCCTAAAACACTTTCCATGCAAGTTACATTGCGTTGTAATCTAAAAGAGTGTTATCGGTTGCAAACTTGCAATAAATGTTTGATAGCCTTTTTCATTGTGTAGTTTGCCAAAAACAGTACAGGCATCTGAAATACGAAACCGCACATGTTTATGCCAAATTTCGGGAATTTCTTTGCCGAAAATGAATTATAATCATGCTTAATTCCCATGACATGTGATTGCCTCTGTGCTATAGTAGCTATAGTACACAACAGGCCCAGGCAATAGCTGCAAAACGGTAATGAGTAATGACGAAACAAACTACATATTAAAAAATTATTGTGCTCTTTTATTGTAATCTAGTAGTGGCTGTCATCAATTCATGAATGCATTCATTTCGAAATTCCTTTATCACTTAGGCTCTGATTAGTTCACGAGAGAAATTGTGAAGAGAGAAAATGTGAAGAGAGAGTATGAAAAGAGAGAAAAATGTGAGAAATTGAATAGATTTTGGGTATTGATTGGAATAAGTGAAAAAGAAGAGAAAAATAAAAGAGAGAAGTGTTGATTATTTTTTAAAAGACATCAATATCCTTGACTAAAAATTTAAATAAGGAGAGAATAGGGGTAGAAATGGAAACAAAACAAAAAACGCGTTCCAGTGCCATTTTCTTCGCATGTCTGCGAAGAAAAATAAAGTGAGTAGGACCCATCACTTTTTCTTTCTTTCCTGCCGTTTCATCCTCTGCCAAGCACGCGCAAGTTTCATTTTCATGCCAATCTCTCTCGTTGCTTTCTCTCTCTGCGCATTTCATGCGCTACCAATCAGGCCGTTAGTCCTAAAATTTGACGTACACATCAAACCCACTATAAATCTAGCTATGTACCAATTTTTTTTTTTTACAAGAGAAAAGAATTTATTAAAGAGAGTACAAGGAATACTCTAACCCGTTACATTAAAATGCCTCGTTACACAGCTCTAAGGCATTCCATGGGATTAGTACACCAATCTGAAAATGAATAGCCACATTTCCTTCCCTCTCTACTAATAAACCACCCCATGATAGCATTTTTATGTGGGCAAAAATTGTGTTACAATCTGCCACCTCACCTCTAAACAAAATTCTATTCCTTGCCAAATTAAAGTAAAAAGTTGGATCTTGAGATTTTCTTCTTCAAATGAACAAGCTAACATGTCAACATATTTTTCCAATGGTCGATGCTAGAACTTAAGTAGTCTGGCTGCACACAAACCAAAAAGACTAAAGTACTTATTTAGCAGCTCAGTTGCATCTTGACACTTGAATTTGCGAGTAACTAAAAACATCTGTCGTTTTTCTAACATGCATCCTCTTTGTTGAAGTATATTTTCGGAGGTGTATTATTTTATGGTCTAAAATTTTTTTTCCAGATAAACCTAGACAAATTATGTGGTCCATAAATAAACTTTTAAAAAATGGTGTATGTTAGCAAAATCGGAGGTGCCTTTAGGTATTCTCCTTGAATTTACAGGTCTACGCTAACACGGCCCATGATTACGAATTAAGGGCTATTGGAATACACATCAAGTTTCTCACCCAACTCACACACAAAAAAAAAAGCCCATATTACGAACACTCTCAGTTAACATTCCACAATATAGGAAACGATTGCGCATTTGTAAAACTCGTTTTCCCGGAAAAATAAGTAAAATAATA
This sequence comes from Calophaca sinica, assembly GCA_037113605.1. Taxonomy (NCBI): domain Eukaryota; kingdom Viridiplantae; phylum Streptophyta; class Magnoliopsida; order Fabales; family Fabaceae; genus Calophaca; species Calophaca sinica. The sequence continues at coordinate 134,673,762 of CM073731.1, read as the reverse complement.
ATAATAATAATAATAATAATAATAATAATCATAGTAAATAAGGCAGCACAATGGTACCTCATCCTCCATGTGGGCACAATGGTAAATAAGGGCAAAATTTCCTAGACCAAAAACTTCAAAATTTCAAAAGTTATGAATGAATAGTGGTCCCCCACCTTTTTTCCCCATCATCACGTTGTTTTATATGGTATCATCTACCTGTCCAATTTTAGATTCGAGAATCCGCATTTACCTCATAGGCTGAAGCTCCTATGAATAATACTCAAAGACCCTACAATTTAAATTTAGGCTAGCTATCTCATGTGCGTGTCACATGATGAGGCATCACACCGAGAAACGAGACATGTGAAAATGGTTGGTTACTCCTTAATTGATAATTCAATGGATGAACTGTGAAGAAAAATAAAAACCAAACGAAGGAGACATGATAGCTGCACTACGTAACACGTAATTATTCATTCGTTGGTTGGTCAAATATGTGATGCCATGGACGGATGGAGTCACACCAATGTCAGCGTTATGGACGCTTCGGAATAATTGCTTGCTATTCACCAAACCATGTCATTTTCTTAGTTTTTATAATTACATCAGGATTTTACAGAGGCTTCTTCACTACGTGAGATTTTTTTGTCCTAAACGTTTGACTATTGGATTCGGATCTGGTTCAAGTCAATAAATATGATTGTGAATTTACATCTAGCTTGATTTAATAATCGATAACATGATAATTTATATCATACCAATTATATATGAAACCCCGAAGATGAATAAAAGTTTCTATCTTTTCCCCCCTTTCATATTTCGAGATTGAGCTTGCAAGGTGGGGGCTCTTATCATTCAATTAATGTTGTGGACAGTCTTATGAGTTGCATGACCGGTGGCAAGTTGCATAACTTGGCCTGGTGGCTGAACTTGCAAGTACACTGATCGCACATAAAATAGAGTAGTAAGAGCAACTTTATCGCTCGGCAACTAAACGTGAGTTAACTATAAGAAACGTTGCATATAAGAAATCATCGTTGGAGCAAGGTGAGGTGGAGGCAACATAACTTAAATTTTAGTGAACGCCATTTCTCTTGTTTACGGTGCCCGTACATTGCTTAACTATTAAATATTATTTTTTTCATCAACCAACACACCAAACAGATCTGGTATCAAGAAAAGTAGAGGAAAAAGACGGTATGGAGAAATAATATACCAATCCAATACCAGAAATTGCAACAAAATCACAAAAAAAGAAATATACAAAATCACGAACTCAAATCTAATACCAAAAAAAAAAAATTAAAACCAACAACATAAATCAAAAAAAAAATGTAAACTTCATCCAAACGCGTGGTGAGATCTGGAGCCGATCTGCTGTGGGTGACTCTCGCCGAAGTAGACTGGCGGCGGTGGTGGTGAGACCTCGTCGAAAAACACGCAGTGGTGATGAGACCTTGTGTAATCGGCTTGCATGGACACGGTGGTGATGAGATCTGGCCGTGAGAGATGACGATCTGGCCTCTGGGTGTTAGGGGAAGCTCAGATCTAGAGAAAGGGAGAGGGACCCGGGCATCGCAGAAAGGGAACAGGGGTTTTTTTTGGGATTTCACAGAGAAATGGGTGTTGGCGTTTGAGAAAGACTGAGGGACCGAGAGAGATGAGACTGTGAGGCAAGGAGATGAGACCGAGGAAGATGAAATAGAGAGATGTGGCAGGGAGTATCAATCGAGGGAGATGAAGCAGAAAGACTAAGGGAGATGCCATGAGAAGAGAGGCAGAGCGGTTGAGAGATTTGGGAGAGAAAGGGATGTGAGTTGGGTTGCGGCTAAGCCACATCGTTGGAGTGAAAATTATGTCTGTTGCTTAATATCTGAGCTGACCATTATGGGCCCACAAAAATGGGTAAGACAACCAACTTGGCCCGTTTAATTGACGATGCGATAAAGATGCTCTAAGTATAGTATCAATGCAAAAGGTTGAAAAAGAGTGGCTTAAGTTTCAAAATGTTAAAAAAATTGTTAGATCAATATGTTCCACTTGATCTTATAGTAGTCCTCCCACGTAATATTTTTCTCATCTCCCTCCTACTCACTTCTTCGGCATCGTCACACTGTAATGATGTTTATAATTTTTCCCTAGAAACATCACATATTCGAGGAAGAAGACAAAACCACGATCGAAGACAAAAAAAAATCCAAACTTTATCCCAGAACTAATACGATTGAATACGAGCAACCCATCGAACCATCGTATCCTTCGAACAACCACCATAAGAGCCACCATAGCCATCTTTTACCCACCGGCATCAACCCCTTCCCACCTCACCAGCAACCACGGAAAACCACCACCACCATAAACCCAATACATCCTAGCAAAACCCAATAGAGAGAAAAAAGGACTACATCTTGTTCTCAAAATCGCGGTCAAGTGTCTCTGCCGTGGGGTGTCACAAACAGCAGCTTCGTAATGTGTTCTGAATGCTACGAACAGTGCCTCTCTTTCTCAACTACTTCCTCGATGGTGGCTTTTGCGAAAAGGCACCAGTAAACAAAACGAAAAATAATTGGGTCTTTTACACTAGTTTAGCATTTAACCGATGTAAAAAGTGACGCAGTGACAATTTTAAAATTAACGCGTCACTTTTTACACCGGTTATTTGCACAACCGATGTAAAAGGCTTGTCTTTTAAAAATGTGAAGACATTTTACACCGGTGTATCTATAACCAATGTTAAAGACATAACATTTTACACCGGTTATATGTGCAACCAGTGTAAAAGGTTTATTATTTAAAAAGGTGGAGACATTTTACACCTGTTGTTAAATAACCGGTGTAAAATGTATTTTCTTTTGTTTCAAATTACTTTCTCAGTTCTATGTATTCCGGCTTTTGAAGCTTTGCCTAAAATTAATGTCAGTTACAAGTAGTCACCATCATAATGTATGTAGATGATTAAGACATTTTGTAAATGTTAATATTTGAGTTCTAGGATCAAGAAATTGTTTGGTAAGAAAACAATATTGTAAATGAGTTGCCCTTTGGGTTCTTGTATTGAATGAAAGATAGCTAAAACATGTCTCGAGAATGAGATGATAGTGGTATTCATGTCTGGGTTCTTGTATTGGGTTAATCTTGGTCTATTGTTTTTTCCTTCTAGTTTTAGTCAAATATTTGTTGCTTGAATGTGATTATGACATAAATTTTATTTATTTGTTGCTATATAGTTATTAAAAGAGCACAAAGAATTAGCTATATCAATGCTTAATGATTAATGCTAGTGGCACAATAACGTGGGTCTCATACATGTTTTCTTACTTAGTATGTAAATCTTTCAAATAACTCAATTTTATCAAACAAAAAGATAATAAAGTAATTTGACACCTACGAATAGTAATTAAACTTTTTAAGTATATTATGCTTTTTGTTTTCATTCAATTAAACTTCAGTTTGGTTGCTCACGATTGACAACTGTTTACATAACAGACGATGTCTTCAGATGAAAACCATAGTCGTGGGGGCATCGTACTCGCATGGCTTCTAGGAGGTCACGTCCCTCTATTAGCAGGCCGATGATAATTGCGAGGGAGTATCGAGCCAGCTTTGGGCATTCTATTTCTGGCACTTCTTATGATATCACTTTGTTGTCATGACACTCGTGTTTGCCCCTAGTTAGTAAAAGTAGTTTCTATTATAATTACTCAAGTAATTTGCTTGAGGGCAAGCAAAGCTCAAGTATGGGAATGTTGTTGACACTCAAATTTGTCTATATTTATGGGGTATTTTGAGTAGTAAAACATGTCAATTTATGCTATTTTAAGTAGAAAAGTACTTATTTGTGTCCCATTTTGTAGAAATATCACAAAGACAACACTTGGAGCAAAAGATGCGAAAACGAACCAAAAACTGGTAAGATTTGGATATTTTTGGCAATTCTGGACTTGCAGTACGGCCTGACATATAGTTGGTATGGCACAACAGTACTTGCAGTACGTAACTCATGGTCAGTACAGCCTAACGTCGAAGAAAAAGTCCAATACAGCCATACCCAATTGTTGTTAGGTGGTGTAGAATACACAAGTACGGGCCGACATCGTAACTAAAGTGCAGTATGGCCGTGTATAAACGCAGTACGACCGTACCTAGTCCCAGACCACTCAGATTTAAAGCCAGTTTGACCTAATACACTGTCAAGCCTATAAATACGCATCCTTAGCCCTCTATTCAAGACTTTTGATCCTGTAACCTTAGAGCCTCTTGCCCAGACCTATTTTGTCGCGGAGCTCGTGAGGAACGTGAAAAACGTGCTTAAGGGTCATTGTTATACCGAAAGGTTGTCCTGTTTTAGACTAATTTTATCTGTTATGGGTTTTTATTGGTTCCTATATGATTGTATGCTATTTTCACTCACCAAGAGTAGCTAAATCCATCATTATGGGTGATGGGGGATCCTTTATTATGTTTTTTATATTTATTTAGTTAATTTTATGAGTTTTTTATTATCCTGTTGATTGTATTATTCTTAGCATGCTTAATCCTATAAGGCTTGATCACCCTTTAATAAGTTAATTTAATTGGAGGCAATCATACTACAATTAGTTAACGGAACTCTGTGAATAATTGAACTCGCGTAGTATGTCAGATCAAAGATAATTGTCTGTTTCTAATCGGTTATTAAATTAACGATTCCATTATCGCTTAATGCTCTACCTTCTATTTATCTTGTATGATCATTGGGATATTAGTTTGGGAGAAGACTAGTAATATTGTATGATCATTGGGTATTAATAACATTAGAGTGGGAGATTAGCTTTCAACAAGGAAATGTAGCTCATAGTTATTAACTAGTAAATTCAGGGACTAAGTATTAGTGAACCCGGTTCCTATAATTGATCTTATATCGTTCTTGCACATTACTTTATCTTTGTCTTGCTTTAGTTTGATTATTACGTTCTTAAAACCATAACTATCGTTCTTCTAAATAACATAGAATCTTTACTACGTTAGTACTCGCGCATTTCCTGTGGGTTCGACATTCAGAGTCTTAAATATACTCCATTGTATTACGAGTTACGATCGGGTGCACTTGCCTGAGCCGCAACACAGACCAATAGGAATAACCAATTTCATAAAGACACTTATGAACACTATGAACATGCATTCAAACATTTATGCAGTCCATGCTTTAATCCAAACATAGAAAGTTTAATTTGACCAACATCAACATGCAATTTTAGGGTCATTTAAAACTTTTTCTTTGTCGTCTCATAAGTACAGCTGAGATGGTAAAAGGTTGTGGGGACATTTGATATGTCGGGGTGCGAGTTCGAACCCGCGGAACCCCACTTCTCCACGCCCAGTGTGTGTAAGTTTTGCTGCTAAGCTCTTTGAAACGAAAAAAAACTTTTTACTTTGTCTTTTTATTTTTTTCGCGGCAAGTGTGTGTTAACAAACAAAGGCAGATATAGAGTTTAACACTCGTGAGCATGTGTTTCATGCAACAAATTCGGCTTACCCCCTCTTTCTTAATGTAGTGGCCGAAATTTGACTTAGCAACTACATTGGATTGAAACACACAAAGAGCCCCAATTTGCCATGAGTGGTCGCAGACCCACATCTGTAACACTGTGACCACCATAAGCATCACCACAGAGAGGTAAAGGAATCTATTGCTGCTAACAAACCACGAAAGAAAAAGCCACATAAAAATTTGAACTTTTTTATTTTTTATCGCAACAAGCACATGCACACAAAAAATAAATCAATTTGTCATCGAAAGGAAAAATGACTCTACTAGGTGGTTGAAAAGAAAAACAAAAAAGGGGAAAATGGAGTTTGATTTTGTTGGCAAAATGGTTTATTCGTGTCTTTGCCTATGTGTGTTATCATAGAAACTCTCTAGTATTCTGAATAGTCATTATTGAATTGAATGAATGGGTACACTGTAGATGAAGGCCTTTCATAAAAGGCAAAGTACAAGCCCAAATAACGACTATCAAGGAAAAATAAAAAGGACCCAAATAACTAACTAATAAACTCAAGAAATGGGCCAAGACAGAAAACTGAAATAACAACTTATCAGTTACTAACAAACTAACAAAAAACCTAAAACAAATGTACAGGATTAACATGCCCCCTCAAGCTAGAGAGTGGATGTTTTTTAACTCCCAGCTTGGAAACTAGAAGTTCAAATGGTTGAGGGTCTAAAGCCTTTGTCAGCACATCAGCTAATTGGTCTTTGGAAGATATAGGCAGTAGGTGAAAGAGTTTTGATTGGAGATTTTCACAGACTAAATGGAAGTCTAGTTCGATGTGCTTCGTGCGTTCATTGAAGAAAGAATTGAGAGCAATGTGACGGGCAGACTGGCTGTCACAATATAGTAGTGCCGGGGAAATATAAGGGAGCTGGAAATCTTGAAGCAAATAAGTAATCCATTGTATTTCAGTGACTGCAACTGTAAGTGCACGATATTCTGCTTCACTGGAAGAGCGTGAAACAGTAGGTTGCTTCTTGGCTTTTCATGATATTAGAGATTCCCCGAGAAATATGCAAAAACCAAATACAGATCTGCAGGTATTTGGGCAGGTAACCCAATCTGAGTCACTGAACGCCTTGAGCTGAAAGGTTGATTTGCTGGGAAAGAAGAATCCTTGAGCAGGGGAAGTTTTGATGTATCGTAGGACACGAACAACAGCATCTTGATGTAAATTGGTGGGATTGCTCATAAATTGGCTCAGCCGTTGAACACAAAACGAAATGTCAGGACGAGTGGATGTCAGATATAACAACTTACCTATAAGTCTTCTGTAGGAAATGGGATCCTGCAAAGGAGTGCCTTCATGAACTGTTAAATATTGACCTTTAGGCATGGGTGTGGAGGCCGGTTTACAGGCCAAAAGACCACAATCAGCTAGAATGTCCAGAGCATATTTTCTTTAGTAAATATAAATACTTGCAGTAGATCTTGCTATTTCTAAGCCAAGAAAATATTTTGAATGGCCTAAGTCTTTAATACTAAATTGTTTATTCAAAGCAGATTTAATATTTGCAATTTCATGTAGATCATTTCCTGCTAGTATCAAATCATCAACATATACAAGCAGAGCAGTAAAAGAATGAGAGCCATTTTTTTTAATAAACAGAGAAGAATCAGATTTGGATTGTAAAAAGCCTTGAGAAATTAAAAATTGTGAAAGACTATCAAACCAATGTTTACTAGATTATTTTAAACCATAAATGGATTTATGGAGTTTACAAACTTGATTAGGCCGAGAGGGAGTAAGACCAGGAGGTAATTGCACATAGACCTCCTCTTCCAATTCACCATGGAGGAAGGCATTATGAGCACCAAGTTGATGTAAGTGCCAGTTCTGTGAGGAGGCTATTGAGAGCAATAATCTAATAGTGGTAAGTTTAGCAACGGGTGAATAGGTGTTAAAGAAATCTATACTTTCAATTTGGTTAAAACCTTTGGCAACAAGACGAGCCTTGTATCTTTCAATATTACCATCAAATTTGTACTTAATTTTATAAATCCATCTACAGCCTATGGGTGTTTTGCCTAGTGGGAGATCTGTAAGAGTCTCGGTTTGATTATGATGGAGAGCATTGAGCTCATAGTTCATAACTTGTACCCAATGGGGGCGTTGGATGACTTGTTTATGGGTTTTAGGCTCATCTTGAGCAGAAATGGTTAGAGTGAAATGTAGATGGCTAGTGATAGCTTAGAATAAGAGAGAATATTAGAAATAGGGTAAGGAATAGGTTATGTTTCAGAAGCTGAAGTATCACTGGAGGCATAAATGTAGTTGCAATGAAAATCCTTAAGAAATAATTGGAGTTTCCTAATCCTTTCAGATTTTCTTAGGATAGGAGGTGGTGGTTCAGAAATATCAATAGATTGAACAGGAAAATCAGTAGGTGGAGCAGAATCTCTAACAGATTTTGAACTAGAATTAGAGTTTATAGGATTGTTATCATTGATGTTATCAAAAGAAATATATGTTTTGAATTGTTGGTGGCTGAATGATCAACATAAATAGGAGGATTGGGCAGGACAGAAATGTGATTCATAAAAGATAGCATTCCTAGAAACAAAAATGGCGCGTGTGTGTAAATCAAATAGAATATAGCCTTTAGGGTGTGTTTGGTTCCGAAGAGAAGTTGTGAAGAGAGAAATAGGTGAGAGAAGGTATAGGAAGAAAAAAATATGTGAGAAATAGAGTAGATTTGTGGTATTATTTGGTTAATGAGAAAGAGAAGAGAAATAGAAAAGAGAGAAATGTATTTAATTTTTGAAAAGATAAAAATATTCTTGCTAAAAAACAATATACAATTTTATATTATTTGAATATAATTTTTATTAAATTTAATTAAATTTTTATATTAATATAATTAAGAAATTAAATTACTTTATTAGTTAAATTTTTAACTTATTTTAATTTAGTTAATTAATTCAGTTCAAATAAATTTGAATCGATTTAATTGTTTTATGCTGCATTAATAAAAGGAACTTAATTAGGTTGTGTTCATTAAAATTTTGTCACCGTTGTTAAATAAAAAAAAATTCAACGTCATATTCAGTAATTGGCTTCGCTATATTCCGAGGGCAAATATCAACGTTAAATTGGTAAGAAATAATTGGCAGCTTTATTGCCAGCTCATGGACTGGTGCAGAGAGATGGGTATAAAGGGAAAACTACAGAATATTAGAACTTCTCACCACTTTATTTGCAGATCCAAAGAGAAGCAAAAACGGTGTAGGACCCATATCAATTGTGTCTCTCTTCCCAATTTCTCTGGTATACCAAACAAGAGAGGTATCCAATTTCTCTACTCTTTCTCTCTTTGGTATTTCTCATGTAACAAACAGACCATTAGTCCCTGGTTTGTTATCCTCAAAAGTACTTTTTGGCACGAGGATCAAGCTTTTGTCTATTTTGAGTTAGGGTAGTGGCATAAGAGAGGCAACAGAAAACCTTTAAATCAAGGAATATGGGTGGTGTGTTAAAGAAGTTCATGAGGAGATTTTTTCCCAAGAACAGGAGTTGGCAATTTGTTTATGAGATGGACAGAATGGCAAATAGCATAAGACTAAAACCACTTGGGAAGATGAGATCGAAAGAGCAAAGCTCTAGTAACATTTAATAAATGTCTATGTTTTCTTTCAACAGTAGAATTCTGGTGAGGAGTTTCTACACAAGAGGTTTGGTGTATAATGCCTAAGTTAGTGTAAAAGGAAGGCATGTTAAATTTAGATACATTATCAGTTCTTATTTGTTTAATTTTAGCATAAAAATGTGTAGAAACAAAGGTAGAAAAAGTGGAAATACAAGTGCGTGTTTCAGATTTATGTTTCATTAAGAAAACCCATGTGTATCTAATGAAGTCACTAACAATAGTTAAAAAGTATTAATGTCCTTGAAAGGAAGGTATGCTAAGAGGTCTCCAAATATCCATGTGTAATAATTCAAAAGCATACAAAGACTTAGTGGAACTATGGGGAAAGGGGAGTTTGGATTGTTTAGCAAGATGACATCAGTCACAAATCAAATTTTTATTAAAGGCAATGGAAGGAAAAGTGGTACATAGCTGCTATAAAACAGTAACAGAGGGGTAGCCTAATCTATAGTGCCACAAATCAAATTCAATACAAGTAGATGAATGTCTACTAACAGAACCAACACTAGTAGTATTAATGGAATGATTAATAGTATTATTACTCAGGGGAGGGTGGTGGGTGTGTTGAAGGATGTATAGGTTGTTACAAAGTTCAGTATGCCCAATCATCCTCTGGGTAGACAGGTCCTTTATGTAACAAGTGTCATGTGAGAAAATAGTTTTGCAATTAAGTTGTGTTGTTAGCTTATAGACAAAAATTAAGTTGAAATGGAAATTAGGAATATGTAAAACATCTTTCAAATGGAAGCTAGGAGAAAATTCAATAGTTCTAGATTGGAAAGCATACAAAATAACACCATTTGGTAGTTTAAAAGGTATAGGAGAAACTTGTTTATAAAAAGAAAAATAGTTAATATGAGGACAAATATGATTACTAGCACCTGAGTCTATTATCCAAAAAGACTGAGTTATAGAATTGTTACGTGGTTTAGTAACACTGAAAACCAAATGTGTGGTAGATTGAGAAGAAGATGCCTTGTTCATAGAAGGGACAACATTCCCTTTATCATTCTTGGAAGCATGAAGTAAAGATACCAAGTATTAGTAGTCCTCACGAGTTAATGATGTGGAATTGTCATTTTGGGCATGTTTAGCAGAGGAATTTGATTTGTCATCTTGTTGGTGGGATTCTTGGTTGAAATCATTGGTTTGTATGGTATTGGCTTGGGCCTTGGTTCTATATCCAGGGGGAAAGCCATGCTTGAAAAAGCAAGTTTCTATAATGTGATTTGTTCTGTTACAATGAGTGTAAACCATGGGTTAGAGGTTATTGGATCGGCCTTTGCCACGGCCTTGCATGTTAAATCCTCTACCTTGTGAGGAAAAGTTTGATGAATTATATGTAAAGGCATGGATTTAACAGGGGCTGGATTATTAGGGTTGAATTTGGCTACAAACCAGTTGGAAAGCCTCATTAAGGCTTTTCAAAAAACAAAGAACATGTTCTTTGTCCTTATAGGATTTAACAAATTTACTAAGCTCACGAGAAAATGTAACCGTGCAAGAACACGAAGGAGTGGGGCGAAGAAATTATAATTCGTCTCATATTACGTATCAGTAAAGAAATTGGAAAGGGATCTTTCACCTTGCTTCATTGAGTGAAGTTCTTGGAGCAAATCAGACATAAGAAAATGGTTGCCCTTTGTGAACCGGTGTTGCAAATCCAGCCAGAGATCACGAGCAGTGTCGAAAGATGCAGTGCTTTGAGAAATCTGAAGAGATAATGTTCTGGTGATCCATGAAATCACCGTGATGTTGCATCATTCCCAAGCATCATAGAGAGGGTCTGTGGTAGACGATTGTGGTAAAGTTCCATTGATGAACTTAATCTTGTTTTTGGAGGATAGTGCTCGCTTAATGGCGCGACTCCAATGGTAGTAATTGTCACCGAAAAGAGGTGGAGAAACGAGGACATATCCTGGGTTTTCTCCAGGATGAAGATAATATGGGTTTGAGGGGTTTTGAGACGGACATGTGGTGTGATGACTGGAATAGTGGTGCTAATCTCATCTTCTTCGCTGGAGTTGCTTGATGCGTCGGTCATGGTGGTATGAAGAGAAACAAATTAAAGTTTATTGGAAGAAGAAGGTAAAATGGCAGAAGCAATTTGGGTTTCATGGTTTTCAGTGTAAAATCTGATACCATGTTATCATACAAAGTCTCTAGTATTTTGAATATTCATTATTGAATTGAATGAATGTATACCGTGTAGATGAATGCCTTTTATAAAAGGCAAAATACAAGCCCAAATTACGGCTATCAAATAAAAACAAAAAAGGCCCAAATAACTAACTAAAAAACTCAAGAAAATGGGCCAAGACAACAGAAATAACAACTCATCAGTTACTAACAAACTAACAAAAAGCCTAAAACAAATGTACAAGATCTATAATGTTAGTTTTTGTCCCAAAGTTTGCTAACACAATAACAGGGACACTCCTAAAGTTTTTGTCCCAAAGTTTACCAAGTTCGCAAAGGCTTTCGCCGAAGGAGATGGTTGAATAAAAAAAAAAAAAAGAATGAAACGTGATGTAACCAGTTTACATAGGAGGTTCACGTTTGGACTTATCTTAGAAGGGACCATATTAGCTGGACACATTTATACATAGTTTATACATAGAGTAAAAGCCGTAAAAGCCATTAAATAAGTCAAATTTTAATTTATTATAAATATTTTTAGAAAAATGCTAACAAGTACCCTTAGAGTATTAGTTAAAGAATTAAAAGATGTAAGTTTGTATGAAAAAATGAGGTATTCATTACGTCGAAAAATGTTTAACTTATATTTTTAAGACAATCTTTCCTTTTATGGATTCCTTAACCAATGACCCTAGAGCACTCTTTAGCAAGATCCATATTTTTATAACTACTTGTCATATTTGAATTTGATTTGTTATACTCATTCTGTTCCATACTAAGTGTCGTTTAAGGTTTTTCACAAAAATTAAGAAAAACAATAAATAACTTTATGAGTGAAACATTTTACTAAATTATCCTTATTAACCATTGAAGTATTAACCACTATCATAAATGTATAGTAGAATATAATGACTTAAGAGTGATGCATACAATATTTATTTAAGGAAAAATTGGAGAAAAGAAATTAATGTTGCATTAAAAAATTAAAGTGACACTTAATATTAATTTTTTTCTTTTGCTTAAAACGACACTTAATTATGGAGTAATGTGTGTGTATATATATACATATATACATATATATAATATAAACTATATAATTATACAATTTCCACCCATATTTCATCCCATTTTAAAATTAAGTTTATTCATTTTTAATACTAAACATAGTTGTCTGGAGTAGTTTTCATCATAAAAGTTTATTTTGATTGTCTTTTTTGTCTGAATTTATTTTAATTGTTTAAATTTAGAGAGACGCATGCAAACGGCTCATGATTGTGTCCTAGATCGAAGCACGCAAGCGCAAGCCTTTTGTGTATTTTAAGACTCCGATCCGCGCTTGTTCCAAAAAAAAAAAAAAAAGAAAAGAAAAGAGACTCTGATCCGCTCATTAGTCATTACCTTCCTTCAACGCCCTCCATTTCTTATCAACTAATTATTAATTACTGCTTGTGCAAATATATATATATATATCATATTTAACTAAATTACACAGTTTAATAAAATAATAAATAAAAAAAATTATTAAATTAATTTTATTAACTATTGATATATTAACTATTGTCATAAAAATAAAATAAAATATTTAAAAATATAATTGATAGAAAATATTTAATATCATATTAAAAATAAAAAATAATATATATTTTGGGACAATTTTTTTTAAACGTGACATATATTTTGATACGGAAGGAAGGAGTACCATATTTCACTGTTCTGTTTGCTATCCTCTGTTTTTTCACTTCCCTCCATCTTTGCCATGTATTGCTCCGGATTTTACTTCTGCTACAGACACTAATCTCTCCCACTTCTGGTAATGACAGCTTTGCCTCGGAAACTTTTTTAATCCTCCCATTTTATAATAACAAATCATAATAATTGGTCATTTGGATCATATTTAATTATATTTTTCTTATATTAAAATATACATATACAAATAGTTAGGACAATTAATTAATGAAACATATCCTTCAAGACCAGTAAAAAAAAGTCCTTCTGGGAAAGATGTTACACCCTCCAGACTCAATTATAAAATAAAAAAAATTAAAGTTTGTAGACTCAAATAAAAAAAAAAAAAAGTATTCGGTTCCTCTAAAGTGAGTAAGTCACTTTACAGTGTAAAGTGAGTAATATCAACCATTAATAAGAAAATCAAGTGTTGATATTAAATACACATTTATAACAAATCACCCTTGATTTTCTTATTTTATCAATAATTGAGATTACTCACTTTACACTTTACTCACTTTAGAGGAGTCAAATAAAAAAAAATTAACTAACCCAACTCTATTTAATGTCTTTATTCCAAAAATACCTTTAAGTTAATTTTAATTTTAATTTTCCAACAGAATGATACGCTTCTAAGAAAAATTATGATTATAGGTAGTTTAATATATGTAGTTCATTTTTGCATGAAATCAAGATAATTAATTGAGCATAACTACCATTTTTAATTAGACTCTGTTTGGTTAAAAGCAGTAGATAGCGGATGAACTTATAGTGGATAAGCTAGCAGATTGAATTTAAAGTGTTTGGTAAAATTAACGGTTGAATTAGCTGATAAATATAAAATAACATAAAATGACATTTTAATAAATGAGAGAGAAAATGTAAGGGTTAATAATTTTTTATTTTATTTAATAGAGGACAATTGAGGAATTTAATTAAATATTAAGGGTAAAAACGAGAGAAAAAAATTATACGCTATAAGCTCAAACGCTACTTCAAGCAACGTCTTAAAAAATGCTATAAGCTAGCGGTTTGGCCTTACCAAACAGAGCCTTAGCGAATATCGAATAAGCTAGCTGATAGCTGATACGGATAAACTATCAGATTGAATTTAAAGTGTTTGGTAAAATTAGCGATTGAACTAGCTGATAAATTTGAAATTATATAAAATAACATGTTTAATAAACGAGAGGGGGACTAGAAGGGTTAATAATTAACAAGGGTAAAAGTGAGAGAAAATATGAAAAGCTATAAGCTATAAGTTCAAACGCTACTTCAAGTAGTGATTATCAAACATCTGTGCGAGCTTATCTGTTATAAACTATCCGTTATAACCTAGCGAATTAGCCTTATTGAACAGAGTCTTGACGTGAAATTAGTTGTTTTCTTCTTATAATTGACTCCAGAGGGAGTAACAATACACACTTTTACATATTTGATTGAAAATTTTAAAAATCAATATATTCGACATATAAATCCATTACTCTTGAAAGAATGTGTTATTTTTTATAAATTGGACTATTATTAGTAGTAACGATAGTGTTTAAGAACACGTTTTTTATGAAATAAATCTACAATATTTCATTAATAACGAAGGATTCAATACATGCTGGGAGTAGTAAAAGAAAAGGCGAGGATTAACTTTATATATACTTACCTTTACTAGGCTATGACTAACTATATTAACATGCTTTTTAGTGAACTTTACGTGAGAATTTAGAGAAAAAGATGAGAGCAACTCACTCCACTCATGAACAATAACCCCAAACTCAATAACATGTGCTATTAGTCATTAATTAGACTACCAACAACAAGTTTGGAATTCAAAAATGTGTTAAAAAATACATTGTTATATTGTTATATATATAAATATATATAAAAAGAGTGTAGCGTTAACATTCTTCTCATTTAAAAAAAACAAAAATATATAAGGAATGATTAAAATATAATAATAATAATAATAATAATAATAAAAGTATAATTAATATGTCTTATTAATCATTTTTTGAGGAAATCTTATTAATCATTTAAAAATTCAAATAACGTAAAAGGAATAAATCTTTGGCCAGTTAATTATAATCTACTATATCTACTATATTATATAAAATAGAGTTTTGTCACGTGAGATTATGCCACGTGTCACTTCTATATTCATTTATTTTTTCGCCCAAAATAAAAATTAATTTTAATTTTTTTTGAAACAATTAATTTTAATTATTATTATTTTAAGATAGACCTTATTACATTATCTTAGTTAATTGTCATTAACAATCATGAATATATTTTATTAAATGACTTACTTATTTTAAATTATATATCATTCATCTTTATCAATCATCATTTATTATATTTAAAACTAAAATGAAATAATTATTAACTTGTTTTACAAAATTAATAATTATTATATGTTGTATAATAACAATTATTTTTGTGCATTATTACTTAATTTAATTAATTACTATCCGTACAAAGCACATATAATTTCACTAGTTAATCTTTAAATTTAGTCATGTGTTTGAGTTTTTTTCTTTGACAAGCTACAGTACGTGTTTGCATGGGTTTGTCACCAAATTATAAAATTTGTATCAACTTTCTTATTAAAAACCAAAATGATGAAAAAACCGATTTAATAAAATTGTAAAAATTTTAAAACTAATTCATACACAAAATGAAAATTCAAGAAAAGAACAACTTCAAAAACTAGTTGTTACGTTTGTTATTGTTCACTTCAAAAAGTATTATTATTATTATTATTATTATTATTAACAAAAAATAAAAAATTGAAATTTACAAGCCTATAATTATCATTGTACTAGTTCTAAAAAAAGTGAGTTTCAAATGACCATGGTCCATGTAAATGCTCCATAGATTGAATGATTTCAATAGATAATTAAGAAAAAAAAATTAATATGGATTGGATTTAATTTAAAATGAAAGTTTTATACAGGCATTATAATATTAGATTTAACTATTTGAAAGTGAACAATTTACTTGGAAAAGGTAAAGTAAGAAACTTTAACAGTTAATAAATAAATTATAAATATATCAAAATATAAAATTTATTTTTTTTCAATAATTGAAATGTTTTATTTTATTTTTTAAAGTTAAAGTTCATTTTCAAATGAAATTCATAGTATAAAAATGACACGTGACTTTTACAAGGTTAAGAATGAAAGAATCAATAAAAAAAAAGAATAAAAGAATCAATTAAAATATAGCATTGATATGGATTATAACTTCAATTACAAATGTTTTAATTAACAATTATAATTTTTTTACGTACACCTCTTAGCTTAGAAAGTTCGAATACCCAACATCTTCCTCTCATTCCTTTTATTACTATTATTTTTTCAAAAAAGCATTAATTCTTTTCATATAAGTATTAAAAATTAGTAGTTGTACAAAAAAATGTTAGTTAAATTAAATTATGCTAGAATAATTAAAAATTAATTTTAATAGTATAAAAAATGTTAAACAAAATTTTCAGGAGAAAATTTTTGCAATTACTCCGTCCGTTACAATATATAAGCAAAATTCAGACAAGCTTCTTAAAAAAATGGTCATGTTTATTTAATGATCTTAAAATTTCAAAAAATAGAAATTGTGTTTCCTAAATTATTCTTGATATTAATGTTACAACTTTCTTCTCTTCTCACTTTGAAAAATACAAATTAAATTTAATTAAGAGTAATTTAGAATTAATAGTATTTAATAAGATAAAAGTAGTTGAGTTTTACTTATCTATACAATTATCTATACAATCTATACAATTATATAAAGAGAATGGGTGTTGGTAACTACCATTTTGGTGTACTACTTTTTATCCCCATTTTACCCTTTAAACATAAGCAAGTGCATTTGAAACTTCCACTCCAAAACATCTAATTACATAAATAAAATAGAGCAGTTACAAAACCACCAAAAGGTTAAGAAATGGAAAATGACACAGTTCACCATTTTTTCTATAACTTTAACCAACTGCTATAACTCACAGGTCCTCTCTCCCAATCAACAGGTCCTCTATACAATTATATAAAGAGAATGAGTGTTGGTAACTACCATTTTGGTGTACTACTTTTTATCCCCATTTTACCCTTTAAACATAAGCAAGTGCATTTGAAACTTCCACTCCAAAACATCTAATTACATAAATAAAATAGAAGCAGATTCTAAAAACCACCAAAAGGTTAAGAAATGGAAAATGACACAGTTCACCATTTTGTCTATAACTTTAACCAACTGCTATAACTCACAGGTCCTCTCTCCCAATCAACATGTGTTAATAATTTAGTGTCATTATGAAAAATTAGTCTTATGAACTACTTAAAATACATAATAAAATTCCTTAAAAACAATATTAGATATTAAAACATGATAAAATAATACATACTGTGGTGCAGTAGAAATGCGGAAAGTAGTGCCCGTCTTGCCGCTAGTATTTTATAAAAACAATTTGAACATTTTTTTCTTGTAAACCGTAAGGGAGGGAGTAAGTTAAGACCAAGTTCAACGGGACAGTTCATTCCATTATCCATAAGAATAATAATTTTTTCACACAAAAAGAGAAAGCGATTATGCAGGATGGGAAGCAAGACGACAAACATGAGAATATAATGCAGGCGATAAATAATAAATATGGGAAACGGCGCCGCTAAAAAAGGGTAGTTTGGTCTAAGCAATCTCTTTGTCTAGTGCTTGCGCACTTCATTTTTTTTTTTCAAAAAAATATTATTATATCTTAAAAAATAACAGTGCTCGATTTCGCTACAGCTACACAGTGCCGAACCAATCAAGACAATGACCAATCTGAGAGACAAAACACTAATCACCACACCGCAAAAGTAAAGCCTGAAAAAACTCTCCACTGAGCTAGGGTTTCCAAACTCCCGAACACAGCAATTTTTTTCCTCTTCTTTGGAAAGAAACTTGCACAATCACAGAGGAGGAAATTCACCGTGCCATAGATTCTCTTCTTTTCACCACTTTCCATAATTTTATCGTTCTTCTTATTATCCATCTGTTATTTATACTCTGAAAAGGATGGTTCAAGGATCAAGCAGAGTACCAATTCCAGTAGATGGAGATCGGTTAGACGGTGCCGTTTCGGAGATTCCAGCGATACTCTGTTTCAACCGAATCCGGTGAACGACAAAGTTTCCGATTTCCAAAAAGTAACCTGTTTCGAGTTCAACGGAAATGTTCGTCGGAAACCAGATCGTCGCTTAGTTTGCTTTTCTGATCTGCAGAGATTTATTTTGTTATTTATTTTGTCACTTTTTTCTCGCGTTGGTAACGAGCTTGTCGTGTGTGGCTGGTGCAAAAATGCGTAGTGAGTCATAGTAGCGGTGGTGGTGGTAGACATAAGTAGAACTAGAAGAAAAGCACTTTTACTTTTGAGTTTTGTGGTGTGTTTGAATAGGCTACTACGGCAATGTCCTGCAAGGATGGTAACAAACACTTGATGGATAACGGGAAGTATGTCCGTTACACACCTGAGCAGGTTGAAGCCCTCGAGAGGCTTTATCATGAGTGCCCTAAACCAAGTTCCATTCGCCGCCAGCAACTCATACGCGAGTGCCCTATTCTCTCCCACATTGAGCCAAGGCAGATCAAAGTTTGGTTCCAGAACAGAAGGTATCAT
Source organism: Calophaca sinica (assembly GCA_037113605.1). NCBI lineage: Eukaryota > Viridiplantae > Streptophyta > Magnoliopsida > Fabales > Fabaceae > Calophaca > Calophaca sinica. The sequence goes on along the minus strand of CM073731.1, from coordinate 134,655,094 downwards.
TGCTTATTGCAACAAATAATACTAGTAATAATGCTATTTTTTTGTTTCCCCTTTTTTGGATATTTTCAATTGATGTGATTGGCTATGTTATGTGTTTCTACTGCATTCTTTAATTTGCCAACTGTTAGTTTCTTAATTATGTTTATTTGGCATTTTGGCGTTATGTTTTTTTGTTTTTTGTGAATTCAGATGTAGAGAGAAGCAGAGAAAAGAATCTTTCCGGCTGCAAGGTGTGAATAGGAAGCTGACCGCCATGAACAAGTTGCTGATGGAGGAAAATGATAGGTTGCAGAAGCAGGTTTCTCAACTGGTGTACGAAAATGGCTATTTTCGTCAAAACACCCAGAATGTAAGATTTTGTTGTTGCTGTGATTCTTGGCAGTCTTTTGTTTTTCCTTTCTTTCAATTGGGTTGCTTAAAACTAAGAAGAGTTTGTAGTTAATTAATGGGGACCAAAAAATCTAATAGAATTTTAAAAATTCAATCTTTATTGTATAATTTTGGCAACTTGTGGGCTCAATTGTTTTTCTAGCCTTCCTAGTTATTCCATTGTGAAATCGAATTGAGTTAGAAGGGTGCTTTCTCTGCAGACTGCGCAGGCAACCAAAGACGCGAGCTGTGAATCAGCCGTAACGAGTGGTCAGCATGGTTTGACTAGTCAACATCCCCCAAGGGATGCAAGTCCTGCAGGGTGAGTGGGATTGTGATTGTTGGGTACTTGGGTCCATATCTGACACTGGTATTGCGATAACTTGGTTGTGTATTTATAACTAATGGAATCATGACTTTTTATTTTCTTTTAGGCTTTTGTCCATTGCAGAAGAAACTTTAGCAGAATTTCTTTCAAAGGCTACTGGAACTGCTGTTGAGTGGGTCCAAATGCCTGGAATGAAGGTATCCCAAGAACTCTTTTTCATTGGTTGTTTTATTCTTTAGTTATTTAGTCCCTCCGGTCTCATTTATGAGCAGCTAACACCTTTTTAGGTTCATTGAATAACTCATGTATCTGGTCTATATTATAGACCAGATACATGAGTTATTCAATGAACCTAAATAGACCAGATACATGAGTTATTCAATGAACCTAAAAAGGTGTTTGTTGCTCATAAATGAGACCGGAGTGGTAATATTTAATAGGATAAGCCATAAAACAGAAGGGTAAAAACAGGAAATACAGTTCCTAAACTACCCATAATCATAATGGTTCTCTCCTCACAACATTAATGAATTAAATTAAGTGTATTTTTGGAATAATAACATTAAATATGGATAAATTAGTTGACATTTGCTTATATTTGAGTCCCCCCCAAATTTAGGCATTTTTTTTTGGCTTATAATTGAGTCCGGAGGGAGTATCTCGGAATAACTTATCCAATGTTCTGATAATTAAGTGATAACCCTTATTGTCATTGATTTATTTTCTTTTGAATAAATTAGTAGCATAGATGTCTCAATAAATATTTTTAAACTAGTTTCTTCATTAATTTTGCTGATGTGACAGCCTGGTCCGGATTCCATTGGAATCGTTGCTATTTCTCATGGTTGCACTGGTGTAGCAGCAAGAGCTTGTGGTCTAGTGGGACTAGAACCCACTAGGGTAAGTGATCGAGATCTACTTTCTATAGTAATAATTATCTTACTGGAGTTTATGAATCACATGGTCAACCATACCCTTTCCAGGTTGCCGAAATCCTCAAAGATCGGCCTTTGTGGTTTCGTGATTGCCGAGCTGTTGATACTGTCAATGTGCTGCCCACAGCAAGTGGTGGAACCATTGAGCTGCTTTATATGCAGGTAAAGTAAAATTTATAATGCATGACTGAAGACTCTCTATGTCAATGATCGTCACTCAATCACTTACTTGTTTGCTTATTCAATGCCTTTCATGATCAGCTATATGCACCAACCACATTGGCACCTGCTCGAGACTTCTGGTTGTTACGCTACACTTCTGTTTTAGAAGATGGAAGCCTAGTGGCAAGTGACACTAAAAAATTCTTAGCCTACAATTTGTATTTGATTAGATATTTTGTGGTCCTGCAATACATATATGTCTAAATCATCATTAATGTGTGCCTTACTTAGATCTGTGAGAGGTCTCTTAAAAATACTCAAAACGGCCCAAGCATGCCTCCTGTGCAGCATTTTGTTAGAGCAGAGATGCTGCCTAGTGGGTACCTGATAAGACCTTGTGAAGGTGGTGGTTCCATCATCCACATTGTTGATCATATGGATTTGGAGGTACATTTATTCTTTGTTGCAGTAATAATTATTTTTTAACTTCAAAATAACTTAAGAATGTTGGTACTATTGTTAGCCACGGAGTGTGCCAGAAGTGCTGCGTCCACTCTATGAATCATCAAAAGTGCTGGCTCAGAAGACAACTATGGCGGTATGGTTGTTGTATCTCTTTTACTGATGCTACATCAGCATGTGTTTCTTTCTGTTCCCATTTAAGTCAAGCTTGTAAAAAATGTTTTCAACTTATACAGTAATAATAATATTGACTAGTGGGTTTGAAAGGTCTATGGCATCTTTAAGTCTTGCTCTCTCTTTTTTCATGTAGGCCCTACGTCATCTAAGGCAGATTTCACATGAAGTTTCTCAGTCCAACGTCACTGGGTCTGGATGGGGTAGACGACCAGCAGCTCTACGGGCACTAAGCCAGAGATTGAGCCGGTTAATATATTCTACCAACGGAGCATGATTTTGGTTCTAATTCTTTGCAAATAAATTTGGAATCTCACATCTATTTATTGGCAGGGGTTTCAATGAGGCGCTTAATGGGTTTACTGATGAAGGATGGACAATGATGGGCAATGATGGTGTGGATGATGTTACTATCCTAGTGAATTCATCCCCTGACAAGTTAATGGGTCTGAATCTTTCCTTCGCTAATGGATTCCCTTCTGTCAGTAATGCAGTGTTATGTGCCAAAGCTTCGATGCTATTACAGGTCAGGATGCTTAGCAATCTCGAAGAATTTCCTTAAAATGCTAAAATAAAATTCTGAACAAGTGTATGTATGTTGTTACTGTAAACAATTTTTAGACAATTTCACGTCATGCTCATATTATTATATTGTAAACATCTAGTACATAATGTTAACTGCATTGCCTTTTCTTTGTACTAGTAGTTGAGCATGTGCTCTATTGAAAAATAATCATGTAAGAGCAACTCCAATGGGGGTTCTCAGTGGGTTCTTAGGAGTTCTTAGAGGGTCCACCACGGCCCACGACATCCAGGGTGGGCCCCACTTAAGCAATGGGTTCTTGTATAAGCATTTGGTTCTTAGCAATATTTAGGTATAACAAATGATTTTGAGAAAGTAGTAGTGGGGCCCACTTCAGCAACCCAAGACGGGACCCATTGAAGTTTTTAGGAGTTGCACCATTGGAGTATAAAGTGAGTAAGTTGCTTAAAAGTGATGTGGCATAGGGGGGCCCACTTAAGCAACCCAAAGAGGATTGCACCACAGTAATGGTCTAATTTAAATGATTGTTAATTGTGACTTCCAAATGTCTAGTTGACAAAACATGGCTCGGAGGGGTACATATAAGGACTTGTTTGATCAATCGTCAGCTATCTAATCAATAATTGGTGAACACGCCTATTTGTTATATCCTTATTATTTCTGTCCTTTGCCTGTGGGCCAGGGAAATTGTTAATCTAAACAATTGTTTCAGTTGCAAATATCCAATAGTTTATATTAAGTTCTAACTTTAAAGTCTTAACATCCTTATATTTCTATATGACCATGGGTCCATGTTCCATTTTGTTTTGTCCAGAATGTGCCTCCAGCCATTCTCCTAAGGTTCCTGCGGGAGCATAGATCAGAATGGGCAGACAGTAACATGGATGCCTACACAGCTGCTGCCATTAAAGTTGGCCCTTGTAGCTTAACAGGATCTCGCATTGGAAATTTCGGGGGTCAAGTTATACTCCCTCTGGCACACACTATTGAGCATGAGGAGGTGATACATTGGTGCTAATTATGCAATACAGCTATTAATAATTTTATAATTCTACATGTACTAACTTTTAGCTTATTCATGTTAGTTTTTGGAAGTCATTAAATTGGAAGGGGTTACTCATTCTCCTGAAGACACAATGATGCCCAGCGAATTGTTTCTGTTGCAAGTAAGTTATTTTTTCCTCATGTTGCTTGCTCAGTGCTTTACCCTTTTATAGATGTGCTTGCTAGAGGTCTTAAGGTTCATATTTCTTTGTCCTATAAATTGTGCGGTCTTGTTTTGATCTAATTAATGATGATTTTACTTTAGTCATTGTACATTACCGCAATACTTGGAAACTGGGAGTGCATAATTGAATTTAGGCGTTCTCTCCTGGTCCTGTTGATGTGATGTTATTTCTTTGCTTTCCCTGTATCTGAAATCAAAACATCACCAATGTTCATATAGCTGCTTACCAATTGAAATTATGAATCGGCCTCAATTTCTTTTTATGGTCCATGGGGGTGCCAGCTCAGTGGTAGGAGCTTGGTCTTGTAACCTCAAGGGACAGAGTTCAAATCCCTCGGGGACAGTTGTAATATGGCCATTAGTGCCACTGAAATAATAATATATCCCCTCCCCCCATCCCCTTTTTTTTTAAAAAAAAGTTTCTTTTTATGATATATGATGAGGGGAAAAAAGACTATATCGCCAGGCCTCTTGAATGGATAGCTAGCTAGTTTTATTCAGTATTTTTTGAACAACTCCTGCTTTTAGAATAAGGAAGCTTTCTGTTCTTAATGTTATGGTTTCTAGGATACATTTGTTTGTGGCTTTCTTTCTATAATTCATTTCATGTTGTTTTGTAGCTTTGTAGTGGAATGGATGAGAATGCTATTGGCACCTGTGCGGAACTTATATTTGCTCCAATTGATGCCTCCTTTGCCGATGATGCCCCACTTCTACCTTCTGGATTTCGCATCATTCCTCTTGAATCTGGAAAGGTTAGCTTCATATATTATCGAACCAGTTTATTTGTTTGTATTCACCTTTCCAGAAGAATCTTTTAATTATTGCAATGAAAAATCTTGTAGGAAGCTTCCAGCCCTAATCGCACTCTTGATCTTGCATCTGCCCTTGACATTGGCCCCACTGGAAACCGAGCTTCAAGTGATTGTGCTGGAAATTCTGGCTGTATAAGATCTGTGATGACAATAGCATTTGAATTTGCATTTGAAAGTCACATGCAAGAGAATGTAGCATGTATGGCACGTCAATATGTTCGCAGCATTATATCATCAGTCCAAAGGGTAGCATTAGCACTTTCTCCTTCTCATTTTAGTTCACATGCTGGGCTGAGGACACCATTAGGTACTCCTGAAGCACAAACCCTTGCTCATTGGATCTGCAACAGTTATAGGTATGTATCTGGCTGATGCTGAGGCTGGTGAAATATATTTTGCTGTGATACAGGTTGCCTTATCCTGCGTAACCTTATTATATACGGATACCCTTGTTATTCGAGATTTTCATAAGGATGAGAACTAAACTTGATATGCTATCTCATTCAATAAAGAGACTGCAGCTCTTGTCAATGATAGGTTTGGTGAGTTGTATACAGAGTGTGTAATGTCCTCTTTCCTGATGATCCAACCTGTTACTTATTTGAAAAATACCAAAAAATAAAATCGCACTAGCAGAGATGCTTAGTTCTGTCAATAGATACAATCCACCAAGTTCTTATGTAGTTTTGTAGTTCTAAGTTCCTAACTGGTTGGCGGTCATGCAAATCCCTGATCTTTGAATTTGTTATCTTTTAGAATTTGGGTTTGGGCCTAACTCGGGCCTAACTCAACCCTAAAAGCTAGCTCATAGGGTGAGGGTTGCCCCCACTTATAACCACTATTGAGGCTATATCACTATCCAATGTGGGACTCTAACATTATCAAATACTTTGACAAAGATTAATTGAGATACTTCTATATAAAATTCAAGATCATTGTAGGCATTAGATTAACGTTTACACACACACACACACACACACACTTATATTTGTGTGTGTATTTAAAAATTATGTAAAAAGATATGGCTATTACTTTTGTTCAAGCTAATGAAACGTAGGGCTTCTGTCTAAGTAGCAAATACTGCTATATTGAGGCATAATCAGTACTGTGTTTTGAATGTACTTGTTCCTTCTAACTGGTAAGTTTTAATACAGAACAACTCTAAGAAGGTACTGTAATTACCACCTCTTTTTTAATGTCACATGGTTAGATTTATTGCTTAAGTGCCTACTGTATTAGTAGGCGGAAACTGGTATTTTAAATCACATAGCTGTTGTTTGACTATTTTTGTTTTTTAGGTGCTACTTAGGTGTGGAGCTACTTAAATCTGATAATGAAGGGAAAGAATCTATACTCAAGTCCTTGTGGCATCACTCAGATGCCGTATTGTGCTGCACTCTAAAGGTATGCTTGAAATTTATTTCTATTTTATAGTACATGTATTTTATTTCATGTATCAGTATCTTCTCTGTCTGTAGTACGATTTAATTTCTATAATGCGAAAAAGGTATTACTAAATAGTTGGACCAGTAAATAGGGGCTGTCAAAAGGGCTAAAGCCTGAATAGCCTGATAAAATATGTGAGAAAGATTAGCATTCTACTGGCCCTATTAGAGTTTGGTCTGGCCTGAATTCACTCTGGCTTGAATTGAAAACTCATTGATCCCCAGTTTTTTTTTTTTTTTTTTTTTCTAACAAAAAAGCTCAAGTTGAATTTTTTTTGTTTTTGTTTTATAGTAAATTACGTAGATATTTTGCTTAACTATAGATCTATTTTCTACTTGGTACCTTGAAAGGAGCTTTACGTGTCGGTGCTTCAAGTCATATTATTCTTTTTCAAACCATAAATGCATACGAGTTATGAAATGGATGAAATATTCTTAATTATTTTTATACTCATTTTTTGTTAAAATAGTAGAAATAACATAAAAACAGTTTCAACTAAAACTATTATTATAATCTTCTTTGAAAGTGTATTTATTGAACTTTTTTGTTTATGCAGGCATTGCCAGTGTTCACTTTCTCAAACCAGGCAGGGCTTGACATGTTGGAGACTACCCTAGTTGCATTACAAGATATAACTTTAGAGAAAATATTTGATGATCATGGACGAAAAAATCTCTTTTCAGAGTTTCCCCAGATTATTCAGCAGGTCTACTATATATTCCCCCCCCCTCTTCCCTTTACTGAATTGCATCCATTGATTTGGTTCTACTTCCACAAGGCTTTCTATCGAATTTGTTATTTTTTAACTAGATGTATGGCATAGACATTACTTGTATAATTATGCTGCATTGTCAGATTGAGTTCCATGCAATAAATTAATTTTGCCCTGGTTGAACTTGTTCCTTATTCTATCTTTTCCGCTATGAATTGGGAGTATGCTGTCAGCAGAACTGGTAGCATTTTCAAGCTTCATAATGCTCTATATTAACGTCTCCTCATTCTTTTATGATAGGGTTTTGCATGTCTGCAAGGTGGTATTTGTCTCTCAAGCATGGGGCGACCTGTCTCATACGAGAGAGTTGTTGCTTGGAAGGTGCTGAACGACGAAGAGAATGCTCATTGTATTTGCTTTATGTTTATGAACTGGTCTTTTGTTTGAAGTTATGTTCTGAGCATAGGTATCAATGTATTAAGATGAAGATTTACTCCCAAACATTTATGCTTTGTTTGTTGGTATTTTGCTGGATTTGCTCTGAAGACTTGGATTTGCGCATATAATATGACTATTTATGTGTTGGCTTATGTTACTTGTTTACTTATTTAATCACCTGCTAATATTTGACGCATTCTAAGTAATTATTTGCACCTTGTGATGTGGGATTAATTTTTTTTTTATGCCCTGACGTGGATTTGAGGAACAATTGGCCGATCAATCTTACTAGTAAATCATACTCACAATGCATGCATTTATGTTGTCTGACCCTGAGATGATTTCTTTCTATATTTTTGCGCCACGTACAACTTACAATTATAGAACGAAGCGGGTTCTTAGTTCTCACAAACAAGCAAAAATTTCAGTAGCGATATTAACTTAGTGCTCTGCTTCAAAAGATGGTTCTTTTGAGAAGTGTGGCTTGTTTAGTAATTCTGCTAAATACTAGAGTTCGTTTTAGTGGGATTTGGTTACTTTTAAGCAAGTGATGTTATGTAATTTATAGGATAGTGCAGGTTATAACTGTTGATTGAAAATTTAATGGTGGAGATTTGTTAAACTCAACACTTGAGAAATGAATATGGGTAATTTCTTTGTTTTTATTATCAGAACTTGGATGGACAAAGTTGAGTTATACTCAAAATGGAAGAATTGAAGACGGCAAATACTTGGCTTGATGGTTGGAAAGTTGATGCAATTGTAGAATTAACTATGCATTATACATGCTGCTAGATGCAAGTGTACAATTGCTCCTTTTTGTTTGTCTCCTACATATGAAGATGACTGGACTGATGGAAGAGTTATCTAAGCCACAAGTTTAATAATAATGACAATAACATTATCAATAATAGTAATATGTGGATGGATGATTCTCTGTCACTTGTACTAAATAGATATAGGTTTAATATCATTCACATATTCATTGCTCAACACTGCCGGATGTATATGCAACTTTACATATCTTTATGCTTTTTAATTACAATCCTTACCCTAATTCAGTATCTATTAGTAAGAGACCCATCAGAGAGAGAGACATCAACTTTATTCAATTAATCTCTTCCATGCAACAAACTTCAACGACTTTCCTTCCTCCTCTTTATGATTCATTAAGCTCCTCGTGAACCGAAAGTTCACGTATATATGTGGAGGAAAGCTCGTATACCTAGCAAGTTCATTTCCTTCTTTTTCATGTACACTGCATAACTTTACCACAAAAGAAGAAATCCGAGGCAAGTATACATCGTTTCACCACGCTAACATGTGAGTACCCCATACGTTGTATTGGTGCTCAGTTGGTATTGGACCACATCTAATCGATTGCTAAAAGGAAGAACTTTTTAGGAGTGGAAAGAAACTTTTATTGAATGAATATACTGATACATCATCATCATTCTAACCGAAAGGGTAGTTTTTGAATATTTTTATTTTTGTTAACATTCGTATGTCAAAATATATTAGAATTTGGGTTTGTCCTAACTCAAGTTAGCTCATAGGATGAGAATTGCCCCTAACTTACAACTAATATTCAGGCCATATCACTATTTAAAGACTCCAACACACCCACTCACGAACGTGAAGTTTGCAAGACTGGACATCTACGGGTGGCCCAATGGAGCTCAAATAGGTTTTGATACCATATTAATTAAAATTTGATTTGAGTCTAACTCAACTCTAAAAACTAACTCATAAGTCATAAAGTGAAGATTGTCACGTACCACTTATAGCTATAACCACTATCACTATCCAAGACTCCAACAAATTACGTTAAAATCACAATTTGGCTCAAATTGTACATGTTAAACTTATACTTCCGTTGTACTGTTAATCAATTACATGACTTCAATAAGGTAACATAGAACTATTTATCCCTTCACTAAAAAAAGTAACCAAAACTGTACAACATAACGGATTCAGTCGGCTCTCCGCATCCTCTACTATCCCTCTAGTCGCACCTCGAACTTTGGATTAATCTAACAGGTAAGAGTATTATATTTCAGTCGTTAGATTAATCCAAATTCCAATAACCTGAGGTGCAGCTGGAGATGCGGTCACTAGAGGATCCAATTGCATTCTACCGGTTTCTTTATTTTTTTTAATATATAATTATTTTTCTTCCATATACATTATCGTGAAACTACTAGAAAAAGCGAAAAGAAATATAAAAGAAACATATATATACTTAGAGGAGGAAAAAGAAAGACACATCGTTATTACCTTGCAGCATTATCAGTTAACGAAAGAAATCATGCACATAGATGAACCATACGCTGCATGCACGTGATCACCTTTTCCATTGGAGACACAGCTACCAAGCATATGGAAGTTCACTTGGAAACAAAATAAGGTAACCACAAAAAAAAATAAAAAATAAAATAAACACAAACCTTTCAGGTTAGTTCCCCAAAAGCTACACATTCGTTGCTTTCTCATTAAACTTTTCTCGAAAAATCTACCCAGTTCACGACCCTGGAAACTGACATTTGAGTTTCTTAGATCCACACAATCGCTTACAAACAATGCTAGTGTAGTATGTGAAGCTATTATTATAAATAGGATTATCCGTTCCTTCTTACCACTATGATAGTACTATTCAAGCTCTTTTCAAAGTGCATTACTCTTTCCAATACAATACTCTTCTCATAAAGCCCATTTTGCTACAATACAACATCATGGCACCACATGGAGAGTCCTTGACGAGCACTTTCTCTAGGAGCAACAACAACACATCAAACAAGCCACCAAAGCTTTCATCAGAGCACCTTCAAAGAACAGTCTCAGACATAACGTTTGAGCTAACAAAAGAAAACATTGACTATGATTTGAAACTCCCATCAATATCTGAAGTTGAAGATGCAAAGTGTGAGTGTTGTGGAATGAGCGAGGAGTGCACACCGGAATACATAGACCGTGTGCGTGACAAGTTTGAGGGGAAGTTTGTGTGCGGGTTGTGTGCGGAAGCAGTGAAGGAAGAGTTGGAAAAAAATGGTGGAAAAAAAGAAGAGGCTTTGAGTACACATATGAATGCATGTGTTAGGTTCAACAAATATGGAAGGGCTTTCCCTGTTTTGTTTCAAGCACAAGCTATGAAAGAGATGCTGAAAAAGAGTAACGTAGAAGGGAGAATTAGGGCTAAGTCTATTAGTCCAAGGGATCACAACGGAGGTGCAAAGAAAGGAGGGCTTGCTCGTAGTTCAAGTTGTATTCCAGCACTTACAAGAGAGTTTAATGATATCAAAATAGCCAATTAATTAATTATAACTAATCTTATACTACTTAATTAAGCTAGTTGCCTTAGGGTTTTTTTTAGGGTATTAATTAATTAACCCTTTCACTTCTCTAGGCATAGGTCCTTGGCACGCTTCTTCGTTTTTGGTCTGTGCAGTTTTGTTTTGTTTTGTTTTGTTTTTTTCCTTTTTATTTTGTAACTTTATGATATGTATTCTAGATCTTACTGATCATATAATGAAATAAAATTTACCTGATGAAATGTATTCTGATATATGATATTTATCATTTCAAATGTTTTTTAATTTGCCTCCACTTTCCATGTTACAAAAAGCAAGAAACTTCTGTTGTGTGTGTATTGTGTATTACATAATCAAAGAAAACCTCGTTAACTGATTAGTAAATTTTGAAGAATCATTAATGTATAAAAAAATAATGCTATGCATCTGGAAACATATTAAGTTATATATATATATATATAGCAGAATTATATTTCCACATGGAGTCTACATTGCATCTGATATTTCCAAAATAAGATATTTAATGGTGTAAACATTTGTTTTCCCTTATTTTTATCGAATCACACCGACAGTCATTGTCTCAATTGTGAGTAAATGAGGGCTGTGAGCCTGTGAGTTTCTACATTCCGGGGCAACATTGTTCGTTAGAGTTTCGCGCCATTTTCAAGTACACGTCATCCATGGACCAACTAACTAACCTATTAGGTGGTCCACAGCAGAAGACGGTAGATTAAAAGACATGAACTAGCATTAAGACACATATTGTTACTAGACATTCGAATCACAATGCATGAACAATGATCTTGAATATACCCAGCAGCACCTTAGATAATTAGGACACATATACTTCAACATACTACCTCCCAAGAATGCATAAATTACCACCTCAAAATATATATAGCACACACTAAATAGAGCTAGCAGCAGGACTTCAGATCAGCAAACTAATTAGGAAGCCAACCCCGTAACAGTAACCATCAAGGCCAACATATATAGGATACTGATTGCTCCCGTTCCGAGATTCAGATCAGATAAATGCTAGTAGTTGTTAATTTAACAGAAGTAAAACAAGAAGCATTTATCTAGCAGAGCAATCTGCAAACTACAGGACTTCCAAAAGCTTCATTAATTCCAGCCAAAGCACCAACAAAATGAATAGAAATATAGAGAAAATGCACCACACAAATACTTGTGACAATGATCTGAAATGTTTCTACTGGTACCCTTTTGAATCAATCTTTGTGTCCATTCCTAAAAAAGAAGGAATCTATCAGGTCTGCTCATGCATTTTCATCTGCTTTACTGTACTATGTATACCTTAATTCTTTTATAGTGGTATATAGGAAGATCAATTAGGCCCATGCTATTGATAAATTTACAAAGCTCTGCCATTCCTCTTCCACTCCCACAATATTCTACTCCAATATTTCTCCGCATTTTTCACTGAATTAAAGTCTCCAACTAGAAATTGTAACTCTCCATTCAGACTATTTTTCAACTTCAATGAGTCCTTCCATAAGTTAGTTTTTTCCTTAATTCTCTGTCACATATAGGGCGCACACATTGAAGATATAACACGGGTCCTGTGAGTTTTCCCATCTCGATCTCCATGACTTGACTCCCAAGTATCCATCACCTGAAAAAGAACTAGATCTTCACATATTTTAACAACTAGATCTTCTAGCTTACTTAAAATACGTATCAACACTCACTATGCTTTTGTTTTTCAACATTTCTCCACAGTCAAAAGAATAGAACAGTGTTGATACACGTTGTTATTATTATTATTATTATTTTGAAAAGCACAAGGAAACTTTATTAATTTCCAGAACCAAGGCTCAAGATGAGCCTAGCTCAAAGTTCTGATAATATTATACATACCAAATGTTACAACAATACATTCATTGGAATAGCACCAAACCACTAGCAAACACCAGCTATACGATATACCCCCTGCCCAAATTGCAAACAGATCGAGCACTATCACATCTTGAACAACACTTTACTTATCACAAACCATTCCTCAAAGTGCAAAGCTATGCAGTAACATTAACATATAGTTTCAGATACGTTGTTATTATTTATTTAACATATAGTAATTAAATGGAACTTTCAAGCTTGTTTTGACAACCGTAGTGACATGGTAACTTTTTAAATGATGATTTCACAATAGTAGAAACATATCACGCATAAATTTTGATTTTATATTGGTGCTGATCGATTTGATGTAGGTATGTTCTTGGATCTGGGCCAACTCGATTAACCTGAATACTCAATCCAAACCGAGCTAATTGGTTCGATTTATTTTATTGTTCGATTCTAATCCGAACACACCCAAACTCACTTGTTTTATTGTTTTTTAGACCCACGAAGTCGTGAACCCAACCCATACGCCTATTCCCAAATTCATGTATTTTTTAGTAGTCCAAATTCATGTATTTCGCCTCACACATTCACTGAACCTTGTGTTAGATTAATTTATAATTAATCGATTGTATGGATTGACATTAATCAATTGTAGGAATTATTATTTAATTATGGTCATTATTTTTTATTATAGCACCTCAACTAATTGATGGATATTGTATTGGGCGTGTGTTCTTAAAAGCTCGTGACGGGTTGAGCTATTCAATTGATGCCCAATGAGAGGTATCTGCCCTCACCCGTTAGGCTATTTAATCGTTGCCTCATTAGACGATTAACACATGCTGAAAACCAATCGGGCAGAGGGTAGTTCTCCTCTCTCATAGTCTTTCTGGTTTTCTCGTCACTCATGGATCCTCAAGGTACACACACTCTTGATCCCAATTCTCTTTGCGTGTATGATTGTAAAACATGCTATAATCTTGTATCTAATTGATACTGTTAATTGGAGACTCATAGAATTTCATCACCTTGAAGTACCACTACCTAGGGTTCTAATCTGGTTACATAGTTTCTATTTTGTGTATGAACTTTGAAGTACTATTGCCTAGGGTTCCAACTCCTCCACACTCCTCCATATTCTTCCACTGTTGTTCTCTGTCGTCTACTGTCGTTCTTTGTCATCCATCACACGTCATAACTCCATATTCATTTCTCACCTCTTTGTTTCACCGCTACCAATGAGATGACATCATGCTACGAATAGTGGCATGAGTCGCATGACTCATTCATGCACTAGCATAACCCTCTCCATGATAGCTCGATTTTTGCTTGCCATCTTCGAGATTATGTGTTGTAGTTCTTACCTAGTGACAACTGCAGATCTTACCATCTTTGCCATCACCTGACAGATAGAGGTTCGAACTATCGTTTGCCACATAAGCTTACCACTAGTTACCAGAAGCGCATCACCATCGCCGTTTAGGAGAAACTTATATTCAGCGCACGCACAAACAAAGTTTCTAACAATAGGGTTTCAGATTTTTTTTTCATTTTAAACAAAAAAGTTTCCTATTTTTGATGGACCTGATAGACCTAAATGAACAAACCCATTTTTTATCAGGCTGGTTTGGTTCGAGGTTGACAAAAAACCACAAGAACCTGACCTCAAACAAAACAAAACCAAGCGTTTTTTATTAGTTTTGGGAACATGATTAGCCTAAACCAACTCATGAACACTGATAAATCTTCATCATAGTGGATTTAGAGCGCTTAAATGAATTAAATGCATGAGGAATTGAGAGAGTTGAATAAATATTGAGCTTAAAGTTTGAAATTCTTTGCACTTGGTTGATTGATTGCATATTTTAACTTCTACATTATTCTTATGTGTTGTTGCACTTGATTTGCCAGGAATGAAAGCAAGATCAAAAGAAATGACTCTCAAGAACTCAATGGAAGGCAAAGAAGAGAATTTGCGAGTGCCTATGATCCGAACGCATCCGAATACACGAAAAAAGCCAAGTGTAGGAGCAGCGCGTGGCGCGCTGCTGAAGGCATAGGATTGCGCGTCATGCACATCTCAGGTTTTTGCTCTATATTTCTGTGCGCGTGATGCGCACTTATGGCCATGTAACATGCGCGTGATGCGCAACGATGTTTTTTCTTACAACCGAATCTGTGGGCATGGCGCGCAACTGATAGCGCATGACGCGCCCTATTCTGTAGAAATCATATAATTAGATAGCTGTTCACTTTTTGGGGGATCTGGGACCTTTTCTGAAACCCTAAACACTGTGGATATTGACAAGGAGTGCTAGGGTTCTATTTTTCTTCATCTTCAAGGAGGATTCAATCTTGGGAACAAGGTTTTGAATCACCAATGGAGTTTTCTTCTTCCATATGTTTGTTTTTCTCTTTCACTACTATGAGTAGCTGAATTTCTTAGATTAGGATGAGATGAATCTTGTTCAAACTCTTATGTAGTTAGTTCTCTTATATTAATACAAGTATATGTTATGTAATTTGAGTTTCCAATCTCTATGCTTAATGCTTTTCAATATTTGATCACTACTGCATTGATTTTAGGTTGTTCATCTTAATTGGAAAATAGGATGAATGAATTTGAACTGAGATTGGGAACCATAATCATGATAAGTATAGGAATATAACTTTGTAGTTATGCGTTCTTATGAATCACTACTTCTATTGCTTAATCTAATCATAAATCACCTAAGGGATTAGGGGTTTTGGTTAGAATAAAATGTTTATGAGGCAAGGGATTGTCCTTAAGCTAATTCAGTTGATTCGAACTTCAATTTATATGAGATTGCTTAAGTTAATGATGAACTAATTACATGAGAGTGGAGACAAGAGGATTCAACTCCTAGTCATTTTTTTTATATATTGATATTTCACTTCAAACTCTAATTTTACTTGTTCTAAGTTACAATTGAAATCAAAATACCCATACCATTCCCGTTCAAAGTAATTACATATTTGTTTTTATTGACAAACGTCACAATCCCTGTGGAGACGATACTCTACTCACTATTATATTACTTGTTGTGGTTGGTGCACTTGTCGTAAAAAGTAGTGTATTGAATTACGCTATCAAGTTTTTGGCGCCGTTGCCGGGGATTGTTGATTTGATTGTCAACAAGGCAAAGGAGTTAGTACCTTGAACATTTTTATTGTTTTTATTTTGTTTAATAGTTAGTTTTAGTTTGTTATACTTTATCCTGTTCAAAATATAGTTGTCGTGTGATTAATCATCTTTCTAGTTTTTATGTATGCGAGGGAAACAGACATCTGAATTGGTGTTTGATCCGGAGATAGAAAAGACTGCAAAAGCAAATAGGAAAAAGGCTAAGAAGGCAAGGCAGCAGAAAAAATATCAACAATCTCAAGTTTCTACTTCTACTCATACTCGAGTAGAGGAAGAAATGGCAGAACCACCACCTAGGTGCACTCTTGGTGACTTTGGGCGCAGAAACAACAGAGAAAGGTTGGCTATTGGATACCAACCAGTGGAGGCTAATGCATTCGAGATCCGAACTTCTCTTTTGAGTGCCCTCAAGTAGAATCAGTTTTCTAGAGCGGAGAATGAAGACCCCAACCAGCACTTGGTGAATTTCTTTGAAATATGTGGTACTTTGAAACTGGAAGGTGTTACTGAAGAAGCAAAAAAACTGAGACTATTCCCTTTTACTCTGAGGGATAGGGCGAATGACTGGCTAGGATTATTGCCCCAGGGAAGAATTATTACCTGGAATGACTTGGAAGATAAATTCATGGATCGTTTTTTTCCCACTACCAAGTTTGTTAAGAGGAAAGCTGAGATTAGCAGCTTTGAACAAAAAGATGGTGAAACTCTCTATGATGCTTGGGAGAGATTCAAGGTGCTGTTGAAGAGATGTCCTGGTCATGGCTATGATGACTTGTGCCAAATGCAAATGTTTTGTCATGGGTTGAGGCCTAACACAAGAATGATGCTTGATGTTCTGCGGGAGGCACAATGAATTCAAAAACAGCTGAAGAAGCAAGGGAACTAGTTGAGGCAATGGTCTCAAATGATTATCTTGTTCACCATGATAGAGGAGCACAAGGCAAAAAGGGTATGTTTGAGCTAGAGACAAGTGATGCTATTTTGGCTCAAAACAAATTAGTATCTCAACAACTTGAAGCCCTTACCAAAGAACTCAAAGAGATGAAAGCAGGATCATCTTCAACTGCTCAAGCCAAGGCAGTGACACAAAGTAAGCGGTGCGATTTCTGTGGGGGAGGACATGAAAATGGGCAATGTGAAGCCCAAGGTGAGCTTAGTGAGGAAGCCAAATATATGGCAAATTTCCAAAGGCAAGGAGGGAATCCATATTCCAACACCTATAATCCAGGGTGGAAGAATCATCCCAACTTTTCTTGGAAGCAAAATGATGCTCCTCAATCGAGCAAACCTTCGCAACCCAAGGAATCAAAGGAAAATACATCTGCATTAGAAGATGCTCTCACTCAGTTCATGAAGATGACTCAAACAAACCTCCAAAGTCATGAAGCTCATTTCAAGAACCAAGATGCATCCATCAAGAATCTTGAAAATCAAATTGGACAACTTTCCAAGCAACTTACGGAGCAATCTAAGGGTAAGTTTTCTGCAAACACTGTAGACAATCCCAAAAATGAGTCTTGTAATGCTATAACTCTGAGAAGTGGAAAAGTGGTAACACCATCTTTGGTGGAACCATTAGTCCCTGAATGTGATGATGCCAATGACAAGAAGGTGTTGGATGAGGAGTTGAATAAAAAGAGTGAGGTGGTTAATGTTGAAGAAGTTGAAAAAGAGAGTGAAGAAAAGAAAAATAATGACAAAAAAAGTTCTAGATTGGTGGATGAAGGATCCATCCTGAGAATAACAAAAGCTGAAATTTTGAAAATGGGAACAAGCCTCAAGTTCTTCCTCTATATGTGAAGCTTCCTTATCCTCAAAGGGAGAACAAGAAGAAAGAAAAGGAAGAGAAATATTCAAGATTTCTAGACATTTTCAAGAGGCTACAAATTAATATACCCTTTGCAGAGGCTCTTAAGCAAATGCCTATATATGCCAAGTTTATGAAGGAGATTCTCATGAAGAAAAAGAAGTTGAGAGATGAAACAATCACCTTGACTGAGGAGTGCAGTGCAATAATTCAAAGGAAGCTTCCCCCAAAACTCAAAGATCCCGGTAGTTTCACAATTCCTTGCACTATAGGGAATATAACTATTGGGAAGGCATTATGCGACTTGGGGGCAAGTATTAACCTCATGCCATTATCTATGTTGAAGAAGTTGGGGACAGATGATGTTAAGCCCACAAGGGTGTCACTTCAACTAGCAGACCGATCCATCAAATATCCTTATGGGATTATGGAGGATGTCTTGGTGAAGGTGGAAAAGTTCATTTTTTCGGTTGACTTTGTTATTCTTGACATGGAGGAAGATGCAGAAGTTCCTCTACTTTTGGGAAGACCATTCCTAGCAATAGGTAGAGCTCTTGTAGATGTGCAACACGGCCAACTCATGCTTAGAGTACATGATGAGAAGGTGACCTTCAATTTGTTTGAGGCAATGCAACATCTAACTGATAAAGATACATGTTACCATGTAGACACTGTCAATTACTTGGTGGAGGAAACTTTTTCTCAACAGTATCCTTCAACTCCTCTTGAGAAAGTGCTAGTGCAAGCTGTTGAAAATCTTTGTGAGGAGGATGAAGATGAGATAGCAGAATGTGTGAGGCATTTGGCAGCACTAAACACAGAGCAAGCTGTGAATTTGAAAAGAGGAAGAATTAAAGAAAGAGGAAGGCCAGCTAGAGCAGCAGAAAATTGAGCTGAAACCACTACCCTCCCACTTGAAGTACAAATTCCTTGATGATGATAAAGGAAGTCCAGTTATTGTAAGCAATTCATTGTCTACCTTGGAGGAAGAAAAATTGGTGAGAGTGTTGAGAAAGTACAAGACAGCAATAGGGTGGTCTATTTCCGACTTGAAAGGTATTAGCCCAGCATTTTGCATGCATAAAATTCTGCTGGAAAAAGAATACAAACCGGTGGTACAACCTCAACGGAGATTAAATCCTACAATGAAAGATGTGGTCAGAAAAGAGGTCCTGAAGCTACTCGAAGCGGGTATGATATATCCCATTTCCGATAGTGCATGGGTAAGCCTAGTGCAAGTTGTTCCCAAGAAAGGGGGGATGACAGTGGTAAAAAATGAAAAGAATAAGCTCATCCCCACAAGAACAGTAACAGGATGGAGAATATGCATAGACTACCGCAAACTCAATAATGCTATGAGGAAGGACCATTTCCCATTGCCTTTCATGGATCAAATGTTGGAAAGGTTAGCAGGCCAAGCCTTTTATTGTTTTCTTGATGGCTATTTCGGGTATAATCAAATTGCAGTCAATCCAGAGGACCAAGAAAAGACAGCTTTTACTTGTCCCTTTGGTGTGTTTGCCTACCGACGGATGCCATTCAGATTATAAAACGCTCATGCAACTTTTCAGAGGTGCATGCTTTCCATATTTTTTGACTTGATTGAGAGCTCAATCGAAGTATTCATGGATGATTTCTCTGTTTTTGGCTCATGTTATGATTTGTGTCTATCCAATCTAGTTTCGGTTCTTAAGAGGTGCGTGGACACCAATTTAGTATTAAATTGAGAGAAATGCCACTTCATGGTTAAGGAGGGAATTGTGTTAGGACATAAAGTATCAGCAAAAGGAATCGAAGTGGACCAAACAAAGATTAAGGTAATTGAAAAGTTACCACCTCTTGTGAATGTCAAAGGAGTGAGAAGTTTCTTGGGTCATGCAGGTTTTTATTAAAGATTTATCAAGGACTTCTCAAAAATTGCAAAACCAATGTGCAATCTCCTTGTTAAAGACTCTGATTTCAAGTTTGACCAATATTGTTTAGGTGCGTTTAATGTGCTGAAAGAAAAACTGGTTTCTTCTCCTATTATAGTGGCTCCAGACTGGAGTTTACCGTTTGAACTCATGTGTGAAGCCAGTGATTTTGCGGTTGGGGCTGTTTTGGGACAAAGAACAGAAAAATTCTTTCATGCAATCTATTATGCTAGCAAAGTTCTGAATGAAAATCAGGTGAATTATGCCACCACTAAGAAAGAGCTGCTAGCTATAGTTTTTACTTTTGAGAAATTTCGATCCTATTTGATTGGGTCAAAAGTCATTGTCTTTATAGATCATTCTGCAATCAAATACCTGCTCACTAAAACTGATTCAAAGCCTCGTTTGCTTAGATGGATTTTATTACTGCAGGAATTTGATTTAGAAATAAAAGACAAGAAAGGGAGTGAGAATGTGGTGGCTGACCACTTATCAAGGCTGGAGAATTCTGAAGTAACAATCAAGGAGAGGGAGATTAATGAAGAATTTTCTGATGAACACTTGTTGATGGTATCTGAGAGGCCATGGTTTGCTGATATGGTTAACTTTAAGGCAACAAGTGTGGTACCAGAATATTTCACTTGGCAGCAGAAGAAGAAATTCTTCAAGAATGCAAATCTCTACATTTCGGATGATCCATTCTTGTTTAAACTGGGCCCTGATGGGTTATTGAGAAGGTGTGTCACATCCGAGGAGGCACAAAGTATCATGAAACACTGTCATGATTCACCGTATGGAGGCCATTATGGTGGAGAACGGACTGCAGCCAAGGTGTTACAAAGTGGGTTCTTTTGGCCAACGCTCTTCAAAGATTGTCATGAATATGTCAAGCATTGTGACAAGTGCCAGCGCACAGGAAGCATTTCCAGAAAAAATGAGATGCCCCTCAATCGCATTTTGGCGATTGAACCCTTTGATTGTTGGGGTATTGATTTCATGGGCCCTTTCCCATCACCTTACTCCAATCTATACATTTTGGTGTGTGTTGACTATGTCACAAAATGGGTGGAGGCATGTGTAGATGTGGCCAATGATTCCCAAACTGTGCTGAATTTCTTGAAGAAGAACATATTTTCCAGATTTGGAGTGCCTAGAGTGCTCATAAGTGATGGGGGTACGCACTTTTGCAACAAGTACTTGGAGACATTGCTGACCAAGTATGATGTAAAACACAAGGTTGCCACTCCTTATCACCCATAAACTAGTGGGCAAGCTGAAGTTTCTAATAGGGAGATAAAGAAGATTTTGGAGAAAACAGTTGGTGCTTCAAGGAAGAATTAGTCAAAGAAGCTAAACGATGCTTTGTGAGCCTACCAGATGCATTCAAAACACCATTGGGGCTCTCTCCTTATCAGCTGGTTTATGGGAAATCATGCCACTTACCAGTGAAATTGGAACACAAGGCCCTTTGGGCCATAAAATTTCTGAATTTTGATTCCAATTTAGTTGGAGAAAAGCGGTTACTGAAATTGAATGAGCTGGAAGAAATGAGGTTGATGGCTTATGAGAATGCAACCATCTACAAGCAAAGAACCAAGGCTTACCATGACAAGCATTTGGTGAGAAGAGACTTCCAGCCAGGCCAACAAGTTCTACTCTTCAACTCAAGACTGAAACTTTTGCCAGGAAAGTTGAAGTCTAAGTGGTCAGGTCCATTTGTGATCAGAGAAGTTTTTCCACATGGAGCAGTGGAATTGGAAGACCCTGGCTCCACAAGAACTTTCAAGGTTAATGGGCAAAGGTTGAAGCCATTTTTTGGAGGAGAAGTCTCTAGGGCAAGAGTGGCCCTTGTCTTGCAGGATCCATGAAACGATCAAGCGTCAAGCTAGTGACGTTAAAGAAGCACCCTTTTTTTTGAGAGGCAACATGTTTGCCATGGCAACATGTTTGCCACATATATAAAAAAAATGAAATACAGGAGCAGCGCGCGACGCGCATGAGCAGCGCGTGACGCGCAATTAATGAAATAGGTTATGTTTGTGTGCGCATGCCGCGCGACATAGAGGCGCATGACGCGCACGAAATCCTTAATCAGGTGCAGGGTTGCACATTACGCGCACCCAGTAGCGCGCAACGTGCAATTTTTTTGTTTTGGCTCTGTCTGTGTGTGCGCGACGCGCATTTTGAACTGCATTCTCTGCTCGTGATGCGCAATGTGGGTCTATAAATAGAAAATCTGACTGTGGCTCTCATTTCTCGCACGGTTCTTCATTTTTTTTCAAAAACCCTAACTCTCAAACCTTCAAACCACTCAATCACACACTCAATCTCTTCTTTAGAAGGCTTAATCTTCACATCTTCTTCACCTCATACATCATCAATCATCAAGTAAGTGGCTATATAGCTTAACTTCTCTCTTTTCACATTTCTTCTTATCTCCTTTTATGATGGAAGAAGGTTTTCGAAAATTTGAAGTTATTAGTGGCAAATTTTGATGTTTGTTGTTGTGGGTTGTTGTTTTCTTATGCCTTTTGAATTTGAGAACCTGAGTTTGTAATGTTTGGGCCATTTTTGCATGTTGAACCATTGTTGAGTTGCTGTGTGTTTATGTTTGCACACAATGTGTTTGACAAAATGCTTATGAGAGTTTAGGGAATAGAACATGAGAATGAGCCACACCATATTTTGTTGGAAAACCATGATAGTGAAGTGATGATGTCCATAGAACTTTGAAATCTTTATTTGTGTCGGTACTAACATTTGAAACAATTTTGCACAAATCTTTGTTCTATGTCCAGGGAACTATGGCCCCCAACCCTGAGAAAAGAAAGAAGGCCACTGCATCCTCTTCTTCTGGATGTTATGTTCACAACTTTTCCCGTCTTTGGCATGCAAAAACCGCTATGACAAAATACCTAAAGACAAGGAGTTTGTGAGGGAAAAGACATTTCAATTGAGTGGACATGATTTTTTGGAGATCCAAGAAAACATCTGACACAGACATTGGGAAGTCTTCACCTCTTATGCCAAGAGTGCTAGCAAAAAGCTAGCAAATGAATTCTTTGCAAATGCTTATCAGTATGCAGATGAAGACAGACCCATTGGTAACACTAGGTTTGTCAGCTATGTAAGGGGAAAGGCGGTTCCTTATGACCCACATACGATCAATGAACTGTTTGGTTTACCTGACATCGAAAATTGTGGCTACCAAGCCAGAGAAAGATTAAACGAGGCAGATGTGGAGGCTATTTGTCAGTTATTGATCAGGTCGGGCCAAGGTTGGGTGAGGAACCAGGATGGGTCACCCCGAAAAATAGAAGGTAGGAGTTTGACTCCCACAGCCAAGGCATGGGGTGTATTCGTACTCCATACTTTCAATCCTTGCGCCAATGTCTCAGAGCTTAATGTGGATAGGGAAACCCTGATGTTTCCCATCATGAATGGTGAACCCGTCAATGTGGGCCAATTTTTGGCTGATCATTTATGGAGCACAACTCATGATAAATTAGTTAAACCTTAGCTGAACCATGCTTCTCTCATCCAGCTGTTATGTGAAAGGGTCCGTGTGAAGGTTAAAAGCAAATAAGATTTTATACTTCCAGGGACCCCCATAACTGGTGATTGGATTAGGAGGAACTCTATTCCACTTGTTGAGCAGCATCATCCTCCTCATCAGCAACATCAGGAACCGGAGGAAATAGGGGAGGCCCAAAATATGTTTGTTGATCCTCCGGTCTAGAACTATCCTACTATGACTGATTTCGAGAGACTAGCTGCTGATGTTCAGAGGATCGGGGCTCAGGTTGACAATATGGCATTGGCGCAAAGAGAAGAAGCAAGAGCACAAAGGCGAGGGATGCAGGCCATTTATAGAGCAATTGGTGAATTCCAAGCTGGACAGTTTGTGGACATGCAAGCAAACATTTTTCAGGAGCATCACTCTGGTGACGGTGAAGGGCCTTCAGAGCCAGCTCCATAGATCTGTCTAGTTTTCTCAAAGGTGGCGTCGGGCGACTCACCTACTCATTTCACTCAGCGGCTGAGTCCTATGGCTCGCCGTTTTGGTTTTCTACTTTTATCTTTTGTTTTCTTGTATTTTCCTGTTTAATTTCATTGTCAATGTACTTTGTACTGATTTTGTGGGAACCCTAGTTTCCCTTTCTTGTATCTGGTGATAAATGAATTCTCGGGTTCAAATATTAGTGTATTGAAAACAAACATAGTGAAAGTGAATGAACTTTTGGCATGTTACTTTCATAATCCCCTTGATGTACATGTTCATGATTTGAAATGGATACACAGTTAGATTGTGACTTTGCATGCCTCTTTTTGATCTGAAACTTCATAGATAACCCTTTGAGGCATGTTTTGATTAACATATAACTGCAAGATTCTTTTGTGCTTGACTTTCTCTCTAGCCTGTGAGCATTTTGTGCCAAACAAAACTTTTTCTTCTTGTGTGCTTCCATTATATGTGACATTCTTCAGAATTTGACTTAGTTCTTAGGGTTATGTACATGCATATTCACACACATTGAGGCAACTTCTTGTTCAAACCTAGAGCCTAAATACACCACCTAATCAATTTAATCCCTTGTTAGCCCTTTTTAGCCTTCTTACCCATTCCTTGCGATTTAACTTCATTACAAGCCTAAGACCGAAATATCAATAGTCCCTACTTACTTGGAGTTAGGTGGGTCATTTTACGACATGTCTTGGCATTTGATTAAGTTTGGGGTTGCTTGAGGGCAAGCAAAAATTCTAAGTTTGGGGTGGATGTACAAGGACTTAACTTGTTCAATTTTATTTAGGACAAGGACTTTGACTTTGACTTGTATGTAAAAAAAATAAATAAATAAATAAAAAATCCTAAAGTTATTCATGTGTAAATATTACTCATTGTTCTTGATCAATTGGGTTGGGGGGTTTGTTTTGAATAAATACAAGAGTTGAATATCAATGTCGTGAAATGGTTTATTTCTAACTCCAAGTTGTGAGCCTACTATCCAAATAATTTCTACCCTTACCTAAGCCCCGTTACAACCTTAAAGACCTCTAGAATGTGTGTTGTATTGCATTGTATTTACTTCTTTAGAGCTTTGTCAAGCCTATGGTAGGGTGTTGCATGTGATGTGATTGAGAGAATTGATCTGACAAACACCTGAGTGAGGGTGAAATATCACTTGTGAGGAAAGTCTGATAAGTTGAGCATAATTGATGATTGTATGTTGTGTTGCTTGATGCGCTTATTTAGGAGGATTTGAATTGAGAAAGCAAGTGATAGAAGAAGGCATGAATTGTTACTTTTGACAAGTGTGATTGAAAAGAAAGTTGATTGAGCATGTGTTGATGGTGGAGATTTGAAACACATCCATTAGTTTCATTCTGACCCTTGTTTTTAATTGATTTTTTGCTTGAGGACAAGCAAATTGCTAAGTTTGGGGTTGTGATAAATCTTCATCATAGTGGATTTAGAGAGCTTAAATGAATTAAATGCATGAGGAATTGAGAGAGTTGAATAAATATTGAGCTTAAAGTTTGAAATTCTTTGCACTTGGTTGATTGATTGCATATTTTAACTTCTACATTATTCTTATGTGTTGTTGCACTTGATTTTCCAGGAATGAAAGCAACATCAAAAGAAATGACTCTCAAGAACTCAATGGAAGGCAAAGAAGAGAATTCACGAGTGCCTATGATCCGAACGCATCCGAATACACGAAAAAAGCCAAGTATAGGAGCAGCCGCTAGGATTGCGCGTCATGCGCATCTCAGGTTTTTGCTCTCTGTTTCTGTGCGCGTGATGCGCACTTATGGCCATGTAACATGCGCGTGACGCGCAACGATGCTTTTTCCTGTAACCGACTCTGTGCGCATGGCGCGCAACTGATAGCGCATGACACGCCCTGTTCTGCAAAAATCATATAATTAGATAGATGTTCACTTTTTGGGGGATCTGGGACCTTTTCTAAAACCCTAAACACTGTGGATATTGACAAGGAGTGCTAGGGTTCTATTTTTCTTCATCTTCAAGGAGGATTCAATCTTGGGAACAAGGTTTTGAATCACCAATGGAGTTTTCTTCTTTCATATGTTTGTTTTTCTCTTTCACTACTATGAGTAGCTGAATTTCTTAGATTAGGATGAGATGAATCTTGTTCAAACTCTTATGTAGTTAGTTCTCTTATATTAGTACAAGTATATGTTATGTAATTTGAGTTTCCAATCTCTATGCTTAATGCTTTTCAATATTTGATCACTATTGCATTGATTTTAGGTTGTTCATCTTGATTGGAAAATAGGATGAATGAATTTGAACTGAGATTGGGAACCATAATCATGATGAGTATAGGAATATAACTTTATGGTTATGCGTTCTTATGAATCACTGCTTCTATTGCTTAATCTAATCATAAATCACCTAAGGGATTAAGAGTTTTGGTTAGAATAAAGGGTTTATAAGACAAGAGATTGTCCTTAAGCTAATTCAGTTGATTCGAACTTCAATTTATATGAGATTGCTTAAGTTAATGATGAACTAATTACATGAGAGTGGAGACAAGAGGATTCAACTCCTAGTTGTTTTTTTTATATATTGATATTTCACTTCAAACTCTAATTTTACTTGTTCTAAGTTACAATTGAAATCAAAATACCCATACCATTCTCGTTCAAAGTAATTACATATTTGTTTTCATTGACAAACGTCACAATCCCTGTGGAGACGATACTCTACTCACTATTATATTACTTATTACGATTGGTGCACTTGCCGTAAAAAGTAGTGTATTGAATTACGCTATCAAACACCCTTAATCAGTGGTCATGTTTAAGAAGAATCACGTGTTTAGAAGCAGTGGTGCCAGTAGAGCTGTCAATTTTGACCTGACCGATTGTTCGTGTTTTAGGCTGGGCTGGGCTCCTTAATTACAAGTTCGAAAAAGCTGGATCATTTTGCCCCCCCCCTTTTGAAAAGGCAAAACAAGATTTTACTAAGCAATTATAAGACACGGGCTCAAGGTGAGCCCAACCCACCACCAGTACAACTAGAGATAAGATTATAAGTCACCAATAAGTACAAATCATGAAAGCAAGGTATTGCAACAACAAAAATTCAAAACAACTCCTAAAACAATTATCAGCTTGTGACACTGTACCACTTGCCAATATAGACTGTGCCTCGGCTCATATTGACTGCATCACCTTTTGCATATGCTAAGGGACACAGAGTCAAGTAGCAGTGGACTTGAAAGACACAACACAAAGCCTTTCCAATCCACTTACTCTCATATTATTTAACTTAGTTGCAAATACATGTACACCAAACCAGTGCACCAAGACTGAACGTCTGTTGCAGAATCTGTATTAAAGAGGACACCCTTTTATTGTAGCAAAGACACACCAAACCAACTGCACTATTCACACTACACAGAGGTCTCTTCATTTGCACGTTGAGTTTGCATCTCCACAGTGATAATCCGTTCATCAGAATCCTTTACCTGCCTAGCCACTCTACAGGATTTTGGCACCACTGTGCCACAATCCCTATTTGGTTCCTACATTTTGAGTTAATCCCTATTTGGCTCGGTCCAGTTGGCCTATCGGAACAGATCGAGCCCATACTTTTTGCAATAATTAAGAAATTTAAGATACTTTACTTGATATAACTTTAGGCTTGACCCAGCCCTACCCGATGTGTTGTAGACTAGGCCACAAAATGCATGGCCTGATAGATATATGGGCTGACCCAACCCATTTTTACAATTTAGCCTGATGGACTGAACCGAGCCAGGCAGGTCGATTTGACAGCTCTAGGCGCGAGAGGCCAAAAAAAAAAAAGAATAGATAGTTCGTTATTTCCATGAAAAGAAAGGCATAGACATGGTAAAACAACAATCTTGCACTCCTGTTCACAAATCTCTCGCATGGCAGGGAGAGAAATTTTTGGCTGGGTCCCATCCCATGTAATTTCTTTCTATTTTTATTTCTCTTCAGATCCAAACCAGAGAAATTAATTTCTCTGCTATATCTCTCCTTTCTATTTCTTTCTCTCCAATTCTGTTTCAAAGAAACAAAGTGTTACCCGTACTAATCCAAAATTTTTCAAACTCACGTGAGAGTTCCTTTTAGTCTACACAATCTCACGTGAGAGGTTCAACCCACCCCCCTTAAGGCAGCCCCCCCTCCAATCATAGTCGGTTCAATAAAATAAAATAAATAAAAAGCTAAAACAAAAGTAGCACTAATTAAATATCTATGTACCCACGGGTTCCTCAATTAAGTTATAGGGTTGGTTGATTCAAGTTCAAAACAACCACGTTTTTCTTTATCTAACCTTTCCCCACTGCACACACATATATATACACCCCCTCCCCTTCCTCTTCAACCCATCCCATCGAATATCTCTCTCTCTCTCTCTCTCTCCCCCTCTAAAATTCCAAGCAAATTAATTAATTAAAACCACTAGAAAATGGAAAACAACATACAAGTAATAACTAAGAGAGTGTGGAGCATGATACGTGTGGCCTTGTTCATGTTGAGAAAAGGCATATCAAAGCGAAAACTAATGATGGACCTCAACATGATGCTCAAACGCCGCGGCAAGCTCGCCGGCAAAGCCATCACCAACCTCATGTTCCACCACCACCACAGTGGCTCTACCTCAACCCGCCGTTCCCCCGACGACACGCGCTTACAATTCTCAGCCACAAGGGAGTACGAGTTCAGCTGCAGCAACACACCCAACTACTTATTCGCCGGCCTCAACAACAAGCGCCACCGCCACAACAACTTCTTCACGTGCGCTCACGCGCCGCTCACACAAGACGACGACGTTGTGACAGTTAATGCAGTTAAGGCGGTGTTGGAGACCATGATAAACAATCATGAGGTGACGGTTGAGGCGTCCCCGGCGCTCCCCGGGCTCGGACGGAGTCCCATGGTGAGGCAGTTGATCAGGGTGACAGATTCGCCGTTCCCACTGAATGACACTGACACTGACAATCAAGTGGACAAGGCTGCCGATGAGTTCATAAAGAGGTTCTACACGCAGTTGAGGAAACAGGCTTGATCAATGAGCCTTGTTTCATTTTCTTTCTTTCTTAACAATGTTAATTTTGATTACTATGAACGTAAAGCTAGTAAGCAATTTTTGGATAATTTCGAATTTATGCCTTCGTGAGGGCTAGGAGAGGATGCATGTTGAATTGTTGATTATGTTGAGGAGTTAATTTTGTAACTTTGGCTGTTGCTTATATAATAAAAGAAGTTATATATAACGAGTTTAATTAACTTTATTTTTTTTGACAATGAGTTTAATTAACTTGATCTCCGTATTTCTCTTCAATTTTCTATTATGCCTATCTCTTAATTTCCATTTAATTTTTTGTGTTGGTATGCATCTTCATCTATATAGCCATTTCTGGTTTGAAGCTATACAATTAAGCTAATATTCTTAAGAACGTGAAAAAAGGGCTTGTGTTTATCTTTCATTATTAATTGAAATTATAAAGCTCAAAGTATGTAGTATATCCCTAACTAACTGCGGAATTATTGATGGTATATATCTTCCGGAGAGGTACCTTGTTGACCGTACACGGTACACCCTTTGGTACTCAGAATTTTTTTTTTGATCTGAAAGAATATTTTTTTTGACATACTTCATACTAGTATTTAAAGAATATTGAATCTTCGCAGTTGGATCATTAATAATATTCCTACACTGCAGATTGTTCATAATAAATCGTTCTTTTTTTTTTCTTGCACATCATTCATGCTTCTTAATTAATCAATTCTTCATTAAGTATTTTCTTCAACTTTCTCTTAGCTTTCTTATATTGGTTTTTCTAACATGTGCAACCTTGCACGGGTTAAAACTTATTAATTACTTAGTTTTTTCCTTATTAATTACTCATTTTCCTATTTGGTGGGAAACGATAGATTAAATTCATAAAATAAATAGAAAATTAAGTAACAAATAAGGAAATAAAGTGGATAATTAATGAGTCTTAACTTATGTAAGATTGTACACGTTGGAAAAATCCTCATTATATATACACCTTTCAACGAATTGATATTGCTTTTTTTCTAGTAAATTTTTAGGTACTCTTTAAATTAGTCAGGTACCGTACCCATATTAACCGTTCTAATAAAAATAGTTCACTGATCCAATATTTTTCATATAATCGTTATGACATACATTTTTTATTATTTTAAAAAGTAAGCAGTAAGCTAAGAATAATTATTTCGGTGCCTCAGAAAATATTTTATAAATTTGCTAATATGTTATTTTTTCTCTTTTCTTTTAGACGTTTAGAATGCTCATCATATTAGAAAAAAGTAAATAATCAAATACCAGTAAACATATACCAATATCAACTTGTTTTCGATATCTAGGCTCTATCGGAAGAAGAAGAAGAAGAAGAGAAATCAAATCTATGTCGGGAGAAAAAAAACCGTGAAGTGGGTATAAAGATGAAGAAAAGAGAATACAAAGAGATACCACATAGAAGTTTATGATAAAAAATTATTATTTAGTTTAAAAAGGGTGCATCTACTATTTAAAAAAGTTAAATGACTGTTTTAAGGTAATTAAAGTAGATTTAATGATATGATAAGTGGATACAAACTCACTTGGATTGCTTATTATATTAATCAGGATAACTTTTTTTTTTCAAAGGCAAAAGGAAGATTTATTAATAGAAATTGAACCAATACTCAAGGGAAACCTATATATGGCGCGCTCCAAATATATAATGACCAGTGATGTAAAAACCGGACCGGACCGGACGGTCCGACCGTCGACCGATACACTTAGCAGTCGGTTTAACCGCAATTGGACCGTAGTCTGGTTGAACTGTCCAAAACCGAATTAAACCGGGTTGGACCGGACAATTGGTTCGGGTTGGACCATTTTAACTTTTTATTATTATTTTAAGTTACTTTTTCCTCAAAATTAGTACTTTTTTATTTATTTATTAGTCACCCGATTTAATCGGTTGAACCAATTAACCCATGACTCAGAAGTCTCGTCGGTTCGATCTCCGATTCGGTTTTTAAAACATTAGTAAGGAAGACAATCGGTGACAAATTATTGTAGTATGTATTTGTGCTAAAATTCTTACAGATTTGGACATAAGGCTTTTGATTGTGTGTGATTGGTGATCCCTGATTTGGTTTAAAGTTAAATTGGCTTTAACCGCAAGACCCCACTACATTGTCTTCATACGATTCCACTAACTTGTCAAAGTGAAACTATAGCTGGCCCACTCTCCAAAATATTGTTGCCTTTCTCAACTTTATTAGCCTTCTTTTTTCCCCTCTATCTTTTTCTTTTGCTTTTGCTTTTGGAATTTAATGACTTTTTTAAGTTTTATAAGATACCACTTTTCTGCTACTTAAGCTGGTTGCCAAGAAAGAAAGTTTCCACGCCTCCACGGAAGACATAAATTAATTGAAAAGTAACAAAATTGGCATTAGCATAATTTTTTTATAAATAATATTGATTTTTTACATTTCGCCCCTACACCCTTTTTTATATTTCACCGGTGGCAACACGGGACGGACACGTTCCACATTTCTATTGCGCTACAGTATATATTATTTTATCATGGTTTTTGTTTAATGTTGATTTTAAGGGATTTGATTCTGTATTTCAAGTATTTTATCACACTATTTTTTTAGAATGACATATTATTATTAATACATATTGATATGTGTGTATATATTAACTAATCAGAAAATATTATTTCTCCAAATTGGAAAACACTATCTAAAAAGAATAATAATTCTGAATTCTGGGTAAGGCTTTACATGGCAAATTGTAGCAACCACACAAATTTTAAGATGAAGTCGCCACCAATATTTATATTTTATAGAAAATATTGAAAAATTTATTTTTGAATATTTTTTAATTTAATGAAGAAAAATGTCTTTTAAACCAAATTTGAGCCCGTAAGTTGGTTACATATAGGCAGGCATGGCAACAGAACCTGAACCCGAACCTGCGCGTACTCACCCGATCTCGACCCGATTTTGATGGGGAAAAACCCGCTTTGACCGGAGGTGGGGCGGGGTTGGTGATGTCGATACCCGACCCGGCCCCGACCCGAACCCGACCAACTAAATATAAATTGTTAATTTTTATTTTGTTTTACGCATGTATGCTCATTCATTTTGTTTCATATATTTTGTTTATTTTTAATTTAATATATTTTCAATAGAAAATTTTATTTTTCATGTTTTTTATTTTATTTTATCATTACATAATAATTATGATTTTATTTTATTAATTATGATAAATACAATTTTTCAATTTTTCTACATATATGGAGAAGAGTGAGGGGCCCACGGGGAAACCTGACCCTATCGGAGCGGGGATGAGGAAGACAAAACTCAAACCCGTTGAAAATGGGGACCGGGACGGGGGAGGCAAAACCCGCCCTCCGACCCGACCCATTGTCATGCCTACGTATAAGGAAGTTATTAACACCCCTAAAACGCTCATAAAAATGGTACCTTTAATTGTTTAAAAAAAGTTGTTTGCCTTTAAACAAATTATTTCCTAAAAGTGAGAAGCTCTTATTTAACATATCTGAATTTCATCATTTTAATTCTAAAAAATTAATTTAAGAAAACCTTAATTTTTCTTTATCCACTGCCAACGTTTAAACGTGCTTAAGAAATACTGATAAAAGCCGGAAACCTTTTTTAATATTTTGTTATTACGGCCTCATTTTTTCTAGATAAAGCGGAACCGAAAATTTTAGAATTAACTCCCAAAACAAAAAATATTCATATGGACTCGTATAAATAGGAAAGTATTTACAGAAACTCTTTTTTCTTTTGTTTTGCTTTTATACTCCTCTTTTAATTATAAGATCTAAAAATAATTTGCAACTTAGCCCTTAATTTTGAGATTTGGCCCCTTTAGCCTAATTTGCTACAGCGCAAAACAGAGAAGAACAACATATATCAATATTGAAAAAATGATAAAAACGGGAAAGAAGAAGAGAATCACATCAGCATGAATTACAATCTAAAATCATATCCAATACATGATCACAACAGAATAAAAATGAGATAAAAATCCTGAGATTACACAGAAAAGTAGAGATGGAAAGGGAACTTGGATTTCTCAGCTTTAGATCCGAAAAAGCAAAAAAAAAAAAACCTAAGAAATCACTAAAAATTCATAACAGTGTTTCTTATAACATCTTGTTTTTCAAATAATCTAGGATAATATTAGAAGTATAATTAGATTAGTGATAAGATGATAAACAGAAGATAAAAATCTTAATTAGGGATAAAATGAGTTTAAGTGGAACCCATAAAACCTGAAAGAGGTGTAGAAACTTTAGGAAATATCTAGAATATCCTAGGAAGGCGTGGAATCCCCTAAAATCTTCTAGAACGAAGGAAACAAGATATTTCCGGAATGCCTTGATCGCGACGCGACCATATTAACCATTTGCTCATCGCGACGCGATGGTATGTGTGTCCAGAAGGACCTAGAAGGTTCTAACTGTTGCGAAGCAATGGAATTAGCACAACGACCATCGCGACGCGAGGCATGTCGGTTATTGTAGCCGTTAGATGTTTGACAAGTGGCATGATCTTGACGCGATGAAGAATGTGCTTATGACCGTCGCGACGCGATGGAGGCAAACCTCGCCTATAAATAGCCGCTCACCCTCCCTCATTTCCTACCTCAGAACCTCTTCTCTCTCTAGCTACTTCCTCTAAGGAGTGAGTATGCTCTGCACTTGCCTCGAGTGAGGATCATGTGTGTAATACCCCGTTTCTGGAGTGCTACAGTATAATAATTATTAAACCCTAAATGGATAATTAAGCAATATAGATGTATTAAAAATAATATTTTATTAAAACTAAATAATTTTACACGTACATATCTTTACGGAACCCGTGTCTAGGGCCCACAACTTATATGACACATATACAGACTTTGACTCACTGGCTGTAACACGTAACTGAAGAGAGTTACTCTTACTAGGTACCCTTCACAATGCTGATGATGCCTCCATCAAGCCCTTGTTATCTGTTTTATATGAAAAAGAAAATACAAAACAAGAAAAGTAGAAATGAGCTAAGAAACATAATACACACTATAAATTTGGGAAAACAAGAATAGAAAGTATATATAAATGGCACACACACAATCACGACAACTCGCGTGTCTGTGTAGCTCACACTCACTATCTCTCAAGTCTGCACCACTATATCCAAACCTAGCTCCACCTACTTCCTTCTCACATCCTAAAACCTATTCGTACCCCTGTCTGCTCTAACAGCCACCCCGTCCTTTCACCATTCCTAGTTAACTAACTCGGTATCCTCTATAGTTTATCAAAGTCTATCCTACCCGTTAAGGTCTAAGGGTATTCACGTGATATTCCTATTGTATCAATTATTAGCGGAGTCAACGGACCAAGTATATCTCAGGCATCAGACAGCATAAACAACACATTAACTAACATATACTGATAGCAATAATCATATAATCAGCAGCATAGTCACATAATCCCAACCAATCATATATAATCAGCACACCACCAATCATATAGTCATCACCGCATCAATAATTATATTAAATCAGCACACACATTAATTAGCATCAGCAACATATGGATTAACCCTAGTGTCGCTTAGGCGATTTGCTACTGACATGTTATTAATCATAAAGCATTCATAAGTTGTCTATCCTAGGGTTTTTCACACACCAACAATTATCCCTATGGTTGATGGACTAGCGACTACTATCCTTAGCAGTCGTAGTCACAACACCCCTCCTAGGGTGTTAGGGCATAAACCCCTAGTAGGGTTTGGGTCACCCTACGCACATTTATATATACTACTCTGTCCTAAAATCCCTAGAGTGTAAGGTTTCTTGCTCCCACCTGGTTAGAAGATTGCTGTCGCTACTGTCACTACTTATACTCTCCTCGTACTCGCTACTCGTGCTCCACCTCTATGTCTGCTGCTCGCGCTCCTACTCACACTTCACCTGGCCTTGTCAGGCCACCCTTCTGTCTTTCATCTTCTTCCTAGGATTACCTACTAAGAGCTTTCTGAAACATAGGATCCTCACTCAAGGCAAGTGCATAGCATACTTACTTCTTAGGAGAGATTCTTAGAGAGAGAAGCTAGAGAGAGAAGAGGATATGGGGCGAGGAGAAATGAATGGGTGAAGGGGTATTTATAGGCAAAATTGGCTCCATCGCGTCGTGATGGTCACAGGTGTAATTTCCGTCGTGTCGCGAGCTAGGCCACGTGTCAGGCATCTAAAGGCTGAAAGCACCGACTTTCCACCGACTTGCATCGCATTGCGATGAGCATAGGCTCAATCTCCTCGCATCGCGGCTGACAGAACTTTCTAGGCCCTTCCGGATATTTCCACCATCGCGTTGCGATGGGTTATGTGTAATCTTGGTCGCGTCGCGACCGTGGCTAGTGAGGGACATCCGGTTTTTTCTTCATTTCTAGATGTTTCTATGGGGTTCTACACCCTTTTCAGGGGTATTTTCGTCCTTTTGAATGTTTGCATAACTCATCTAAGTCTATTTCTTTCAAAATTAAGGTTTTTAATGCCCATTCATCACTTAATTACCAATCTAATTATACTTCAAATATTATTTAGGATTATCTTGAAAAAT
This sequence comes from Calophaca sinica, assembly GCA_037113605.1. Taxonomy (NCBI): domain Eukaryota; kingdom Viridiplantae; phylum Streptophyta; class Magnoliopsida; order Fabales; family Fabaceae; genus Calophaca; species Calophaca sinica. Next base: position 134,619,750 of record CM073731.1, on the reverse strand, counting down.
GGGATGTTACATTACCACTCCCTTAAATAATTTTCGTCCTCGAAAATTCAGTGGTTGTTACTACTTTAGGATTTACCTTATTCTTATCTCTTTTATGAAACTTGTCCATATTTATTCTTACCTACCTATCTTTTCTTTGTTATTGGTTTATCCCAAACATTAAGACTTTCATCATTGTCAACCAAATTACTGAGGTGATCAACCTCGTAATTTGTTAACAATGTGAAATCACAATGCTGGCATAAACCGTCTCAGTAATCCAACTTACTTTAAGAAATTCCTTTATGAAACTTCTAATAGAGTCATGGTTAAGAATGTCTGGGTTCATTCTTATCACCATTCTCTAACAGAAATTTCATCACAACCTAAGTTTCTATCCTCACGATGTATGCAACTAATATTTACCTTATATGCAACATGTGTGCTACTGCCGTTTACAACATGTGCAACACAGCTACCACGACTCACACTCACCATGTGTGCTACTGCCGCTCACGACATGGGAGACAACAACTACGACTGGCACTCACCATGTGTGCTACTGCCGCTCACGGCATGGGAGATAACAACTACGATTGACACTCACCATGTGTGACACAACATGGGAGACAACAACTACGACTGACATTCACCATGTGTGCTACTGTCGCTCACAACATGGGAGTCAACAACTACGACTGACACTCATCATGTGCGCTACTGCCGCTCACAACATGGGAGTACATGTAGTATACAACAAATATTTATACGACTACTACTCACAGTATGTGCAACTGCCGTTCACAATACTGTGCAACTACTGCTCTTAATCCATGTTTATACTTATATGCAACTACTAATCGGCTACTAAGACACAATTCCCTATATTCTTAAGTGTTTCATTACTCTCACGAGTATTCCCTCCCGCATATTCTAGTTTATTATTTTCTTTTCTTACACCTTATTTTACTAGCTTGTTTTATTTGTAATAGTTTTATCAGCTCAGTTCATTATAGACCTAACAGCTCTACTTATCATATTACCCAACTAAACCTTTTCCTCTTTCCATGATGAAATATTAATTAATTTTACCAACAATACTTTTATCGCCTAATACTTCTAAACAAACAAGCAAACATGAATGTTTATCAAAGAAGAATTAGAGATCAGACAAAAGCATGGATAAGTACATATGTAAGCAGAAGATATGTACATATAATGAGCATACACATTAGCAAACATTAGATATTATTACTAAAGAAGAGTTAGAAGGCAAACAAGAGTATAAACAAACATAAATCAATATAAGCAGGAAATATAAGAGTTAGAAATTAAATGCAAATTTATTTAAGCAGAAGATATAACAAAGATGAATTAGAAGCTAAATGGCAATACAAATTCATATAAGCAGAAAATATATGCACAATAAGCAATCATTAAATGTTACCAACAAGAAGAATTAGAAGTCAAACAGAAGTATAGGCGATCACGGATTTATAGCAGAAGATATATATTGAGCATATGCATTTAGAAATCATTAAATGTCAAGAAAGAATTCGAAAACACAAATGTTTATAAGCAGAGCATATATATGAGCAAACATTAAATGTTTATCAAAGAGGAATTAAAAAGGCAAATAGGACTATACAAACACAATTTATATAAACAGAAAATTTATTCATGTATAATAAGTTTGTACATTGGTTTTAGCAAAAGGTAGTAGTGTTTTATTTACATTCGGCATGAGAAAGATGACTTTCTCAAAACCGATTCTGCTAGTCAAGGCCGGAAGGATTCAGTTCCTCACGCGTTACCTTGGGAAGTGACACTTTCTACCTACGAAGTCTCCTTTGGTGACCTCTTGGGATCTATTGGGTAATTCTTCCTCAATCCTCCGCCTTTCTCCATATCTATCCCCTGTCCCATGGGTGTTGCTCCTTGCCTACATTCTCGAGATATATGTCCCGATTTACAACACTCAAAGCATATGCGTTTCTTAAATGGGCAGTCATTATCTATGTGTGCTCCTTTGCATTTGAAACATTTTCTCGACTTCCGATTCCCTCCTTGGACAACTTCCATCTGCTGCGATGGTTGGCCATCATTTCTTCCATTAACTTTTTCGAATTGATTTCTCCTGTCCCATTCCCCATTTTCATTTCTTTGCTCTCGACTCCTTATAACTCCTTTATTCCAAAACCCATCCTTCTGACAATCGATGTCCTCTAACTCCATACAATGCTCTATAGATCAGGAAAATGGGTTAACCGTAATGGTATCACCGATAGCCGAAGTTCATGCTGAAGCCCATCTTGAAATCGTCGGCACATCCACTCCTCGCTCGGACTAAGCTGATAATACTCAGAATATTTCACTAGAGATTCGAACTTGGAAGCATACTCTCCCATGGTCATCCTTCCTTGAGTCAATGCGTTGAACTCCCTGGCTTTCTGTTGTCTTACTGTTCTAGGGAAATACTTCTCTAGGAAGTTCTCCCGGAACAGCCTCCAAGTAATAGCTCGTCCTTCAGCCTCCAAAACTCTCCTTCTATTCTTCCACCATTCCTCAGCTTCACCCACCATCATGAATGCAGTATATGTCTCAATCTGATCCTCTCTACAATGCATTGCTGCCAATATCTTCTCAATTTCTTGAATCTAACGTTCGGCTCCTTCAGGATGATATTCACCCTTAAACTGAGGTGGTTTTCCCTTCAGAAAAACCATCAACCCAGTATCCTCCATTTTCGCTTCCTATTGCTGCCTTATAACTTCGCGTTCCTCCCTAAGCATCACTATCAGCTCTGCGTTCTGCTGAGCTTGCTGCAAAATAGCAGTAGCCAAATTCCTTAATGACCTCTCATCAACAGGTTTCTCTCTATGATCTTCTGTGTGAGGAGTTTCTGTTTCAGTTCCATCACCAACCGGGTTACTAGTCTCTCCAGGAATGGCTCTGGTGGCATCCTCCTCAATTCAATCCATTTTATTCGCAACTGCCTGGTCGGGGAGATTGACGATATGAGATTGTATTATATGGCAAAATCTAAAATAGCTTTATATATCAAAATATCTATTATACATCTATAAGGATTATACGACGACTCTTGTTCGCATAACGCTTTTCTTAATAGAGCCTTATACTCCTTCTTGTCATCTCCAGTCTTGTCAAAACTCCCTAATTCCCTGACTTGATCATACGTCCTTAATTTGCATTCCCGAGGAAAATCCTTGGCTTTTGCTAAGAAATCGACGTAATTCACAAGTATGAGGGAACATATAAATATGTGCCCAACCTCTTGAGTCATAAGAAGTAGTCATCTTTATTTACTAAAACAAAGATGACTGACTTAGCAGACACTCTACCCTTATCTAAACATAGTCAGTATCCAGTGGGAACCTGACTAGACACAGCCAGTGATGACACCCTAATGACCCAACAATCCGGTTAGGACCGAACTGCTCTGATACCACTAATGTAACACCCCGTTTCTGGAGCGCTACAGTATAATAATTATTAAACCCTAAATAGATAATTAGGCAATATAGATGTATTAAAAATAATATTTTATTAAAACTAAATAATTTGACATGTATATATCTTTACAGAACCCGTGTCTAGGGCCCACAACTTATATGACACATATACAAACTCTGACTCACTGGCTGTGACACGTATCTGAAGAGAGTTACTCTTACTGAGTACCCTATGTACCCTCCACAATGCTGATGATGCCTCCATCAAGCCCTTGTTATCTGTTTTATACGAAAAAGAAAATACAAAACAAGAAAAGTAGAAAGGAGCTAAGAAACGCAATACACACTATAAAATTGGGAAAGCAGGAATAGAAAGCATATATAAATGGCACACACACAATCACGACAACTATCCCGTCTGTCTAGCTCACACTCACTATCTCTCAAGTCTACACCACTATATCCAAACCTAGCTCCACTTACTTCCTTTTCACACCCTAAAACCTATTCGTATCTCTGTCAGCTCTAACAGCGACCTCGTCCTTTCACCACTCCTAGTTAACTAACTCGGTATCCTATATGGTTTATCAAAGTCTATCCTACTCGTTAAGGTCTAAGGGTATTCACGTGATATTCTTATCGTATCAATTATTAGTGGAGTCAACGAACCAAGTATATCTCAGGCATCAGACAGCATAAACAGCACATTAACTAACATATATAGATACCAACAATCATATAATCAGCAACATAGTCACATAATCCCAACCAATCATATATAATCAGCACACCACCAATCATATAGTCAGCACCGCATCAATAATTATATTAAATCAGCACACACATCAATTAGCATCAGCCATCAACATATGGATTAACCCTAGTGTCGTTTAGGCGATCTGCCACTAACATGTTATTAATCATAAAGCATTCATAAGTTGTCTATCCTAGGGTTTTTCACACACCAACAATTATCCCTATGGTTGATGGACTAGCGACTACTATCCTTAGCAGTCGTAGTCACAACACCCCTCTTAGGGTGTTAGGGCATAAACCCCTAGTAGGGTTTGGGTCACCCTACGCACATTTATATATAATACTCTGTCCTAAAATCTCTAGAGTGTAAGGTTTCTTGCTCCCACCTGGTTAGAAGATTGCTGTCGCTACTGTCACTACTCGTACTCTCCTCGTACTCGCTACTCGTGCTCCACCTCTATGTCTGCTGCTCACGCTCCTACTCACACTTCACCTGGCCTTGTCAGGCCACCCTTCACTCTTTCCTCTTCTTCCTAGGATTGCCTACTAAGAGCTTTCTGATGCACATGATCCTCACTCAAGGCAAGTGCAGAGCATACTTACTACTTAGGAGAGATTCCTAGAGAGAGAAGCTAGAGAGAGAATAGGATGTAGGGTGAGGTGGAATGAAGGGGTGAAGGGGTATTTATAGGCAAAATCGGCTCCATCGTGTCGCGACGGTCACAGGTGTAATTTCTGTCGCGTCGCGAGCTAGGCCACGTGTCAGGCATCTAACGGCTGAAAGCACCGACTTTCCACCGACTTGCATCGCGTCGCGATGAGCATAGGCTTAATCTCCTCACGTCGCGACTGACAAAACTTTCTAGGCCCTTCCGGATATTTCCACCATCACGTTGCGATGGGTTATGTGTAATCTTGGTCGCGTCGCGACCGTGGCTAGGGATGGACATCTGGTTTTTCTTCATTTCTAGCTGTTTCTAGGGGTTTTACACCTTTTCAGGGGTATTTTTGTCCTTTTGAATGTTTCTATAGCTCATCTAAGTCTATTTCTTTCCAAATTAAGGTTTTTAATGCCTATTCATCACTTAATTACCAATCTAATTATACTTCAAATATTATTTAGGATTATCTTGAAAAATGGGATGTTACACTGTGCATTAGAAAGCTCTTAGTGGAAATCCTTAAGTCTAAGAAAAGGGTAAGGTTTAGAGGAGTAGTCCCAGGCGGGAACGCGGATAATGGTTGGGGGCCAAAGTGTAGGAGCTTAGCCAGGAGTGTCAGGTGAGGGGAAAAATACCTTAATCACTAGGGAAAAATAAGTAGTAGAATAGTACTGTTAGCATGCGTAGGGGATCTCAACCCTACTAGAGGTTGATATCAGCAACACCTCAGGAGAGGGGTTGTGGCATGCGGTGGCTAAGATTAGTCATCGTAGACTTATCAACCAACATAGGTTTATGCTTGGTATGGTTTATGTGCTTGTTTGACTTATGTGATAATGTGATTAGTTGACAGTCGCCTTCGCGACGCTAGGAATAATTTATATGTTGATTATTTGTGATTGTTGATATTTTGATTAACATACTAACATCTATGTGTTGATATGATATCTGTGAGTGTGGTTAATGTGTGGTCTTAGAGTCAAAGGTGACGCCATCTAGTTAGAAGATTGCGAATCTCTAAACGGTGATAGCATATATTACCGTCGATACTCTGTTGTCAGTGGTGATAGCCAGGTCGGTGTACCAGAGGGTGGAGTGGTCATTGACCCGTGGAACCTGAAGGTACGGAGTGGTTTGGAGCTAGTCGTTGACCTTGAGGGTGTGGACTCGGTCATGACCTTGAGGGTATGGACTCGGTCATCTCGACGAGGCTCCAGGACTCCACGTCTGACGAGTGGGCAATCTTGGTCATTCCTGGTATGGGAGATGTCGTCCTTGTGCATGGGACGATACCTTACTTCGGAGATCGGAGATGGTAATTCCTGGTATGGGGGATGCCTTATCTGGTAATTGGAGATGGAAGCATATCAGGATGTGTTCCTGGGACAACTAACTTATGTTTCATTCCTCTTGTGCCCTGAGACTGGTGATCGGTCTAGGGAGTAGGGATGGTGATCAGCCCGCAATATTCAGTGGCCTGTGAGTATGATGTGGTCTGTGACCATGTGTTAGAATGTGGTAACATGATATCAGTCATGATGGTGATTGTTATCTCTGTTGTTAGTTATTAGGCATGGTGACATGTATTCTTCTATGCTATTTTCCTGCTTATTGGTGATTGTCAGGTTTCTTACCCCTTTCATTTGTTGTGTCTATGTTATCATGATGAATAGCAGATGGACAAGAACAATCTGTACTTAGAGCTTGGGGAGTAGGACCCAGTGGAGGTGACCGCTATGGGAAGACTGGCTAAGAGCAGTGTTCAAACAGTTGTATCACGACCAATGTATCATTTTGTCACCCCTTGTGGGTATGGGAAATATATCTATATGTGTGTATAAAACGTGTTTTTGCTTTGAACATCATGAAAAAGTAACGCCCTGTCAAGGCAGGGTGTTACATTTCTCTCAATAATTTTTATATGAATCTCTCTCTCTATTCCGCCTTCTTCTTCTCCTTTGGATTTCTGGGCTTTCACTCTTCCCCCTCCGTCCGTCCTCGCCTTAAGAGGTAGTATTTATAGCCTTTAGTCTCAACCCTGCGTCCTTTGAATCCCGATCTATTCCTTCTTATCCCTGCAAAACAGAAACACGAATTTAAAAACTAGATAAAGATAAGAAATTTTGAAAAGGAACAAAAATGCTCCCGATTTCTGTTTTTGAGGCCAATTTCCTTGGGTATCAATTTGGATCCCTTCCTTTCTTTGCTTTATCTTCGCTTTTGAAAAGATGATACTGTAGGGGGTTTCAGATTTGGAGGAGAAAAGATGAGATAAGATGAGAGGACGAGGATATGGCGCGGTTTTAGGATCGTTTTTGGGTGAGAAGATGAGATAAGGAAGAGAGATAGGGGGTTACCGCAGCTAGGGTTAATAGGAGAAATTAGGGTTAGGGTTTTGAAAGGAGGAAGGAAAAGGAGAGAAGAATAGATAAGATAGTGTAGAGAGAAAAAGGTGTTATGGTTTGATAGGGAGAGAAGAATAAGGGGAAAAGGAGTGGGACGGCTCCTGGGTTAAGTGGGAGGAGAGAAAAAAAGGGGGAAGCAGTCGTGGGAGAAGAAGGAATGAGAGGGATCAATAGGGTTTGTTTTAAGAATGGGTTAAGAGTTTGGTATTGGGCCGGATTGGGATATTGCACGTGTTGGGCTCAAGGGATGAGCAAAAATGATGCGCGGGGTGCATGAAGCAGGGCGCGCAGGCAGGGTCGCTGGGAGGATGCATGAAGAAACAAAAGGGGTGTAGCGAGTAAAGAGTGAGAGAGAGGGCGCTGGGCTGGGCTGAGCGCATGAAATGGGTAGCAGATAGCAAGTGGCACCCTTATTTTTATTATTTGCAAACCTCTATCCGTTTTCTTTTCCTTTTCCTTCTTCACTTTTATTTTCACCTTTGAAACCAAAAATATTTTTTTATTTTTATATTTAATATTATTACTACTTATTTAAGCAAAGTAAAATTAGAAAAGAGGTCAGACAAAATTAGGGTACGACACAAATTTATCGCATCTCATTGTGTAACGTTGGTTTTAATTTAATTTGGTTCTAAATTTTAAGTATTGCATTACAAAATTTCTTTTAGCCTAAAAAATAAAGTTTTCAACTAAAAATTTGAAAACCATTAAATAGTATTACCTTAATTTGTAAAGCTCTTGCTTTTAGTATTAATTTTAAAGTAACTTTTCCAAAAAAAATGGAAGAAATGCCACCTAAGATTAAATGTATGACTACACTTTCAAGAGACTTAAACTTCTTTCATTTTAACTAATGCATAAGTTTTTAAAATATTAAATCTCTTGTACAAATACAAATATATATACATACAATTACATATTAAATTTTAAATCCACGTATCAATGAATCACTAAAAAATATTGTTATCACCAAAAATAGCAAAGGGCAAGCCAATTAGGGCAACAACCGATACATGATCTAGCCGATTATAATTATAGTTGAATGTGCTCCTATTGAGCTGAGGCTAAGACTTAGAATTGTTTAAGACTCAGGGAGCCTCATGAGGCCAGCCGATTGCTACAAAGTTTAGCCGATTAGGCTCAAACAAGTGTTTAAATGTTACAAGGCTATCGGCTGAGTGAAAGCTACCGAACAAGGAAACGGTAGGATTTAACCAAGAGTTTGAGATAAGTAACATGAGACTTTGGCGCTAAAAGGTTCAAAAATAAGCTCTTGAGGGCCCTCAACATAATTGAAACGTGGCAGCTATTCTCCTCAGCCGAGGCTAAGGCAATTACTCCATGAAGCGCATGAACGTGGCCGTTGAGGGACACACGACCACTTGTTGTTAGCTACCAGCGTAGTGAGAGCGTTTAGTGGCCAATAGAGGATGGTTACAATTTTGTTTTTCTCTTTTGTATATATATCTTGCTGAGAAATTGTAAAGGACACGACCAATCAATAAAACATCTATTTTTCTCTCGCAGTTTACAGCTTTTCGTTAGCTGATTTTATGTCTCTTAGTCTTAGTTTAGCGTAGATTCACCAATCCCAACGCTTTCTGGAGTAGTTGGGGAACCCATAACAGAGTTCCGTTCTCGGTGTAATCGCTTGACAGGAATCAATTTGTTCACGCAAACAAATACAAAATAATTAGGTATTTAATTAGTAAGGTTTCGATAGAATGCAAAACGAGAAAAATGACTACACTTTCAAGAGACTTAAACTTCTTTCATTTTAACTAATATGTGTAGTAAGTGAGAATTAATGAGAATTAAATAAGACAGAAAAAATTAAAGAGGGGAGAGAAAGAAAATATAGTGATGTGAAGTGACGATTTTGCTTCTGTTTTAGACTGAAGTTATAGGTGGGATTTTGGTTCCTTCATATTAGCAACAACTTTTATATATAAAGATAAAACTGCTGATATTCTCTCCATTTTTATTATAAGTAAAAAAGTACATATACTTGAACCAAATTTAGACCAAATACATGTACCTTTTTGCTTATAAAAAAACCGAACTCCAATATTATAAAGAGAGAACATTAGTTAATAACTTGAGGAAAAAAATACTTGAAAATAATTAAATGATACTATAAATTATTAAATATTATTACTAAGTATAAAATTAATATATAATCAAAACATTAGTACCAAAAGTAGTTAATGGCAATACTAATTGTTATTTACATTTTTTAAAATAATTATTCTAAAAATAAACATAATTAACAGTACTATATATTATTAAATATTAATTATTATCAAACAAAAAGCATTATGTTCCAAGGAGATGGTGGTTCGGGTTCAATTAGGGGTGTAAATGAGCTAAGCTATTCGTAAACTATTCGAACTCGGCTCATTAAATGGTTGAGTAAACTCGTTTGTTTAATTAAACAAACAAACTCAAGTTTTGGATTGAGTTTGATTATTTAAATGAGTCAAGTTCAAGCCTTACAAGCTCGACATTAACGACTCGTGAATAACTTGTTTGAGGGTACAATTGTCTTTTTTAGTTTATATTTTATTTTTGGTGCTATTTTTTTTATGTAATTCATTGAATTTTGAAAAGATACTATAGTGGGTTGCTACATTTAGTTCAAACTCTTTTCCCAGGTACCATGTGAATGTACATTTCGACTTTTGCTCGTGTACATTGTAAATTATTTTTGAATCCTTACGGTCACCATAGTTTAAATTTTTTTTGTTATATATATATATATGCTGATTGTGAATAAGTATGTCTCTTCTTTCGTCAAATCCCCTCAATTCGTAAATTTTACACGGTGTTTGCATATTTGTTTCTCACTGTTTTGTTTTCCTTACCCAATTTGCAAGTCACCTCCACTCAGCAAACATCCCATTGGTAAGGGAATGTGATTTTTAGTAGAATTTTAAACATGCCCAATTAAAATGCAGTGTTTTTAAATGTTTACTAAAAAGAAATAATTTCAAAATTCTCTAGTAATGAGAGCTGTATTTTAGGAAATCAAAATTAAATATTTTTTATATTTTATTCCTTTTGGTTGAGAGGTAATTAATATTTTTGAATTTCACCTACCACATGTTAAACACATATTTGTATTTGTAGATTATCACATAATATTATAATCGTTATTGTTATGGGCCGGCCTCCGAGCTGGGCTCCTAACTGGATCACCGAGCTGAGCCCAACCAATGTGTTACGGACCGGTCCCGAGGCGAGTTCCAGCATGTCCACCAAACCAAGCCGGCCCGGCTCGGTTCCGACCTCTTCGAGCTCGGCGAGTACATCCGATTCCCAAGGCGCCAAACCGGTACTCCGGTACGATCGCCTCAGCGATAACGCCGAGCAGGGCGGGGGAGAGCCGACTCATGACCCTCGGACCTTCTAGAAAGGGATACACCTGGAGACGAGGCTTGGGGCCGTTGTCACTCCGTAGAATGAGGATCACGCAGCCAGTACGTGATGGACTTGGCAGGTGCGAGCCGACTCATGACCCTCGGACCTTCTAGAAAGGGATACACCTGGAGACGAGGCTTGGGGCTGTTGTCACTCCGTAGAATGAGGATCACGCAGCCAGTACGTGATGGACTTGGCAGGTGCGAGATATCAGGAAGGGATGAGCTGATCCTTGATGCGTGGGGGAGGAGTCACCGCGCGCAGATCCCGGATCGGTGGTTATCCTCCTTCTGCGTGACTCCACTATATAAAGGGGGCTGGACCCCCCAGGTTTGGACATACTCTCTACACTCTCTCTAAACCCTAAACTCATCTCTAGGATGCGAGCTCTATGCTCACCCTAAAAAGCCCTATCTAACTTAGACATCGGAGTGCCTTTTGCAGGTACCCCACCCGCCGGTCTGAAGAAGGAAGGATATCACGCCCGGAGGAGGAGTACTCACCACGGAGCTCATCGCCCAACTACCAGGCAGAAGAGCAAAGGTACGACCTTACACCATTTCATGCATTAACATTGGCGCCCACCGTGGGGCCCGGTAAAACTAGCCTGGGCCTCAAGGATACCACGCGAGCAAGACGATGAGAACCAAGAGCACGGTGAACTGATGATCGCCACCGGAGGAATCAAGCCAGAACTCTGTCAACCAGAGCCAACGGCCACCTAAAAATCCGATCTTGAAGCACCTTAAGTCCCGATAAAACTTTTCCCGGGCCTCAAGTTTCATTATGCATCTCATCACGAGGTGTAGCATACGCACGCCAGAACACAATGAAATCCTTGAAAAAGCGATCATAAGTAGGTCGGTCATTATTGAGCGACTTGGGAAAATAAGAATACATCAAACGTGGGGCCTCCCCATGACGAGCACATTCATCAGTGATGCTGTTTAATCTTATCCGGAAGTATCATACCGTTTATCTAATGCTAGTTGCAAACCATATCTGCTCTCCTAATATTCAAATTGGAAATATCCTATCATATTTTTTGCTAACTACTTTTTTGGAGAGGTCAAGATACAAATCAAATCTTTTGGTATCCAAAGAATCAGGAATGCGGGTCAGCCACACAAATCTTGGAAGAGATCAAGATATGCTTGGCAAAGCCCAACCAATCAACTTGGTCAACCTCATCCCAACTATCGCGCTGACCTCAACTATTCAGATATTCGACCGACCTCAACTCAGATAGTCAGATGACCTCGGTTATTTGGAGGAGATCAAGTCAACCACATTGCTGACCTCGACAACTCGGACGACCACAAATACGTCCCTCGTAACCAGGTACTATTTTTCCATGTTTCTTTCAGCATCTCATCCTTAACTATGAACCATCAACGATTCGTGTCACTTTATTCTTTATTACCTGGAGCATTGTATAAGGTCTTCTCGCATGACATTTTTTGTTTGCCCAAACTTTCGAGCAAGGTATAATTTGTCATTTAAATGGATGATGTACTTTCACATTGTTGATGGCTAACCTCAACAGATCAGTATATAGACAACCAACAGGTGGATACCCAGTCCAGTACTCGGGCGACCTACTAGGCCCACCTCAACAATTTCAATATTCAGACGGATTTAAACTCGGCTACGTCGTTGACCTTGATTATTTGATGATCTCAACCTTGCCGCTTGGACAGCCAAATCAACTACTCTCACAGGGAAGTATAAAACTCGACTACGAGCACTTTACTCATAGCATAAAAATTAATGCTAACTTTATTACATCAAGTTGTTGCGAATTGTCTATACTTTGACAGAAACAACGCCTCAAAATCGAAGGTCGAGCCCGCCACTGAGCTCGACAACCAGCTCGTTAAATCAACCCCTGTGGTTTCAAAGATTCCAGGTCAGCATGGAGGCCTAGCAAGCTTCAAACACAGCTCGGTACCCAGTGTCGGAAGAAGCTCGACCCCTGTGGTCCTAAACCCAAGTCAGCATAAAGGCTTGGTGAGCTCATTCGCAGCTCGACCCCTGTGGTCCTAAACCCAAGTCAGCATAAAGGCTTGGTGAGCTCATTCGCAGCTCGACCCCTGTGGTCCTAAACCCAGGTCAGCATAGAGGCCTGGCAAGCTCAAAAGCACCTCGGCTAAGGTCGCCTGTCGAGCTAAACAAGACCGTTGTGGTTTTAAAGACACCACGTCAGCATAAAGACGTGCCGAGCTCAAACGCAGCGCGACAAAGACTAACCCCTGCGGTTCCAAAGATTTCAGGTCAGCATAGAGGCTTGGCGAGCTCTAAAGCAGCTCGGAAGATGATAACTCGACCTGAAGAAAAGCCTAACCGGCTCCAATCATCATAGAGACTTGACATCTCAAAATGATGCTCGGATTAGACAAGCACTCGTCTAATGTTGTTACGAGGGACTAATGTTCCAAACTTTCAATTTGAAACAAATCTTTCGGGGGCAAGCCACCCGAGGACTACACTACCTTATACTACCCAAAGACTACAGGAAAGCGTGAAAAGAAGGTAAAGTAAGTCATCATCATCACTTAGTCAAATTTCATTCATAGAAAAAGGAATTGCAAGAGGTGGTTCTCGGATGAGCAATTACAAGATCGGAACTAAAGAAAAAGAAAAAGAAAAAAAGCACAAGTTACACTAGGACATTCCCTTGGTTTTCAATAACGAGATCGGGAGCGATCACCTTCACTTGGGCCAGGCACCATCAAAACCCTCCTTAAAATTGGGGAGCACTGAAGCCTTTTTACCCCTCGAGATGAAGTCCAGCTCTAAACGAGCTCGAACAAGAAGCAGCTCTCCGTGAGCTCACCAACAAAGACCAGCTCCCCATCAGCACTTCAAATGTAGAGGCCTATAGGTCAACTGATCGGCAAGCAAGTCTAGGGGTGGACAGGGATAGGACGAGAAGAACCTTGTGATCACTTCTTGGCGATCTTTGTAGGAGAGGAGACGGTCAACATGTTGGGAGGGATCGACCCGAGAACTTGGGCGACTTTCTCTTTCTTGGCCTTCCACCCAGCTCGAATTCCAACCTAACGAAAAAATAATTAGACCCTGTACCTTTTCAGGCAAAGGGTCTAGGGGGCTTGTGTTATGGGCCGACCTCCGAGCTGGGCTCCTAACTGGATCACCGAGCTGAGCCCAACCAATGTGTTACGGATCAGTCCCGAGGCGAGTTCCAGCATGTCCACCAAACCAAGCCGGCCCGGTTCGGTTCCGACCTCTTCGAGCTCGGCGAGCTACATCCGATCCCCAAGGCGCCAAACCGGTCCTCCGGTACGATCGCCCCAGCGATAACGCCAAGCAGGGTGGGGGCGAGACGACTCATGACCCTCGGACCTTCTAGAAAGGGATACACCTGGAGACGAGGCTTGGGGCCGTTGTCACTTCGTAGAATGAGGATCACGCAGCCAGTACGTGATGGACTTGGCAGGTGCGAGATATCAGGAAGGGATGAGCTGATCCTTGATGCGTGGGGGAGGAGTCACCGCGCGCAGATCCCGGATCGGTGGTTATCCTCCTTCTGCGTGACTCCACTATATAAAGGGGGCTGGACCCCCCAGGTTTGGACATACTCTCTACACTCTCTACACTCTCTCTAAACCCTAAACTCATCTCTAGGATGCGAGCTCTATGCTCACCCTAAAAAGCCCTATCTAACTTAGGTATCGGAGTGCCTTTTGCAGGTACCCCACCCGCCGGTCTGAAGAAGGAAGGATATCACGCCCGGAGGAGGAGTACTCACCATGGAGCTCATCGCCCAACTACTAGGCAGAAGAGCAAAGGTACGACCTTACACCATTTCATGCATTAACAGTTATTAACTAAATAAACTTTAAAAATAATTTAAGAATTTTTTTTCATAAATACAAAAATAATTAAGTTATAAATGAGCTTAAGAAGTCAAATTCAAGCTTTACTTTTTTTTTTAACAAGCAAACTCAAGCTTTTAGTTAGACTCGATTAAATAAATGAGTCAAGTCTAAGCTTTATATTTTTTTTTTCATAAGTCAAACTCAAACTTCAAGTACTCGACTCGGCTCGACCCGTTTATCTCTTTAGGTTCAGTAGTTTGCTCCCAATTGGTTGATCGTCATGGGAAACAACGAAGACGAGAGTCTGTGACAGAGATGGGGTTGGGCTCACGGAAAAGGTGCAGAAATAGGGTGAAATGGCAGTCCATTGGCTATGCAAACCCAACGGTATTCCGAGTTGGTGGGTGAAGAGTTACAGAAGACAGAGATGATTAGATGGGGATATAAATACTAAAATCGGGAGCAACTTATGATCATTTAAAATTAATTTTTTTTTAAATTATAGAAATGGAATGGTGCACCATGTACCACCTATCAAGTGGTGTATATGCTTTGACTCAGCCATAACCTTTTTTTTCCAGTCAAAAAAAAAAAAAAACTTCGTGAATTTCGTTTCTAGTTTGTTGAGAACCTAATTGATAATAACTATATGCAGCTAGGCAGCTAGCTAGCATAAGCTTATTCGCGTGGTAGGAATTCTATATTAATTACTGGCGTCAAATATATTTGTAGGCTTTATTAAATTATGAATTTTTAAGTTTAATCTTTGTATACCTTTTTAGTTTTCACTTTCTACAAAATTGCATGATTTTAGTTTTTAGAGAGACATTAAAAAACATGCAGTTTTGTAAAAGGTGAAAGCTAAAAATAGATAATATTTATATAGGAATTAAACTTAAAAAATGTTGGGAAACTACGCAAAATTTTTCCATGGTCAGATTAGTGGAAGAGCGAAAAATAAATACGGAAACACACATAAAAATTGATAACGGAATTCGGCTAATTATGCCTACGTCTCTGGCCTGCTGTAGACCTTATATTGAAAAGGGAAATATACACTGTGTTTACAAACACTCACACTCTCTCCCAAAACCTTCAACTCAATTACACCCAAGGAAATATATCTCTCTAAATATTCCTCATTTTTCTCTCAGTGCTCACTGCTTGAATTTTTCTCAAGGTTGAAATGATTTTTCTTCATCCATTGGCTTCTATTTATAGGTGAACCAGGCAATGTGAACAGCCCAAAAAATTGTTGCACCGTCCAAAGAAAACTTGCGCTGTTTAATTTTTTTTTTCTTCACGTTCTGGTGGCATTGAAAAACTGGATGTTGAAAAACTTGCACCCTTTTTTCTTTCTTCAATCGGTGCCATTAATATGGTTGGTTAGGGAGTTACTTTTTGACTAACAATCTCCCACTTGAAGACTGATTTCAATCGGTCTTCACACCTCGATCATGCAGCAGCCTTCCCCGGTCTGTTACTCGAGCAGGCCAACTGAAGTTGAGCATAACTTCAGTTTGTCGATAGTCACCACCTTTGTCAACATATCTGCTGGGTTCTTACTTCCTTGAATCTTCTTCAATATTAACACCTCATCCTTAAGCAGAGATCTGATGAAGTGATAACGAAGACCAATGTGCTTCGTTCTGGAGTGAAAAGCTGAATTCTTTGTTAGATGTATTGCACTTTGACTATCACTGTGCAAAACACTCTTCTCCTGTATGAAACCCAACTCTGTTAACAATCCCTGAAGCCATATCAATTCTTTGTTAGCTTCTGTTACTGCTACATACTCAGCCTCTGTAGTGGATAAAGCAACAATCTTTTGTATCCGCGACATCCAACTAACTATTGTAGTACCAACAGTGAATATATAACCAGTGGTGCTTCTTCGGTGATCGACTTCACCCCCAAAGTCTGCATCTACGTAACCTTGTACTTTTAATTCACCTTTACCAAAGTATAAACACTTCTCTGTAGTGCCTCGTAGATATCTCAAAATCCATTTCACTGCTTCCCAATGAGCTTTACCTGGATTTGACATAAACCTGCTAACTACTCCCACTGCATGGCCAATGTCTGGCCTCGTACAGACCATTGCGTACATCAAACTTCCAATGGCTGAAGCATACGGAATCTTAGCCATGGATTCTCTTTCTTCCTCCGTCTGAGGTGACTGTTCCTTGGATAGGCGAAAATGACTGGCCAAAGGTGTGCTAACTGGTTTGGCGTTGCCCATATTGAATCTTTGCAAAACACGGTTGATGTACTCCGCCTGAGATAACTGCAAAATTCCTCTTTGCTTATCTCTCGTGATTTGCATTCCAAGGATCTTCTTTGCTGGACCCAAGTCCTTCATGTCAAATTCTTTTGACAACTGCATCTTCAAGTTTCTGATCTCATCCATATCTGAACCTGCTACTAACATATCATCGACATAAAGTAACAAAATGATATAACTGGACTTATATCTCTTGAAGAAACAACAGTTGTCAGCGTTGCACTTCTGGAAACCTTCCTTGTGCATGAAGCTTTCAAACTTCCTATACCACTGTCTCGAAGCTTGTTTCAGGCCATACAAGCTCTTCTTTAATCTGCACACCATGTTCTCATTGCCTTTCTCTGAGAAGCCTTCTAGTTGGTGCATGTAGATCTCCTCATCTAAGTCTCCATGAAGAAACGCAGTATTCACGTCTAACTGCTCAAGATAGAGCTCTTCACTGGCAATAATACTTAACGCAGACCTGATAGTATTGAGCTTCACAACTGGATCAAAAATTTCGGTGTAGTCAACTCCTTCCTTTTGCTGGAATTCTTTGACGACTAGTCGGGCTTTGTATCTCTTGGAGCCATCATTCTCCTCCTTCACCCGATACATCCATTTGTTGTGAAGTGCCTTCTTTCCCACGGGTAACTCAGCTAGTTCCCATGTTTGATTGGAGATCAAAGACTTCATCTCGTCTTTCATGGCAAGCTCCCACTTGCTAGCATCTGCGGTCTGACATGCTTCTGCATAATCTTCAGGCTCCCCTCCATCAGTCAACAACATGTAGTCCATGTATCTCCTGTTGGGCACAAGAACTCGAGAAGACTTTCTCACTACCGGAGCTGGAGTAGGATGCTCTACTGTGTCAAACTGCTGTCTGCTACCTGGATCAGTTGATTCCTCTGACTGAGGATTCTCAACCATAGGACTTTCTAGTACATCGTCCACCTCTGCATACACTGGCCCACTCTGTTCTGAGTTGCTAGTGTTTGTGTTATGTCTGTCCTTGTACATCACTCTTTCATTGAAGATCACATCTCTACTGTGGATCATCTTTTTGTTTTTATCATCCCAAAGGCGGTAGCCAAACTCATCCTCACCATAACCGATGAAAGTGCACTTCTTCGATTTGGGATCAAGCTTATTCCTGCCTTGATCACTGATATGCACATATGCTACACAGCCGAAAACTCTAAGATGTGAGAGTTCTATCTCTTTTCCGCTCCATACCTCTTCTGGTATTCTGTGCTCCAATGGTACCGACGGACCTCGGTTGATCAAGTAAGCTGCTGTGTGTTGATCGCCGCCGTAATCGCTTCGGTAAGCCTGACTGCACCCGCAAGCTTCTGGCTCTTTCAGTCAACGTTCGGTTCATACGCTCAGCTACACCATTGTGTTGAGGTGTACCTGGCACGGTTCTCTCCATTCTGATCCCGTGCTCATAGCAGAACTTCTTGAATCTGGTGTCTTCATATTCACCACCGTTGTCAGTTCTGAGCTTTTTGATCTTCAACCCTGTCTCATTTTCTACCATGGCTTTCCACATCTTGAAAGCCTCGAATACTTCAGACTTGTGTTTCAGAAAGTATACCCATACCTTCCTAGAGTGATCATCGATAAAAGTCACGAAGTATTGCTTCCCACTAATGGATGAGACAGTCGTTGGACCCCAAACATCAGAGTGAACAAGCTCGAGTTTCTCCTTCTTTGGGGTTCTTCCACTTGTCTGAAAGCTAACTCGTTTCTGCTTCCCAAGTATGCAGTCTTCACACATGTCAATTTCTACTGACTGAAGACCTGGCAATTTTCCCTTCGAGTGCATGACCTTCATCCCTTTCTCACTCATATGGCCTAGTCTCTGGTGCCACAGATTGGGATTTTCATTTGCTGCAACTGCAATCAAATGGCATGCTCCTGCTGTGTTGTAAAGAGTACCACTCTTTCTGCCGCGAGCAATTGTCATTGCACCCTTTGAAATCTTCCAATGATCGCCGTGGAAGACTGTTGTGTAGCCGTCACTGGCCAACTGGCCTACTGAGATTAAGTTCTTCGTCAGGTCGGGAATATGTCTGACATTTTTCAATTCCCATACAGACCCGTTCAACTTAATCTTCACTACACCTTTGCCGACAATCTCACAAGATTGTTCGTTACCAAGGTAAACTTTACCAAGGTTTCCGGGTACATAATTCTCGAAGAATTCTTTCTGCGAAGTGGCATGAAAAGATGCTCCAGAGTCTAATACCCAAGACTCTTCCATGCTCTCTAAAGAGCATATCAACGTGTCACCTCCTCCTAAGATGGAAGCAACATTTGCCTCGTCTTTTGCCTCCAGTTCTTCGGTGGACTCCTACACTGATTTTTGTAGTGCCCGGTCTTCCCACAATTCCAACACTCGATAGTCTTCGAGTTGGAGTTTTGAGAACTATGATGATTTCTGGATTTGGATCGCCTGCCCTTTGATTTGCCACGCCCATTTCCTCTGGTTGAATTTCTTCCTCTTGACTCTGTATGTAATACTGAAGAGGTTGAACATTCTCCCAACTCTCTGCGTCGGATCTCTTCACTGAGAACCAGATCATGAACATCATCAAATTTCAACTTATTGTTCCCCGATGAGCTACTTACAGCTGTGACAATAGCATTCCAACTTTCTGGTAGGGAAGACAAAAGTATCAATGCTCGTACCTCATCATCAAATTTGATTCCAACTGAACTCAACTGGGTTGTGACTAAGCTGAGTTCATTGAGATGTTGCGCTACCGATGCACCTTCCGTCATCCGCAAGTTAAACAACTGCCTCATCAAATGAACTTTGTTTGAGGCCGACGGCTTTTCGTACATGTTGGAAAGAGCCGTCATAAGATCTGCCGTGGTCTTTTCTTTTGCAATGTTAAACGCAACATTACGGGATAACGTCAATCGGATAACGCCAAGGGCTTGTCTATCAAGAAGGATCCATTCATCCTCCTTCATCTCTGCTGGTTTCTTTCCTGTGAGAGGTTGATACAACTTTTTCTGATACAAATAATCCTCTATTTGCATCTTCTAAAAGCCAAAGTCCGCACCATCGAACTTTTCAATTTTCACCTTTCCTTCGTCTGCGGCCATCACTCCCACTCAAGTCTGACTTGTCAGGATCGTTTCTGACAATTTTTGCGAACCACCGTGCCTTAGAACACCTCCGTGGACAAATTGGTAATGCCAACCAATTTTACTATTCACAAAATACTATTCACGTGAACAGTATCTTCACCAAGATTTAGCAGAAATAGCCAACTAGCTCTGATACCAGTTGTTGGGAAACTACGCAAAATTTCCCCATGGTCAGATTAGTGGAAGAGCGAAAAATAAATGTGGAAACACACACAAAAATTGATAACGGAGTTCGGCCAATTATGCCTACGTCTCCAGGCTGCTGCAGACCTTATATTGAAAAGGGAAATATACATTGTGTTTACAAACACTCACACTCTCTCCCAAAACCCTCAACCCAATTACACCCAAGGAAATATTTCTCTCTAAATATTCCTCACTTTTCTCTCGGTGCTCACTGCTTGAATTTTTCTCAAGGTTGAAATGATTTTTCTTCATCCATCGGCTTCTATTTATAGGTGAACCAAAAATTACTGCACCGTACAAAGAAAACTTGCGCTGTTTATTTTTTTTTCCTTCACGTTCTGGTGGCATTGAAAAACTGGATGTTGAAAAACTTGCACCATTTTTTCTTTCTTCAATCGGTGCCATTAATATGGTTGGTTAGGGAGTTACTTTTTGACTAACAAAAAAGCCATAATTTAATAGAGATTGAAAATATTTAACCCTAATTACTAACTAAAGACCGCTTTAGTTAACTGTTTCAAACCGGACTAGCTTGGCCTCACTTTAAAATTACGGAAAAAAGCATTAGAAGGAGTTAAGGTTTCAGCAGTTGACTGCGACTAAAAATTCCACATGACGAAAAACGAAACATCGATGTTTCTTAAAAGCTTAATGCAGATGCAGCCATATGCTTTATGGCGCTTTTCTGCGCACCTTTGCTTAAAGCTAATTCAATTATGTTGTTCTCGACGCTCAAATTTTGCTACTGTATGGAGTACTTTGTGTTAAACCTTTTTTCCTTACCCCGAAAAAGTTACAGTATTTATAGGCAGCTAGGGTAATCATGATTTAATGTTCTAAAAGAGACATTCATATCATAGAAACATGCACTAATTACTTTAAATTTATAAATATTTTTTATGTCATTTTTAACCTATTCAGACATTTTTTGACTGGAACCTATTAATTCAGACATATTAATAGATAGTTATAATCTGAACTTTTCAAAAATCTGAACTTTTCAAAACAAAATATACTTTAAAATTCATTGATTTCATTAATTTCTCTTCCCACATTATCGATTTTTCTCTCTACTTTAATTACCCCTTCCATTCTACTCTCAAAAAAATGATTTATGTTTACCATAAAAATATTCCACCAATGCTTTTTCAATTAAAAAATTTTATTTTACAAATTAAAATTTTCAATTTGGATTTATGGTTCCCACCAAAATTTATTTTGAGAACCCAAAGACATGGCAGCTTAAATACATACATTTTATGACACAATTGATATAGAAGACTACACTTCAACTGAAGGATGGCATCTTAAGAATTTGCATAATTTAGAAGAGATAAGAAGAAGATCGTAGAGCTAGGAGAGAAGAAAGAATCCTATGGTTGTATATTTGTGATATCTGAATGTTCACGATTACATCGTATAAAGTAAATCTCTCTCATTGGGAATCATGTCTAAATGAATAACAACTTCAACAGATGACACCAATTTAGCACACACAGTATTTCATCTTCGTCAATGGACTCGGTATATAGCTATTTGTTTGGACTCTTGATTATCAACTTGGATTTTCCCCTTACAATATTGGTCGTATCATTCCCTCCCCCTTAAAATATCACCTTGTCCTCCCAAGAAGCTTGCTTAAGTGGGAAATCATGCCATTCGACAAGCACTTGAGGCTGGGGGCTCACCATCCCTGTTAGTATATTAGATATGTCGGCGTTCCACCCAAATGATTTGACTTTTAAAATCATTGATTAGCAATGTGGTTGAGTAGCAAAGCATTGAATGAAATATTGTTGGCTGCTATGAAAATTCAATGGCTGTGCACATGTTTTGGCAAATTTTCTGCGATGTGCTTCATCTCATTTCTCTATAAATAGAGGATGCTGGACAGAAGAAAAATTACACCGTCCATAACTAAGTGCAACAAGCATTAGTTAGAGAGAGCCTTAGAGAAAGTTTCTAAGAGAGAAAAATACAGAGAACAAATTTGTGAGAGTTTTAGCCACAAATTGAGAGTACAATTTTATTGTATTATTTTGAGAGAGATCACCTAAGGGTGAAGTTTGTAATCCCATTATTGTTATAGTGGAAGTTTAAGCGGCTTATGGATCTCGTGGTTTTTACCTTCACTTTGGAGGGTTTTCCAAGCTAAAATCTCTGGCGTTATTATTGTCTATTTATTTAGATAATTATTCTGGGCTGGGAATTATTATTGGGCTGTGGTAATTTATTTTACACTAACAATATGCATACTTTTCCCAACAAAGTGGTATCAAGAGCCAGGTCTGTGTACTATTTATAAGAAAATTCTTAGTATGATCTGTGGTTGCAGAATTGTCTGATCTTCCACGTTAGAAAAGAATTGTTCTTGTTGCTGGAAATTAATTGTAGTTGCGAAAGTTGTGCATGCCTAGGAAAGTTCTGGCTAAGGAAAGATTTGGTATTTAACTGTGTCCATTGGAGACCTACCTCTCTTTCCTAGGAACTTACCTGGTGCACTATTTACAGACTACTGATTCTTGCTTCAAAGATAAGTGGTACTATTCACAGGGCACTATTCATTACCGAAGAAGTTTCAAAGCACAGCGAAACTTATTGACCTGCAATCCCAATGGAGGAGAGCACCGGTAATATGATAAAGTTAACTGCATTTAATTATGCAATGTGGAAGCCAAAGATGGAAGATCTTTTATACATTAAAGATCTATGGAAGCTGATCGTTACGCCGAAGGAGAAAGCAACAACTGCAGCAAAAACTTCGTCAGATGAGAAGACTCGACGAAAAGGCGTAAAACCACCGACACTTCGACTAGCACATCGCATGGTGGGCCGATTGCTAAATCGGAAGTGTCTTTGCTCAAATCCGTCAATGGATTGACAAGAGCATTTTTCAGAATTTTGCTAATGAACATGATGCTTACGTTCTTTGGCAAAATTTGGAGAAAATGTATGCAAGGACAACCGCACAGAACAAAGCCAATCTGATGCGACGTTTAGTCAATTTGAAGTACAGAGACGGGAATAGTGTATCGGAACACATGAGTGAGTTCCAAGGCATTGTTGATCAACTCAACTCAATGAAGATAACTATTGATGATGAGCTACAAGCATTGTTGATGCTAAGTTCTCTACCAAAGAGCTGCGACACCCTAGTTGTTTCAGTCAGTAACTCCGCTCCTGAAGGCACGCTTACCATGGATATGGTAAAGGATAGAATGTTGAATGAGGAGTCTCGACAAAAAGATGAAGGATACAATCCTGAATCTGAAGCGCTTGTCACTGACAAGCAAGGCAAGCAAGAAGGGCGAGGGAGAAGTAAAGGTAGAGGTTCTCAAAACCAAAACTGGCAAAGAGGACGATCAAAGTCCAAATCGAGGCATGACAAGAAGTGTCATCACTGTGGCCTTCCCGGACATTTCATTCGAGAATGCCGGAAGTTGAAAGCGATTCTGCGAAGCGAGGAAGCGGCAAAACCGAACAAAAGACACGGCAATAGTCTCTGAAGATGTTACCATTGTTCGAGATGCAGATTACATCAATCTTGCATGTCAAGACTCTACCTGGGTAGTTGACTCAGGTGCTTCCTACCACGTTACCATAAAGCGTGAGTTCTTCTCAACCTATACTCAAGCCGATTTCGGGCGAGTATGGATGGGAAATGATAATGCATTCCAAATTGTCGGCATCGACAATATTTATCTGGAGACCAACCTTGGATGCAGGTTACTTTTGAAAGATGTGAGACATGTTCCTGATATACGCCTCAATCTGATCTCCACCGGAGTACTTGATGATGGTGGCTACAACAGTTATTTTGGTGAAGGGAGTTGGAAGCTTACCAAAGGCAACCTGGTAGTAGCTAAAGGCAAGAAAGATACTTCTCTCTATTTAACACAAGCCAAGTTATGTAGAGGAAAAGTAAATTCCACTAAGAAAAAAGTTCCGACCGAGCTATGGCATAAACGGCTCGGCCACATGAGTGAGAAGGGTCTCAGAATTCTTTCCAAGAAGAAGCTCTTACCAGAGATGA
The DNA here is from genome assembly GCA_037113605.1 of Calophaca sinica. Taxonomy (NCBI): domain Eukaryota; kingdom Viridiplantae; phylum Streptophyta; class Magnoliopsida; order Fabales; family Fabaceae; genus Calophaca; species Calophaca sinica. The sequence continues at coordinate 134,595,569 of CM073731.1, read as the reverse complement.
AAGGTACTTCATTACGCACTTGTGTTGATTGTCTAATGGGAAAACAACACAGAGTTGCATTTCGAAGTACTCCACCATCTAGAAAGATGCATATTCTAGATTTGATACACACTGATGTCTGTATGATGAGTGATAAGTCACAAGGAGGTGCACTCTATTTCGTGACTTTCATTGACGACCATTCCAGAAAAGTTTGGGCTTTTGCTTTGAAAACAAAAGATCAGGTGCTAGAAGTTTTCAAGCAATTTCAAGTGAAAGTTGAAAGACACACTGGCAGACGATTGAAGTGTGTGCGTGCAGACAATGGCGGCGAGTATCGCGGGCCATTTGAGGAGTACTGTAGAAGTTTCGGCATCAGACTGGAAAAATCAGTACCAAAGACACCTCAGCACAACGGTGTTGCTGAGAGAATGAACAGAACCATCTGTGAGAGAGTCAGATGTATGCTCTCTAATGCAAAACTGCCAAACTCCTTTTGGGCAGAGGCACTCAGAACAACAGTTGATCTAATCAACTTGTCTCCATCAGTTCCATTGAACTATGAAGTACCAGAAAGTGTATGGACAGGAAAACACATTTCCTATAAACACTTAAGGGTATTCGGCTGCAGAGCATTTGTTCACATACCAAAAGATGAGAGGTCTAAACTGGATGTAAAAACCAAGCAAAGGTATTTTTATGGGTTATGCCCATGAAGAATTCGACTACAGACTTTGGGATCCTACTAGCGTAAAGATCATTAGAAGCGAGACGTGGTGTTTTTCAAGATCAAATACAAGGATTTCGAGAAATCGAAAAGCCACGATGATGAAAATCCGGTTGATTTGGAACCGCCTCTCCACCAACAGATTACGATGGCGGGGAGCTACTCCAGATCTCGATGATAATGATCCACCATCCAGCTTGTTCGTAACTCCGAAAGGTGTTCCCCGAAAGGTGTCCAACCGAAGCACCGGAGGAAGTCTTCTAGAGAGACAAAACCAAATCAGAGGTATTCTCCCAACGAGTATGTATTGCTCACTGACGGGGGAGAACCAGAGAGCTATGATGAAGCTCTTACCCACCAACACAAGAATGAGTGGTCAAAAGCCATGTTAGAAGAAATGTCTTCCTTACATGAGAACCACACATTTGATCTGGTGAAACTACCACGGGGAAGGAGAGCAAACCAGAACAAGTGGGTATACAAGATAAAAAGCGAAGAAGGCAACTCACAACCACGTTACAAAGTAAGTCTGGTTGTGAAAGGATTCAGTCAGAAGAAGGGCATTGATTTTGATGAAATATTTTCACCAGTTGTGAAAATGTCTTCCATCAGAGTTGTTCTAGGCTTGGCAGCTAGCCAAAACCTGGAGGTTCAGCAACTTGATGTTAAAACTGCCTTCTTACATGGTGATCTTGATGAAGAAATCTATATGCAGCAGACATAAGGTTTCCAAGTCAAAGGTAAAGAGAAGTTGGTGTGCAGACTAAAGAAAAGTCTATATGGTCTGAAGCAGGCACCGAGACAGTGGTATAAAAAGTTCGACTCATTCATGGAGAAAAATGAATACAATCGAACATTGACCATTGTGTCTTCATCAAGAAATTCTCTGATGGAGACTTCATCATTCTTTTGCTTTATGTTGATGACATGTTGATTGTTGGCCGAGACAACGACAAGATTAGCAAGTTGAAGAAAGAGTTGAGCAAGTCCTTTGCAATGAAGGACTTAGGACCTGCTAAGCAGATTCTTGGCATGACGATTACTCGTGACAGGAAGAATCACAAAATCTGGCTATCTCAAGAACGGTACGTAGAAAAGGTTCTTGAAAGATTCAACATGGACAAAGCAAAATCTGTTAGTTCTCCACTGGCTAGTCACTTCAAACTCAAAGTGAGCCAGTGTCCTTCAAACAAGGAGGAGAGAATAGCAAGGACCAAAGTGCCATATGCATCGGCGGTTGGCAGTCTAATGTATGCTATGGTATGCACTAGACCAGACATTGCACATGCAGTTGGTGTTGTGAGTCGATTCCTATCAAATCCTGGTAAGGAACATTGGGCAGCTGTCAAATGGATACTTAGGTATCTCAGAGGTACTTCTAGTCATAGTTTATGCTTTGGTAATGGAAAACATGTATTAGAAGGATATACAGATTCAGATATGGCTGGTGATGTGGATACCAGAAAATCCATATCAGGGTACCTGATAACATTTGCAGGGGGAGCTGTCTCATGGAAACCACGCTTACAAAAGTGTATTGCTTTAAGCACCACAGAAGCAGAGTACATTGCAATCACTGAAGGTTGCAAAGAGATCTTGTGGATGAAGAAGTTCCTACAAGAGTTGAGTCATAACCAAGAAAGCTATATTTTCTATTGCGACAGTCAGAGCGCAATACATCTCAGCAATAATTCAACATTTCATTCAAGGTCGAAACACATCGACGTGAGGTATCACTGGATCCGTGAAGTGTTGGAAGGTAAGCTGCTGAAAGTTGAGAAAATCCACACCGACGACAACGGGGCTGACATGATGACTAAAACTCTGCCAAAGGACAAGCTAGAAGTCTGAAAAGAAGTTGCAGGCTTAGCATCAACCCCATATTGATCTGAGGATATTTTCCCATTGGCTGGAGGGGGAGATTTGTTGGCGTTCCAGCCAAATGATTTGACTTTTAAAATCATTGATTAGCAATGTGGTTGAGTAGCAAAGCATTGAATGAAATGTTGTTGGCTGCTATGAAAATTCAATGGCTGTGCACATGTTTTGACAAATTTTATGCGATGTGCTTCATCTCATTTCTCTATAAATAGAGGATGCTGGACAAAAGAAAAATTACACCGTCCACAACTAAGTGCAACAAACATTAGTTAGAGAGAGCCTTAGAGAAAGTTTCTAAGAGAGAAAATTAGAGAGAACCAATTTGTGAGAGTTTTAGCCACAAATCGAGAGTACAATTTTATTGTATTATTTTGAGAGAGATCACCTAAGGGTGAAGTTTGTAATCCCATTATTGTTATAGTGGAAGTTTAAACGGCTTACGGGTCCCGTGGTTTTTACCTTCACTTTGGAGGGTTTTTCACGCTAAAATCTCTGGCATTATTATTGTCTATTTATTTAGATAATTATTCTGAGCTGAGAATTATTATTGGGTTGTGGTAATTTATTTTACACTAACAATATGTAGACTTTTCCCAACAAGATAGATCAGTTAGTTATTTCTGTTATTGAGTTAGTTAGTTGAATTCTGTTTTCACAGTTAGTTACATTAAGATTAGGAATTCTGTTAGTCCTTTATTCTTCTTTTCCTCTTGTAATCTGTAGCCTATATATATGGCTTTGTATTCTCAATTGTTCAATAAGATGAAGTATTATTAAGTATTAAAATCATTCTTCTCATATCATAACATGGTATCAGAGATGATTTGATCATAGTAGAACAAGAGCTCCTTTATGGTATTATTGATTTATGTAGATGATTTAATCATAGCAGGGAATGATCTTAATGAAATAGTCAATATTAAAACTGATTTGAACAGCCGCTTTAGAATCAAAGATCTGGGTAACTTGAAATATTTTCTTGGCTTGGAAATTTCAAGGTCTAAGGCTGGTATACATCTTTCACAGCGCAAATATGCATTAGACATTCTTTCAGAATGTGGATTAATTACTTGCCTGCAAACCTGCTTCAACTCCAATGGTTAAGGGCACAAGACTTATCAAACAGGGAGGCACTTCCCTAGCTGATCCAACAACATATAGGCACCTCATTGGTAAGCTATTATACTTAACAAATTCTCACCCTGATATCTCTTTTTGTGTTCAACAGCTTAGCCATTTCACGGCACATCCGACATCCATACACCATGATGCTGCTATTCGCGTGGTCAAGTACATCGAGGGCTCCCCTGCTTAAGGATTGTATTACCCCAGTGACAGCCCTCTTCAACTCAAAGGATTCAGAGATTCAGATTGGGCAACTTGCCCTGATTCTAGAAAATCTATTACTGGCTATTGCATATTCCTTGGGAATTCATTAATCTCTTAGCGATCAAAGAAACAACCAACTGTATCTCGCTCTTCCTCGGAAGCAGAGTATCGTGCTTTAGCCGTTTTCATGTGTGAACTTCAATAGATCACTTATCTGTTAGCTGATTTAAGAATTCCATACACTTCACCAGCATTGCTTTACTGTGACTCACAGTCTGCTAGACACATTGCCATGAATTCCTCCTTCCATGAGCGAACAACATTTCATAACAATCCTATCGGTAATTGTTCAAGTGGTGCAAATGGCCCATGGAGTCTCCATTGGTTCTTGTGACTTGTAGAAGGAAATTCCTGGAAGAGCTAAGTAACATTGTCACAAAAAGGCTTGAGGATAGAGACATGGAACATAGGGTGTATGTAGCTCCTCTCGAGGAGACCATGCAATAGGCAAGAAGTTTGAATCAAGCAAGTCCCATATAACCGTTTAGAAAGTTTATGGTGGCAGTTATAAGCAACAGACAAATGCTAATAGAGTTATAAACAGATGAGCATGAAGTCCCCCACCTCGAAGTTATGCTCTCGTTAGTGAGCATTAGCTATCTTTGTCATTCAGTATTGAGTAGTCGAAAAGTTGTCTTTGAGAGTGAGAAGGAGCTCATCATGAGTTGTGAGTACCTCATCCAACATTTGGATTGAAGTAGAGCCTCTAGTGTAAAGAGGAATGAGCTATGGAACCCTGTCATAAAGGGCTAAAAATGGGGATATCTTAAGGTTATTGTGGTAACTAGCGTTACAATGGAATTCAGCCTAACCAAGTAAAGAAACTCCAGAAGACAGATTGTCCTAGGTAAATGGGTGGGATATTGCTCTAAAACACGAATCATAACTTAAGACTATCCATCAGATTGTGGATGATATGCACTGAACATAGAAAGTATTATTCCACTCAATTCAAACAACTGGCGCAAAAGTTAACACACGAATAGAATTGTGATCTGACACCATCGAATGAAGAATAACATGGATACTCTTGTAATGAACAGTTGTGATAGAGAGAAGATGGAAGACTAGCCAGGGAGAATGCATTTTTTGAAACAATGAAAATAGTTTTTTGACAGTTTTAAAATTTCTAAAAATACTGGATTTGTTTTTTCTAATATTTCTAAGTTTAAGTGGAAATAAAAACATCAAACAATGGAAGAGAAGTAAACGAGCCCACATAGAGTTGTACTCTCGTGAGAAGATTGAAGTTCAAATCTTGAAATTATTAAGAGGAATAATTAATTAAAATAATAATTAAAGAATTAGTTTTGACAATAATACTTGTAAGTAAGAATATTAAAATTAGTTAAAAATATCTAAAAAGAAATTAAGAAATAGGGTTTAATGTCTGCATTGATGGTGTAAAAGAGTTTTAACATCTCACTATGTAAATATTTATTGAGATATTTTAGGAAGTGATAAAACAAAGTGACATTATCAATGGCAGAGCTAGACTAAATTCTTTGAGGGAGACAAATTGTTAAGAAATATACTTATTAATATTTAACCATTGGTATAATAACTGATGGTGGTTCGAATTTTACATTGGTGTTATTTTTGTGATAATTTTTGCACACAGATCTAAAATAAAATATGCAAAAAACTGAAAAATGCTAATACAAGATTCAATCTCTGGTTCTAGCACTTGCAAAAACTAGTATTACCACTGCACCAATGCTAACAATTGAAAGATATGTTACAATTTGTGTTATATATATATATATATATATAGACGTTCAAGTTACTCCAAGAGTAACTCTTGTCTGAGTTACTCCGGTTAATATCTCTCAATAGACATCAAATATCATTAATCGAACCGTCACATTAAAATTTCTTATTGAGTAGATCAACTCTATAAAACTTCATAAAATTTTAAAAATATTTGATACTTCATCAGAGCACTTCAATTCAACGTATACTATACGTTTTAATTTATAACTAAAATGTTGACCATATGAATACGTAGCTATTGATGTCCAATTTATTTAAAATTTGGTATACATGATTATTAACATAATATGACGATATTAAACGGTTAGATTGCTAAATTTAATATTTACAAAGCGATATTAGCCGGAGTAAATCAGACAAGAGTTACTCCTAGAGTAACTTGATCGCCCCTTATATATATATATATATATATATATATATATATATATATATATTAATATTCGATGTATATAACATACCTATTCTTTAATTTATTTTTATTTTTGGGATAGTCATGGTACCTTAGTGATACAAGAGGAGCCGCCCCTCAACTTTATGGTGAATATGATAGATAACTATGTTAAACTTTTTTATACTCTTAGTGCTTAGTCATTACATTCTAAGAAATAAATAAATGGCAACATGACAATATTGATAAGAGCTGAAAGTATCACAAAATAATTTAGTTTCATTTGAGGCTTAAAAATAACAACAAACAAAATAGAGTTGTCGGGAGGCAAGCAAATGTGCTCAATTATTTAACTCCTCATTAGTTCTCCAGCTCTTGTAGTTTTCCTCATCTACCCCTCTTTGTCAACAACGTATATATAACTTTTTATGATTTATTCATGTTAAGTGGGACTTTATAGATTTAGTTTCTGTTCAGACCTCAAGTCTGCAGTATCGTTTTTTGAGGTATTGTTCACTTTGAGCTATATATAATGTGGGCTCTCATGGTTTTATCTTTAAAAGACGTCTCGGTAGGTTAAGACATATGAGTGTTTATAAACTCTCATTGGCTTTGATTCCCAAGCAATGTGGGACTTTTTGGTGTATCCGGAACAATAGCCCCCAGTCAAGGCCAAGGGGATAAAGGGCCGTCAGCCCTCGTGTGTGGCTTAGGCCCTCTTTCTAGCTCCAATATTCCGACCTCAAGTCGGCAACATCGTTTTCCGAGTATTATCCACTTTGAGCCATATGTAATGTGAGCCCTCATAGTTTTGTCCTTAAAAAGCGTCTCGATGAGTTAAGACATGTGGGTATTTATAAACTTCTTTTAGCCTTGATTTCCAAGCAATGTGAGACTTTTTGGTGTATCCAAAACAATTTCTATCTAAATTTATTAATTAATTTCATTGATATATGCATGCCGCACCCAAGTAAAATTACAAAATTGGTGTCCCGCAAGTCTGATCGGTTGGTTTGAGCCGGGAACGTGTGTGTGTGTGATGTGTAGTGGCGCCACGCTTCCCTATCCCCTGTGTGAGTGTGTGTACCGACCGGTCAAATAGTCCCCAAAAAAAAAATTATAAAATTGCTGGCTTCAAACCATTTGATTTTTGACACCTGGACTCCATTGAAATTACAAGTACTTTTTCCTGGCAAGTAAATATATAAAACGGAAGTAGAGTTCAGCGCGTTTTGTATGATTACAGGAAACATGACCATTTTTCCTTTATAATCTATTCCGTGTTTGTTTACTTTTTACATTTATTAAAAAATATTAGACCAAATACATATATTTTTTAATAAATATAAAAAATAATTTTTGTTTATAAACAAAAACGAAAAAAAAAACATCTCTAGTTAATAAAATCAGGCAACCATTATCATTAGTAAAATATTATATATATCAACCTATTTTAACAAGGCTTTTTCTATCCACACCCCCTCATTTTCTAGCCACACCCCCTGTCAGCTTTTTTGTTGATGAAATGACCCAAAAACCCCTACCCCACCTAATATCCTAAATCCCTCCCATTTTCACTCCCTCGCTGACGGACGCACCAACAACACTCTCTCCCTCCCATTTTAATTTTTTTTCCGACGATCTGAACAGGGACGCCGTCGTCCCTCACGTCGTCCCTCACGACACTCAACGTTCCCAATATGATAGGTCACACCTTGTTGATTTCTCTTTTTTCTCCACCTTTCGTAAGGCGGACAACTTACCTTTCCCCTTTTTCGGTGCACCCTTTGTTTTTACCTTTGCATTAGGTGGATACATTGAGGTGGTGGCTGGGAATAGTAGCTCGAGCACCCTACCCTTGAGTGCAATTTTACCAGATACATCAAGCCTATCAAATGTTTGTTCTAAGACTTCTAACCCTGATTTTAAAGACAAAACTGAGGACTTACTAAAACCTTCATCAACAAAATTTAAGCTCCTCCAAAAAATATGAACCGTGTCCAAAGGAATGGCGCGGGCATCATCAGTAAATGGCAAGCTCACAAGCACATGGCAATCCATGTGTCTTCCTAATGATGCAACCACATAAGGACTTATCAATACCAACATACTTAACACGGTCAAATTCATTGGCAATGTGCATCAATGCACTCCTTGACACAACGCCACGCAAATGTGCATACAATCTGCTACTATGTCGATGTTCTTGTACAACTATGCTTTTCTGGAACGATGCCTTTATTTCAAGTCTTTGTAGTATGATCTTGCTTGAAACAGCATCCCAAACACTGCAAAGGTCACCCATACTATCTTGCAACAACCTCTTCAAACTCCAGTGTGCAGACTCGACCCTATTAAGAAACAACAAAGAAAATAACACAAAATAAGTGATGGTTGCATAATTGTTTGTTTGATTGCACAAGATATATCATTATACCTATTTGTCGTTGTGTTCCCTAAGTGCATCACCTGGTTTGTCCATGCCTCAACAAATTTTTCCTTGTGAGATTTCAACCACTGTTGTATCACATAATCATAGAAATAAGGAGAATCATGACAAATACGTTCAAACACACCTAACTGCTTTATATACTCACCAAGGTGCGTAACACCTCACAAGAGCATCCCATGCGTCCATGACCTCTTCCTGTTTCTTCTTGAGGCAACAAGAGTCTTGCACTTGGCCCTCACGTTCTTGCACACATGAAACAAGCATAATAAGTTGTACGCGTAGGAAAAAACAAGACGCAATGCGTTCATCAAGCCAAGGTCTCTATCAGTAACGATGACCTCGGCATCACCGCTTGTAATCTGTTCTTTCAACATCAAGAGTGCCCATGCAAAGTTATCAGTGCGCTCGTTCTGTAAATATGCGAAGGCCACTGAAAATGTCAATCCAGTCGATGTAACTCCGACAATCTCAAGTAGTGGCAAGCGGTATCGACAAGTCTTGTATGTACTGTCAATAATCAACACAAGGTGGAAGGTATTGACAAGGGTGATGGCATCTGGATGTGTCCGTAAAATGTCTCTGAAGTTCATTAGAACCTTCCACCAACCTATATCGATAGACATAACGATCGCGTCCATCAACTTCAGTTCTTTGCATTTCAGTTCTATTACCTCTAATGGATGACCGATATGCTTGTCGTGCATTGTAAATCAGCTTCATAGTAGTCATATTCTCGGCATTATTATTCTTCATTGTTAGCAAAATGTTTCTTGGTTTAACCATATTCTTTGTCATGCCTTCTAGTAAAGTCTTTTCTTCACATGACAAAGCGACCAACAAAAGAATGGCCAACAAGTGTTTGACCAACTCGTGGTTGTGCAACCCACATGATACAATCAGATCCATCCTTCACCGCCACTCGTGGGTCTCCTTTCAATCTAAAGGGACAATCACATTTTTGGTGCCCGTACTCTCGCCAGCTCAAGGTTCTTCCTGTGTCCAGATTTGCCGCTTCTTTCACAACCAAGGACTAATTTTGTCTTTGTTCCTGAATGTCTGTTCTTTGTTTGCACCTAATAGTCACCACAACTATTCCATTTTCTTTCCCAACATTTCTAGCCCATTGTAACAAATCACTTCGCGTGGCAAACACCTATAAAGAAAAAAATGACAAAGTTGAAACAAATACTTGCAACAATGTAAATTTGCTAAAGGCTAGAGTCAAAAATTAATTACATTGTCCGTGGTAAATTTTTCAGTACAATCCACTTCGAATTCAGTATTTTCGTATTCCACACCGTCATCCACTTCATCAAAATTATCTTGATCGACCTCCATTTACTGCATGGAAATCATTCACAATATTTTAGAATTGTTTTAAAGCTGTACAAAATTGAAATCAAATATTTCAGTATCTTTAAATTGAATTTACGTATGTTCCGCAAATTGAATTTACGGAATGTCCGTAAATTGAATTTACGGAACATACGTTATTTGAATTTACGAGAGTAGTTTAAAAATTATAACCATCCGTGAATTGAATTTACGTACGTTCCGTAAATTGAACTTACGGAACTATGGCGAAAAATATTATTCTTCTGTAAATTGAATTTACGTGTGTTCCGTGAATTGAATTTACTAACAATTTTACAAATTATATTCTTCCGTGAATTGAATTTACGTGCTTTCCGTGAATTGAATTTACGGATGTTCCGCAAATTGAATTTACTGATGTTCCGTAAATTGAATTTACGTAACCAGTTTACAAATTATCCTTCCGTGAATTGAATTTACGTGAACGTACGTAAACATTTCACGTTAGACCTGGGAATTTCAAAAAACGCAAGAATTGTTTTAAAGCCGTACAAAATTGAAATCAAATATCTCAGTATCCGTAAAGTTAATTTACGTATGTTCCGTAAATTGAATTTACGGAACGTATGTTATTTGAATTTACGGAAGTAGTTTAAAAATTATATTCTTCCGTGAATTGAATTTACGTGCGTTCCGTGAATTGAATTTACGTAACCAGTTTACAAATTATATTCTTCCGTGAATTGAATTTACGTTCCTTCCGTGAATCGAATTTACGAATGTTCCGTAAATTGAATTTACGGATGTTCCGTAAATTTAATTTATGTAATCAGTTTACAAATTATCCTTCCGTGAATTGAATTTACGTGACGTTAGACCTGGGAATGTCAAAAATAACTATTACGTGAATTGAATTCACGTGTGAGTACGTGAATTCAATTTACGGACGATTCACAGGTGAAGAAAAAAAAAACAGACGGCTCACCGTCCATCGTCGTAGGAGTGGGTTGCGCCACCAACAAAAATGGTGGAGGTAAGAATTGGAGCTGGCAGTGGATGGGAGAGAGTGTGGGAGAGAGAGAGATATTAAAAAACGAAATTGGTTGTGAATGAGGATAGAGTTCAGGGCTGGTGGCTGGAGATTAGGTTTTGGGGGTAGGGGTTTTTTTAGTCTTTTCATCAACATAAAAGCTGACAGGGGGGTGTGGCTAGTCCAATGGGGGGTGTGGATAGAAAAAGCCTTTTAACAAAAGTATTCCTGGAACACGGTCCTGCCCTCGTTAACCCATTTTCCGCCCAAGCAATTTCCTTCTTTTATTATTATTATTATTATTTTCTCTCAGCGCTTCCAGACGCTTTGCTCCCCTTTTCCCCCCTTCCTCACGTCCTTTTGTTCTGCTACCGCACCAACCCTCCGACGACGCGGAATCGTCCCCCAACTCAAACAACACAGATCAAATTGAACCCCAAATCAGAAAAATCACAAACCCTAAATCAGAAAAATCAGATCTTCAGATCAACAAAAACAGATCTTCAAATAAATAAAAAATAAAAAGGGATTACAAAACGAAGAAGGGATACTTCAGAGCAGATCTTCAAAAAAAAGTAGATCTCCATGAACAGATCTTCAAAAAAAGAAGAAGAAGGGAAGAGATCTCCATGAACAAATCTGGCCATGAACAGATCTAGCCTTCACTCCTTCAGCCGCCGCCGTGGAGAAGTGGAGGAACCGCCGTTCGCCTTTTCGCAATATCTGGCGTCGTGTCGGTCTCTGTTTCGCTCATCACACACACACACTGAAACAGGGGATTGAGATTTGAGAGGGGTAACCGGAGGGTGATGGACCGAGTGGGAGTTTGGACTTGAGAGGGATGAAGAATGATGGGAGCAGCGGTCGCTTTCCTTACGGTTATGGTTGGAAGAATGGAAGAGAGGGATGAAGGAGGAATCTTGGAAGAGAGAAAAGAGAAAGAACGAGAAGTGGGGGTGCTGCGGCCGTGGGATGATTTAGGGATTATTTTTATTTTTATTTTTATTTTTTTTACTACTCTGATCTAAAAAGAAATAAATTGGGCCTGAAAGGCCTATTGTCTTCAATAATCAATAATTGCCTCCAATAAAAAAAAGAACAGCACGCTATTCTGGGCTCAAACAATTCCTCTTAGGCTAATTTTTTTTTCTTTGCAAAATAACTATTAAACATAAGATATATATCTTATCAAAAAAATAAACATAAGATATATATTATAACATTACTAATAAATTAACTATAAATTAAACATAAGATATATATTAAAACATTACTATTTGTATTTATGTAGAATTTGTCAAACATATATGGCTTTTGTTAAATATATTAGTAGCTACTAAATTATTCATATTTTAATTTTATTTTTTAATTTTATTTTATTTTCGATATCTTATAATAATAAAAAACATTAATTTAAGTCTATATGATAATACAAATAGTTTTAATATAATTTGTGTAATATTATGATTAATTTACACCGCCATGACTGTAATTCGCAACGCAGCATCCGTAACAGCCGAAATCGCGAAATCCTTAACGTGACCATGACTGCTACTTAGAACCTTATGCCATCTTTTTTTTTTTTACATGTTTCTATGTCATCTTTCACATCCACAGTGCTTTGCCAACCTAATTCTTTCGCCGAAGACCCTTCTGCCATCGACTGCATCATCGTCAGTGATTTCATAATAATTACTAGGTCAAAAAACATAATAATTAATATTCATATTATTTAATTTTAATTAATACATACAATATGGTTTAAAAATATTCGTATCAACCAACACGGTGTACCCGTGCGTATGCACGGGTATACTGCTAGTGTGTGTGTATATATATATATATATATATATATACCTAATTTGGCCAAAAAAATGAACCTTTTCTTGGTCTCGTTTTGCCTTTTTGCATGTAATTTTTTAAAAACAAGTGTTTATATAAAATGCCTAAAAACGTAATGCGTGTGTATACATAATGGAAGTTGAAAGAGTTGTGGCTACATGCGTTTGGCCACTTCTAATTGTTTACTCAGTTTGCCCTAAAGCGTATATTCACACAATTAAATATTACTCATTTAAAGGGTGAAAGACAAAGAAAAATCTTTTGGTTACTAGAGGAAGCTTGCATGTTGGAGCCAGAGGCAGCAACGTCCAGCTAAATATTTGTACAACAGTACCAGCCCAATTTTATTTTTTTAATTTCACTAATAATATTAATTTCGTTTGTATTTATTTATTTTAGGTTCTATAGTATTAATTTCACTCACTACTTTTGCTAATAATGAATTCATCAAAAAAATGAATCAATTATGTGAATGTATTTAATATTTTTTAATATTTATTGTATTGTTTGGTATTATAAAAAATAATTAGACCTAAAAAGGCCTCTATTTTTTCGGTTGTTAGTTGTATAAAAGTCTTACTTCAAATTTCGTTTTAACCCTACACATATGTCGGGCCGACCTATGACCGAAGACACATGATTGAATTGAACAAACTTGTGTTGGAGGGGCCGCCTTCATGCAATCTTGCGGGTTTTTATTCTTGACTGTTTTTCCTTTTTTTTTTTAAGGCAAGGTGATCCTAAGTCACCATATTTATTAAAAAAATAAAATAAAAGACAACAAAATCATGGGGGACTTAAATCAAAACCCATGCAAAGAAAACAATAGTCATTTAATTCTAACATTTCATTTTCTATGTTTTCTGAGTCTTAGACATAACCACCGTGAAATCAGAATCACCTTTAGTAGCAGTATTATTATCCAACTGTTCCGCTGAGAGAGAGTCACTCTCAGGGTCCTCTTCATCCCTATTATCCAAAAACTTAGGAAGTATCTTCATTTCATGATGAGCAACATTATTAGGAATCTCAAGATCCTTACCACCAATTTCAATGGAGTTAGCAACAAAAATAGAAGAGTTAGGACTACCCAAATTACCACCTAACTTTTCAGAAGCCGATAGAGAGGCTTCAGGTGTATTTTGCACAAATTCATCTTAACTAACGTCAAGGTCACAAGAGGCTCTATCTAGCGCAGGATTGACCTGATTGATTTGGCAATTATTGAAACCAGTAGTCGCATGATCATGATCATTTTTCTTCTGCAAGGAACGTTCCTTCTCAACAGATATACAATTATTCTTCGCCGTACTTAATCCATCAACCGGATTTGCTGGGCCACTCAAATTGTCCACTTAATTTGTTTTTCCCTTTGTCCACAGCTGGTTCCTGCACAGAACTACCATTTCCCACATTGTTAACCATCTGCTGTTTAGGAACAAATTTGGTAATAGTCTTTTTGTTGGTATGATGAATCACACGTGAAGGAACATTGATGTGTATTAAGCCTGCAGAAGCAATACCCGTGTCCTGCATAGTACTCTTATTCCTACAATTTCCCAGCGAATGGCCAATTGCTAGAAAAACTCAGGAAGATTTTCATACTGCAATTCTACAAAGAATGGATTGTTTTTCCTTTTATTAACAAAATAACAATTTGGCTTTGAAAATTATTGAGTGCATTTTTAGATTAATTTACTTTTAAATCAAACTTTTTAACAACAAATTATTTCCAATTGATAAAAAAAAACTTTTTAACCACTTTCTAATATTTCAAAAACTAGTTATCAATCAATAATATATACATTTGCAAATAATTTCATTGAATGCACCTCCAAATGGCATCTTCACAAGAAAACAGTAATAAATATGTATCTAGGTATCGTCCTATGATGAGTAATTATAATGATGTGTCAATTATACGCTGATGTGTGTACGACAGCTAGCAACAGATGCATGACGTGTAACTTCCACATTGTAATGAATTTAATTTAATGTCTCATTTAATCTGGCATGATAATTTTGACCATTTTTTATTGACAACTAATGCATTTATTTCGATTTTGATTCAACAAAATATAAAACGGAAAATTAATATCCTAAAAATTATTTTAAACAATCAACATTTGTTGTAAATCTCATATAATTTTTTTTATTGTAAATCAGTTTATATAATTTTCAATTTTTAAATAAAAATCATAAATTAGTCTTTTAAATTCCGAAATAGGAAATAATGATAAATTTCGTCCAAAATTCCAAAATACGTTAATTACTAATAATTGATTTAATTTAGTTAACTACTATATTGTTAATACATTAATGCCAAAAAAATGAAATTCAAATTTCTAAGCGTACGTAAATATGGTCTAAAAATTTCTTTCTGCTTCATTAATCTCTGATTTAGGGGTCTTCTCCACCGAATTTCGGGCGATGGCTCGATCCTTTGTCGGGTTTGGGAAGGGGTTTGCCGACATGGAAGGTGTGGGGAGGATTACGGTGAGTCCGGTACTTCTATCTCTTCTCCCTCTACTTTGTCACAGTTAGTGCTAACCAGGTTGCATATTTACTTCAAATAATGCATTTTTTTGATCTTCTTTTTCATCATATCCTACGATGTCGCTGATAATCACAATTTCTCCACTTTTTCCTTTTATTGATCCTCATTATTGAAAGATATCCGCCTGACAAAGCAGAGGCAACAACAGCAACATGAAAAACACTCGAAAAGATGGGACGTCCAATTTTGAGGTTAAGAATACTTTTTTGTTTCAATCTGATTCAACTTCTTTTTTGGATTTTTCTTTGCTTTAAATTCACAGGTAACTCATCATCTGTTCATATTTTAATTTTCAGTGTGATTTATGAAGCAAAAATGGAAATTTAGAAGCTAGATTTGAAGGAACGCAGTTGATGTTTTATTCGGTGTTATCTTCAATGTTGGTGTTGTTTGTCACTGACCAACACGAGAAAGTGTGCTTCAATTCCACCAAACCTTAGAAGCCCATCTCTACCAACCCACTCAACGACAAGGAAACCAACTGAATAGAAAATAGAAAAGACTACATCTTAATAAAGAAAAGAAGTAACTTCTCCACTACCCATTGAGTTGGTAATGCGCAAATCAGTAAATCGCCCTCTTCTATCAGATTGTGATTGTATTTGATATCATACCTGATTCTCTATGTTGTACAATGGCAGGTTTGCGTTTAAATAGAAGGAAGCCCTCAAAAGCTATAAAGACACATGAGGCCTCAAATTGTGTTTCAATCGTGGCATGCTACTGGTAAAAAGGTATTCATTATGATAATTTTTACTCTAAGAAGTATAACATATCTTTTTGTATTTATGTTAAGCCATGCTAAGTAGCTCTCTATATTTAAAAACCTCTTTAGTTGGCTCAGCATTCAAATTTAATTAAGAAAATATATATACTATTGTGTAATGTGCATCAATTGATGCAAGAATAAAATTGTGTTATGGGAAAATGGAGTCTTCTTTTCTCTGTTTCATTCTTTTTCCTTTGTAACGTTGAAAACTTGAATTCGATAGAAATATAACATTAATACCTGCAATGGTTGGAATATTATATTCACTTTGATATTGTTTCTTAAGGTACCTTATTATCTAGATGAAGCGATTCGAAGATGCCAACTCCAAGGGAAGGGCATTAGTGTTTAGGCTTTAGTTGTTATAAATCCTATGAAGCCCGGATACTCCAAAACAGGAAACATATCCATGTCGTACCCGTATCGGATACCGATACTCCTCGGATACTTCCCAATACGTGTCCCAAAAGTATCCCTATTATCTTTTCTTTTTTTAAAATATTTATTGTTAAGGATACTTTTTGATACTCCTTAGATACTTCTCGAGTCCCGTATCCTGGTGATAGATCTTTTCTTTCAGTCCCGACAGCGGTTCTGTTCTCTCCATCCTGTCGCCAGTTTTGGGTCTCCATCTCTAGTTTTCTTTTTCCAACAAAAGTAGTGTTGTAAGGTTTTTCTTCACTCTAGCAAAAATATTGTTCTGGTGTTCAGACGTTGTATGTCTTGTTTATTCTCCTATTTGTAAAAAAAATTATAAAATAGTTGGAAAAAGGGTTCAAGTGCTGGGTCTAGTACTATTGATCTAATGTCTCTTTCCTAACAATTATTCTGCATATATATAAGTTTTTATAACGTATCTAGACCGTATCGTATCTTAAATTTCAAAAAAATCTCGTATTCCCGTATTCGTGTCGTATTGTACCCGTATCGTATTATGTATCCAGGCTTCATAGTATAAATCTTATCAATCCAACAGGAAGGGTGAGCTACAAAGTATTGTTTAGTGTTAATGTATGAGGTTGCATACTAATAAGAAAATACAGCTAAGTTGAAAAATTTGATAATATGGAATTTTTGTCATGCCTTCAAGTTCTTTCTTCGGAAAATCAACAAGAGATAGTAGAATTTTGCAAGCAAGAGGGTTTGGTTGTTTTGGCTGATGAGTAACTTGCCTATTTTCGAAAATCTAAGATATTCATTCAAATTGATTGTGACCATGTTGAAGTTCATGAAATGAAGATTATTTAATAGTATCTGGACTTTTTCTGATGTCAAGATACATGCTTTAGACTCATCATATCATCCATATGTATGTATGGGACAACTGTTTTTTTGAGG
The DNA here is from genome assembly GCA_037113605.1 of Calophaca sinica. Lineage (NCBI taxonomy): Eukaryota > Viridiplantae > Streptophyta > Magnoliopsida > Fabales > Fabaceae > Calophaca > Calophaca sinica. Next base: position 134,578,130 of record CM073731.1, on the reverse strand, counting down.
CTTATATGACATAATAATAATTTTTGCATGAACTCTTTTTGTAGGTATATCAAGAAAATGTTCATGTCCCTTGAAGAAATTTCACTCTTTCAAGAAGGTATCTCGGTCCATTGGATACAAAGAGAATGATAACTCATCGATATCTTTTCAGTCAGTCTCCAAAGGTAAGTTGGTATAATAGTTAATTTATTATAAGAAGAGAGAGTAGACTTTTATGTCAGTAGGTGATCCATAGTAATAGGAAATATCTTTCTCTTTGGCTTCAAGCTATCATGGAGAGTGTGGGAAATGGGGAGTTTATATTGGGAGCATAGGGGGGCTATCAGAGCAGAATACTTTCTGATTCAACCCTTATACTCTGGCATAAGTGCACTCTTAATGTGTTAATTCAGCGTTGCCCCTCATGTGCCCATCTTAGTCACAATCAGTATTATGTTTATTGTTCTTTATATGCTCAAAATAAAGAGTTATTTCCAAAAAGAAATTTCACTTTACGAGGCAAAGGGTTCACCTTAGGCAGACTCATGATCAAACTTACAAGAATTTGATCAGAGATGTTAGAACAAAGATTCACATATGTCACTTTATATGTTTATTCCCTCATATCTGCAGATACTGATATTAAAACAAGGGTAAACATTCTATAGCACTAACTCTGTATTGTTCAACTTTCTATGCATAAAATCGTAGTTGTTATAATTAAGGAAGTTTTTTAAAGTTTTGGTATACAGAATATCCAGAAAAAGTATTATGAGCTTTTGATTCATCTATGAGCTTTTAAATTTATATTATTGCTTAACTGGGGTTGGCACATTTACTTTTGTGTTTCTTTTTGGTTTCAAATAAACCAATATATCAGTTTGTATGCTCACACGTGAGATTTTTTTTTACTGAGTTCTACTTTATTAGTTTATTAAACATTCTGCTCTGAATCATACTCTAATTTGATTCTCATTACATTTTCCTATAACTGCAATGGGTGAAATCAAAACTCTAAAGAATTTACATGATGAAAATGTAACCAAGTCAATAGATATGACCGATCCATGTGCATTTTTGTGAACCAGTTGAAATCACCTCCTATATTGAATTGATTTACTTGAATTCAAGGATTTTTTCTATTTTTGCTATCTAACCAAGGTAACAAACCCATTAAAAGTGTGTAACTCCGTCTTTCAAAACCAAGTAAAAGCTTCTAGATTTCTGTTAATTATGTGCCATGATCACTAACAAACTGTCTTGAGTAATTCTAGAGTTTTCCAATGCTTTTGTGTTTTCTTTATGCTAAATAGTGTTATGTAATTATCAACTATGATATGCTTGCCCCCTACTAACACCCAAGGCATAAACAACATTCATCATGATAGAAATAAAATGTGCGACTTAATGATACTTCCATTTATAAGACTTTTGTTTGCTTTAATACCAACTTGATCTCTTGCTCTAATTACCATATGTTCGATTATACTATTATTAGTGATATATCTATGCAGACTACTAGATATAAAGTAACTATGAGTTCATCCCTTATATTTAGATGCTCAGAACATGCAAAAAATATGAAAGGAGGTATAAATTTGCTTACAAATGTTGTTATGCATGTTCAACAGAAGACTTGATGAGCATTTTTATCCCACAAATTCTGTTAGATGTTGATTTTCATTTGTATAAATAATAATGCATCTCAAAAATTGTTATACCATTCGCAAGATGGGATGATTTATATTATTTGTATCGTTTTGTCACTCATTTTCATGTTACTTTGTGCTATTCTAATTGCCTTTATCCCAAGGTGGAAGGGATGAAGTCACAATAACATTATTCTCTATGAGGATCAACTTCCTGAAAGGGTACTTTATCTTAAAACTAAGAAGAAAGCTACTAAGCATGTTGTTTGGGTGTGTTTAACTATCTATGTAGCTAATCTTTCATTTCCCATGAGATGATGATGCTCTTTCTTTTTGTCCCTCAATCATTTTGAATTGCTTCAGACTTACTTGAGCTACTTAATACACTTTGTAGGACAATGACTTCTTTACGTGGAACAATCCTCTTAGAAGCATTTGTAAGCTTTGGAGAAGTGGTTGAAGGTGAGTTCGACTTGATTTATTGTAGGTGTCTCTTAGGACATGAAAAGAATACCATGTTTCTTATATTCAATTTCAATCTTCGTAAATTTTAAGAGGATTTAAAATATTGGAGTATGAAATTCTTTGTGTTGGCAACTGAAATAAGCATTTTCAAAATTCTTTGGTTTTTTTTAGTACTTTTTTGGTCAAAACTCAATTTGAATTCCAATTGACATATTCCCCCTCTCTTGAGTTTTGATCCTAAAGTATTGGATTAAAATACTTAAACGGATTAAGGGTGTAGTGAAATGCATGCATATATTTTAGTTCATATTTTTCTCACAGTTCAGTCGATGTTCAAAAATTTACAACAAATATTTATAGCAATTATTAGAAAATAATTGAATCAAATGATATCTAATAAATGATTGCAAATTTTTAAGGATGACTTTTGAATCTTTACAAAAGTCTCCTTCACAAATGGTTTTTAGTTTTAGCATTCGGGTTTAGCAGCTTAATAGAGTTGATGCTGGACACGAGCAATGAGATATGCATCTCCCAAATTAATCAGAGGTTGTTTAAAGTCTTTGTGCTACCAGAATTATAAAAAACACTGCTAGACTTACATATTAAATTAAGTAGGGTACGTTGACATTTTCCTATTTTTCTTCTGATGGACATTACAACCATGCTATATTTATTCACCTTAGATTTCATCATCTAAGGTTTAAATTAAAACCTACAACCACTTTCATTTGACAGGTATGAAAGCCTCATGAAATTGGCATCCTTGAAGGTGGTTGGAAAAAAGGAAGCACAAACAAGAGGAGGAGAGGGTCTGAAATCCCTGTCACAAAAACTTGGTAACATATTGACCGCATAATAATGCACCTGAAGAGGAGAGCAAGACTCAGTGTCCTTAATTCATGAAGTATGTATGTAATTAGGTATGTAAATGTAATGTAGTCATGAATAATGTTTTGGAGGTATGAATTAGAAGTTGACACATGGGAGAGTAAATTAAGGAGAGGTTGGCACTTCTAAGTTTTTTGTTTAATATTATTTTCAATTGTATAAAGTATTAATTTCTTATTTATTAAAAGCATATTGGATATCACGTTTCATAGCAAGTTTTGAGATGAGATAATTGAGACATGAAGTTATAACATGATATCTAGAAATAGTTTAGGGATATCAATTTTTTTTAGGGATATTCAGTGTGTTACTTTTGTTTTCATTAGGAGTATGACTGGAAATAGTTTTTTCTATCAGAGAATGAAATCCATGAAAGAGGATCAATTTTATTTTTGTTTCCATTAAATTACGGCTGATGAAATCCATTAAATCACGGCTAATGGCTGCTGGTCAAAAGTTTTTGGACATACCTTTTTCTAATGGGATCTTATAGATATGTTATTATTTATGTTCCTATAATATTTCTTACTTATTAAAAATTGACACGTAGGAAAATTATGGAGGAATAACTAATAAAGAGTATATGTAGGAGAGTTTTCCGAGGAGAAGATGACATTTGGTAGTTTTTTTTTTGATAGAGACATTTGGTAGTCTAATCAGCGTTTATTTTCGTTTGTATATATATAGTATAGATAGATAATACATGAAGATAAACATTTTACTTAAAGAAGACGCGTACAAGAAATTACGCATAAAATATACAAATGAATAATTGTGTATTATCATGTTTACATATGAACAAGTGAGAACAATTATACTTTGTTATAATTTAAAAACGTATTTATAATCCATTGTTTTAATAGTTTCAACAATAAGATAACTCTTTCTTATTTATTATTTTCTCACGTAATTAATTTATTAGAGATTTTCTATTTTCTGAGAAACTTGAATTTAATTTATTTTACCTAATAAATATAGATTTAATTACATGAAATAAAATTAAATCAAATTCATATTTTTTTTTTCAACCCCTCCTTGCAAATTCTATATCTTAATAATTTTTAGGCAAATCATTTTTTTTATTATCTTCTTACCTAACTAATTTATTGAAGATTTTTTTATTTGAGAAAATTTAGATTTTATTTTACGAATTAGTATATTTATGTAAATTGATCTATCTAAAATTATAGGGAAAAAAACATAACACACGAGAGTGAACAATTTACATTAAAGCAATATGAAAAATTTACACCTAGGGATAAATCACACATGATACACGATAATGAACATTTTATATAAAATGACATTATAAAAAATGACAAACTAAGAATAAAAATATACCACAAAATAAATGCCTCAGCCAGAATTTTATATTTATGTTTCTTCTCATTTATATTTTTGAGTTTATAAATAACTAGGTATTCAACCAACTATTTGTAATAGATAATAGTAATTAGAAACTTAAAAAATATTACACTTGATGACCATGATTGAAATAAAGCAATTATTTGATACAAATATTTTGACACATGCATGACAATATATGACAATATACAAATATTTTTAAGATGTTAAAAAGTCAACATAAACCCATGCATGACAATATATGATTTGTTTTATTAAAAAATTATAATGTGAATTAAAATATATGATTTGTTTTTATTTCAAAAATTTATAAATGTTTAAAATATGTAAAATATTATGTTATATAAATAATATTCGTTTCTACAAATATCTATTTAAAAGATATGGGCCAATATTCTTATTAAATTTTTAAATATATACATGACCATTTAAATGACATATATGTTTCTTTTTTTGGGAGCGATTAATTTAATTATTAATAATAGATATGTTTTGTTTTATAAAAATATCAAATATTTTTAAAATATCTTATTTATAAGTAATTGATTTATTATGGAAATGTTTATAGAAAATATCAGATCCTAAAAGATTCTTAAAAATAACATTATTCTTATAAAAAAAACTATTTAAGTGATATACATGACTATACTAATCAAAATTTAAGAGATACAAATGATTATTTAAAAGGTATACATCACTATAATAAATTGTAAATATTTAAAAGTGTTTTCTAAAAAAAATTACTTTTATGAACATACAGTTTTTTTCATACCAATTTGTGTAATTATAAAGTAGTGTGAATATTATATTATATAAATAAATACAATACATATATAAATTTATTGTTTTGTTACAAATCAATTAATCATAAATAAAAAAAAATGTTTTGTTTCTTAAAAACAGTTTTCATTAACGTGAACATATATGTTATTAAAAATCAAATATTTTAAGTAAATATATTAAATTTTTTATTCATTTTTAATATCAGATAAATACATGGTAATGTTTCAATTATATAAATATATACAACATATGATTTGTTTTTATTACAAAAATATATAATTTGTTTGTAATTTGTCAAATATTATGTTACATAATACACACACACAAATATATATATATATATATATATATATATATATATATATATATATATATATATATATATATATTCTCAAAGTAGATTTATCAAGTGGTAACATATCATAAATCAAAATTTATACTTATACAAATCATTTATTTATATATAGTAGATTTTTTTATACAAAATCAATTAATAATTATAGATGTGTGTGTTGCGTGTGTGTGTGAGGGATCAAATTACATCGGCTCTAATACTTGAGTATTGTTAGAACATTTAATAACTTTGTACTCGATACCTGTATTACAAAACTCACTGTTGGATTGAAAGATACATTCAGATAGATCATATCAATAAAAAACTTTATTAATCTAAGATCATTTGATGTGTCATTGAAATGCATCAAGATTAACGTCTTATGCACTTTTATTAAACGACTTCAATCTTGATGCATTTCAATGACACTTCAAATGATCTTAAATTAATGAATTTTTTTATAAATATGATCTATGAGATAATATCTTTCAATCCAACGATGAGTTTTGTAATACAGGTATCAAGTACACATTTATTAAACGGTGTAACAATACTCAAATATTGTAATTTGATCTCTCTTTATGTAGATGTATATGTACATATAAATATATGCTTAAACTAGCTGTCCCACGAAAAAAATATAAACATAATTGTTCCGAATTGGGCCGAAGCTCAATCCGAACATTCGCACGCCGAAGGCCCATCTCCGCACATAGTTCGCTTCACCACTTCAGAGCCTGGTCGACATGGCCTATCCAACGGTCCTCAGCATTCCACCCCAGTTCGTGACAGCCTGGCAAGAATCGGACGACACCCCGGATCTCGCGGGAGCGGTTATCTCTCAGTAACCGTCCTCGAACCATATAAAAGGGATCTCTTTCACAGATCCAGGGACGATTTCATTCACTCCTACAATTCTTCACCTCCGACCTAAACTGACTTAGGCATTGGAGTCCTTGCAGGTACACCACCCCCGCGCGCCGTCGTCAACCGCTGCGAACAACGCCGCACCGCTTCTCTCCGGCCGTCCTCTGAGTTTTATCCAGAACATTGGCGCCGTCTGTGGGAATCATCTTTGATTTCATGTCTATTTTCCGAAGTTTCTCTTCGTCGTTCATGATGACTGGATCGAAGCGCACTGTCGCTACTAGCAGCTCGCTCCGTGCAGATCTGAATCCACCGAATCCTTCGATCACTCCGGTAGATCAACCTCAACCTGAACCTGTTCACTTCAATGTCGAATATGAAAGGCCAATGAATGTCCCTCCACCTCAGATCGATGTTGTTCCATTCGTTACCGCGGCGGCTACAACAGAAACAGGTGAAACCACTTCGGCGACCGCCACCTTCCTCCTCCGTGAATTTCGAGAATTCATATGAAGTCATGCTGAAGCGATGCAGGTCCAGAATCAACGCCTGGATCGCATGGAGAATCAACAGAAAGAGATCTCTGTTCACGTCGCAACGCAGATCGAGAACAGAGCAGACCAGATCCTTTCGTCGCCTCAGAGATCCATAGATTTCGTAACTCGTAGATCTGTTCATCGTCGCCACCGTGATGCAACTCCACGCCGCTCTCCACATGCTACACACCGCTGTAGTCGGTCTTTGGATTGCACTTCGCCTCACCATCGTAGATCTCAAATCCGCTCTCCTCGAAGCGGAAGAAGAAACGAGAAAATGTGGTGCAAGAGAGTTTTGCCTAAAAGCCTATCGTCAGGGCTTGAGGCAAGTCGCTCTCTGTCGCGTCGCCGCCGTTCTCCTGACCACTCTCCCCGTCGCAGAGGTGCGATCGCAAGCAGTGATACACCACCGTGACGAACCACTACTCCCTCTCACCATCGTGCAAGGTCACCTGATCGCACCTCTCGCCGCCGCCGTGCTCACTCCCTTTCATCCACCTCCCTGCAGAGTGACACAGAGAGCGACACGTGCGAGGCCTTTGGTCTTTTCACCTCCAGGATCATGAAGTTCCAGATCTCGAAGCATCTTCAGAAGCCACCATCCTTAGATTCATATGATGGCACAACCGATCCAGATGAGCACATCGGTTGTTTCGACACGGTCATGCGCTACTGAGGTGCCCAAGGACCAGTCAAGTGTAGGATCTTTCCCTTGACTCTGAAGAAGGCGGCCTTGTCGTGGTTCCAGGCCCTGAAGAAAAATTCCGTGGACTAGTGATCCGAGCTCACTGATCAATTCTCTGCCCACTTCACTGCGTCCAAGGTCCAGCCAAAGTCCACGCGGCGTTGGCCGCGATTCAGCAGAGAAAAGATGAATCTATCAGAGATTATGTCGAACGTTTTAACAAAGAAGCAATTTCGGTGAAAAAGTGTTCCGATGAGATGAAGTTGTATTTACTGGAGCAAGGTTTGGTTGAAGGCAGTTTGTTCAACATCAACATTGGTGTCGACAAGCCAAAGACCTTGAACGACTTCCTTAAACGAGCCCAGAAGTACATGAATTATAAAGAGAAGTTGACGGCGTCGAAGGTCAAGGGCAAAACCCAGGAGAAGACCGGCAGATAGCGCGGGGACAGGTCGTGCAGAGGTAAAGAGAACCGACCTCCGTCAAAGAGATATGACGAATATACTCCCTTGAATACCACGCCAAAGCGTATTTTGAACGAATGCGCGAACACCGAATTCTGAGACGCTGGAATCAAGTTCCCCCAGAAAGGGAAGGAGAAGCCTAATGCCGACAAGTCCAAGTATTGTCACTTTCACAAGTGCGCTGGGCATGAGATTGATGAATGTTTTCACTTGAAAGACGTGATAGAGCAGCTGATCCAGAAGGGGAGGTTATCGAAGTACGTGAAAGCAAAACCTAGATCTGGCATAGAAGGTTGAGGTCCATGTCACCTCGACCTGCGAGAAAGGAATCAGCTTATGTAGCACAATTCGACGAGGTAGCTCGAGCGTCTGAAGAGAACAAAGAAAGACCTCGACCTCCCCCAGTCGCCCTTGTCATCTCTGGTGGGTTCTCCGACAAGGGAGGTACGAGTATAAACTCAGCAAAGTGAAAGCTGAGAGAAACGATATCAGTTTCCACTATTTTTCTTTCATCTAGCAGGCATAAGGGAAGACCACCCCTCGCCTTTTACGACGAGGACTTGGTGATTGGAAAGCCAAATTTTCTGATTCCCCTGTTAGTCAAAGCTTACATGGCCTACTTTGATGTTAGAAGAATATTGGTAGATCAGGAGAGCTCGGCAGATATTATTTTCCACGAGTTGTTTAAGACCTTGAAGCTACCAGAGAAGGACCTTGTACCGTATCCGGGGTCTGATCTGACTAGTTTCAATGGCTCGAAAACCAAGCCATTGGGCAACGTGGAATTGATGGTGACCTTTGGAGAACCACCTGCCTCCAAGACTGTTAAAGTCCAGTTCATAGTACTTTCGTGCAAATCTGTGTATAACTGCATCATTGGGCGCCCAACTCTGGGGGAGATCGGGGCCGTGACCTCGACGATCCATTTGAAGATGCGTTTCCATAGTGATGACGACAAAGTCGTCACTATCGAAGCCGATCAAGAAGCTGCAAGGAGATGCTACATCCTGTCTCTGATGGTCGACGAGTTGGGAGAAGAGAAGCGACCTCCCTCTGCAAAGAAGCAAGATCTTGCAAAAGCCACTTCAGAAGTCAACCTTGCTGATTTCGATGCCAGAATTGAATTCAAAGATGAAGTCCAAGAGGACGACCCCCTAGCCCGTGAACTCCAGTAAAAGATCAAGAGGCCAGTGCCTGATGGCGAGTTTATCCGAGTTCAGCTAGGGGATGATCCCGAGAAGACCGTGAAGTTGAGTGCAGACCTTCCCGAGCAGGTTAAGCTGCAGCTAATTGAGTGCCTGAAGTCCAATGCTGACCTCTTCGCTTGGACTGCTACTGACATACCAGACATCTCTCCCGACATCGCCTGCCATCAACTTGCTCTCGACCCTAAAGCCCGCTGGGAGGCTCAGCGACGTCTCAAGCAAGCCCCTGAGAGAGCTGAAGTTGTAGCCAAAGCAGTTGATGATCTTGTTAAGGCTGAGTTTATTAGGGAGGTTGAATACACTAATGGCTTTCTAACATTGTACTAGTTAAAAAGTCTAATGGAAAGTGGCGCATGTGTGTTGATTACACCGATCTTAACAAGGCGTGCCCCAAATATGCCTATGCCCTCCCTAATATCGACAGACTTGTCGACAATTCCTCCGGTTTTTGATTGCTTTCTTTTATGGATGCGTACTTTAACCAGATCCCAATGCACCCTGCTAATCAAGAAAAAACTGCATTCATGACCGACAAAGGCAATTACTGCTACAAAGTAATGCCTTTTGGCCTCAAGAATGTTGGAGCGACATATCAGCGCATGATGAACAAAGTATTTGTAAACTAGATCGGTAGAATGCTGGAGGTGTATATGGACGATATGATCGTGAAAACAGCGAAGGAAATCGACCACGTCGTCGACCTAAAAGAAGTTTTCACCGAAGTCCGATGACATAATATGAGGCTCAACACTGAAAAATGCACTTTTGGAGTGCGAGCTGGGAAATTTCTCGGTTTCTACCTAACCGAGAGAGGGATTGAGGCAAACCCTGACAAATGTCGTGATGTCACCGAAATGCAACATCCATCATCAAAGAAAAACATCCAGCAGCTCACTGGAATGCTTGCCTCATTGACGAGGTTTATCTCGAAGTCAGCACAACACGCATTGCCTTTCTTCCGTCTACTCAAGAAGGGAATTCAGTTTGGATGGCTCCCCGAGTGCGAAGAAGTTTTGACGCAGGTAAAGCGCATCCTGTCTCAACAACCAGTCTTGACAAGACCATCCCCTAGGGAAGTACTTTATCTCTATCTGGCGGTAGCCAATGAAGCTCTGAGTGTCGTCCTCATCCGCTAAACAGATGAGGGCCAGAAACCCGTCTACTTCGTAAGCAAAGCACTTCAAGGCCCTGAGCTAAGATACCAAAAAATTGAGAAGGTCGCGCTAGCGTTGATAGTCGCAGCTCGATGGTTGAGACAATACTTCTTAGCGCATCCCATAGTAGTTCAGACAGACCAACCAATCAAACAGATCCTACACAGGCCTGACTTGGCAGGACGTATGATCAAGTGGTCGGTTGAGTTGTCCAAATTCGGAGTTACGTACGAGGCAAGACAGGCCATCAAAGCCCAATGCTTGGCAGATTTCATTGCCGAGATGACTCCGGGAGCTGTAGAGCCTTGCTCCAAATGGACGGTTCACGTCGACGGATCGTCCAACACAAAGGGTGGTGGCACTGGGTTGTTGCTCGAGAACGACGACGGGTTGATCGTCGAGTTTTCCCTTGGATTTTCATTCCCCACTTCAAACAACCAAGCAGAGTATGAAACATGTTTAGCAGGGCTCACACTAGCTCGAGACTTCGTGCTGAAGAAGTTAAACTCAGAACCGATTCTCAATTGGTTGTGTCCCAAATCAACGGAGAGTACCGGGCTAAAGACCCACTCCTCCAAAAATACCTCGCCTTGGTGAAAAAGAAAATGAACGACTTCTCTACAATCGAGATCACACACGTCCCAAGAGAACAGAACCCCCGCGTGCCGTCGTCAACCGCTGCGAACAACGCTGCACCGCTTCTCTCTGGCCGTCCTCTGAGTTCTGTCCAGAACAATAATAAATAGTGTATATTATCAATATTTATAGAAAATTATTCTCAGATTTACATACCCGTGCATGACACGTGTTAGAATACTAGTTTTTTACAAATAATTATTCTTGAACATGCTTTAAGGCGTAGCAAATTTTTGGGTACCCATATGATACAAATAGCAGTGGTTTAGAGTATCGATGGAGTAGTTTAGATGAGAATCTCGCACTGAAATAGGACACCATTCCATTAACTTAATTTAAAAAAAAAAATAAAGGTTTGCATATCTGTAAAAAGTAAAGTAAAATGGAAGCCAAGAAGATCCCATGTGAAGTGTGAACACTATCAAAAATAAACAAAGACAAACAACAAATGCCAGGCAGCAGGACCAGGAAAGCGGATAAGAGTTGGATTTGGTTGTTTAACCCAACCCAACGAAAAGAGCTTGGGCTTTCTCTGTTTTTAAGATCCATTAGCCAGATAGGAAAGGTCGAAAAATATAAAACGCCCACCGTGGGGCTCGAACCCACGACCACAAGGTTAAGAGCCTTGCGCTCTACCAACTGAGCTAGACGGGCACTTGTTCATCATGCGTCCTTTTACTTATAAATAAACTCTTATAAAGAAGAATAAAACTCTTAACAGAAAAAAACCTTAACATTTTTATGAAAGCAAATATTTTTAAACTTTTACCTTTTTTCGCTTACATGGTTTTTAAAAAAATTTATTAATATTTTATCATTGCTACTACTTTCTTTCTTCCATAAATATTTGTGATGATAACTTCAATTTTGTTCCCTTAGAAATATCCAATTCAAAAGCCTGGTTCCAAATGTTTGTAAAGTTGTAACAAATATTAAAAATAAAGCAGCCAATAGGGTTCAGGTCTGTCTCCTACAGGTATCAACCATAAGGAACAATTGGGTATGGGAATAAAAATGGATGAGAAAAATTCTAGAAGTTATATATTTTGCCCAAGAAAATATGGTTTTGCTGCTGATCACTTGAACAACAGCTGACAGAAATTATACCATGAAGGTATTCTCTTTATTCCACTCCATTGTTGCATGTACAAGCATAGGATATTCGTGAAGGAGAATCTCCTATGCTTTCGGTTTTTTTTTTTTTTTTGAAACAGAAACTATTATTGTTCTCTGTTTATTTATTTATTTAGAGAAAATATTTAAACTAATCTCTGACAAAAAATGCAAAACTCAATTTAGTCCCTCAGAATAAAAAAAGTTCTGAAATAGTCCTCAAGAATTATAAACACTGAACATGTTAATCCATTTATTTACTTCCGCCAAGTAATATCGTTAATTTGTTGATGTGTAACCTTAAATAGATGCTGTCTCCGTTAGTATATTTCGGCGCGTCCTATAGAAAAGGATGAAAACAAAAATGTCTAAATTGGTCTCTTACAAAAATTAAACACCCAAAATAGTCTCTAATATGTGCTTACATTTGTATTCAATTCTAAGTCAATACATTATTCAATTATGTTAATAATTATGCGGAATATTAAATATCAATAGCAATTCATCATTTTTTTAACGGTAGGTCCTGGTTCCCAGGCCTACTGGAAGCCATGACAATTCTAAGCTAGAACTGTCGAAGTTTAGGTCACCTGAGTGCAGTTCCTACCCTAAAGAACCTAGTCCGGTCGTATAGGCTAGAAATTGTTTTCTTGTTTGAGACGTTGATGGTTGTCCAAAAAATGGAGGAGGTGAAGAGAAGTATTGGTTTTGACTATTGCTTTGCGGTTGGGAGGCAAGGAAGGGGAGGTGGAGTAGCAGTGTTGTGGAAGAATTATGTTATTTGTGAAGTGATTAACTATTCATCTAATCATATTAATGTTGAGGTGGATGATCTTAAAAATGGCAAATGGAGACTAACGGGATTTTATGGTTTCCCGCAAAGGAGCAGAAGAAGAGAATCTTGAGATCTGATGAGGAGACTATCAACTATGTCAGCATTACCTTGGTGTGTTGTGGGTGACTTCAACGATCTACTCTCGCCTGATGATAAATTAGGCAGCTGTTATCATCCTAATTACCTCATGCAGGGTTTTAGGGAAGCAACTCTTAATGCAAGACTAATTGATATTCCATTGGAAGAGTATCCTTTTACGTGAAGATATGCTGTGGGGACAGACTATGCTATTGAACAACGCCTTGACCGAGCCATGGCTACAAGAGAATGGCTTTCATTATTTCCTCAAGTCAAATTACTGAATCTTATTGCCCCAAGATCATATCATTCACCTTTGCTCTTGCAACAGGAGGCAATGGAACAAAGAGCTAGGAGACAGAGATTTCGTTTTGAAGATCTTTGGTTGTTAGAGCCTGATAATTTTGATGTAGTGAAGGATGGTTGGCAGGATGGAGTAGTAAGTGATACCTACTAGGTTAGGTGGGTGAGCCATTAAGCACCAAAGGTGGGGTAGACAGATTCAAATTAAGTTTAAGGAGGATATTGATGCTTGTAGAAGACACTTGGTTGTAGACAGATTCAAATGAAGTTTAAGGAGGATAATGATGCTTGTAGAAGACACTTGGTTGTACTTAGAGAGCAGAGGGATGAAGTAGGCGTAGCAATGTTCAATAGGGTGAAGAGCAAAATGGCCCACTTGATTACTCAGGAAGAAGTTTTTTGGAGGCAACAAGCTAAAACTTTCTGGTTAAGAGATGGTGATCTTAACACAAGATTCTTCCATGTATCGTCATCTTGTAGAGCAAAAATAAACAAAATGAAAAAGCTACATGATGAAGGAGGTATCCCGACTGAAGATCCACTTAACTTGTAATTATTTTAAAGACATTTTTGCATCTCGAGTCAGCCATTATGAGCCAGTTGTTGGATTATTAGAACCATGTATTAACAATTCTGACAATTCTTTCCTGATGTAGCCTTTTACAAGGGACAAATTTTATGTGGCGCTCCATCAAGTGGACTCTGACAAAGCTCCTAGACCGGATGGGTTTAATCCTGGTTTTTTAAAAGCATTTTTTAGAGATGTATGGTGAGGAAATTTTTCATGCATGTTGTCTCTGGTTGGATAGAGTTTTTTTTTCCCAAACTCTATAAATGATACTAATATTGCACTTGTTCCTAAAATTGAGAATCCAATCCATATGAAGGACTAGAGTCCTATTTCTTTATGTAATGTTATTTACAAATTGGTGTCTAAAGTTTTAGCTAATAGATTGAAGGTGGTGTTGGGCAAGTGTATCTAAAGTTCAATCGGCCTTTTTCCCTGGGAGGTATATTTTAGATAATGCCATGATTGCTTTCGAAATTATTCATTACTTGAAAAGTAAGACTAAGGGCAATATTGGGGAGGTTGCATTAAAAATTGACATGAGTAAGGCCTATGACAGGGTAGATTGGAGGTACCTACGGGAGGTGATGTTAAAATTGGGGTTTGATGCCAATTGGGTGGGATGGATAATGACGTGTGTAGAAACAGTCAATTACTCTGTTCTCATTGGCCAAGTTGGGCTTGTTCAACCTGGTAGAGGCATAAGACAGGGTGACTCGTTGTGTCCATACCTTTTTATTTTTTGTTCTGAGGTTAACAGCTCTTATCCATCAAGCAGAAAGGAGGGGCGACCTCCATGGAGTTAAAGTGTGTAGAGGGGCTCCTTACATATCTCACATTTTATTTGCAGATGACTGTTTTTTTTTCCAGGGCATCTATACAGGAAAAAAATGTGATGAAAATATTCTTGTTGTGTATGAAGAGGCATCAGGGCAACAAATAAATTTTCAAAAATCTGAGATTTCTTTCGGCCGCAATGTGGTGGAAGGGGAAAAAGAGAATATAGCCAACCTTCTACAGGTGCGTGTGGCTTTGGGTACCGAAAAGTATTTGGGCCTACCGTCTATGATTGGAAGTAGCAAAAAAGACTTATTCAAGTTTATAAAAGATTGAGTTTGGCGAAAAGTACACTCATGGGGAGGTCGATCTCTTTCAAGGGCAGGAAAGGAAATAATGATTAAGTCCGTTTTACAGGCAATCTCAACTTATTTCATGAACATTTTTCTTATATCCTCCTCTCTTGGATATGAAATAGAAAAAATCTTGAACGCATTTTGGTGGGGAAGTGGGGGTACAAGATCTAAAGGCATAAAGTGGATGTCTTGGGATAAACTGTCAATGAGTAAGGAGAAAGGAGGAATGGGGTTCCATAATCTACTTGTGTTTAATGTAGCATTGTTGGGTAAACAAGTTTGGAAGTTGCTGAATCAACCTAATACTCTTGTTGCTAAATTGTTTAAAGCCAAGTATTTTTCTAAAAGTGATTTTTTAGAGGCAAAACGTGGTGCTAATTCCAGTTTTGTATGGCGCAGTATATATGAGGCGACTAATTTACTTAGAGATAGGCTCTGGTGGAAGATTAGGCTTGGAGATACAATTCGGGTGTTTGGAGAAAAATGGGCCTCAGACGGTGTGTTACTTGGGTTGCGTCAGGGTACTCCTTTAAACCCGTTCCTACGAGTGGCTGACCTAATGAAGCCGTGCTGCAAAGCATGGGATGATATGAGACTGCGGTAACGGCCAGATGACAGATCGGTTGAAGCAGTCCTGAAAATGCCATTATTCACAGCGGTTGATACTGATGATCGAATTTGGGCACCAGATAACTCAGGTATCTATGTTGTTTGCTCTGCATATAAGTTCTGTATGGAGACCTTCCTTCAAACAGACTATTTGGCGGTAGATGGGAGCTGGCGAGATCTATGGCAGATAAAAGTTCCTCCAAAGATTAAAAATTTCCTTTGGAGATCATGCAGAGAATGCTTGCTGTTAGAGATTTCGGCAAGTATACCGAATCATACAAGTAATAAAGTGAAAGTAGATTATCGTCTCCACGAGGATTGTGATCGACTAATTAACTTAACAAAGTTCGTATTTATTTTGAACGAGAACAAATTCTTGATATTTGAAATTAAAGATAATTGTAATGATAACAAAAACAGTAACAAACTATTTAAATTCAAATGATTAAAAACGACCAGGGGTTGAATCCTCTTGTATCCACTCTCATGCAATTAGTTCAACATCAACTCAAGCAATTTCATACAATTTGAAGTTCGAATCAACTAAATTAGTTCAAGGACAATCCCTTGCCTTATAAACCTTTTACTCTAACCAAAACCCCTAATCCCTTAGGTGATTTATAATTAGGTTAAGCGTTAAGAATAGTGATTCATAAGAACACGTAATCACAAAGTTATATTCCTATACTCATCATGATTATGACTACCAATCTCAATTCAAGTTCTTCACCCAATTTCCCAATCATCATGAAAACCCCCAAATCGATTCAATAGCGGCCAAGTATTGAAAAGCATTAAGCATGGAGATTGGATGCTCAATTGAAATGAAATAAACTTGATTTAATGTAATAGAACTAACTACATAAGAGTTATAACAAGATTCATCTAACCCTAGTCTAAAAAAGTTTAGTTACTCATAAAGAAAAGGAACCAAACCAGAAAAATAGATAAAAGATAGAAAACCACTCCATTGATGACTCAAATCCTTGTTCCCAAGCTTGAATCCTCTTTGGAGATGGTGGAAAGTGAAACCGAACCACCCTTGACAAGCCCCATGGCGTTTTAGGTCTTTCGAATGGTCAAGAATCCCCCGACAAATGTTTAAAGTGCCTATTTATAGTTTAGGTCAAAAGGGGTGAAAAACTAGTCAAAAACCAAGTAAAACGAGAAAGTGCGCTCAAAATCATGCTCAGCAGGTCCCACAGCACAGCCGTGGCCACTGGCACGGCCAGACCGTGCTTCTTTCTTCTAAGCACAGCTGTGATTCATGGCACGGTCAGGCCGTGCTTCATGCATTTTTGCATTTTTCGCCTCTGTAAAGTCCGAATTAGCTCAAGGTGTCTTCATGAAAGTTGAAGCTATGGATCTTAGCTTTCCAATGGCACTAGTTTCATCTCTTTTGGACTCCTAAAACTCCAGTTATGATTAAAACATCGAACAGGTGTCAGGTCGGGACAATATCACCTTATCAACTTGTAGTACAAATTACCCCAACTTAGAGATTGATTTAGATCTCGATTTCTTCATCAAAGTTGTAGATAATTCTTCTATCTTTCCAAAAAGACCAAGATCATCTCATTCGAATTAGTGTGGCTCAAGATATAGCTTTTGGAATCTTTCTTTGTCAGGAAACAACGCTTCCAGACGCGCTTCCAAGTCAATCCTTTGGCTATGCTCTCATTCCTGTGCACTTAGAGATAAAAAATCATAGAAAATACTAATGCACTAACGTTAGAATGGGATAAAGTGAATACACTAAATTACGCAATTTAAGCTCAAATTCACTTCAAAAGTTCTTCATGCATCATGCAAAACTCAACTTTGGCTTTATAAATATTCATATGATGAAGATTTATCACTTGCCAATTAGAATCAATTTGCAAAAAGGAGGTCTTGAAATTGATACAGCTTGCCCCTGTTGCGACTCAGGAGAGGAGTCAACTACCCATATCTTACTGAATTGCCCGAAATCTGTAGATGTTTGGAGAAAGATCCAGATTTGGAACAAAATAGAACCCTGTATCGAAGGAAGAAATGGTTTTGGTGCTATTTTCTTTTAGGTTCTGCAAAATTTGTCACTAGAGGAGAGATGCATATGGGCGATGACCTTGTGGAGTGTTTGGAGGAGCCGTAACCAGAAAATTTGGGAAAGTGTGGTTGATAGTTCAGCAACAATCATATACCATGGAAAGATGCTTTTGGAAGAATGGAGATCAGTGATCAGTGCATTTTAATGCACTCTTTATAGCTTTGCACTTAGTGTTTTTGATTGTGTTCTGTACCTAATATCTAAGTCATAGCACATTTCTAAATTTTGGGTCTTACTTGAGTAGTATAGTAATTTATTGATTAACTTTTGTTTTTACTGCATATTGACCCCTGTCTACTCTGCAGGCCATAACTTGGGCTGCGGTTATCCGATTGAGGCGTGCGAGAATGCGTTGGAAAGCTAAGGAACAGAGCTACAATTCTTCTGTTAAGCTCGAAACCCAATTCTGATGTCTTGTATGTCAAAACTGCGAATTACGGAAGCAGTATAGTGTAAAACGGGTTTTGGGCCTAACTTAGTTTGTCATCGGGCTTTTATCATAGAACCCGTTTAGGGATTTAGGTTTTTTGTTGAGCTGAGATTAAATACACTAGGACCAGCCGTTTTCTAGTATCTTACGTTTTATTTTACAAAACTTTTGTGTCCTAGCCTCGATGGAAGCCTAAGCTCCTAAGTTGATTCATCGGTGAAAGGCTGCCGTTTACGGATTTTGAGGTTCGGTACCTAATGTTTTAATACAATTTCGTTTTAATTTCTTTAATTTCGTCTCTATTAATTTCAAATTTGGTTTTGAATGTATGCAATCTATCCAGTTCTTTTTCTGCTTAGTTAATCGTTAATCGTTCTGTCTTCGTTGCAAAACGCGATTCTGTTGTGTATGACGCTTGATTATATGCAATTCTGTTTCGTAATTTTTAATATTTCGAATTACTTGATTGCTTAGATTAATTGAGTAGAGTAGAAATTGATAGAGGGTTAATTAGAATTCTATTATGATATTGGTTGCGTTTTAAACGGCGCTTGTCCGCTCCCGTGACCGATTGAACCCGCTGTTTCGGCGCTTGCTCGAAATGGTGTGAATTCATATAAACTGATTAATGCTTGTTTAGTTAGTTTATGTCAACTATGAATTTGAAATTAAATGAATTGTTGTTTTTAGAACCTGTGATAAATCCAAGGCGCGCACCCGAAAACCGGTGAATCAATTGTCTCTCTAATTTGATAAAACCTCAAACAGAAACTGTCTTCACAAAAGAAAAAACCCCCTTTGTTATTGTTGATTTTTGTACTTCCTGATTTTGGTAATTTTGGTTTTTAGAGGTCCTCGTGAGACGACCAAGGTCTCTTGCCTTGAATACTATATCAAATCTTTTAATTATTTTGACCCGCGTACGACCGTTGATCAATCAGCTCGCAATAGGGTGGTGCAAGTTAATCAAAACAATCAACAAGTTAATCCAGAGCGTAATCAGTGGAATAAACCACCTTCAAGTTTTATCAAGTGTAATATTGATGCTTCATTTTCCCAGGTTATGAACTGAGTTGATGTTGGGTTGTGCCTACGTGATGAGTTAAGCTTATTTTTGGGGGCAAAAACTTTATGGATCCAACCAATTGTGGATGTTAAAATTGGGGAAGCTTGTGGTCTTCGTGAAGTAATAAACCGGATGAGGGATTTGGGGCTTGAAAATGTGATTTATGAATTGGACTATAAGCTCGTGGTTGATGTTTATAACTGTCCTAAAAGGGATGATTAGAGTTTGGGGCTATTATTCGTAAATGTAATTTAAATATCTCATCTTTTTGTCAAAATTCTCGTGTAGAGTTCACTCGGACGTCGGCTAATATGGTTGCTCATAGCTTGGCAAAGTTGGCCATTCATAATGACAATCCTCAAATTTATGAAAATATTCCTACATGTATTCACTCTTTGATTATGAATGAAATGAATTGAGTTTATTATGTAAAAAAAAAGAATTATTTTATTTTCAATCTACAAATTAAGTCATAATTTTGATACTTATCATGAAGCAATTGATAAAAATCATTTTTCCCTCAACAAATTATTAAAAAAATATGAATCAGTCAATACAAAATACTTTTTTTTAAAGGGGTGGGGGAAAGGGATATATTATTATTGCAGTGGTACTAATGACCATGTTACAACTGTCTCCGAGGAGATTTGAACCATGTCCCTTGGGATTACAAGGCCAAGCTCCTACCACTAAGCTAGCACCCCATATACAATTAATACAAAATACAATTACATGTATACTTATAAATCCATTATTACATATTAATATAATCTTTGTTATTATGACAATTAGTTTTTTTTACAGACTTAATAAACAATCAAGTGAATGTATATATAAATAATTCAATAATGATATTATTTTAAAAGAATAAAAATTAGATGGGTTAGAGCTAATAACTATTCATACAAAACTATTCATACAATTTTAAAAAAAAAACTACTTATTATACTATTCATACAATTAAATTATTATACTAAATTTAGAAGATACGCGTAATCACTTAGTCAATTAATATTATGATGAAATAATTTTATCACCATATAAAAATTGTCTTATTCAAAAGAATTAATTTGACCTACAAAGGGTTTAATAAGTTTAATAGTAATATGGGTACCCAAAAAAAAAGTCTAATAGTATTATATTTGAAAATTTAGAATTAATATATTTTTATTGATAGATTAGATTTAATATATTAATTCAAATTAAGAATGGTTGATTTTACATATAAATTTTTTATTATATCTAATAATAATAAATGAATTAAAATTAAATTTTTTAATTCATTATATATAATATATATATATTATTTAATAAATATATATAATAATCCATCGAGGACAGGCTAGTCAGCTAGTAAACTTAGTTTTATGGATTCACTCTTTTTTAGAATTTATTTTATGGGATTATTATTATTATTATTCGTCTAAAATAAATCACTCCAAAAGATGTGAATGAATTATTATAATAAAACTCTAAAAGGTTCCTATATTATTAAATGGAAAAAAAAAATCCCCAATACCATGGTCAAAGTATTTTCATTCTCGTTAACATAACATGATTTGGACGAACAAGACCGTACAATGCTGAAAAAGAATGACAAGGGAGTAAACCACCACTTTGTATTTTAAAAGTGTGACTCGCTGTCACTTTAGTTCTTGAAAGAATGAAAACCACAAAATAGTCCCAGAAAGTGCGTTCCGTTAGTCATTATGATCCCTGACGTGTGATTTTTTTTCCAATGTGACTGCTGATGTGTCGCAGAATTTCGGAGTAAGCAACCACTTTGATCCCTGAAAGTGTGACTCACTGTCACTTTGGTCCCTAAAAGGACAAAAATCACAAAATAGTCCCTGAAAGTGTGTTCTATTAGTCATTATGGTCCCTAACATTACCCCATTCATTGACTCTGTTCATGTTGCTTAGGTGTGATGTTTTCTGAAAGGGGGATAGAAAACACAATAGGGGGTTGAATTGTGTTTTCAATTTTTTTTCTCAAACATCATAATTTTAAAAAAGGTTTTATGAAAAGCACGCTGAAGAAAAGCAGACACGCTTTAAAAAATCAGACAGTGAATTGAAAACAGACAGAGAGGTTTAAAAACAGAATCAGATATAAAAACATGTATATGTCTGAATGGGTTAAATGCTTTTTAAGCTTGAATCACGAGTTCGGAAGCTCATAAAGCATTTACAATGAAAATACCTATAAAAACTTTTACCAACACTTTTGTAAATATACATTCTATGTAAGTCCATTTTACATAGGAATGGATTCCAAGTTACAACTAGATGTCAGGTTTCGCAACCTGACATCTAGTTGTAACTTGGAATCCATTCCTATGTAAAACGGACTTACATAGAATGTATATTTACAACACTAAACCTGACATCTAGTTGTAACTTGGAATCCATTCCTATGTAAAACGGACTTACATAGAATGTATATTTACAAAAGTGTTGGTAAAGGTTTTTATATGTATTTCTATTAAATGCTTTATAAGCTTCTGAACTCATGTGATTCAAGGTTAAAAAACATTTAACCCATTCAGACATATACTTGCTTTTATGCCTAATTGTGTTTTTAAAACCTCTCTGTCTGTTTTCAATTCATTGTCTGATTAGTTTTTCATAAAACTATTTTAGAAATTATGATGCTTGAGAAATTTTTTTGCAAACACAACTCAACCCCTTCTTGTGTTTTCCATTTCCCCTCCAGAAAACGTCACACATAAGCAACATGAGTAGAGTCAATGGACGGGGTAACGTTAGAGACCATAATGACTAATGGAACACACTTTTGGGACTATTTTGTGATTTTCATCATTCAGAAACCAAAGTGATGACTTACTCCCAAATTATGCGACACATTAGCAGCCACAATGGAAGAAAACGTCACACGTAAGCAAAATAAACGGAGTCAATAGACGGAGTAACGTTAGGGACCATAATAACTAATGGAACACACTTTCAGGGACTATTTTGTGGTTTTTATTCTTTCAGGGATCAAAATGACAGCGAGTCACACTTTCAAGGACCATAGTGGCGGTTTACTCAATGACAAGGACGTCGACATCCCCCCACCACAAGAACAATGGGCAGTCGTGTAACTAAATTTACACTAAAAGGGGTCATGGGCCTAACTTCAACCTGATGACCCGATCAATTCAAATAGATCTAATGGACAAAAAGTTTTGATGCATCCCTCAAAAGAAAAATTGATGCAATTTGTAATTTTTCCAAACACAATATGTCCAATTCGAATATTAGATTTGAAAAAATGAAATCCAATGAACCTGAAACAACTCAAATGTTGTGATCAATTCTATTTTTTATTATGAACTTAATGGAAATGGATTCCATGAAGTCATAAAAATGCAAGTTCTAAAATCATATCACCAAAAAAAGAAATTCCAAAGACATCAACTTTGATTTTTATGTTATGTGCTTGTGTACTTCTAAGATACATCAGCATTAATTTTATGGTATGTACTTGTGTACTTCTAAGATAGGATAACAATTCTATTTTTTCAAATGGATGTTAAAAGTGCATTTCTTAATGGCTTTATTCAAGAAGAAGTATATGTTGATCAACCTCCCGGTTTTGAAAATTTTGAATTTCCAAATCATGTTTTCAAATTGAAAAAGGCTTTATATGGTTTAAAACAAGCTCCGAGAGCTTGGTACGAGAGGTTGAGCAAATATTTACTTGAAAAAGGTTTTGAAAGAGGAAAAGTTGATACCACTCTTTTCATTAAACACAAAAATCATGACATTTTACTTGTTCAAATTTATGTTGATGATATCATCTTTGGTGCTACTAATGAGTCCTTGTGTGAAGATTTTTCCAAAATCATGCAAAGTGAGTTTGAAATGTCCATGATGGGAGAGCTCAACTACTTCCTTGGTCTTCAAATCAAACAAACAATGAAGGAATTTTTATAAATCAATCCAAATATTGCAAGGAGTTGCTTAAAAGATTTGGAATGAGCAACGCCAAAGAAATCTCAACTCCAATGAGCACATCATGCTATCTTGACAAAGATGAAGGTGGTAAGTCGATTCAGTAAGTAAGTATCGAGGTATGATAGGATCTCTTCTCTATCTCACCGCAAGTCGTCCGGATATTATGTCTAGTGTTTGTATGTGTGCACGCGTTTTCAAGCAAATCCTAAGGAATCACATCTCTTAGCGGTAAACGCATCATGAGATATCTCACCGCACACAAACTATGGGTTTATGGTACCCCAAAGGTGCCGACTGCACACTTATTGGGTACTCGGATTCGATTTTGCGGTTGCAAAATGGACCTAAAAGCACTAGTGGGACATGTCACTTACTTGGGAATGCTTTGGTTTCATGGCATAGTAAGAAACAAGCCGGTGTGGCTTTGTCCCGCTTCTTTGAAGCGGAATGTTGCTGGCGGTAGTTGTTGTCACCGCATGATCATTTGGATGAAACAACAATTGAATGATTATGGAATCAATCAAAACTGCTCCAATTAAGTGCGACAATACTAGTGCCATAAACCTCACGAAAAATCCGGTTTATCACTCCCGGACCAAACACATAGAAATTAGGCACCATTTTATTAGAGATCATGTTCAAAAAGGAGATTGTGTGATTGAGTTTGTGGAAACATCTAAACAACTCGCAGATATTTTTACTAAACCTTTGCCTAAAGAAAACTTTTTTTTTATAAGAACCGAGTTAGGAATTTTAGATCAATCAGGCATTGAATGACTACGGGGGAGTGCATTTTATTATGAATAAGTTCTAACTTGGGTGTTGGAGTGTGCTAACATTTTTATGCAAAGTTCCGCTACCAAGACTAAAAGTGGAGAAATGCAACCGTCCTTCCTGTAATCGTTAAAATAAAAGTTTGTGCAGGTTATGTTAACTGCAAACAATTATGCGCTTAATATCAGTGAAGATGAGGAAACAATTGATGATGAGAATGAGTTGAACGAGGACTAGTAACTCTTATCCTAGTGCTTTATTTTTGCTATCTCCCTGAATAATTTTTTTACCAAGGATTTCTTATGCTTCATTGAACCCTTGATACTCTATTTTAATTATTTTTCGCCATCTAGTTACACGTATATGCATACGTTTTACATGCTTTTCCTTTATCTTTTCCGCTTTTTGATGTTGCCAAAAGGGGGAGAGTTATATGATTCAGGGGGAGTGGTTTATTTTATGCATATTGTGAGGGGGAGTTTTTCTGATATCTTTTTTTCTAAATATTGTGAGGGGGAGTTTTTCTAAATATTGTGCTTAAACTCTGATATCTTTTATTGAAAAACCATGCTTATATCTCATTGCCATATCATGATTATATTTTACTAAATTCCCTCCATGAGATGTTTGTCATCATCAAAAAGGGGGAGTCTGTGAATACATGCCTTGACAGGATGGTTTTGATGATTGACAAAAGGGAGTTTTGCAAATAGTCAACCGTGCAAAAAGTGGAAAAGAATACCAAGACGCGTATCAAGAATGATAGTTTCTCAAGTCTTTGGGTTTTGGGTATTTATTTATTTTTATTAAGACTATTTGTAAGTAGTAATAAAAAGCTCTCAATTAAAATAAAATCACACACTCACAAAATGATTTTTATTCTAAAATTGATTTTATGATAATTTTTTCTAAATTATTTTTAGGCACAAAGTATTTTGAAAAATTCTTAAGTTGTACTCAAAATATTGTTTGAAAAATATTTCAAGTTTTCTTTGGAAAATATTCTCCGTGCCGAGCTGTGGGGAAGTCGCGTGCCGAGCTGTGGGGAGGTCGCGTACCGAGCTGAGGTCGCGTCTTGAGCCGTGGAGAGGTCGTATGCCGAAGCCGTGTGGAGAGGTCGTATGTCGAGCGTGTGTGGAGAGGTCGTATGCCGAGCCGGGAGAGGTCGTTTGGAAATACGATGTCGGACACCAAGTGTGTCCGAGAATCATTTCCGTATCCGTGTTTCAATTTTTTAATGCTGCAACGGACAAATCCCTTTAATGCTGCAACGGACAAATCCTCTTAAATGTGACGCTCCTCTCAGTGCCTATAAAAGCACTGCACCATGAGCATTGTTTCAAAAACACAACGCTAGTGCTTAATTTTTATGCTGAAACTCTGTCAAAATATTCTCCATCACTCACACTTATTTGAGCACAATTTTTTGAGAGCTTTTTTATTCTACATAATTTGAGTTGTATTATTTGAGCTTCAATTTGTTATATCTGCACTATTGAGTGTATCTTTCTCATCTCATTTTATTTGGAAAAATCATTTCTTTTTGGGTAGTAATCCCAAGGTGTTCATAGGGAGTTGATATCTCTTGAACAGATTGCTCTGGTATAGAGTTGTAAAGGTTTCTAGTGAACTCGATTTAAAAGCTAGTGATTTAGTGAAAATCCCATAGTGCTTTGCTTTGGGAGACGGGGCGTAGGCCACAGGGGTGTTTGGTGGCGAACTCGTATAATTTGTCATGCGTGCTCTTCTTTGCTCTCTGTCTCTTTATCATTCAAGCACTTTATTTATTTTTGTTCTTTATTTATTTTTCGGTCATTTATTTTCTGTCATTTATTTATTGCAATTTAATTCCTGCAATTTATTCTTCAAGTTATTTATCGTTTCGCAATTTCTTTCTTTCAAGTTTTTTTTAATTCAGTAATTTATCTATAATTTTTTATATAAGCACCGCTATCACAATTCACCCCCCTCTTGTGTTTGAAGTCACTTGGTAACAAGGGTTTTGTTTTGATTATTTGTGTAATTAAGTATTGCCTTGTAATTACACTCTTCGAAAAACTCGCCTCAGTGCGAAATGATAATGTTATGTCTTATGTGATTTGAAGCATTAATTATGATGTGATATACTCTGATATTTGCAAAAGACTGATTTGGCATCATTTAGAAAACTGCAGTACTCTTTATGTCTCAATTTTGAAAAGGATTTCAAGGAAAGAAAAAGAAAAAAAAATTACTCCTATTTTCCATTGCGAAATGCAGAAGAGTACTTTTTACTGAAAGCATATATGCATTAAATGTTTTTCAACATTAGATTGGGTTGCACAGTAGCGCTCCGGAAACGGGGTGTTACAATTCCAAGTTACAACTAGATGTCAAGTTGTCGACCTAAAGGTTTTCGCAACCTGACATCTAGTTGTAACTTGGAATCCATTCCTATGTAAAACGGACTTACAAATTGTTGGTAAAAGTTTTTATATGTGTTACTATTAAATGCTATATGAGCTTCTGAACTCATGTGATTCGAGGTTAAAAAGCATTTAACCCATTCAGACATATACTTGCTTTTATGCCTGATTGTGTTTTTAAAACCCCTCTGTCTGTTTTCAATTCACTGTCTGATTAGTTTTTCATAAAAATATTTTTGAAATTATGATGTTTGAGAAAAAAATTTGCAAACACAACTCAACCCCTTCTTGTGTTTTCTATTCCCCCTTTAGAAAATGTCACACATAAGCAACATGAGCAGAGTCAATGGACGGGGTAATGTTTGAGATCATAATGACTAATGGAACACATTTTCGGGACTATTTTGTGATTTTCATCCTTTTAGAAACCAAAGCGATGGCTTACTCCCAAATTATGTGACACATTAGCAGCCACAATAGAAGAAAACGTCACACGTAAGCAAAATAAATGGAGTCAATGGACAGAGTAATGTTAGGGACCATAATGACTAACGGAACACACTTTCAGTGACTATTTTGTAGTTTTTAATCTTTCAGGGACCAAAATGATAGCGAGTCACACTTTCAAGGACCATAGTGGCAGTTTACTCAATGATAAGGAAGTCGACATCCTCCCACCACAAGAACTATAGGCAATCGTGTAACTAAATTTACACTAAGGTGGTCATGGGCCTAACTTCAACCTGATGACCCGATCAATTCAAATAGATCTAATGGACAAATTTTTTTTATGCATCCCTCAAAAAAAAATTGATGCAATTTGTAATTTTTCCAAACACAATATGTCCAATTCGGATATTAAATTTGAAAAAAATGAAATCCAATGAACCCGAAACAACTCAAATGTTGTGATCAATTCTATTTTTTATTATGAACTTAATGGAAATGGATTCCATGAAGTCATAAAAATACAAGTTCTAAAATCATATCACCAAAAAAAAAAAAATTTCCAAAGACATCACCTTTAATTTTATGGTATGCACTTGTGTACTTCTAAGATAGGATAACAATTCTATTTTTTTTGTTTGGTACTAAAGAGGGCCCAAGTCCAACAGAACAAAAACACTAACAAAAATAAACTAGCATTCCTATGCAATAAAGCCCTTGAATAGTCCTCAAACAACAGTTGCACTTCCACGAAGTTCTCTAAGAGACTATAGTTTGCTAACCATTCAGCACACCTATTCCCTTTCCTCCATGTATGCATAAACTTCACACACCAATTTTCTTCACAAAATTGCGGGTATGCTTAACCAAATTAGGCACCACAGAACCCGATTTTTCCCGAGCTACGATCATGTCCATGGACACTTTAGAATCGCTCCCAACTACCAGTTTTAGTATGTTATTTCTACAAGCCAATTCCATCCCCACCATCATTCCCCGCATTTCAGCATGCAATGTGTAACAGCCCTAACTACTTTCAAAATTGCCGACGGTCCCCAAAACTAACACGGGTCTTTTCAGCGTGCTTTGTCCTCACTCATACGCTTTCTGGGAAACTTCCCAGAATGTCACCCATCCCATATGTGCTCCAAGTCAAGCACGCTTAACTGTGAAGTTCTTATGTTTTGAGCTCCCGAAAAGAATATGCATCTTGTTGGTATAGGTAATACCAATCAATTCCTTTAAGCCTTACATCACCCGAGCAGTCCCATACCTGCACAGCCTCAGAATCCCTCTCATTCCGGTGTGAATTCGATTCATTCACATCTCCCCTAGCCTAGAAGCTGTCAGGAGTCGCTCTTTGTTCATGCTCAATGCACCAGCGATCACTTCCCGCCCTCCTCAACCTCAGGCCTCAAATGCCCACCAGTTTTCGCCTGGTTCGTCACCGAACCACACCGTACTGGGAGAGGCCCGCTCAGTTGGTAATGGCAAGGTGTTTCTAGGTTACTTAAGCCCTAGGTCCCGGGTTCGAACCTTGCAAAAGGAAAAAAAAACTCCACATGGGGGGAGAAGATCGTGAGAACAGTGCGAGGGTGGATAGAATCTCGATGTTACATAATGCATCACATTGGCCAAGCTTGCGGAAAAAACCTGTCACCCAATGTCCAGAATCATACCTCAAGAGGTCCGCACAACTCGCAGAAGACATTCCTTGTAACCACCATCGCATTTGAGCTTAACCCACCCCTCTGGTGGTTTTTCCTAACCAACATGCACTATATCTTTAACTCGACGCACCCCAATTCTTTGAATGTTAACAAAGCTCTCAATATCCTGTATAAAAGTTTAGGATGTGCCTGATTAGATCTCGCGGTCTTTGGATGCCTTCCTCAAATGCACATTGGTTACTCCATCTCTAAAGATACCAACATGATACCATGAATATAGAGCTCCAAGGTGCACTTTGGGCCCCCTAAATCTGATTTCTAACATTTGAAAAAAAATCCATTCACCACACCTACCTGTGAAAAAAATGTTGCATATGAGGCAAAGGCACCAACCGAAGCCAAATTTGGGTGGCAAAGGTACATTTTCGCAAAACACGAGTCATAGATTCTTCTTCAAAACCACAACAAAGGCATAAAGGAGAGATTACTACACTCCGTTTATGGCATCGCTGGTATGTGAGGAATCTCTCGTGGGCTACCAACCATATGAATATTTGGACTTTATGGGGCTCCTTTCACTTCCACACTGACTCCCAATTCCCTGCCACAACTTGATGACCTGTGTCCATACAAGAATATGCACTCCTTATTGAAAATTCTCCACTGCTGCCCCCAAACCATGCAATAATCACCATCCGAATCTGAGGGTAGGGGAGGGGATAACACCTTACTAATTCTTTCAGGAACCATGTGCTCACCAAGGAAATCTAAGTCCCATTTTCCATTACTTTTCTTCACATCGCAAACATGCTCTGTAATTCTATTGCTGGATACTGTACAAAGTCTTGAAAACAAATTAGTATTGCACGAATTTATAAAATATATTATAAAATACTTTTTTTCCTTATTTTCTTTAACTTTTATATTTTTCCTTATTTTCTTCTTTTTTTTATTAATTTTTGATTAATTTAACGTTAAATCCAATAGTCCAACCCAACCAAACTTAAAAATGATTGAATGATTTGGTCTGAATCAATAACTTATTTTTTTTAAATCCCAGGTCAATCAAATTTAGCTAGGTTGAGAGTCTGGAGAATGTCGAGGTACCCGTTAAGCTGCATTTGGTTAGACCTGTGGAGATCCTACCATAATGTAGTTCTATGAACTGTGCAGTCCTACCGTAATGACATTTGGTCATTGTTGCGATACATGCCCTGCCTAAATGTAATTCGGTTGTCCCTGTGTTGTAAGTCCTGCCTGAATGAACTGATTTTGGTTCGATTGTCCTGCCTAAGGTTGACATTGCCAACCTCCTTCTAGCTTCAAACGTTTGGTTTCAAGCCCTCTGACTCGTTGTGCCTCATTGTGCGCCATATGTTTTTTATGAGCAAGTTAGTTTGACATTTGATGTTATTTTATATAAATAACTTATATCAATGGAATTTATGCAAAAATAAAATAAACATGTACTTTTGAAGTTATTTTATATTCATGTATTAATCCAATACTCAATTTTAAACACTTCGGTTTTAATCAATTAATTTTTCAGCTATAAGCTATCAATAATAAAATAGATTTTCAGTTATATAATTTTTTTTGGGTTACATAATATTTTTGATTTTTTCTCGACTAGTGGTATTTTATTTCCTAATAAAATTTGAATATGCCTAAATAGAAACACAACGGTTAAAACTCTGGGCCGTCATCCATTTCTTTCTCGAGTACATAGCACGGTTGCTATATAAAGATGCCGCAATAGGTGAAGACTCTTACATTTCCATTCGATTTCAAGGATGAAAAGGCCGCTAATATAAAAACAAAGAGTGTGCAAGAAGTTAGTGGTTACGCAATATCATGGGAGAGGAGGATCAGGAGAGGATACAGAATGGTTGACACATTATTGCAATTGTGGCTTTGCCTGGTCAAAGCAAATAAATTTGTTTCCCTAAAGAATGGTTCAAAGTTATTTGATACCATTAAAAAATTAGTTTATGTCAAAATGAATTAAAATTTAATGCATATTTACTTTTTGGGTCTCGCTATCGAGTGCCCTAAGGGCATTAGTTAATGAATTCATAAAAGGAAATTGTCTTCAAAATACAAGTTAAACACTTTTCGATCTAACAAATACTTCATTTTTTCATACAAACTTACCTCTTTTGATTCCTTAACCAATGCCCTAAGGACACTTGTTAGCATTTTTCTTACTTTTTAATAGGGGAGTCTTGGGGAAGTGTAATTCAAATTCCTCTTAGGGAGTGAGACATAATTTATTATATATATTTATTTTTTAAGGAAGTGTAGATTTTAACGTAAGGGCAAAATTATTTCAGAGATCTTTATCTTAATTTAAAATTTCAAGTTAGTCATATATTTTTTTTATGTTTCAATTTAGTCCCGTATGTTTTAAAACATTAATTTCGAGGCAAATTATTTGTTGATCTACAACAAGAAATACAGGTGTGCCATAAGAACATTATGTCCTATCAATTGTGCCACAAATCAGAACCCAAAATGCTATTATAAAAAACCGAAAACAGGCCAATTTGACCAATATTGTTAAATTTTAGAACATATAGGACTAAACTAAAACTAAAACTAACTTTAAAAAGACTAACTTAAAAAAAAAACAAAGGAACGAAGTCAAACTTTAAATTACGATAAAAAAAACTCTCGTGTAATTTTTCCTTAATGCACTTAATCTCCAAAATTTTATTCATCACAAATATTATAAGGTGGAAAATTTCTTCTGTCCCTGAAATTGTGCGCCGTTATAACCACTTACACTTAAACAAAGACCGAAGGCCAACCCAAAATTCTATCCTATAAATACATATCGATCTACGTCTAAAAACCTACTAATCTCAGTTTCAACAATAGTGCTATTTGATCCATTGTATTTTTTTAATCAACGAAATCACAGTTGAGAGTGTTGTGTTGAGCTTCCGGTCTCTTCCTTTATCTTCTGCACTGTGTTTCCTTGATTAGAGAAATTCGCTGGATCATCAATTTTTTTTCGTATCACCTTGATCCCTTTTGTCATTCTCATTCTTCTCGTTTTGTTCGGAATTCCGATTTGATGGTCTTTTACTCTGTATTTGATGCTAATCCAATTTGATTGGTTTGTTGCGTATAACTTTTAAATGTTGTTTCTCTACGTTTTTTTTTTTAGATTTGTTGTATGATTATAATAGTTTTGACAAAGATTTGGCTTCAGTTTCCTTCTCTCATTGCCTTCTGTGTTTGTGTTTCGCTCTTTTATTATACATCTAGCTTATCATTTTTTAACTTATTTTTACAAGTGGGCTTTGTCTTATTCTATTTTCACATCCAGCGTCAACTATACAGGAAAAATTTCGGTCTGAGAGCATAGGTGAGATAAAAAATTGATCGATATATAATACCTATATGCAGTGGTTCAATCACATTGAAAAAATGTGTTCTCCAATCAATAAATTGGCTTTATAAAATTTTAATTAGTGTTTTGCTGAATATGCTTTTAACCATCAATTGCTTGTCATTTAGGATCCAATCAATGAAATTAGAAAATTTATTTTATATAAGCATCATTTTCATTTTATATAAGCATTTAAAGCGGGCTTTACTTCACATACTATTTGGACATGTTATAGAAAGTTAGTTCTATTTATTAATGTTTTAATTTTACTCAATATATTTTAGAAAATTTATGAACTGTTTGGTTGGACATTTACAGAAGTTTGTTTGAGATTAGTCAATGTGATTTTACTTTGGCATTTTATATTGCTTTAGCCTTTATGAATGAACTATTCTCAAATTTTCCTTTTTTTTCCTATTCCATTTAAATCTTTCGATCATTTTCATGTTTGTCCACAATTTGGAGAAGTGCTTGTGATGCATATTGATGTATTTTGATTGCTTTGACAGGCAGGGTGTCTCAATGAACATTGGAATGTTAGATTGTGTTTCCTCCTCTATTTCTTTGACTAACAGCTTGTAGTATTTTTTTTTTGGTTTACTATACATATCTAATATGCTCTAGTTTTGAATGTGCTTGCTTGGAGCCAAAATGGGAAAGTCAATAGGATACCAATGCAATATATAGACTTGTTCGTGTTCAAAACCCAAATGTTTTGTCAGTTATTGATCCTCCAAAATTTGCCACATTACACTGCAAAAATGCTTTGGCCTGGCTGTTGTCATTGACACTCTCCAGTAATGTAGGTGATGTTATCAAGAAGTACATGCATGCAAAGTCAAATTTAGATGAATTGGAGAAGTTGGGAGCATGCTTGTTACATGGAGTTGATGCAACCAATATGAAACGTCATTCAGCTCGTGTTATATTCAACTTTCCTCATGCAGGATTTCAAAGGAATAGAAAGGAGGATAACTTGAAAAAGATCAAGTGAATTTTCTAGTGGATTTCAGTTTAATATCTAATCAATAACTTGAAATGTGTTCTGCTTGCAATTCTGCCCTTAGGCTAATATAAAGTATAGATATAAGTGAGAAATGTTTTACACTATTATGTCCCCTTGATTTTGAAAATAATCAGTATATATGTGGATGAGAATATAAATTTAGCTTTTTATTATGCACAATTAAGTTTGTACAGAATTGTGGGTTTGCATATTCAAAAATGTTCAATTTATATCTTTAGTTATCACAGTTTTTTAGAATGAAATTATTATTAATGGTACACTACAGATAGTAGGTAAATTATGTTTCCTTATGAATTTATAAGATGTATAAAGGCCTTGTGCTTGGTTTCTTGGAGAATGCAAGTTGCATGCTTTGGGCCAATTAGGAAATTCACGTGTATCACAAAACTACAACTCCTTTTAGCAACTGGAATATAGAGAAGCCTGCCCAGCAAAGCTCTTTGATATTGATTGAATGTGCTGAATTCAACAAAGTAGATTACCCAGGTTATAACAATAAGCGTGGGGATGGCTCCAGATGTGATGAACCCTTTCCTCTTGGTAAGTGCAGCACGTTCAAGTTTATATACAATAATCATAGAGTTAAGAAGAAAAAACATTTTAGGCGAAATCATAGACAATGCATAAATCTTCCATCTAAAGGGACTCAGAACCTGGAGCAACCCCCAGCTCTAGTTGATCTCAATTATTATTATCCTCAAATAAGTAGTCTATTTCCCAAAATGAATGAACCAGTGAGACCAGTATTTGATTTGAGAAATGGATACTTCTGCGATAATGTGACAGAAATACATGGAAGAGTTGCTTGTTCTCAGAACACTAGAAGGAGATTGTTACATCCAATGGAGTCATTGCAGTCTTTGCAACTGAGGAATACATCAACTAACTAGATGAAACCCTCGTGCGTTGCTCGGGATTGCTTATATTATATACAAATTATATTTTAAATTCTTATTGAAAGATATATAATTTAAATATATAAAAATATTTTATACACATCTCTCAACAAAAAAACATGCAAATAAATAAAATTTATTAATTATAGAATGATATGTAAGGACTAAGTATCCCATAAAAAATGTTATAATTAAGTATGACTATATAGAAACATCGTATTAACCAACTCATTTATTTATAAATTAGTCTCCGGCTTCAATCATTTACGGTGGTAAGGTTGTGTGGGAGGAATGGTTGAAAGCAAGAACATCGCGACCACAGCAGCAACAACTCTGAGATACTGAGCATCCAGTTAGAAGGGCTAAACCCTCAGCAGGACTCATAAAGTGTAATATTGATGCCTCCTTTTCCTTGGCAGAAAATAAAGTGGGGATAGGAATTTGTTAGAAGAACGAATTTGGTCTATTCATTGGAGCTAAAACTCAATGGGTCCAACAAATTATGGAAGTCAAATTGGGTGAGGCATATGGATTAAAGGTTGCTATAGATTGGGTCAGAGAACTTGGCTTTAAGGATGTAATTTTTGAACTGGATTCCAAGCTTGTGGTTGACAGTTTTAGATTATCTCTTGTGGATGTAACTGAATTTGGTGTTGTTGTCAACCAATGTAGGAATCTTATTTTTTTCTTTTTGTGAAAACTCTCGTGTAGAGTTTGTTAAGAAACGCTAATATGCTTGCTCATACTTTGTTTCAGGTGACCATATATACGACTAATCCTCAAGTCTACTGTGACATTCCTAATTGTATCACGGAGTTGATTGATAATGAAATGTATTAGTTTGTTACTGTAAAAAAAAAACTTGCTTGAATTAAAAATATAAAAACTTTTACCAACACTTTTGTAAATATACATTATACGTAAGTCCGTTTTACATAGGAATGGATTCCAAGTTACAACTTGATGTCAGGTTGTCGATCTAAAGGTTTTCGCAACCTGACATCTAGTTGTAACTTGGAATCCATCCCTATGTAAAACGGACTTACATGGAATGTATATTTACAAAATTGTTGGTAAAAGTTTTTATATGTGTTACTATTAAATGTTGTATGAGCTTCTGAACTCATGTGATTCAAGGTTAAAAAGCATTTAACCCATTCAGACATATACTTGCTTTTATGCCTGATTGTGTTTTTAAAACCTCTCTGTCTGTTTTCAATTCAATGTCTGATTAGTTTTTCATAAAAATATTTTTGAAATTATGATGTTTGAGAAAAAAAATTTGCAAACACAACTCAACCCCTTATTGTGTTTTCTATTCCCCCTTTAGAAAACGTCACACATAAGCAAGATGAGCAGAGTCAATGGATGGGGTAACGTTAGAGACCATAATGACTAATAGAACACATTTTCGGGACTATTTTGTGATTTTCATCCTTTTAGAATCCGAAGTGATGGCTTACTCCCAAATTATGTGACACATTAACAGCCACAATAGAAGAAAACGTCACACGTAAGCAAAATAAACGGAGTCAATGGACGGAGTAATGTTAGGGACCATAATGACTAACGGAACACACTTTCAGGGACAATTTTATGGTTTTTAATCTTTTAGGGACCAAAATGACAGCAAATCACACTTTCAAGGACCATAGTGGCCGTTTACTCAATGATAAGGAAGTCGACATCCCCCACCACAAGAACTATGGGCAATCGTGTAACTAAATTTACACTAAGGTGGTCATGGGCCTAACTTCAACCTGATGACCCGATCAATTCAAATAGATGTAATGGACAAAAATTTTTGATGCATCCCTCAAAAAAAAATTGATGCAATTTGTAATTTTTCCAAACGCAATATGTCCAATTCGAATATTAAATATGAAAAAAATGAAATCCAATGAACCTGAAACAACTCAAATGTTGTGATCAATTCTATTTTTTATTATGAACTTAATGGAAATGGATTCCATGAAGTCATAAAAATACAAGTTCTAAAATCATATCACCAAAAAAAAAAAAAATCCAATGACATCAACTTTGATTTTATGTTATGTACTTGTGTACTTCTAAGATACATCAACTTTAATTTTAGAGTATGCACTTGTGTACTTCTAAGATAGGATAACAATTCTATTTTTTTGTTTGGTACTAAAGAGGGCCCAAGTCCAACAGAACAAAAACACTAACAAAAATAAACTAGCATTCCTATGCAATAAAGCCCTTGAATAGTCCTCAAACAACAATTGCACTTCCATGAAGCTCTCTAAGAGACTATAGTTTGCTAACCAATCAACACACCTATTCCCTTTCCTCCACGTATGCATAAACTTCACACGCCAATTTTCTTCACTAAATTGCGGTTACGCTTAACCAAATTAGGCACCATAGAACCCGATTTTTCCCGAGCTATGACCATGTCCACTAGCACTT